>CAWUFW010003705.1:0-1200000 GCA_963921515.1 Calotriton arnoldi
TTTGGGGGACATTATTGCTCCCAGTTCCAGACATATGCAAATCAGTCTGACCCTGTGCCTCATGGGAACAGTCCAGCCCGAACTGCCAAGCCATGTCTTCCCTGGACCGGAAACAAGCATCCTAGGACCGGTTTCTGGCATTCCAGCCGTCATCAGCCAGGCTTGCTTGAATCCAGTGGCAAAGTGAGCAAGGGACCCACGTCTGGGCATACCCCCGCCAACTTAGGGCGAACAAAGCGATACAAAAGGGGATGATGGACGGAACGTTTGAGCCAATCAAACACTCACCCCCAATCAACTGATCTGGGTTTAATCCATCATCATTCTTTAGCTCACTCCACCACCCCAGTTCAGACATGGCCATATGCAAATCAGTCTGACCCTGTGCCTCATGGGAACAGTCCAGCCCGAACTGCCAAGCCATGTCTTCCCTGGACCGGAAACAAGCATCCTAGGACCGGTTACTGGCATTCCAGCCGTCATCAGCCAGGCTTGCTTGAATCCAGTGGCAAAGTGAGCAAGGGACCCACGTCTGGGCATACCCCCGCCAACTTAGGGCGAACAAAGCGTTACAAAAGGGGATGATGGACGGAACGTTTGAGCCAATCAAACACTCACCCCCAGTCAACTGATCTGGGTTTAATCCATCATCATTCTTTAGCTCACTCCACCACCCCAGTTCAGACATGGCCATATGCAAATCAGTCTGACCCTGTGCCTCATGGGAACAGTCCAGCCCGAACTGCCAAGCCATGTCTTCCCTGGACCGGAAACAAGCATCCTAGGACCGGTTTCTGGCATTCCAGCCGTCATCAGCCAGGCTTGCTTGAATCCAGTGGCAAAGTGAGCAAGGGACCCACGTCTGGGCATACCCCCGCCAACTTAGGGCGAACAAAGCGATACAAAAGGGGATGATGGACGGAACGTTTGAGCCAATCAAACACTCACCCCCAGTCAACTGATCTGGGTTTAATCCATCATCATTCTTTAGCTCACTCCACCACCCCAGTTCAGACATGGCCATATGCAAATCAGTCTGACCCTGTGCCTCATGGGAACAGTCCAGCCCGAACTGCCAAGCCATGTCTTCCCTGGACCGGAAACAAGCATCCTAGGACCGGTTTCTGGCATTCCAGCCGTCATCAGCCAGGCTTGCTTGAATCCAGTGGCAAAGTGAGCAAGGGACCCACGTCTGGGCATACCCCCGCCAACTTAGGGCGAACAAAGCGATACAAAAGGGGATGATGGACGGAACGTTTGAGCCAATCAAACCCTCACCCCCAGTCAACTGATCTGGGTTTAATCCATCATCATTCTTTAGCTCACTCCACCACCCCAGTTCAGACATGGCCATATGCAAATCAGTCTGACCCTGTGCCTCATGGGAACAGTCCAGCCCGAACTGCCAAGCCATGTCTTCCCTGGACCGGAAACAAGCATCCTAGGACCGGTTTCTGGCATTCCAGCCGTCATCAGCCAGGCTTGCTTGAATCCAGTGGCAAAGTGAGCAAGGGACCCACGTCTGGGCATACCCCCGCCAACTTAGGGCGAACAAAGCGATACAAAAGGGGATGATGGACGGAACGTTTGAGCCAATCAAACACTCACCCCCAGTCAACTGATCTGGGTTTAATCCATCATCATTCTTTAGCTCACTCCACCCCCAGTTCAGACATGGCCATATGCAAATCAGTCTGACCATGTGCCTCATGGGAACAGTCCAGCCCGAACTGCCAAGCCATGTCTTCCCTGGACCGGAAACAAGCATCCTAGGACCGGTTTCTGGCATTCCAGCCGTCATCAGCCAGGCTTGCTTGAATCCAGTGGCAAAGTGAGCAAGGGACCCACGTCTGGGCATACCCCCGCCAACTTAGGGCGAACAAAGCGATACAAAAGGGGATGATGGACGGAACGTTTGAGCCAATCAAACACTCACCCCCAGTCAACTGATCTGGGTTTAATCCATCATCATTCTTTAGCTCACTCCACCACCCTAGTTCAGACATGGCCATATGCAAATCAGTCTGACCCTGTGCCTCATGGGAACAGTCCAGCCCGAACTGCCAAGCCATGTCTTCCCTGGACCGGAAACAAGCATCCTAGGACCGGTTTCTGGCATTCCAGCCGTCATCAGCCAGGCTTGCTTGAATCCAGTGGCAAAGTGAGCAAGGGACCCACGTCTGGGCATACCCCGCCAACTTAGGGCGAACAAAGCGATACAAAAGGGGATGATGGACGGAACGTTTGAGCCAATCAAACACTCACCCCCAGTCAACTGATCTGGGTTTAATCCATCATCATTCTTTAGCTCACTCCACCACCCCAGTTCAGACATGGCCATATGCAAATCAGTCTGACCCTGTGCCTCATGGGAACAGTCCAGCCCGAACTGCCAAGCCATGTCTTCCCTGGACCGGAAACAAGCATCCTAGGACCGGTTTCTGGCATTCCAGCCGTCATCAGCCAGGCTTGCTTGAATCCAGTGGCAAAGTGAGCAAGGGACCCACGTCTGGGCATACCCCCGCCAACTTGGGGCGAACAAAGCGATACAAAAGGGGATGATGGACTGAACGTTTGAAACAATCAAACACTCACCCCCAGTCAACTGATCTGGGTTTAATCCATCATCATTCTTTAGCTCACTCCACCACCCCAGTTCAGACATGGCCATATGCAAATCAGTCTGACCCTGTGCCTCATGGGAACAGTCCAGCCCGAACTGCCAAGCCATGTCTTCCCTGGACCGGAAACAAGCATCCTAGGACCGGTTTCTGGCATTCCAGCCGTCATCAGCCAGGCTTGCTTGAATCCAGTGGCAAAGTGAGCAAGGGACCCACGTCTGGGCATACCCCCGCCAACTTAGGGCGAACAAAGCGATACAAAAGGGGATGATGGACGGAACGTTTGAGCCAATCAAACACTCACCCCCGTCAACTGATCTGGGTTTAATCCATCATCATTCTTTAGCTCACTCCACCACCCCAGTTCAGACATGGCCATATGCAAATCAGTCTGACCCTGTGCCTCATGGGAACAGTCCAGCCTGATCTGCCAAGCCATTTCTTCCCTGGACCGGAAACAAGCATCCTAGGACCGGTTTCTGGCATTCCAGCCGTCATCAGCCAGGCTTGCTTGAATCCAGTGGCAAAGTGAGCAAGGGACCCACGTCTGGGCATACCCCCGCCAACTTAGGGCGAATAAAGCGATACAAAAGGGGATGATGGACGGAACGTTTGAGCCAATCAAACACTCACCCCCAGTCAACTGATCTGGGTTTAATCCATCATCATTCTTTAGCTCACTCCACCACCCCAGTTCAGACATGGCCATATGCAAATCAGTCTGTCCCTGTGCCTCATGGGAACAGTCCAGCCCGAACTGCCAAGCCATGTCTTCCCTGGACCGGAAACAAGCATCCTAGGACCGGTTTCTGGCATTCCAGCCGTCATCACCAGGCTTGCTTGAATCCAGTGGCAAAGTGAGCAAGGGACCCACGTCTGGGCATACCCCCGCCAACTTAGGGCGAACAAAGCGATACAAAAGGGGATGATGGACGGAACGTTTGAGCCAATCAAACACTCACCCCCAGTCAACTGATCTGGGTTTAATCCATCATCATTCTTTAGCTCACTCCACCACCCCAGTTCAGACATGGCCATATGCAAATCAGTCTGACCCTGTGCCTCATGGGAACAGTCCAGCCCGAACTGCCAAGCCATGTCTTCCCTGGACCGGAAACAAGCATCCTAGGACCGGTTTCTGGCATTCCAGCCGTCATCAGCCAGGCTTGCTTGAATCCAGTGGCAAAGTGAGCAAGGGACCCACGTCTGGGCATACCCCCGCCAACTTAGGGCGAACAAAGCGATACAAAAGGGGATGATGGACGGAACGTTTGAGCCAATCAAACACTCACCCCCAGTCAACTGATCTGGGTTTAATCCATCATCATTCTTTAGCTCACTCCACCCCCCAGTTCAGACATGGCCATATGCAAATCAGTCTGACCCTGTGCCTCATGGGAACAGTCCAGCCCGAACTGCCAAGCCATGTCTTCCCTGGACCGGAAACAAGCATCCTAGGACCGGTTTCTGGCATTCCAGCCGTCATCAGCCAGGCTTGCTTGAATCCAGTGGCAAAGTGAGCAAGGGACCCACGTCTGGGCATACCCCCGCCAACTTAGGGCGAACAAAGCGATACAAAAGGGGATGATGGACGGAACGTTTGAGCCAATCAAACACTCACCCCCAGTCAACTGATCTGGGTTTAATCCATCATCATTCTTTAGCTCACTCCACCACCCCAGTTCAGACATGGCCATATGCAAATCAGTCTGACCCTGTGCCTCATGGGAACAGTCCAGCCCGAACTGCCAAGCCATGTCTTCCCTGGACCGGAAACAAGCATCCTAGGACCGGTTTCTGGCATTCCAGCCGTCATCAGCCAGGCTTGCTTGAATCCAGTGGCAAAGTGAGCAAGGGACCCACGTCTGGGCATACCCCCCAACTTAGGGCGAACAAAGCGATACAAAAGGGGATGATGGACGAAACGTTTGAGCCAATCAAACACTCACCCCCAGTCAACTGATCTGGGTTTAATCCATCATCATTCTTTAGCTCACTCCACCACCCCAGTTCAGACATGGCCATATGCAAATCAGTCTGACCCTGTGCCTCATGGGAACAGTCCAGCCCGAACTGCCAAGCCATGTCTTCCCTGGACCGGAAACAAGCATCCTAGGACCGGTTTCTGGCATTCCAGCCGTCATCAGCCAGGCTTGCTTGAATCCAGTGGCAAAGTGAGCAAGGGACCCACGTCTGGGCATACCCCCGCCAACTTGGGGCGAACAAAGCGATACAAAGGGGATGATGGACGGAACGTTTGAGCCAATCAAACACTCACCCCCAGTCAACTGATCTGGGTTTAATCCATCATCATTCTTTAGCTCACTCCACCACCCCAGTTCAGACATGGCCATATGCAAATCAGTCTGACCCTGTGCCTCATGGGAACAGTCCAGCCCGAACTGCCAAGCCATGTCTTCCCTGGACCGGAAACAAGCATCCTAGGACCGGTTTCTGGCATTCCAGCCGTCAGCAGCCAGGCTTGCTTGAATCCAGTGGCAAAGTGAGCAAGGGACCCACGTCTGGGCATACCCCGCCAACTTAGGGCGAACAAGCGATACAAAGGGGATGATGGACGGAACGTTTGAGCCAATCAAACACTCACCCCAGTCAACTGATCTGGGTTTAATCCATCATCATTCTTTAGCTCACTCCACCACCCCAGTTCAGACATGGCCATATGCAAATCAGTCTGACCCTGTGCCTCATGGGAACAGTCCAGCCTGAACTGCCAAGCCATTTCTTCCTGGACCGGAAACAAGCATCCTAGGACCGGTTTCTGGCATTCCAGCCGTCATCAGCCAGGCTTGCTTGAATCCAGTGGCAAAGTGAGCAAGGGACCCACGTCTGGGCATACCCCGCCAACTTAGGGCGAACAAAGCGATACAAAGGGGATGATGGACGGAGCGTTTGAGCCAATCAAACACTCACCCCCAGTCAACTGATCTGGGTTTAATCCATCATCATTCTTTAGCTCACTCCACCACCCCAGTTCAGACATGGCCATATGCAAATCAGTCTGACCCTGTGCCTCATGGGAACAGTCCAGCCCGAACTGCCAAGCCATGTCTTCCTGGACCGGAAACAAGCATCCTAGGACCGGTTTCTGGCATTCCAGCCGTCATCAGCCAGGCTTGCTTGAATCCAGTGGCAAAGTGAGCAAGGGACCCACGTCTGGGCATACCCCGCCAACTTAGGGCGAACAAGCGTACAAAGGGGATGATGGACGGAACGTTTGAGCCAATCAAACACTCACCCCAGTCAACTGATCTGGGTTTAATCCATCATCATTCTTTAGCTCACTCCACCACCCCAGTTCAGACATGGCCATATGCTTGTTTCCGGTCCAGGGAAGACATGGCTTGGCAGTTCGGGCTGGACTGTTCCCATGAGGCACAGGGTCAGACTGATTTGCATATGGCCATGTCTGAACTGGGGTGGTGGAGTGAGCTAAAGAATGATGATGGATTAAACCCAGATCAGTTGACTGGGGTGAGTGTTTGATTGGCTCAAACGTTCCGTCCATCATCCCCTTTGTATTGCTTTGTTTGCCCTAAGTTGGCGGGGTATGCCCAGACGTGGGTCCCTTGCTCACTTTGCCACTGGATTCAAGCAAGCCTGGCTGATGACGGCTGGAATGCCAGACACCGGTCCTAGGATGCTTGTTTCCGGTCCAGGGAAGACATGGCTTGGCAGTTCGGGCTGGACTGTTCCCATGAGGCACAGGGTCAGACTGATTTGCATATGGCCATGTCTGAACTGGGGTGGTGGAGTGAGCTAAAGAATGATGATGGATTAAACCCAGATCAGTTGACTGGGGGTGAGTGTTTGATTGGCTCAAACGTTCCGTCCATCATCCCCTTTGTATTGCTTTGTTTGCCCTAAGTTGGCGGGGTATGCCCAGACGTGGGTCCCTTGCTCACTTTGCCACTGGATTCAAGCAAGCCTGGCTGATGACGGCTGGAATGCCAGAAACCGGTCCTAGGATGCTTGTTTCCGGTCCAGGGAAGACATGGCTTGGCAGTTCGGGCTGGACTGTTCCCATGAGGCACAGGGTCAGACTGATTTGCATATGGCCATGTCTGAACTGGGGTGGTGGAGTGAGCTAAAGAATGATGATGGATTAAACCCAGATCAGTTGACTGGGGGTGAGTGTTTGATTGGCTCAAACGTTCCGTCCATCATCCCCTTTGTATTGCTTTGTTTGCCCTAAGTTGGCGGGGTATGCCCAGACGTGGGTCCCTTGCTCACTTTGCCACTGGATTCAAGCAAGCCTGGCTGATGACGGCTGGAATGCCAGAAACCGGTCCTAGGATGCTTGTTTCCGGTCCAGGGAAGACATGGCTTGGCAGTTCGGGCTGGACTGTTCCCATGAGGCACAGGGTCAGACTGATTTGCATATGGCCATGTCTGAACTGGGGTGGTGGAGTGAGCTAAAGAATGATGATGGATTAAACCCAGATCAGTTGACTGGGGGTGAGTGTTTGATTGGCTCAAACGTTCCGTCCATCATCCCCTTTTGTATTGCTAAATACAATAATTGTCCACCAGTTGATCGTGGTTTATTTAAGGAGTAACAGTGACAACAGATTTGGCCTTTGGATTCGCATACTGGATAGGGTTATCCTAATACACTTCCCAGCCTGTGCCCCACACCACACTATAGCCCTGTAGTAGTCCAAATTATGGTTAATATACACAGTGGAGCCATTGATATCTATAATTCACAGTAGTAAAAAAAAAAATTAGAACCCATTCTGCAGCTTCTTCATGAATATGCACTGCCATAATGGAGGTCTAGTATATATGTTGCATGTTGTATATAAATCAGGGGCTGTATTACAGAAGTGTTCCGGGGATGCTCCAGGCATTTGCGCCCACATTGTGCGCCCCAGGGGCACTTTGATATTACGGAAGGGCCCCAGATGCTTGTGCAGCCCCTTTTGTAATACAGATAGTCCTGGCGCATATGTAGCGCCAGTGCTATCTCAGGAGGGCATTCCCTCCTTTGCATGTGGGTGTATCCCCATGCAAATGAGGGAATCTCGTTACCTCTTCACCCACGCCGTCTTATAGACATGTGCGCAAAGGCAAAGAAGCTGTGAGGAGGCACACTGACAGTGTGCCACAAAAAGGTGGCGCATTGTTAGTACGCCCCCTGATGGCAGCCCTCTGGAGGGGGCCAAAAGGGACCCATAGACCACCCAAACATCCCCATGCAGGTAGTTGCAGTCACTCACTGCACCCGCCTGCAAGGGCATCTCTCTCTTCTCATAAAAGTGGAGGGGGGTTGCCGCCTGCACAGTGAAACACGGAGTGGCTGCTTCAAAGCCACTCCGTATTTCACTTGAATGCGTTGCCCCCAGGGCAGCATGAGTTTGCACCTGCCCTGAGGGCAGCAAATTTAACATAGTAAGGTGTTCTTTCCCTGTTTGTGCACTGTGCACCTGTTTAAAGGTGCACCATGGCTCAAAGAGGGAAAGTGTGCCCTGTATGTAATTGGGCCCCAAGAACCTATCAACCTAACTCTGGTTCCTCCTTAAGTAATCACTAAAAGTCATGGTTTATCTCCAGCTGTTATTATCTATAGTAGTAATTTGAATGCTATTTTAAGACCCCCATGTCTGATTTGGCTTTGACTGTATGGTATACCATTGCCATACAGCATTAGAAATACTATGTGCTAGTGTATCACAATGCCCATGTGTTTGTGAAGATTGGGCAACAATAAACTAGGCAATAAGAAATCAAACTTTTTTAAAGGGAGATATACTTTGGGTAATAAAGTGATTGTTAGTAACCAATGTTGAGCCTTCTTCTCTATCCAGCTGCATGATCACATTAAGGTAGAACATTAATTAAGGTTACTGGCCTGAGAAATGGAGATGACTCTATGGTAAAATGAAAGACCAAAGTACATCGAAGCACAAGTATATGGGGATACTTCATAGTATGAAGAAGACCACGAATGAACAAGAAGACACAGACACTCATCCTATCCTACTTCTCCAGTTGCTGTGGGCTCAGGTAGAGCTGCTGAAAAGACCTGCTGTGCTTAGTGGATCCCATGCTCAGTGTCACTGGAACCAAGCTGTCCCTGGCTGCTGAGCCCATAACTAGGGTGAACCCAGTCCTGGTTTGCTTGTGTTCCGGTTCAGGGAGGACCTAGCTTGGCAGTTTCGGGCTGGACTGTTCCCGTGAAAAACAGAGTCAAGACTGATTTGTATATGAATGGGCCCAAACTGAGGTGGCATGGTGAGCAAAAGAACGATGAGTTGGAGTGCTACCCCGAGCTATTGCCAGTGGTTAGACTTATTGCAAGTAGCCTCTCATCACCTTTTGTGCGTTTCATGTACCACCCTAAGTGGCATGGGTTGCTCAGATGTGGGTCCCGTGCACACTCTGTCACTGGAACCTAGCTGCACCCCGCTGATGAGCCCATAACTAGGACGAAACCTTTCCTGGTTAGCTTTTGTTCCGTTTCAGGGAGGACCTAGCTTGGCAGTTTCGGGCTGGACTGTTCCTGTGAGGAACAGGGTCAAGACTGATTTGTATTTGACTGGGCCAAAGCTGAGATGGCATGGTGAGCAAAAGAACGATGAGTTGGAGTACTACCCCGAGCTATTGCCAGTTGGTAAGGCTTTAGCAGTTGATGAGGCCAGGAGGTGGGGGACAAAAAGATGACACAAAAGAAGGGGTGAGTCCTCTTACTTTTCCTGCTTGGCATCTCCAGAAGTAGGCCCAGCTTTTGGGGTAACTAAAATAAGTTTTCTGAGAAGAGGTGGGGCAGATCCTAGATCATCTTTAAAGGAACTTGGGTTTTCTTCTGGCTGAACGAAATAAGAAATCAGTCTGAGCCTTGTTTCCTTAATGTGATAGACCATTAGGTCCATCACTTCCGCTGTATGAGAAACTAATCACTGAATTTCCAGTAATGGAAAGGCTTGGACCATGTGGCTCTACCCAGGTTTATCAGAAAATAAATGTATTGGGGAATGCATAAGACGGCTTAACACGTGCCTTGAAAATTGATGCCATGCTGGTGACCCTGAATAGGAGAACGTCTGTCTGTCTAGAGGATTACATTCCTGGGTATGCAGACAAAAAGGTTGGAAATTCCCTGAAGAAGGAGCTACAAGTGAGCAATAACCAGGCAATAAGAGCAGGTACTTGCGCAGCATACACTGTTTTGTCCCTGGTTAGTGGTTTTGACATTCTGGGAGGGCAGTGCAGAAACAGGAGGACTGTTTTTGACTCAGATGGAACAACAGATCATGTTTCTATCTGATGTGTTGTGTTATCGTGTAAGAGCTACTGTCATGGCTTCTTCAGGGACAGTGATAGCATGATAGCATGCTGGCAAATGTGGCTTAGGGACTGAAGGGTAGAAAGTGCTGAGAAGATTTCATTTTTAAAGATCCCACTTTTGGGAGGCTGGGAGGGGTTGGAGACGATTCGTGAGTCCACCATGGCATCAATAGCAAAAAGTCTCAGAGTACTGACCCTAAACGTCAAGGGCTTAAACAATCCAGTCAAAAGGAGGGCGATACTTTCCTATCTGGAATAGTCACAGGCAGATATCTGCCTTCTCCAGGAAACGCATCTGATACGCTGGGATTGGAATAGACTAAAATCCCGGGCTTTCCCACAGCAATTTTTCTCCTCCTTACCACATAAGAGGGCGGGGTGGCATTGTTGTTCTCTCGAGGGAAAGTTTTAATGAAGATAGTGGAGATTAAGGGATGCCTATTGGGGTATTGAGTCCACTTTGGGGCACATTTTATCGTCCTTGGGTCAGTATATGCTCCTAACGAGGGGAAGGAACAGTTCCTGCGGGAAGTGGTAGCAGACATCTTGGCCACGCAAGACAGATGAGTGGTCCTGGGGGGAGACCTGAACCTGGTATTTAACAACGAACTAGACCGCTCAACCCAGAGGCAAGGAGCAACTGGAGAGTTCAGTCCAGGGGGGGCCCTCAGATTGCGGGAACTGAGATTGAGGTATATATGGCGGGATCTACACCCAGATGCAAGGGATTATACATTCTACTCCCACGCACACAAATCCTACGCCAGGCTGGACCACTTCCTGGGTTCTAGAGAAGTCCTGGCAGTGACGCGGTCAGTGGAAATCGAACCCCATTCCCTTTTGACCACTCGGCAGTTCTTTTAGATCTCATCCTCCCCCCTCCACGAACAAAAGCCTCGTTCCAGAAATAGTAAAGCAGATAGACAATTCGATTAGAAGGTACTTGGAAGCCAATGACAACCCAGAGACCTCGATTGCGATGGTATGGGAGGTGCCAAGCTGCAACAACAAATGTGCGAATTAGAACGCGTACACCACCGAACCCTGGCGCCCAGGGTGTTGCGCCAACTAAAGGCAACAAGGAAGCAATTCGCTGGCCTAGATTTAGATAATGCTGAGTATTCACTACTGCTCCTTAAACATGAGTTTTATGTGTGGGGGAACAAATGTGGGAGAATGTTAGCGAACAAGCTTAGGGGGCAAAGCCAGGCCAACACAGTGGAGGCCTTGCTCACCGAAGATGGGACAGTGTAGAGGGAGATGAGGCGGTGGCAGAGAGATTTGGAACCTTTTATAAGGATCTATATTCGGCGCAGGACCTCCCATCCCCGACTATTTCTGGGTACTTGGGAAATGCAAAAGTGACACACTTAACAGAGGGACAGGTAGCTGGCCTGGATAGCCCCATTAGGATAGAGGAATAGCCACAATCTCTAGATTGAAGCTACACAAATCTCCCGGCCCAATGGATTTTCGGCCAGCTTCTATAAAAACCTTTTGCAATTTTGTGGCCCCTCTCCTCACCATAGTGTTTAACGCCATTGCGAGTCCAGAGACACTCCCACCTTCAATGAGGGAGGCCTTGGTGGTGGTTATAGCAAAACCGGGGAAGGACAGAAGACTGTGCGGGTCCTACTGACCTATATCGCTTTTGAATATAGATGCAAAACTTTTTACAGGGATTCTAGCGACCTGCCTCGCCCATTACATGCCTGGTTTAGTGGACCCGGATCAATCTGGGTTTATCCCGGGCAGACAATGCTCAGATAACACCAAGCAGATCCTCCACCTTATAGACAAAGAGAACCGCTCCCAGCCCGAGGCGATGTTCTTCTCAATAGATGCAGAGAAGGCCTTTGAATGTGTGCACTGGCCTTATTTGGAAGCGGTATTGAAACGCTTTGGTTTGGGGGACAGGTTCTGCTCGTGGGTGCTGAGCAGATATGGAGCGCGGAGGGCCACGGTCAGGGTGAATGGTAGAGGATTTGGGAGCTTCCCCATACAACATGGAACACAACATGGATGCCCACTATCTCCGCTTTTGTTTGCGGTCTATATGGAGCCGTTTGCGCAGCGAGTCCGGGATGACCCAAAGATCACGGGCATTAGATTTGGGGAAGAGGAACATCTAATAACTTTATACGCTGATTATATTATAGTGTCCCTAGATGGCCCTTGAGAGGCTCTACGGGAGTTTTTGGTGGAAATAGAGAGGTTTGGGGCGGTCTCTGGATTTCAGATTAATCTAGCTAAATCACAGGCACTCAGCCTAACAGTTACGCGAGACTCGAAGGAATTCCTCACTCAGGCTCACTCCATTCGATGGGAGCGGAGCATATCATATTTAGGCACCCTTCTCATATCGACTATTCAGAATGTGGTAGAGGTTAATTATTGAGGGGTTAAAAGAGTACAGACCAACTTGGATAGATGGCGAATCTACCCATCATGGCTCGGAAGAATTGCCGCTCTGAAGATGGCAGTCCTCCCCAGAATTCTATACACCTTTTTGACTTTACCTCTGTGGGCCCCGCCGGGAGCAAACCAGACCATACAAAGAGCCATTCAAAACTATGTGGGGGCTGGACAGCGCTTCCGCATGCGCCGTGATCCTAGCTGGCAGGCCGTGGCGGATGAGGGCCTGGGCATCCCATGTATCCAGCAGTACTTCCAGGCAGCGCAGGTTAGGTTCCTGGTGGAGTGGTTGCGCCCGGGATCAGAAAGGAGATGGCTTTTTATGGACAGGGTACTGGCTGGAACGTCCCTGTGGAAGGTTCCCTTTTTGGGCAGGCTGCATCGTCCCCCTAGTCTCTACTTGTCTGCGATCACGGCGCCTACCCTCCAAGTCTGAGATGCAGTAGCCAAGAGGGAGGGCCTATCGTCGTTCCCCTCCCCGCTCTCTCTGGTGGTGGAGAACCCGAACTTCACGCCGGGACCAAACGAAGTGGCTTTTAGGGAATGGCTGAAGCCGGGATGTAGATCAATAGGCCATTTCTTTGACTAAGAAGGCCCCATACTGTTTGACACCCTAAAGGCAGACAATGCTATCCCTGAAAGAGAGAGATTTCGTTATACACAGATTAGACATTGGTTGATGCAGTTAGAAATCATAGAGGCAGCACAACGTCCCTTGACTAAATTTGAAAGATGGCTTCTTAGCAAAGAATCAGACAAGCATTTAGTATCTGATTTATATAAGTTGATGATAAACAAGGCCTCCAATACTAGGTCCCCAGCTCAATTGCGATGGGAGCGGGAACTGAGGCGGGAACTTTCAACCCAGGAATGGAGAGATATCTATTATTGGGCGAGGCACACAGCGTCTAACGCATCGAGCATAGAAACCTCAACAAAAATTGTTACTTACTGGTATCTCACACCGGCTCGCCTTCACAGAGGAAATCCGGATCAGAGTGAGTGGTGTTGGAGATGTCGTGATATCCCTGGGACACTAATACGCATTTTATGGGAGTGTCCTAAATTGGCCCAATTTTGGGATGAAACTCTGACAGAAATCGATCAGCACTTTCCCACTCAACTCCCCCGATTCCCTACATACGTGATCCTGGGTCTCCCCAATCCGTTGACCTTCCCACTTAAATCCAGAAGAGGCAGACAAAATGCATTAGCACTGGGGGCGGGGCATCAATCGATACTGGCACTTTGGGGCACTGATAAAATCCCAAACAGACTGGGGTGGCTTCATGGTATTTGGCACCTATTGGGGATGGAGAGTCTTTCGTCTACACTCAAACCACATGGGGATACATTCAGCGAGGTTTGCCGCCTGTTTATTACCCTCCTCTCCCAGGAATTCACAGAGCTCACCTGCCCTAAGTATTTAAAACTACTACGCCTCACCGAGGCACAGCCTTAACCTATCCAAGGAGACCATTGCAAGACTGTTGGTCACATGATCATAGTGGCTTGCTAGTTTCAGGGGCACCGGGGTGGGAGGGGGAGGTTAGTGGGGGGTGTTGGGGTAAGTTCCCTTTCTTTCGTCATAAAGTTGCATAATTGACTGACGGCTGAATGTTGGCGCTACGTCGGTGATTGTATAGCTTCGCTAAATGTCCTGTGTCGCAACAATAAAAGCAAATATAATCATAAAGATCCCACTTTCTACGATTAAGCGTTTTGAAGATCAGCCAGAACAAATGGATACTATGGACTTTAAAGGCTGAAAGCATGCCTTTCCCTACAAGGACTGTAGGAAAGTAGAATCTGCTTGCACAGTTACCCCCACTTTTTGCTGGTGTCAGTATATTTTTTTAACTAGTGTGACTGGGATCCTGCTAACTGCTAATCAGGACCCCAGTCACTGTGCTTCCTCCCTAAATTTGACATGGTAAGTACTTTGGTACCTCCACAATTGACTTCTGGTGTACTCCTATAAGTCCCTAGTATATAGTACTGAAGTACCCAGGGCATAGGTACACCAGGGGTCTCCCATTGGCTGCAGCATGTATTGTGCCACCCTTGATAGACAACTCAAACTGTGACTACGGGCCTGCCATTGCAGCCTGTGTAAGATGGTGCTAGCACCACTTACAACAGATATACGTTTCCTTATATCTGAGGTCACTACACTTAACCTATAAGTCACCCCTAAGGCAGGCCTTTCAATCCTGAAGGCAGGGTGCTGGGTTACAAGTGTGTGGGTGCCCCTGCATGAGCAGTACACCCCTACAAACCCCGGAGTCGATTCTCCAGGCTTTGTAAGTGCGGTCAGCCATTTTGATACATATAGTGGCCATCCGTCACTACGCGATTGCTAACTATATAGTGGCTGTGCAAAACCTGGTATCAAACATGTTGGAATCATACCACAACACTGTTACCAGTGTTGGAGGTATGATTCCATGCACTGGGGGGCTCCTCCGGGAAGCCCGCAGTACTCCTGGTAACAGCCTTCCAGGGCCTGCCAGCAAGCTAGTGCTGCTGCCGACCCCAGACATGAATCTGCCCTCCAGCTGCTGAGCTGAGCTCGAGCAGGGGAAGGTAGAACAATAGGTTTTCTGTTACTGGGAGGTGTGACCACCTCCCAGACAGTATTTAATGTATTGGGCTGGGGTGGAGGCGCTTGCCAGCACCACCAGACTACTTTGAAGTGCACTTTTGGTGCCCTCCTTGCATACTGCAGTTGGAACCAGTTCTGGGAGCCCTTGACTCCCGCTCTGGCGCAAAATTGGATAAAGGACATGGGAGTATCCTCCCCTCTGTCCGGCCCCTCATCTGGGAGGGACCCTCGAGTCGTCCGAACCCCTTTCTTAGGGTATAAAAGGGCTCTCCTGTGGGTGGGTCTTCAGATTCGTCGTGGTTCAAGACTCAAGCCTGAAACCACGTCACTCTTCGACTATCTGGACACTTGGAATTCTCCTGGAACCGAGACTGCATCAAGGAAGACTCCTGCTGCTCCTGGTCTCGCCGTTCTGCAAGTCTTCTTCGTCGTCTGTGTCTGTGCTTCTTCTAGGATCTTCAACAGACCTGTGGGCATCAAGGACACCCGAAGTAATCTCCCTTGGAGTGAAAGAGTCACTCCCCTGCATCTGCAGGCACCGCAACAAAGCTGACCGGTCTGCTGCTCCTGACGTCCCATGGACTTTGAAATGCTCAGCGACACAGGTGTTGGTTCTGCAACTCCGTCGAGGCCTGACCTGTCCTCTATGCAATTTTGAGGCCAGTATCTCTCTTCGGAACCTCTGGGACCGAACTCCTGTGTACCGCTTCGACATGCCATAGCCAAGGCTTGTTGGCTCTGCACTCCAAAGATCTTCGGGCTACAAGAAGCTCCAGCCTCCAGCATCTCTTCCTGCTAAGATCTTCGTCCGCACCACATCCTCTGCACCGTGGCCCTTCATCTTTGGTGAGCTGCTCAAGGTCCTCTTGCAACTCCTGTGTCATCAGCCTGTGGGTCCTCTTGAGGGTCTTCTCTTGCTTTCGTGGGCTCCCCTGTATGCTTGGGGCCTACTCTAACTCACCTGCATGTGGTGAGTCCCTTGGACCTTGCTGGTCCCAACTTTGCTCCTTCTACGCTTTCCACGCTTGTTGCAGCTCCTAAGGCTTGTTGGTGCTCCCACTGGACACCAACCCCCTGGTTCTCGACTTCGAAATGGGACAGCCCATGCATGGCTCCTGGTCTTCCTCATCGTCCCCTGGTCCTCACAGCTGCAGCAATAAGGTCACCGTCATCACTCCTACATCAACCGACATTGGTGGGCATTGCTCTTCCGTGCCTCTTGGTCACCTCTGAGTGGCTTAGACTCTGTCCCCTCTGCTTGCAGGTTCTTCTCTTCAAGAATCCACCCTTGGATTCCACCGGACTCTGGCACATTCTTCACCAGCGACATCTTTACTGAAGTCCTCCATTGTGATCGACGGCGGATTCCGACATCACTTTGCACCTATGTACCCGGCTTCCCTAGTGTAGGTATCCTGGTTCCTTTGGTATCCATGGTGGGCTGACTCTCCAACTTTCTGTCTTCCACAGAGTTTCTTCAGGGTCCACTGGGAAGAGTCCTTCTTCTTCAAAACTGTAACCGCGACTTTCTTGTTGACATTTATTGAGTACATGGCTATGTTTCCACTCTGCACACAGCCTCCGTGGGGTTCCTGGGTACTTACCTTGGGTGGTTCCTTGTGTCCCCAGCTCTTCTGAGTCTCCTGATCCACGGCCCGACTTCAGTCGCAGTTCACATTCCACTTTCTTAGTATATGGTTTGATCTCCCCTGGAGACCACTATGTATTGTGCTTTCTTACCTCTTGCAATTGAAGTATTCTTGTGTATTTGTGTCGATATCTCCGGGCATGAGATATAACCTTGTGCTAGTGAGTGTTGTGTAATAAATAGACATATTTTTATAACTACACTGTGTGGTTCTTTTTCATTTAAGCTACACTACATTTTAATGTATTGTAATTGCATTTATATAGTGCTTACTACCCCTGACAAGGCGTCAAAGCACTTTTTCGACGACTAGCACGCTACTCCGGAACCCATAAAGGATTGGTGGTGAATAAGTATAGTGAAAATGTGAAAGTGATTTGAGTGGTGGATATGTTAGTCAGTTGTTTGGATTGAGAAGGATAGTGGAGGGATAGAGAAGGAAAAAAGGTTTGCATTTATATAGCGCTTGCTACCCTTGATGGGGTGTTGAAGCACTTTTTCGGCGAGTAACACGCTACTTCGGAACCCATAAAGGATTAGTGGTGAATTAGTATAGTGAAAATATTAAAGTAATTTGAGTGGTGGATATGGTAGTCCGTTATTTGGATCGAGAAGGATAGCGAAAGGGTAGAAGAGGTAAAAAGGTTTGCATTTGTATAGTACTTGCTACCCTTGATGGGGTGTTGAAGCGCTTTTTCGGCAAGTAGCATGCTACTCTGGAACCCATAAAGGATTAGTGGTGAATTAGTATAGTGAAATATGAGATTAATTTGAGTGGTGGGCATGTTAGTCTGTTATTTGGATTAAAAAGGATAGTGGAGGGATAGAAGGGTGAACAATGATAATGCTTAGAAAGATCTCCCACCTGCGCCAGGTAAGATACCAGAATGAACCTATCAGGCCATTGTACTATCACAAATAGAGTGGACTACTGCAATATTTTTTATATTGAGCACACAAGAAAGATATCCTCAAATTACAGAAGATGTAAGTAAAACCTTTGTCTTAGCTGGAAGTGGTCGGATCACAGGGCCAGACCCAGAGCCTAAGGCAGCCCTGGCAAATTTTGTCGGACCTGCCCCCTCACTGCATAGTCAGTCTCAGGCAACTCCGTTCGGCTGCACTGAGGCGTGTATTTTCATTGCATTGCACTGCTGGAATTACTGTGTCTCGTCTAAGCCTACAGTGAGAGTGACCCAGAAAGGTAAAAATCGGCCAACATTAAGTGAAATTCGGCCTCCTGGCCTTCAGCCTACCCAATCCCCGGTATGGCTAGTCCGGCCCTATCTTACCACATGAAGCCAACTCCCAAATAACTTCACTGACTCCCTCTGCTCCGGAGATTTACTTTAAAACTCCTCTACGGTAAGGTTAACCCTGCAATACATGCACAGCCGAATCCCAATATTTGACAAAGAAAATTTGATTGTTGAGTCCAGGCTCACTCAGAAGATACTACCGGAATTGTATTGGTCCATCCCTGGAATTCACTTAGCCTAGACATGGGAAACCAACAAAATTCACAATCAAGCAAAAGATGTCTGAAAACGACGTCTTTTAGAGTCTTTTTTGTCTCCGCATATGTTACAGGGATCACTTTCCCACCTGATAGAGGTCAGGGCTTCACGAAGGACAAGACAATCTGCCACAGAGCTCAGCAACAAATAGACATGGGTGTACAACTCTCCGAAGCTACTGAAGTTTCGATCCCCGTAGTCTCAGGGATTAGACCAGGAAACGTAATCAATGACTTGAAAAGACCCAGATCTACGAAGGGGCGTTTGTATCACAACCAAGTGCCATAAAATTAACAGTATGAATAAATAAATAGGAGCTGCTGTTTCTGAAGCTACTATGTCTCCTCCTTTCAAGAAGTCCCCACCGGAACTGAATATTCTGTGTTCTGAAACCAAGAGCAGGCACAAACGGCCGCTGAAGACACACCACACCGTACGTGTGGGAACTGCCGAAACTTCGGTCCCAGTGCCACTTCTCCACTCACCCCATTTCTTTCAAGCTATTCTTCATCTGCCCTGCATTCTGTCCTACTCTTATGAATTACGCTGACTGATAAACAGATTGTGATCACCCTAGACGCAAGTGCATGTTAGTAGTGTCAGGGTGGTTAGCAGATAACGCCTTAAAATTTACTCCGAAAAGTTGGAAATGATGATTGTCTCTGACCGGAAATCTTTCCTCTCTCCTGGACTGTTTCTGGCCCAGTGCCTTGTGGACAAATCCAAGTTGGCTTTAAATGATGAGGCAAACACAAGGAGATGATGGATGGAGTGCTGAAACTTTTCAGACACTCACCCCCAGTCACAGATCTGAGTAGAATCCATCATCGTTCTTCAGCTCACTTCGCCACCCCAGTTCAGACACAGCTATATGCAAATTAGTCTTGACCCTGTGCCTCATGGGAACAGTCCAGCCCGAACTGCCAAGCCATGTCTTCCCTGGACCGGAAACAAGCATCCTGGGACCGGTTTCGGGCTAACAGCCCTCATCAGCCAGGCTAGCTTGAATCCAGTGGCAAAGTGAGCAAGGGACCCACGTCTGGGCATACCCTGCCAACTTAGGACGAACAAAGCAAACACAAGGAGATGATGGACGGAGCGCTGAAACTTTTCAGACACTCACCCCCAGTCACAGATCTGGGTAGAATCCATCATCATTCTTTAGCTCACTTCGCCACCCCAGTTCAGACACAGCTATATGCAAATCAGTCTTGACCCTGTGCCTCATGGGAACAGTCCAGCCCGAACTGCCAAGCCATGTCTTCCCTGGACCGGAAACAAGCATCCTGGGACCGGTTTCGGGCTAACAGCCCTCATCAGCCAGGCTAGCTTGCATCCAGTGGCAAAGTCAGCAAGGGACCCACGTCTGGGCATACCCTGTCAACTTAGGGCGAACAAAGCAAACACAAGGAGATGATGGACAAGAAATTTTCCGCACCGGGTACCACCTGACCTTGCTACGCCACTGTCTACAATGAGGGGCTGAGCTTATTCAGTCAAGGCTACAAGAGTCTGGAACTTCTTACTGCCAAATTTGCATTCCATGCAACAGGTTGTCTCTTTCTCAAAGGCCCTGAAAACATGGCTCTATAGATGCAATGGAAACTTTGATTAAAAGAGCGTCCTCACAGTTTCGAACAGTTAATCATGATTAGATCTGGTAAAACAAGCTGCTTAACACACAACGTCTGGACTAAGCCTGAACGCTGCTCTCCACAGCTACCACTTAGAGAGCTTTCTAAGGTTGTCTAAGACCACTAAAACCACCATAAGGGTTGTCTGGATTAATGCAAGGTGCTTCACTTAAATAAGTGTGCACCATTTACTAAGCAGCCTCCTACAAGGACATTAGTGCATTTCCAGCCTCAGGTTCTCAGGAGTCCAATAGGTATCAACATTAGGCATCCACATCGAAGAAGGGGTTTTAACCACGTCCAAGGAACAAAGGGCCAGATGTACGACCAATTTTTGCATGTTCAAACGGGTTTGTGACCCGTTTGCACATGCAAAAATACCAATGGGCCATGTACAAACCCTATTTAGCGAGTCGCAATTTAGGAAAGGGCGTTCCAATGGCGTCCCTTCCTAATAGCGACTCGCTACCCTATGTCAGAATGTTTTGCGACCCCAATTGCGGGCGCAAAACACTCACAATTTACCGCCCTCTTCAAGGGACCACTTCCCCTTTGTGAATGCAGGGGAAAATATTTTTTAGGGGCAGGCAGTGGTCCCAGGGACCGCTACCTGCCCTTAAAAAATGAAACGAAAACATTTCATTTTTTTTTTTTTAAATGCATCCCGTTTTCCTTTAAGGAAAACGGGCTGTATTTTTTTTTTTTTAAACTGTTTTATTTAAAAGCAGTCCCAGACATGGAGGTCTGCTGAGCCCAGCAGGCCACCATACCTGGGAGGGCCAGCCATTCCCAATGGGGTCGCAAATTGCGAGTCCCTCATGAATATTCATGAGGCATGCAATTTGCGACCCCATTGGGAATCGCAAACAGTGTCTCTGACACTGTTGTACATTGGCATTAGAGACTCACAAATTGCGACTCGCAATTTTTCGCAATTTGCGAGTCGCTAATGCCAATGGTCGTACATCTGGCCCAAAATCTGCACCTGCCACCGAGGTCTAAAGTCTCAGCAATCATAGCCAAAGCTTTGTGGATGCTTGGGACACAAATGTAGCAGATCTCAGTTTGTTATATGTGATTCTGAGAGTTTATGCTATAGAATTCTCCTCCACTCCAGATTTGAGCCTCATCCCTGCTTCTGCTCCAAGAAACAAGATCAACGTCGTAGCCTCAAGAACAGGCACTGCAGCCTTAGTCCAATGGAGGATTCTGTCTAGTGCTGGATTTTTAAAAAAGTTAACCTCTGGGTAAAGACAGTTGTAAGGAATTAGTCTTTTTGCCCCCATTTGGACTATTAGCTGCTGGTTTTTCATTCGACTCTGAGAGTGCACTGAGGCCTGCCTCACCAGATCTCAGTGACAGTGATCTTACCCATTACAAAGTGTATTTCGAACTGGCTATCCCCAATTGGCATGTACTGACTTACTTATAAATACCTAGTATATGGTACCCAGGGTACCAAGGGCACGTCAATCAGAGTGTCCACCCAGGGCACCAGCACTGATTGTGCCACTCTGTGTGTGACAAAGTACAAAATGGCTCCCAGCCTGTCACTGCAGACTGGAAGGCAGTTGTCATACTGACAGTTCGACTTTGCCCTAACCATTAATGGCAAAGCCTCCCCTTCCCATAACAATATATATAAGTTTCCCTTAAAGAAGGACTAAGAGCCCTAAGGCAGGGAGCAGTATATTATTAAGTAGGAAATGTATGTTTATATTTGTATTAATAGCAAATCCCCTAAAGTTGCTCCATTGTCTAACACAGGGTTACCGGCTGGCACCTCAGCCTGGCTAACTTCTGAATGGTACTACCTAACTGGGTACTGTATCAAATTAATCATAGCATTAAACCCACCTGATGCCAAGGTCAAATTTAATGTCACTATTAATGTAAAGCAACTTTTAGAAAGTTGCCACTCTGATCCAGCTGTTCCAGTGGCCTCACACGGGTATTGGCCCACAGGCAGATTTCTTCTCCACTGGGAAGTCCTATGAATGACTCCCAGGCTTGGAAACAATAGCAGCCCACTGCAGGGAGAAATGTCACCTCCCCCTCGCAGGAAGCCACTCAGAGTGTTAGCCCAAAAGGTGATCTTCAAAGGCGAAGCTGCATTTGGTGGGCAAATGATGATAACAGTCCTGAGGGGCTGCCCTTTTTTCAGGTAGACAGGCTGGAGACCGGGACAGAGAGGGAAAACCAGAGTCCAAACCAGTTTTCCCATGGGCATGTAGCCCTCAGGTAGCCACACATCTAGGGTGAGCTACCAAGCTCCTCACAGTCGAGGAAAGGTTCAGACATCATTAGAGTAGCCAGAATAGTGCAACTGGTAACCTCAGGATGGTCACAAACAGACACGTGGCCTTAATCACCTTAGCAGTAGGGAGTATCCTTAGCAGGCATAGGGTGGTAGTCAGTCCTGACCTCCCCCTAGATTGCATCCTAGGCAGTTACCTCTTAAAGGTTGTCTAAATCCAGAAGGGGCAGCCGCCCAGGGGGCTGTCCATCCCAAGGATCCTGGAGGTCCAGTCCTTAAGTTAGGAGACTTAGGCCCCAGAAGAAAAGTAAAAAAGGTAACAGTAGGAAAGGAAGACTACTGTTAGCAAGAGACCCAGGGAGCCAAAGGCATTCTACCCCAGTAAGGAAGAAACCCCAAAGTTGGGTCTGGCAAGAGTCAGGCAACTGTTAAGAACCTTGGGTGTCATCCCTGAACTGATAGAAGAAAGGGCGGAAGAAGGATGTCTGCTATATGAGGTGGTAACTCCCCACTCTGAAAAGTTAGAGAGGCTGCAAGAACTTACAGTAGCCCATCCATTTGTCAGTGGAGAGCTCAAGATGTGGTTCTGGACACGGACAGCTGTCAGTAGCCTCTGTTGGATCCTTGCCTTTATGACAGCAATGTCCTTGCCATGGAAGGCAGACTCTGTGACAAGAAGTAAAGTAGGCCCCCCTGACCCTTGGTGGGATTACTCAAATGTTTGGTGACCTCTGGGTCAGCGGGATGTTGTCCTAGCTAAGGTAGAGTTAGAAGAAGTAGGCACCTCACAACCCAAGGCAAAAGATAAGGATGGTAAAGACACAGCTTCAGCTAAAGCCCAGTTTAGGTTGGGTCCTCTCATAGTTGAGGTGAGTCAGCTTCCCAGAGGGAATGACCCTGACAGAAGGATGTGAGGCAGAGTAGGCCCTGCAGTGGCCAGCCAGTTTCCATACATCCTTCCACGCTGAATGGCCAGAGACCCACCAACAGTGGGTTGAGTTCTCTTCGATCTATTAGCAGGGTTGAGTAAGGAAACAGGTGTTTTGCAGGTTTTCCCCCACGTTTTGCCCCCATTTGGACTACTAGCTGCTGGTTTTTCATCTCTGAGATTGCAATGAGGCCTGCTAACCAGACCTCAGTGCCAGTTCATTTCCATTAATGGCAAAGCCTCCCCTTTACAATATATGTAAGTGTCCCCTAAGGAAGGCCTAAGGGAGGGAGCTGTATATTATTAAGTAGGACATGTATGTTTATATGTGTTTTAACAGCAAATCCCCTAAAGTTGTTGTTTTGCTTTGGAAAAGTTAGTAGTCCCATTGGCTAACATATTTTACTGGCTGCCACCTCAGCCTGGCTAACTTCTGAAATGGACTACTTAGCTGGGTACTGTAGGGTATCAAATTAATCATGACGTTAAAAACGACCTGATGCCCAGGTTGAATTTAATGTCACTATTAAAGAAATGCACTTTTAGAAAGTTGCCACTCTGTGACCCATCTGGTAACAGTGGCCTCACATGGGCACTGGCCCATAGGCAGCTTTCTGGCCACCTGGGGAGTAGTGCGAATGACTCCCAGACTTGGAAAAAATAACAGTCCACTGTAGGGAAAGGTGTCACCTAACCCTTGCAGTAAGTCACTCAGGGTGTTAGCCCAAAAGGTGAGCTTCAAAGGAAAATCCGCCTTTGGTGGACAAATGGCGATAACACTCCTGAGGGGCTGCCCTTTGTTCAGGTAGACAGGCTGGAGACAGGGTTAGATGCGGAAGACCAGTGCCCAAACCAGTTTTCCCGTGGGCGTGTAGCCCTAGGTAGCCACTCCTCTAGGGTGGTCTACCAAGCACCACACAGTCGAGGAAAGGTTCAGACATTTGAGAGTGGCCAGAATAGTGTACTTTTGTATTGCCAGATGCCACATATTGCCGGAAACGTCTCACCAAGAGGGAGGGGACCTGGTATCCCAATGGCTAATGACCACTTTGCCGCCTTGGGGCACCTTCCCGGGATAAATATGGCACCCTGAACGTCAGATCACATTGGAACTGGAACGAGAACCGAAGATGGACTGCCCTACTGTCCCTGGTCTACGTAAAGTTAGGCTGCACTATCTGCTGGACTACATCTGCTGCATTTTTCGGCTAGCAAAGGTAAGACTGTACCTTTGGCTCCTGGCATTGGGAAAATTCATGCCTCAGCCCCAGACCAAAGCAGTGACTCCAAGGGTCAGTTGGCTGATCCCCTGCAACCAGCTTCAGGGACAAAAGAGCTGAAGAAGCCCAAAATTGTAGATTGATAGTCGCATCTAAAAAATTGCCTCTGGGTGCCCCAATAAACCGATCCTTGATGGTCAAAAGTTGCACCTGAGTCCGCTGGACCTGGGAGTGTTGTTGAAGTCCAGATTGGTTGCCCAAGAGGGACACTAACCCCCACTAAAGGATTTAATTCCAACTGCTGTACCCGGAGACCAGAAGCCCCGCAGCTGCTGCCCTTCCAACCCAGGAAAGAGGACTTTGTGGGGCCTTGACCTCTGTCACCCCACATCACCCATGCACTGAGGAACCACCAGAAAGACACCCCCGTCGACTGCACAGCAACCAGGGTATCATTGAGCATCTTTTCATCCTGCATCTTCGGCAGGCGGTTGTGCTGTAAAGTTTGGAACTGGACTGGAATACACTCTATTGGCCAGGTAACTGTCCAGATCTACCCCATTGACCCCCCAGACCTTCATCTAGTCTGATTTGGTCGCCCAAGCTGGGCCAGAGTAGCCAAATTAACGTTTACAAACTTTTAAAAAGTTTCCACATTTTGTGTTTACTAATGCTTATTTGTGGTTGAAATTAAAAGTGATAAAATCCTTGAAAAATCATATCTCCGCAACCCTCCTGTGGATTTTGCTCATCTTGCACTATAAAAATTAATAAAAATAACCTGTATTTTGATAAATTGGTTTTGTGTTTCTTTCATGTTGTGCGGCTTTCTCATTTTGTTGTTTGGGACTGTTAAATGCTTTCCACTAAGTACCTTTGTTCAATCCTTGCTGCTCCAACGCCATAGCTACCCAGGGTTGAGCTTAAGGTTGTTCAAAAGAGCCTGACTGGGCCCAAGACAGTTTTGTGAGTGTATTCCACGCTAAGGATACCAGCCACACCATATAACACACCCAAATCCTCAAAACAGTCTATTTCAAAATGGATTGTCTACAAAGGATCATTCCCGGGATTCAGCCAGTGGTGTTTCTGCTCACCTAGGACCTCCAGGATACTTTTTACATAATACAATGAGATAGTGTCATCAGTGATTTCTCTGGTCTGTGGTAGCAGAGCATCCTTTTGAATTCTGTGTTCTCCTCTTTGTGCTGCAATGAACACCAACAGTATTTACCAAGACTCTTGCTTCCCTTGTAGGTCCACTTCAGAATCATGGAATTCCTCTCCATCATTATCTGGATGACTGGTTGGCCCACTACCATTAGAAGTCGCGCTAAGCCAGGCAGTGCTCAGATCTTTTTAAACCTATTTTTAACTCATTCAAACTTGCCTGATTTTAATCTGTGAAGTGTTTATTCCTCTGTTGTTCACCGCGCTCGCCGCATCTCGCACCGGAGCTCCCTCTGGGCCGGTCCTGCCCTCCGGGGGGTGTCAGCTGCTGCACAGCAGGGCTGATTGGAGGGGCAGGGGCCAGAGGTCACCGGGGCATAAAGACTGGGTCTCAGAGAGGTCAGCACTCTCCCCCCTCTTGTTTAACATATACCTCAGACCTCTGATTAAGGCCGTCGCCTTGATGGACTGTCAGGTTTTCAATTATGCGGATGACACGCAAATTATACTCCAAATAGAAGACACCCCACAGGCCCACTCCCGGGCAAAAGACATACTGCGATTCACGATTAAGTGGATGACGGCCAACTCTCTTAAGATTAACCCAGACAAGACGGAGGTCCTGACCAATGAGAGCAATCCTTGGAACTCCCTTTACTGGCCACTCGAACTGGGTGATTACCCAGTCCCAGCAACGGTGGTAAAAAGTTTAGGAATGAAAATTGATGCCAAACTTTCATTGGCTGATCAAGTTTCTACTGTGTTCGGTACCTGCGTCAGCCTACTCAGGCTGCTGAGGAGACTTTCCCCCATCCTCTCCCTCTCTACCATGAAGACAGTGGTGGCCGCCCTGATCCTGGCCAGGCTGGATTATGGGAATTCACTCTATATTGGACTACCAGACTCACTGTTGGGCAAACTTCAGGTGGTGATGAACGATGCCGCTAGGCTAATCTTCAAACTACCTAGACGCACGCGGGCATCACCCCTTCTGCAACAACTTCACTGGATGCCCATCAAACAGAGGGCCAAATTCAAAGGACTCTGTATTACGCATAAGGCCCTCTTCGGACAGGCACCCCACTACATCAAAGAACGCCTGGAGAGATATGTCCCTGGCCGCTCACTTAGGTCCTCTACTGAGGGCCTCCTAAAATGCCCACGCTTTCACTACACTACTAAAGGAGGACGTGCCTTCTCTGTCCCGATACCGCCACTCTGGAACAAGCTGCCTAGTCAGCTCCGTGCGGAAGGACGCCTTCTTCCATTCAGAAAAAAACTCAAAACCCTCCTGTACATAGAAGCCTGGGCCTAACTATATTACCATCCCACCTGGAACTGACGCTGATCTTCTTGAAGCGCTTAGAGACCTGTTGGTATTAGGCGCTATACAAGTCGAAATTAACATAACATAACATAACATTAGAGTGATCAGACTATTCAGAATATGTGAATAGTGATTTACCTGCTTCAGATGCATGGCTTTCTGATCAACTGGGAAAAATCAGCACCAGATCAAATGCATGACATTGAGATCATAGAGGCCAAATTGTGTTACCGGACTGCAAGATAGAAAAGCTGTAGAGTCTAATATCTTCGCTACTGGATCAAGATCGATCCAAGGTACAATTATGGTTGCAGGTGCAGGGCGACATTACAGCAACCGTGGTAATGGTTGCTAGGGCCTGATTTCATCTAGGTCTGGTGGTTCGCCATGCAATAGAGTTTTTAAAACTCAGCTCACAGGATTTCAAGATATGCTTTAGACTAGATCTAGTCATTTGAAAGGAACGTCTCTGGTGGTTAGAACCCCAATTTCTTCAATGAGGAATGCCTTTATATTTTTCTTACTTCACAGATGATGACAATTGATGCCAGTTGTCGGAATGGGGAGACACTCTGGAGTCCAGATCTTTGCAGGCATGTCAGTCTTCCAGAGATCTGAGACACTCTTCGAAATGGATATAGTTGAAAGCCGTTTGGAAAATTATTTTGAGTTTTGCATCAATGATGTTCAGAATGGACAATATGACAGTAGTGTCAGTTATAAACAGCTGGGGTAGACTAATTTCAGGATTCTATCAGACATTGCCCTCAAAATTTTGCAGGGCACCGGGCAGCATATGATGTTCCTCAAGGTGATTTACATCAGGGGTACAAGGAACAGTGAACAAACTAAGCAAAGTCCTTCCATCGTCTCAAGGCTGTTGTCGGAGTCTGGAGGTTTTCAAGGTAACTTGCAAGAGGTGGGTAGTACCAGGAATGGACTTAATTTGCAGATCATGACAATGTTATTGCCCCCCTCTTTTGTTTCTGCTTTCAAGTGTAGGGAGCTTGGGGGCACGTGTCCTGGTCAGCCCTGAGCTGAAGGGTCTCCCTTATGCCTATGACCCTTTTATCTCTGATCACAAAGGAGTTGACAAAGATCAGAAGGGAAAGGGCCTTTGTGATCCTGATTGTTCCATCTTGCGCTCAGGCTGGTTTCTTCTTCTGAGAAGACCGTCAACACAGAACTGACAAGGTTCATCGAGGACAACGCCATCCTCGACCCGTCCCAATCCGGATTCCGCAGCAACCACAGCACCGAGATCGCCCTAATCGCCGCCACAGACGACATCCGCACTCTCCTCGACCAAGGCCACACCGCAGCCCTGATTCTACTCGACCTATCAGCAGCATTCAACACTGTCTCCCACCGCACACTCGCCGCCAGACTACACAACGCTGGCATACAAGGAACCGCCCTCGACTGGATCCGATCGTTCCTCACCAGCAGAGGCCAAAGGATCAGACTACCGCCCTTCCTCTACGAACCTACGGAAATCAACTGCGGAGTGCCCCAGGGATCATCGCTCAACCCAACCCTCTTCAACATCTACCTCACCGTCATCGTCCGACAGCACGGCCTCAGCATAGTATCCTACGCCGACGACACCCAGCTCATCCTCTCCCTCACCAAGGACCCCACCACCACCAGACTCAACTTCCAGGAAGGAATGCAGGACGTCACAACCTGGATGAGCAACAGCTGCCTGAAGCTCAACTCGGAGAAGGCAGAAGTCCTTGTCCTCGGAACCACCTCATCGGCATGGAACAACACCTGGTGGGCCACCGCCCTCGGCACCCCCACGGACCACGCCAGAAACCTCGGCATCATACTCTACTCCTCCCTCTCAATGAACCGACAGGTCAACGCCGTCACCTCCAGCTGTTTCAACACCCTCCGCATCCTCCGTAAGACTTTCAAATGGATCCCCCCCGAGTCAAGGAAGACATTCACCCACGCACTCATCACCAGCAGACTGGACTACGGAAACGCCCTCTACGCTGGCATAAACAAGCCTCTACTCCGCAAGCTCCAGCCGATACAGAACACCGCCGCCAGACTCGTCCTCTGTATCCCTAGACATGAACACATCAGCCAACACCTACGGAATCTCCACTGGCTCCCCGTCGAGAAGAGAATCACGTTCAAGATACTCACCCATGCCTACTAATGCCTACACAACACCGGACCCCAATACCTCAATGACAGAATCACCTTCCACGCACCCAAAAGGAACCTCCGATCCGCCAACCTCGCCCTCGCCGAAACCCCACACATCTGCAGAGTCAAGACGGGGGGAAGAGCCTTCTCCTACATCGCGGCCAAGACCTGGAACGAGCTCCTGATCAACATCAGATGCACCTCCTCCCTGAACACCTTCAGGAAGGCTCTCAAGACCTGGCTCTTCAACTGAACGGAACTGCTGGTCCCCCCCCCAGCGCTTTGAGACCCTCACGGGTGAGTACCGCGCTTGCAAACCCCTGATTGATTGTCTGATGGTGAAGGGAACTGAGTGGATATTTCCAGCTACACCCTTCTCCTCTCCTCCTCCCATCCTGATTCACCTCCTCTATCAGCTTAGAAGTTAAGGGGTAGGACTGCAGAAGAAGTGTTTACCTAAGGAATTGATTATTAAATCTTCTGGGAAGTAATTGCTTCTAGGTTATGTGAATTTGTAAAACACACTATAACCTGCAAGGGTATCCTGGCGCAGAGCAGGTGTGTGTGTGTGTCTAGCCCTGCCTATGGTAGGTTGGATAATTGAAAAGCCAGGTCTTCAGTTTCTTGCGGAATCCAAGAAATGAGGAAGAAGCCCTTATGTGGCATGGGACGCCGTTCTAGGCTTTAAGAGCAATGTAACAGAAAACCTGTCCTGCTGAGCAGAGATATTTGAGTGGTTGATGGAAGGAGATGTGACTGTTCAGGTAGGTGGGGCATAGGTTGTGTAGTGCCTTCAATGTGTGTGCAAGGAGTTTGTATCAGGATCTAGGGGAGCTTCAGAGGTGTGGTGTGATGTGAATTCTATGTGGGAGGTTGAGGATGTGTCTGTCTGCCAAGTTCTGGATGGGTTGTAGTCCTCTAGTGAGTTGGTTGGTGATCCCGACATAGAGGTTGTTCCCATAATCCAACTTGCTGGTGGTTAGGGCGTGACAGTTTTTCCAGTGTTGCTTGAAAGATCTCCCTCAGCATCTTCAGGGTGTGGAAGCAGGATACAGTGGCGACATTGACTTGTATGGCCATGTCAAGTTGGCTGTCAGTGATTATTTCGAGGTTTCTGGTGTGGGTGAGGGTGTGGGTGTGGTTCCGAGTTCAGCCAGCCACCAGTTGGAGTCCTATGGCGAGGTGTTCTTGCTGATTCCGAAAATCACTACTTCTGTCTTGTTGGTGTTGAGCTTGAGGCAGTTGGCTTTCATCCAGTTAGTGACTTTGATCATGCTTGTGTTGAACTTGTTTCTTGTGTTGGGGCTCTTGTCCGGTATGGGAAGAGTATGAGTTGCACGTCACCAGCGTAGTAGACGATGTTGACGTCATGTGCGTGGATGACATTGGCCAGAGGGATCACTTACACGTTGAAGAGTGTGTGGCAGAGGGAAGAACCTTGAGCTACTATGCAGATTAGTTTGCGGGCTTCCGAGGAGTAAGGTGCTAGGCTCACAGCTTTTGGTCTATCCGTTAAGAAGGAGCAGCTCTTATGGAGAATGGGTCTTTGGATGTCAGTCTTGTGCAGGTGCTTGATGAGGGTGGGGTGTGAGACCGTGTAAAATGCTGTTTCAAGGAGAATGAGTGCTGCCTTGTCTCCTCTGTCAAGGATTATGCGGATATCTTTTTTTTAACACAAACTTTATTGCATTTTTGTTATGGTAAACAGTCGACATTACAGGAGAATGCTGTCCATCACGTAAGCATATACAGTATAATGCAATTTATAACTAATTATCGTATTGTAGATGTTGGCCTCCAGTCTGACTCGTATCAGAACATATACAGTAAGAAACCAAGGACAAAAAAATTATGTAATCAAAACACCCCCCCCCCCGATCCCAAACCAACTAAAACCCCTATGTGTCACCTGAGAGCCATCACTACAAAAAAGAAGGGGGGGAGTGCCAATGTGTGTGTAGTGCAATATATTCATGGACCTAGTGAATGTCGGTGATGATGGACCTTTTATATACGTAATCCCCCAGGGTATTATCTCTTCTGGACCAATGGATAAATTCTCATTGGAAGTCTGTAACCCCTCCAGGATCTGGATCTTGTGCCTTAAAGCTCTCCAATAGCATATCCCATTCCATAGAAATTGGTGATTTGCAGCGTCCCCTATACTCCCGCCTGAGGGCTAAGCTTTCGGCAAGGCCCCACTGATGAAGTTCCTCCTGCCAGTCTTGTGGCCATAGAGGACTTCCAGCATCTGGTGAGAAGGCGCTTCGCCAGCAATAGTGCCAGTACGTACGTATCACAGGAGACTGGCATGAGTTAGGAAGAGAGATTGTATGGGAGATTGCATGTGTATGAAGTCTCTGTGTGTCATGAGAGCTTTCTGCAAACAGGTCATCCACCGTGGTGATCCCTTCTCATTCCCAGGGTGCAAGCCAATTACTCATTAAGGTATCTGAGGCCTCCCAGGGGTACGTTGAGTGCGTAAGGCGCCTGAACCAAGTTATACCTCATTGCTATTTTCCAGTACGTCATCGCAATGCGTAATAGTAATGTATGTGTGGGCAGCATCAGGACACCAGGGCACAGCAGGCGGTGCAGCTGGTCGCGCTCTAATTGCGCCTCTGTAAAATCAATTTCCAACAGATTATGGCCAGCGAGCCAGTATAACAACCACTGCAGTTTATACAGTATGCTTAAAGTTGGGAGCCCCTAGTCCTCCTTTATCCATTGGAAGTTGGAGCTTTGCTAAGCTAACTCTATGATGTCCCTGCCCCTATATCAGATCAGTCAGCAGAGTGTTGAGTTGTTGGAAGAATCATGCAGGGATTACAATTGGTAAATTCACAAAATGGTATAGAAGGCGTTGCAACATAACCATTTTGGCCAGTGCCAGCCGTCCAGCCACGGACAGGGGCAGTGTAGTCCAAAAGGCCACCTGTGATCTGACCACTGCAATTGTGCATGAAAGGTTGCCTTCTAACAAGTCAGGGCCATCTTTGTATATATGAATCCCGAGGTACTGGAAGGTGGCAGGCGCTACTGGTATTGTGTATTCCCCAAGGTACAGGGTAAGCTCGGCATACGTGCCAGTGAAGGAGTACGCATATGATTTGTTCGCATTAATGCGGAGACCAGAAAGGGTAGATAGCATTTGAGCCATTTCTAGCTGCACTTCCCGGATATCGTTGAAATACACAATCCTTTTTTCTGCATATAGCGAAATTGTATAGACTCTGTTGTCCACTGCAATCCCTCTATGCCCCGCTTTCTGTCTAATTCTTTAAAAAAAAATGTTTTATAACTCTTTATTGCAATGTGCTCAGCATACATTACATCAAAAATACAGTTAAGTTTGTATGTCCAAGGCATATAATCCATATAAATCAATCATTACATCTGGATAAATGAAGTCTTCAACACTGTGAGGTAACATTCTCATCTTGATCTTGCTCTTGCTCCCTATAACCCTTGGTAATCCTGCCAATGCCCCTAAATCTTCTCCCATTTCCGAGGGCAACCCATACTCAGGTATATCGTGTGCTCTGCTTGCCGACACCACTCCGAGTCAGTTTTCCACTCTGCCATTCTCGGGGTGTGGCTGCTCCCCAGCTCTTGCGATGTTGCGTTTTGCTGCCACAGCGGCCAATGTCAGCTATATTCTCATGTGTATGGACAAAATCTCCTCTCCCGTGATAAGTAACAAGAATCACTTGGCCTCGAGTCCCACCACCGTGGGTTGTATCCCTAAATTTCGCTGGTAAAACTTCTGGGTGTCCCTTGTCACATATATCCCTAGATATTTGAAGCTCTGTGTCTCAACTGAAACCCTGCATCTGGATGTCGGGTCAGGAACTCCCCCCACCAGCAGGAACAGCAGGGATTTAACCCAATTTATGAGGTATTCCGAGTAGTCCCCATAGATATGGAAAATCTGCAGGATCCTATTGATGAACTGTCTTGGTTTTCTTACATACAGTAAAATATCGTTTCACATAAGGAGATGCGTTCATCCCATTCCCCTCCCACCGGGATGCCCCATATCAAGGGATCCTGCCATGTCCAGTCTGCCATTGGCTCCAATGCCAGGGCAAACAGTATAGGGGACAGGGGGCATCCCTGCCTCATCCCTTTCTGTAGAGAGAATACCCTAGACACTGTGGCTTGAACACATACTCTTGCCAGTGGTTGGTGGTAAAGAAGTTTAACCCAACCGATGAAATTCGGACTGAAGCCCAAGCAGCCCAACACAGCAAAGATGCAATTCCACTACACACTATCAAAAGCCATTCTGGCGTCCAAGGATACGAAAGCTGCCGGGTCAGGGAGAACTGGGTCTGTCATTTGAAGGACCCCGAACAATTGTCACAAGTTCAGTCTAATGCTTCTATGAGGCATAAATCCGGATGTATGAGAGAGGTAAGCACTTTGCATAAACGTATAGATAGGGCCTTAGCTACCACTTTGTCCTCGTAATTAAGTAGGGAGATTGGTCGTTAGGACCCACAATCTAGCAGGGATTTACCTTCTTTGGGAATTACCACCATGACAGCCGTCCTTTGGTCCTGGGGTAGGACACCTTTAGTTCTGGTCTCTATGTACATGCCAAGGAGATGTTCCGCTGTTTTATCCAGCATTCATTTAAATAACTCTATCAGCAAGCCCTTTGGTCCCACCGCTTTTCCTGATTGTAGGGAACGTGTTGCGGCTTTAATTTCCTCCACTGTCTAGTCACCCTCCAGCATTCCCCTATCCTTGGTGGACAGCTGTGGTAGGTCTGTATCCCACAGAAAGTCTCTACAGTCCTCTTCTGTCTTTCCCGATGAGGAGGTGTACAGTGATTCATAATATGTGGCAAATGCCTCTGCTATCTCTTTCCCAGTCTGGTAGCTTCGTCCTATACTATCTACTATCTCAGGGACCCATTTGCCACTCGCCTTCCTCTTGTCTAGCCACGGTAGTAGTTTGCTGGCTTATCCTCCACCTCATATAATCTAAGCAGGGTAGCTAATGCCTGCGCTTTGGCGCTTTCCTCCAGCAAGTCTTGTAATTCCAGCTGATGCAATTTTAACTGATGTATCACTTCCGATGATGTCGCCCCTCCCTCTACCACCCGGGTCTCTAAGTTGGATATGGTGGCCTCTAGGGTTAGGCACTGTAGCCTCATCTCTTTTTTCAATGCCTCCACTTGGGCCTGGGCTTGGCCCCTAATCACTGTTTTAAACGCCTCCCAAAGCGTCACTTTTGAGTCCACAGAACCCACATTGTCTACAAAGAAGTGCTCAGCACCCTTTCCAATGGAGGATTTAAATGTATTATCCTTGAGATACCATGGGTCTATCCTTGGTGGCAAGGTGTAATCCTTCCGGAGGCCCTCTAGGGTGACTGGAGAGTGATCGGATACCCCGCGCTATGTGTGAGGCCTTTTTAAAATTCCCCAAACCCCAGGCCTGCATAATGAGATAGTCTAGCCTAGAGAGGCTCCCATGGGCCGCCGACGTGTGTGTATTGTCTAGTGGTGGGATGTTGATGCCTCCAGATGTTGCACAGACCCAAGGTCAAGAGAAAGTCCTCCAGTGGGCCCACACTCCTCCCAAATTCTGCTCCCCCCAGAACATCCATCTCAATTGAGACTATATCGTTCATGTCTTCCCCTTCAATCAGTGGGTCTCTAGGAATTCAAGGAGCCGAGAACCCAGCACGTCCAGTGTGGAAGTCTGTAAATCTGGTGGGATGTATACCGAAGACAAATTAAGCGTCCGCCACTCCCACTGTCCACTCACTGCTATGAACCTCCCTAGGGGGTCTGTACACGTCTTTCTCAGGATGAAAGGGAGTGTTGTCTTACACAGTATTCCCACTCCTCTGGAGCCCGTAGTATAGCTCGAGTGCACCAACAGTGTATAGCCAAATCTATCCAGTGCCCCACAACGATTACCTCGTAGATGAGTTTCTTGCAGCAAAATAACATCTGGTGCGTGTCTCTTAATAAATTGCATTACCACTGTCCGTTTGATCCTGCCATTAAGGCCATTGACGTTCCAGGACCACGTTTTTATCGTGTTTACTTGGGTTTCAGGGATCCTCATGATAAAAGGTTTCCTCCCCCATCACCTTCTGAGTCCATGGTAACCCCATCTCTTTCGAGCCCTCTGTGTATTGTGGTATAACTGTTCCCCCTAGTCCCTCCCTGAGCACTTAACTTTGTCTTTGTCATATCACAGTAACAACTCAAACTACCCCAACAGTCCCCCCATCCCCCACCCAGCTGCCCTGATAAATTGGCTGTGAATTCCCCAACTTCCCAACCTAAAGAGGGCCTGTCGCCCAACTAACAACATACTCCAAGTACAATAAGGGGTGTCTCGGCCACGCCAAAAATTAACTAAAACAGTTACATGTGTTATGCCCTTGTTGAATCAATCATAATTTTGCAGTCCCCCTCGTACAGGGTTTAACACATCCCCAGTCATATAACCGGACTTTCTACTTACAATACCAGTGTCCCTGTTATTGACGGAGCACTCCACTCGGGTTGTCGCCTTTACTTCGCTCCAACCCCAGGCCTGGGCACTCTTACCTGCCGGACAGGCTTGTTGGTCAGTTCGTGGGATCCCCACCTGTACTCTGATGAGTCTCTGGAGCTTCCTCCGCCTCTTGCTGTTCTGACTGCACCCCAATCTTCCTGCTTTGATCAGGTTCTCCTCTGACGCGTTTTGGTCCCTTGCCTCTTGTCAACTGACTGTACGCCACCCCTCCAGCCACTCCCAAGCCTCCTGTGGGGAGAAGAAATGCCAGGTGTTACCCTCTGCGATTATATGGAGCGTCGCCGGAAAGAGCATCATGTATTTGATTTCTCGTTCTCGGAGTTCCCTCTTCACCGCTTCGAAACTCCTCCGCTTTCATTGCACCTGCAAGGTGAAGTCTGGAAAGAAACGGATCCGAGTGTTCTCAAAGTGTATGTCTTCCTTAGCTCTGGCTGCTTGGAGGATTGCGTCGCGATCACAATAGTTGAAGATCTTCGCGATTATTGTTCGTGGGGGAGCTACTGGTTTCGGCGGGGGAACTAGGGCCCGATGCGTCCTCTTGACTGAGAAGAATTTGGACAGTCTCTTCGGACGCAGCGTGTTCAATATGCAGTCCCATAGGAAGAGGTCCACACTACGGCCCTCCGCGACCCCCACCACCCTGATATTGTACCTTCTCGCCCTCCCTTCCTGATCTTCGAGCTTGGCTGCCATGGTCTTAGTCTGTTGAGTCAGAGTTTGAACTTGCGTTTCTAGGTGTTTTGTCGAAGACTGGAGCTAGATTATCTGGGTCTCGAATGTTGTGATTTTCTCGCTTAATTTCTGAAGATCCGTTCTAATCAACTTTACCTCAACGGTCACAGTGTCTAACTTGGGCTCTAGTGTGCCTTTCAAGTCTACTATGGCTGCCATGATAGCTCCCAGGGAGGGTTCCGCTTCTGCTTTCCCTTCTACTGCTTATGGGGGCCTCAAGATTGCATAATTTTCATTTTATTTGTTTGAGTGGCTCCCGACCCCGTTAGGTTTCACCATCCCTTTCGTGCGTAGCTTTTGACCTACTCACCTTGTTGGGCCTGGAAGGTACGTGTCTCTGTCCTCGTCCCAACGTAGACGTTCTATGCTGGCGGGCTACCCTGCCCACAGGGGGGAGAACCGGAGTCAGCGGCCGGGCTCACTCTCTCCGCCTCAATGAAGGGCCCCCCTTCTGAATAGTTCTGGACTCATCTGGACCCCCAACTGGCTACAGGCCACTCACCCGCCATGCACGGCCCCTCCGCCCTCTCCTCCAGGCTTCTGCGGGTCTCCTCTGCACTTATGGGTCTCCACATGGGGAGCCAGGGTCTTGATCTATGGCTGTTCCACCACGGGGAAGACACCTGCAGCCCTAGCTCTTCGGGCCCGGAAAGTGTTGAGATCCCTCCCCTGGGGCCCAAGGCCCTATTGAAATTTCCCACCGTGAAGGAGAGGAGTGGGAGGGGGAATCTACACCTCACGGATCCTTGGGGGGGCAGTCCATTGCGCGGCAACGCCGGCCCACTCCTCAGTGCATTCAGCAGATCTCCCAACCCATCTGTGTGCCGTGCTCTTTTCCGGGCCACAACCCGGCAGTCGGCCGCCTCTCCCAGCCTAGAGCCAGCGCAGTGGCGGGGCTGCCTCCATTGCCGCATCATGTCTGCAGTCTAGCGGGCGACCCAGTCCTCCTTTGTCTCTGCCGTGAGCGCCTCCACCCTAGTCGACATGGCCCGTGAGGGCCTCAGCCTCCTCATGTCGTCCCGGGAGATCCCTCTCCACCAACGCTCACTCCACGGCCTGATCCACACGGGGCCGGTCAGGCATGTTACTCACTCCCCGCCACCAATCACGGTTATTCAATGGAGTCTGAACAGGCGCCGGGACCCCTCCGGCCTCTCAGCCCCTTGTCCCAGCCAAATCGTCCCTCAGCCGCCGCCTCCAACGGCCACCGTGGCCTTCGAGTTTCTCCAACGCCATTGTGGGGTGGATTAAGGACACGGGGACACGTTGGCTGGATACTACTCCATTCCGATGCACGTTCCCATCTCTGGGTGGTTCTCCTGATTTCGGATAGAGGGACGGATTACAGGGTCTGCTTCGTTAAGACTGGAGCTCTGTTAAGGTGCAGCCATTTTCGATTGCGGCCAAGCCACTCCTCCCTATCTAATTCTGTATGCTATGGGTTCAATCGCGAGGTAAAGAGGAGCATGGAAAGGGGGCAACCCTGCCTGGTGCCTCACCATACCGGGTAGGATTGGGATATATGGGGACCTGTTCTAGCCTGAGCCATTGGAGCAGTATAGAGTAACTGGTCCCATCGGATGTAAGCCTGAGGTGTCCCGAATCGAGTCAAGGTGGCAAGCATAAAGTCCCAATCTAAGGAATAACCCCTAGCCAATGTCCAACGAGAGACAACCAGCATGGGGTTAAAGGTCTTGGCTGGAATCCATGATCTGGAACAACTACCGGATATATAACAAGGTATTTCAGCAAGGTACAAACCCACACTGATCAGTGTGTATCAATCGAGGGCGCACCGGAAGCCGTTTGCAGGCAAGATTCTTTCGAAGTATCTGATACTCTGTGTTTAATATCGATAGCAGGCGGTTTGAGGTTAACTCCTGTGGGGGGCTTCCTGGGTTTCAGTAAGGATGTGATCAGAGCTTCTCTGGTGGAGGAAGGAAGGAGGCCTGTGTCTAGGGATGTATTGTACAATTTTTCTAACTGTGGGATAAGCTGAGCAGAGTAAGTAGAGTAGAATTCCACCGGGAGTCCATCAGATCCCAGCGTTTTATTATGTGCCAATTCCTTCAGGGCCCCTCTAATTTAATTCACCGTAATAGGAGCAGAAAGGTCCTCCCTATCTGCTGCCTGCACTCTGGGAAGGCGCGCCCCGTTAAGGATCTCCAGCTGCCCTGTAGGTTTAGGATTGGGGTGTGCAGAGTATAATTTTTTTTGTAATCCCGAAATGCTGTATTAATTTCAAGCTGTGTGACCACCGTTCCCTGGGCCAGGGTATCTACTGCTAGGATTGGTGTGATAGAGAGGTCTAGACGTATCATATGCGCCAAGAGCGTACCCGATCGGTCCCCCTTGCGTGTACCCTCCTTGTATACTGGCGATAGTCCCCCAACTGGGGGCGTTCCAGCAGCTCTGCGTACTGCACCTTGGCCTCCTGTAATCACGATGCTGCATCTGTGTTGTCCGACGCTGCCTTCTCAAGGGGCCCCAGTGAGTCCTCTACTTTTTTGAGATCCCAGAGAATCACCCTCTTACCATCGAATTAATAGAAGTGCCCCGAATCACTACCTTAAATGCTTCCCATTCTATGATGGTTGAGGAAGCAGTGCCAGTGGTTTTAAAATATGCATCAAGGGCAGGTGCCAGGGTGTCGCGAAAGAGTGTCTTCCAATAGGCCAGGCTGGAACCGCCATGTGGGGATAGGAGCTGGTACCCGGCCCCATGCTAGTGAAATCTCCAGGGGGTTATGATCCGATATGGTCGTGCCTAAGTAAATAGCATGGGTGATATTCGGTTGGTGGTGCGCTGGGCATAGGAAGCGATCCACCATGTGTGCAAGACATGTGGATGCGAATAAAAAGAATGTTCTCTCATTCCTTTGTTGCGACCACGCCACATACCGAAACAATTCCCAGCCATCCACCCATGTCTAGAGCATTCAGGCCTTGCAGGCCGTAATGGCCCCGGGCAGTGGGGGATTTGATTTATCAAGTGTAACATCCAGTCCCACATTAAAGTCTCTCCTAGCACCCATGGGTAAGGAGCCCAGTCAGCTAGTACAGCTAACAGGTGTGAAGGCATCCTGCTCTGTATTAGGTGCATATATACATCCTAATACTATCATGTCCCCGATCTAGGGTGCCTCTCACCAACACATAACTGCCTTGTGTGTCCACCCTCGAGTAATGGAGCCTAAACGACACCCCGGCTCAAAGCCAGACTGCTGCCCCACATGAGTAGACTGAGTAGGAAGTGTGAAATAGTTGGCCTCGCCAACGCTTGTGTAATTTGGAGGCCTCTGCAGCAACCAAGTGTGTTTCTTGGAGAAAGGTAATATGGGCCTGGTGCCCATGTAGCTGGGCTAATATTCTATGCCTTTTTTGTATGGATCCCATACCTCGTACATTACAGGTTACCAAATTATATTGCTTTGTCACGGGGGCCATCTGTGTATCTGTAAAATTGAATGCACACCTGGGCGCAGTGCACCTTTGAACAGCCTCCCGTCCCCAACGATGGAGGTGACCCAATCAAACATATTAAAACTGTCTCCCAATACTTGGAACAGTGATTGTAGATTGTTCGACCAAACCTGCAAAAAAAAAAAAAAAGGTTAACAATACAAACATTATGAACCAGGTGCACCTGCTATAGGGGTGCAAACAGCCAAACCGGTTAGACATGTTATAGTGGCTCAGCACAGTCCGGAAAGCAATTGAAGACTACCTAGTCCCCGGGCCCGAATCTGCACCAAGTAGGGGTGAGTAGTATTGCAGCGCCATCTCAAGTTGCCTCTCACAGTTTATCAGGGGGAACAATGCAGTAGTATTAGTAGGCAGCATCTAGCCCCAACTTGTGGGAACATCTGCTCACATGGGAATCAAGGAAATATGCATAAAGATGTGGTGTATGATATCAGTGGAGGGCACAGCAGTGTGCATTGAGCTTCATGTGGCATTTGTTGCAAGGTCTTCCCCTACAAGTCATCTGCAGTTTATGGAGTAGCCGTCGGAAATAGCGCCAAACTTCCTGTTGTATCAGAGTCGGAGGCAATTGAAGACTACCTAGTCCTCAGGAAGAAGCTGTCCTGTGAAGCAGGTGTGTCGGAAGACGCCGCCGGCCTGGACGAGAGCCATGAATCCTTGAGTGAGGATTGGTGGACGCCGCCAGGGGATGCTGGAGAGCTCTCCTGAGTTGTGGTGTAGCGGATGAGTGTTGAAGCGGAGGGTGTGTGATTGTTTGGGGAGAGAGGGGGAGAGATCACGGTGTGGGATTGTGTTTGGGGTCGCACGGACTTTTGTTTCCTCCTGCTCCGGTTGAGGAGAGTTAGAGTGTCCCTATATCTTACCTGCACACCGGACCTTTTATTCCTAAAAGCACTGGCACAGACCATTAAAGGAAACGAGTCCTGTGATCCGGGTGAGGTTAATCTGGCACAAATTCTAAGCGCTGTGACATTAAAAAGGAAGGGGGGAAGACCTGTAGCAATGCTGTAAAATGTCCCTAGCCTTTCATACCGCATTTGCTGCCATATTCTGAACATGTTGCAAGCACATGACATGGCACTGAAGGAGTGTTCTTTTAAAGCACTGGCACAGTCAAATTTAGAATTCATGAATAATCAACTGTGTTGAAAACTCAAAATAGAGAAGATGAGCCTTCAGAGCGATCTTGGATGGCAGTGGGGTTGTGATCGCTCATAAGGTGCCACAGAGCTCACTTCACAACGCACGGGGTCTCCACCAGCTGCACTCACTGCACAGCACTGCAGCAGCAGCAGCGGGACAGCCTCTGGCTCCATTCTCCGCTCCCTCTACTCAGACTCCTGTCCCAAGGTATGGGGGTCCTCGCTATGCTGGGGTCTTCCTGTGCGGGGACGGGGGGCATGGTGTATTTTATGTTATACAGCCAATGTCAGACAAATTTTAGAGTGCCCAAAAGGGCGCTCAGTCAATTTAGATGTGTAACTTCAAACTATGAATTTAGGGCCTGATTTACAGGATTGACTAACATGGTATTTGTAGCGGTCTAGTTCATTTAGCCTCCGACCGCTAACACATCAGGCCGGAAGCACCACCACACATTGTATCACTCTCTGGCCAGGCGTGGCCAGAGTGCTTAAATAAACGGGCCGGGGTCGCTCGGGACTTCCGGCCCATCTCAGTTACCCTTGTGTGAGCGTCATTTGTTTAGCTGCGCCCCAGCACGGCGTCCTTAGGGTTTGGGCCCCAACGACTTCCCCACATACCTGCAGTGGTCCTGACACTGGCGACGAGGGTGGGATGATCCGAGCCCCACCGTTTCCGACATCAAAGCTGCCCGCCTAAGCCTGCCAGCGCGACGCCGGATCCGCGGAAGCGCCATCCCGCACGAGGGTGAGGAGAGCCGCTGAGCAACGCGACCGCCCATAAAGCCGAAGCAGACGATATCAAGATCACCGGCCGGTGATCACACGCATGCAAGTAACACCCCAAGCGCCAGCCGGTTACAGCCTGCACGATGCGTAGCACACGAGCGGCAACACGCTAATGCTCCCAGCGAGGCCCGGTCGAGCTTAAGTCAACATCCAGCAGACGTGCATGCCCAGTAGCTGCCGGTCAAACCTGGGTCAAACGAAGAGGGGGAAGGTACACAGCAGACGCTGCAAGACATTCACAAATAGAGGCAGCGGGAGAAAAAAGAAAAATCAAACAAACAAGCACTGGCAAATACAAGAGAAAAAAATAAACCAAAACCGAAAATAAGCAGTACATTAAGAAAAGGATCACCTAAACAGCAAGGAACACTCAGCCATGACAGACCAGGCCGCAGCCCCTGCAGCTGCACAACCAGTGCCCCCTGCAGCACCACCCACGCACCTACACTCCCAAGTCAATGCTCTCCCACCATTTAGTGAGCTAATCGACCCTGCCACTGCGTCACCTAGGTGCAATGTGTGGATTGGCCGACTCAACAACTATTTTATAGCCACGAGGGAAACCGATGGTGCTGTAAAAAGGTCACTATTACTTCATTTCGCAGGAGACGAAATATACAAGCTGTTTGCCCACCTGCCAAACACCGGACACTCCACCGACTATGATGCCGCAGTCAGAGCACTTAACGCTCATTTTGACCCACAACTCAATCCTGATTACGAACGTTTCAAACTCCGACAAGCCCGTCAGAGAGAGGGAGAGTCCATGGACGTTTTTCATGCACGCCTACGAGAATTAGCTAGCACGTGCACCGACGATGATCAAACCAAAGAAGTGAGAGCACAGGCCATCCAGGGGTGCCGCAACAAAACATTACGAACCTTGATCCTCCGACAACCCCGAATCACTCTAGAGGAAATACTCATCCTGGCACGGTCACACGAGCTATCGGACGCCAGGTCAACAGCCATGGAAGCGGCCCTCACGAACACAGCGGAACAAACAGTGACAGTCAAAACAGAACGGGTGGACGCAGCCCGCACGTCAACTCGCGGCGGACGAGGACGATGGCCCAGCCGGAATTCGCGACGGTCACAGTGCGGATACTGTGGAAAAGAAGCACATCCCCAGACGAATGCCCCGCCAGGGGAAAAACGTGTGCAAAGTGCGGTATCCCCAATCATTTCGCAAGTGCATGCCGAGGAGGACCACGAAATAGAGGACTTCCCGGACGGAGGCCACCATCCAAAGCAGTAAGACACCTTTCACTAGAGGAACCCGCAGCAGCAACCCTGACACGCCGAAAGCAATGCCTCGAAGACTCTTCCACGGAAGAGGAGTGTTACCTCATATCTTTCGCAAGCGACCTCAAGCGAAGACGACGCCCTCAACCGACATGTGCCCTTGAGATCGCAGGATCAACGGTCACAGCACTCATTGACACAGGGGCATCTGTAAATGTCATGGGGTACCAACAATATAAAAGGCTGAAATCAAGACCGACACTTGTGCCGTCCAAGGTCAAGATCCTCACGTACGGGAGCCAAACGCCGCTCCCACTAAAGGGAAAAATGTCCGTCCACGTAAAATCAGAAGACCACGAAATCACAACAACGTTTCACGTTGTCGACAGAGAAGCAGACATACTAGTGGGCAGCCACACCGCCGAAGACCTGGGCCTGGTGACGTTCGCGAATGCTGTAAAAACTCTACGAATAGAGGACGTCCTTGAACTGTTCCCACAGCTCTTCAAATGTCTAGGAAGCATAAAGAGGCCAGCGGTGAAACTGCACATCGACACTGCGGTGAAGCCTGTTGCGTTGCGGCATCGACGCATACCATTCCACTTACGGCCGCTGGTGGAACAAGAACTACGAAAGCTTGAGCAGCAAGGAGTGATAGAGAAGGTAACGGGACCTACCCCTTGGCTCTCCCCCATGGTCATAGCTGAAAAGCCAAAACAACCAGGTCAAATCAGAATCTGCATTGACATGCGAGTGCCCAATCAGGCAATACGGAGAGAAAGACATCTGATGCCAACAGTCGACGACATCCTGGCCGACCTCAACGGCTCTCGGTGGTTCTCTAAACTGGACTTAAACGCTGGCTATCATCAGCTGAAACTAGCAGAAGAAAGCAGATACATCACTACTTTCTCAACTCATCTAGGGCTCCGGCGCTATAAGAGATTGAACTTCGGGATATCATCAGCCGCGGAAATATTCCAAAATGCTGTGAGAGAAGTTCTATCGGGGCTCCAAGGCGTCATAAATGTCAGCGATGACATTCTAATACATTCGGCGACAATAGAAGACCACCACCGCCAACTGCGGGCCACTCTCCAACGACTCGCAGATCATGGGGTGACCCTCCACAAAGAAAAATGCCAATTTTTTAAACAACACATCGAATTTTTTGGATTCGTATTCAGCCAAGAAGGCGTGAAAGTAGACCCTCAGAAATCTCAGGCGATCCAACTTGCTCCTGCCCCCACGACTGCATCGGAAGTCAGAAGCTTCTTAGGCATGGCGACATACTGCGGACGTTTTATTCCTAACCTCGCCACCATCGCAGAGCCACTACGCAACCTCACAAAGAAGGATACAATCTGGCGGTGGACCCAAATAGAAGAGGAAGCGTTCCGCAAAGTAAAAACAGCATTGTCGGACAGAACGACCATGGCCTATTTTAACACAGAGCGACCCACTGAACTCATCGTAGATGCCAGCCCCATGGGGCTAGGAGCTTTACTGACACAAGAAACTGAGCCGGGAACATGGGTTCCGATAGCCTTCGCAAGCAAAGCACTGACTGCAACTGAAACCCGCTACTCACAAATTGAACGGGAAGCTCTTGCTATCAAGTGGGCATGCAATCACTTCCACCTATACATCAGTGGGCACCCATTCCGTGTGGTAACAGATCACCAGCCACTACTCCCACTATTTAAGGGAACTGCTCCTCATCCACCACCCAGAATCGAGAGGTGGGCAATCCAACTTCAGCATTACCAGCTCGATCTGGCATACAGGCCAGGAGCGAAAAACCCAGCTGACTTCCTATCACGTCACCCCGTAAGCCCTGCAGACGATCATTCCGACCAAGAGAAACAAACAGAGGACTTTGTCAACATGGTTTCCCAATGGGCCTGTCCAAGAGCCCTCTCTTTACAAGACATTGAGGCGCACACGCGCAACGACGCAGTTCTCAAAAAAGTGATGGACGCCTTGCAGAAAGGATCATGGGAAGGTTTCCTGCACAATGTCCAGGGGTGGAATGAGCCCGACCGGGATCGGTTAGGGAAGATGTGGAGAGTTAGGGAAGAACTAAGTGCTGCAGCCAGTGGCGTAATCCTAAGAGGCTCACGCATCGTCATTCCACAAGGTCTACAAGAACAGGCAACTACCCTAGCACACGAAGGGCACCAAGGGACAAGACGGATGAAGTCCAGGAAGAGGGAAAAAGTGTGGTTCCCTGGCATGGAAGAAGCCGTAGATGCCATGGTGCGAAATTGCAGAGCCTGTCAGCTAACCGGGAACTCTGAATCACCTGCTCCAGTGATAACCGAGGATCCAGCTCCATCGCCCTGGTCGTGGGTGAGCCTCGATTTCGGGAGTTTTCCAGACGGGCGAGTCACCGCCGTCCTGGTTGACAGCTACACGAAATACCCAGTTGTGGAAGTGTTGTCGTCCACTGCATTCCAACATCTACAGCCCGTATTAGAGAAAACATTTGCGCACTTTGGACTACCACACGTAATCAAAACGGATAACGGTCCCCCGTTCCAAGGAAGTGAGTTCAGAGAATTTTTAACCCGGCTGGGAATAAAGCATCACCGCATCACTCCACAATGGCCGCAGGCCAACGGTGAAGCAGAGCGGTTCATGCGGACCATAAAAAAAATACTTCGCATAGCAGTGTCCGAACAAACAGATCCAGAGGCCACCCTTCAACAATTCTTAAGGGAATACCGGAGCACACCTCACTGCACGACACAGAGGTCCCCGTGGTCGCTGATGCTGGCTGGTCCCAGGCGTGACACTCTACCAGTGGCTGACAACTGGGAGCCCATCCCATATGACCCCGCCGACACACAAGCTCGAAGGTCGAAAACCAACGAGAAAGCCAGTCAACGGAGGAAAGCACGAGTGCGCGTGCTGGTGCCAGGGTGTACGGTACTGGTGAAGAACCGCTGGAGTGGGGGGAAATTCCGCACTCCATATGAACCTGAACCATGGACCGTTAGAACAGTGAGAGGAACAGCTATCACAGCCGAGCGGAATGGAGAGGTAATTACTCGGAACATTTCATGGTTCAAGAGGATCCCTGCGGCGAACACCGAAGAGCAAAGCTCAGCACGCGTGGTGAGAGAAAGTGCCGCACAGGAAGAAACAAGTCCCTGCGCCATCGACACCCCCAGTCAGACCCAACCAGTATCAACGTCAGAAGATAACACGAGCTCCAACAAGCCGGGTAGCGACCAGGAAGCAATTAGTCCCGGAGGAGGTCGGGCTGTCCGCCAACGTAGATACGACCTCAGGCCAAACCCTCGGCCGAACCAAAGACTTGCCGACTTCATATGTTAGTCTGAGATACATTTGGTTAAGGACTGAGTTGGAATGGGATGTAGCGGTCTAGTTCATTTAGCCTCCGACCGCTAACACATCAGGCCGGAAGCACCACCACACATTGTATCACTCTCTGGCCAGGCGTGGCCAGAGAGCTTAAATAAACGGGCCGGGGTCGCTCTGGACTTCCGGCCCATCTCAGTTACCCTTGTGTGAGCGTCATTTGTTTAGCTGCGCCCCAGCACGGCGTCCTTAGGGTTTGGGCCCCAACGACTTCCCCACATACCTGCAGTGGTCCTGACAGTATTCACCAAACAAAAAGGCACTTGTTCCTTTGACCTCTTCTTCATTTTGTCTCCCTGCGCCCACCCACATAATAGGAGTCTAACCTGGTCTCTGTGACAAGTGCATGAATACAGGGGTGGGGGGCGAGTCTGGTGCCCTCCACGGGCCAGGAATACAGATGGAAAGGGGCAGCAGGAATACGAGGGGGTGAGAGGCTGCTGCACTCCACGGGGCAGAAAAGCTCCTTTTACATAGGTTTTAACCGAGAGAAGGGACGATGGAGGGCGCAATATTAATATTTCAATAATTTGTGAATTGTATTTGTAGTTTTCATTTTCCTTGCACATATGTCTGTCTGTGTGTTTGCATATCTGCCTGACTCAGTGGGTGAGCATTTGTCTATCTCTCTGCATCTGTCTGTCTGCCTCTACGCATATCTATCTATCTATCTATCTATCTATCTATCTGTTTATCTGTCTACCTATCTATTTGTCTGTCTGTCTGCGTGTATGTGCATCTGTCTATTATTTTGTCTGTCTGCGTGTATGCCCATCTATCTCTCTCTCTGCCTGTATGTTCACTGTCTGTCTGCGCATCTATTTATCATTCTGTCTCGCTGTTTACGGTTATGTGTGTCTGTCTATTTTTCTGTCTGTCTCTCTGCGTGTATGGCCCTCTATCACTGTCCGCCTGTATCTTCGCCTGTCTGTGTGCACATCTATTTATCTTTCTGCCTCTCTGTTCACATGTATGTGCCTCTGTCAATCTTTCTGTCTGTCTGCCTGCCTGTTCACGTGTATGTGCATGTATCTGTCTGTCCGGCCGCTGGTGACCTCTCCCCCCAGGGCACATAGAGCTGCCCCCTCTGGTCGGTAAAGTCTCTTCCGCGCATCAAAGCTGCGTCCAAGGGATCTGCGTGGTTTTTCTCATTCCAAATACATATTTGTTTGTCAATGACAGATTAATGGGGAACATTGTAAATGTCACGTGTGTTGTCCAAAGGACATGCTATCCCCGTCCTCTTGTGCGAGTCAGGATGCTGTTTTTGCTGTAAGTTTGCATTTTTATAATACTAAAATGTGGCTGCCAGCAGTGCGCGTTGTGTGCCCTTTTAAAAGGGCGCTCACCTTAGTGCCGCATTCCGGCACATCCACTGCGCTCCATTGACTGGGACCCCCCACAGGAGTCCCCCCACGTCCGGCGCCTTCGCTGGGTCATTTCCGGCATGCAAGGGACGGGGGTCAAGTACTTATACCTGCCCCCACCCACTGACCGTCCTCTTGATTCCCCCACTCGACTCGCTATCACCCTCCCTACCGCATATCCAGCGTGCCAGCGGGATGGCGGGACAATGTACTGAACGTGTTAATGTTACTTTGTGTTGCAGGTGGAGTTATAGGGCAATCCAGAGGCTGATTGGTACTAAGGGGTACCCTCTCAATGAGCACAGCAGGGGTGCTCTATGCCAAACCCCAGGAGTCTTAAAGGCAGGACCCTGGATGGAAACGTCAGCGCCCCGCTAGTCCTTCGGGCAATTGTAAGCCTGAGCAACCGGGGGCTTAAAGAAGGTAGATGAGAGGCAATACACACAATCAGCAAATTACAGAGTACGCAAAGTATTGTTCATTCAACAGTCGTTTGTCGGTTTTGTTGCATGTCTTTATTTTACACAAGCTCTTTGTACAGCTGTAGAAACAGCCAACGCGTTTCACCCTAACAAGGGCTTCTTCAGGGCTGTAATTGCATACAACATAAACACATTTTAGACACCACTCGTTGAAAAGCTTATTGACTCTTATTGAAAAAAAAGGAGTAGAGAAAAGATGTACGTGAGATTGGACAGTCAGAGTCCAAGAAAAGAAGAAACACGCTGCCAAAGTCATGTACGAGGAAGGAATAGCCATGCTACGTGGGAATATTATGTACAGTCACAAACAGTTGTGAAAAGCAAAAGAATTGCAAAAAACAATCCATAGCTATAAGAATCCTAAGGACCGAAGGATGCCTAAGCCCAAAGGTCTCCGAAACCATTGTGTAATCCTATAGTAGAGTCAATACCCAAAGTGCCACTCTGTGTTAGACAAGTTTAGAGTGTCTCCTAGTCAGACGCTTACCAAGAAAAGAGTAATGAAGTATGTTTGCTAATGGATTGAATCCGGTTAGTACCTAATCCACGCAATACGTCCTTCTTATGGACGTGATCTCCAGAGAAGAGGCTTGAATAAAAGAAAAATAGTATAAGCTGTGTAGTAGCATGCTACCACATAAACTAAGCACAAACGGAACGAGTTGCTCCAGGTGGGAGGAGAGCATACCTTAGGCTGGTAAAGAGTACCTATGTATCCTCAGTAAAGATGTAGTGTACGTGGCCTCCAAGGCGGAGGTGAAACTCAAATGGCAAATGGACGCCTCCAGTGTATTCTGTGAATGTACCTGTGGGTAAGGTAAAAATAGAAAGTGAACCCATACTATAAAGTTGGAGATCTGTTAATTCTAAAAATAGTGTTCCTTCATCTATCCGAGAACGAGAGGTTCCCCACTGCTGGTCTGTCATTACGGCATAAAAGAGAAGAGAAAAAAGCCCATTCATGCTAATGTCCATGGTCAAGTTCCCAAGATGAACCAATGCGTTTGTTTGTCACCACAAACTGATGTCGAAGTAAAGCAAACCGCTCACTGTTGCTAAGCATGTATTCAGTATACAGCATAAGGCAAGAAAATGCGCTTATCTGTGTGCACGTTATAAATCTCTTAGTGGTAAATCGATTGTCGCTATTGAGACTCAGCGGTCACTGATTCATAATTCATAAAAAAATACCAACTACTCTGGCCCACGAGTCAGATGAGTGATACTGTCCTAAGATAATGGCGATCAGGCGATAAACGCTCGATTCTAAGCGGAAAATTCGTGCCTATGTGCACCATTGGTAAAAGCACGCTTTCCACTGATGGAATAAGCGTGTAACTCCTCATAGTAATGCTGATTGAGTCTAACGTGCTGTGTAAAGCCGCTCACTGTTACTAGACATGTATTCGGTATATAGCATTAGGCAAGAAAATGCGCTTTTCAGTATGCACGTTATAAACCTAAAAGTGGCGAGGCGATTGTCGCTAATGAGAAATGAGCGGTCAATGATTCATAAGTCATACACAAATAGCAACTAAACTGGCCCACGAGTCAGATGAGAGATACTGTCCTATGATAATGGCTATCAGACGGTAAACGCTCGATTCTAAGCAGGAAATTGGTGCCAATATGCACCCTAGGTAAAAGCACGCTTTCTGCTGATGGACTAAGCGTGTAACTCCTCATAGTGATACTGATTGAGTCTACCATGTCATGTGAAATAAGTCTAACTTGTAGCTATGGCACCCGACCCCTTACCTTATTAAAGAAAACAAAAAACAAAACCAACGAGGTAAGGACTTTGACATTATACAACAACAGACCCCCCTTGTGTCCACTGATTTACTTTTTCTTATCGGTGTGTGTGTCCGATCTAGACCCGTGTCCGTCAGTCGCAGCAGTAGCAGTGAGCAATGTGCTGCTTCCTATAAGCCCGCCGGTGTCCCCTTCAACCGAAGCGTGAGGCAGCGTACGCACCACTTCCGGTTAGGACGGAGGCGAAAGGCTAGAATGCTAGCCTGCCTTACATTATGTCAGTCAAGCACCATTTCCTGGGGCCCGTAGGTAACGAGGCAGGAAAAGAAAAAAAACGAAAAAGTCTCCTTTGTTGCCCACGGTGTTGGCAACCAAAAATGGAGGGTAAACTAGTGTTACTGGAAGAGGAATGGGCATAAAGCTCCAACATAATACCGTAACTGGGTATGCTCAAGTAAAACGCTCCATAAATATTTACGGAGACAAAGCAAAGCAAGATTCCTGGACGCAAAAAGAACCGCGTCACGCAAACGATGTGCATTTGAGAGTAATACGAAAAAAGTCAACTACCCCAAAAATAATCATTAGATAGCAAAGAGTAAATGTTGCATTAATAAAGAAAGGTGGCTCACGCTTACCCAATAAGTAATGGAAAAATTGACAGCAAGGTTGCTTTACAAAAATAGTCAACTCAAAATTTAGATATTGTCCATAGTTAATGCAAGAGAGCGATATGAGGAAAAGAAATAATAAGCATTTCTGCTAGAGAGAGGAGAGATATTTGATGTGTGCCCAGAAACCTGACAGATTGTTAGGGCAATGCAATCCATATAGAAACGTTTTTAGAGAGGAGAACTGGCACGTAATTTCTATAATCCATGATTGCAATGTAATCAAATGAGAAATTCACTGAGTTATTCTATGTGTCCTATTCCTCAAGGATACGCGAAAAGAGGAGTACATTTAAGAATTACAAAACAAACAATGTACCGATGCACCCGTAACTGCATTCAAATAAAGTTTACACATACGGAGAAAGTTAAGGCTTAAGTGCTCATATGTCCTTATGTTGTATTGTCTCAAGGGCAATAAGGTTACAGTGCCCCAGGTGCATAGGTTTCATAGGAAGTGATCATCTAGCAATAACTAATACAGAATTGGCTGATGCTCACTAGACTGTTAGTTCAGAACGTGATACTGTTATCTAGTGGTGCATTCAGATTGAACAGGAGAATCTCACAGAAAAAAATGCATTTCATTATCAGTGTTAAGACCCATTGTGGTGGTACGCAAAGTGCATATCCATCTCGCTTCCAGCTGTCTGAGTGCCAGTTCCCTGTCACCCCCTCTCATGTTGCCCTGTGCAACATCAATGCCATGGAAGCGAAACTTTGTTCTATCCACCCCACTACTACACTTGTGAGATACCAACGCGTATGCAGTCTCCATTCAGGCATGCCCTGCGATGTTCTTGAATGCATGTTTTGAGCTGTCTTGTGGTACTGCCTATATAGACCTTGTCACATCCACAGATAAGTACATAGATTACATAGCTGGTAAGACAGTTAATAAACTGACGTATCTGTACTGCGTCCCTGTGTTGTAGCTGAAGCTCATCGTTTTGTTGCAACCTAATTTGCATATGTTGCATGTTCCACAGGCGTAGAAGCCCATGGGTTTGTGAAGCCAACATTGCTGTTGTGGTGTTTAGCTCGGGCACAAAGCGTCCCTGATGGTTCTACTTCTCTTAAATGTTAAGGATGGCCTTTCTGAGATGAGATTGTTGACCCCAGGGACACCCTTTAGTAGTGCCCAGTGTTTGCCAAGCACCTTGGAAACCTCGTGATTCAATGCAGAATGTGTTGTAATGAAAGAAAGTCTTTGTTTGTCTATGTCAGGGTCCTTTCTTTTGCTCACTAATGTGTCTCTTCTGTTAGTCAGGGACAGTATGGATATACTGAACAAGTTTGAGGACCTGGAATGGGATGAAAGGATGTGGTTCGCCACATTAGACGTAGAATCTCTTTACACTTGCATCAGAAGAGATCTTGGGAAAATGGCTGTAGAATTCTTTCTCTCCAAAAGACGAGCGAACCTTTTCGACCATAACATGATGCTGCTCGAAATGATTGATCTCATCCTTGCCAACAACTTCTTTCTTTTTGATAAGACATGGTACAAGCAACAACAGGGGACAGAGATGGGGTCCAAATTTGCTCCATAGTACGCCAACCTCTTCATGGGGTGGGTAGAACACACACATGCATGGTCAGTAGCGGCTTCAGACTGGACTAGGCATATCCAGTTCTGGGGCCATTACATAGATGACATCATCATCATATGGACAGGCACTGGACCACAACTTAAGGAATATTTCAGTTTTCTGAATGACAATACCCTCAATGTCACCTTCACCCTAGAAATGTCACAGTCCAAGATACACTTCCTTGACCTTGAACTGTATGTTCATAACAACAGAATTGAAAGTACACTGCACAGAAAGGAGACTGCGGTGAATAGTATACTACACTACACCAGTTCACATCCACCATCAACCAAGAAGTCTATCCCTTATGGAGAGCTGCTACGAATTCATAGAAATTGTAGCGAAGATGCCAACTTTGACACACAAGCCAAACAAGCAACAGGCAGACTCAAAAGGAGGGGCTATGATCAGCGTGTCCTAAATGGGGCGGAAAACAGGACTAGGTCCACTAACAGAAGAGACACATTAGTAAGAGATTGTACGTCTAATGTGGCGAACCACATCCTTTCATCCCATTCCAGGTCCTCAAACTGGTTCAGTATATCCATACTGTCCCTGACTAACAGAAGAGACACATTAGTGAGCAAAAGAAAGGACCCTGACATAGACAAACAAAGACTTTCTTTCATTACAACACATTCTGCATTGAATCACGAGGTTTTCAAGGTGCTTGGCAAACACTGGGCACTACTAAAGGGTGTACCTGGGGTCAACAATCTCATCTCAGAAAGGCCATCCTTAACAGTTAAGAGAAGTAGAACCATCAGGGACGCTTTGTGCCCGAGCTAAACACCACAACAGCAATGTTGGCTTCACAAACCCATGGGCTTATACACCTGTGGAACATGCAACATATGCAACATAGGTTGCAACAAAACGATGAGCTTCAGCTACAACACAGGGACGTAGTATAGGATACGTCAGTTTATTAACTGTCTTACCGGCTATGTAATCTATGTACTTATCTGTGGATGTGACAAGGTCTATATAGGCAGTACCACAAGACAGCTCAAAACATGCATTCAAGAACATCGCAGGGCATGCCTGAATGGAGACTCTGCATACGCGTTGGTATCTCACGAGTGTAGAAGTGGGGTGGATAGAACAAAGTTCCGCTTCCATGGCATTGATGTTGCACAGGGCAACATGAGAGGGGGTGACAGGGAACTGGCACTCAGACAGCTGGAAGCGAGATGGATATGCACTTTGCGTACCACCAGAATGGGTCTTAACACTGATAATGAAATGCATTTTTTTCTGTGAGATTCTCCTGTTCAAACTGAATGCACCACTAGCCAACAGTATCACGTTCTGAACTAACAGTCTAGTGAGCATCAGCCAATTCTGTATTAGTTATTGCTAGATGATCACTTCCCATGAAACCTTTACACCTGGGGCACTGTAACCTTATTGCCCTTGAGACAATACAACATAAGGACATATGAGCACTTAAGCCTTAACTTTCTCCGTATTTGTAAACTTTATTTGAATGCAGTTACGGGTGCATCGGTATATTGTTTGTTTTGTAATTCTTAAATGTACTCCTATTTTCGCGTATCCTTGAGGAATAGGACACATAGAATAACTCAGTGAATTTCTCATTTGATTACATTGCAATCATGGATTATAGAAATTACGTGCCAGTTCTCCTTCTCTCTAAAAACGTTTCTATATGGATTGCATTGCCCTAACAATCTGTCAGGTTTCTGGGGCACACATCACATCTCTCTCCTCTCTCTAGCAGAAATGCTTATTATTTCTTTTCCTCATATCGCTCTCTTGCATTAACTATGGACAATATCTAAATTTTGAGTTGACTATTTTTGTAAAGCAACCTTGCTGTCAATTTTTCCATTACTTATTGGGTAAGCGTGAGCCATCTTTCTTTATTAATGCAACCTTTACTCTTTGCTATCTAATGATTATTTTTGGGGTAGTTGACTTTTTTCGTATTACTCTCAAATGCACATCGTTTGCGTGACGCGGTTCTTTTTGCGTCCAGGAATCTTGCTTTGCTTTGTCTCCGTAAATATTTATGGAGCGTTTTACTTGAGCATACCCAGTTACGGTATTATGTTGGAGCTTTATGCCCATTCCTCTTCCAGTAACACTAGTTTAACCTCCATTTTTAGTTGCTAACACCATGGGCAACAAAGGAGACTTTTTCGTTTTTTTTCTTTTCCTGCCTCGTCACCTACGGGCCGCAGGAAATAGTGCTTGACTGACATAATGTAAGGCAGGCTAGCATTCTAGCCTTTCGCCTCTGTCCTAACCGGAAGTGACGCGTACGCTGCCTCACGCTTCGGTTGCAGGGGACGCCGGCGGGCTTATAGGAAGCAGCACATTGCTCACTGCTACTGCTGCGACTGCCGGACACGGGTCTAGATCGGACGCACACACCGATAAGAAAAAGTAAGTCACGGGACACAAGGGGGGGGTCTGTTTTTGTATATAATGTCAAAGTCCTTACCTCGTTGGTTTTGTTTTTTGTTTTCTTTAATAAGGTACGGGGGTCGGGTGCCGTAGCTACAAGTTAGACAAATTTCACACGGCATGGTAGACTCAATCAGTATCACTATGAGGAGTTACACGCTTATTCCATCAGCGGAAAGCATGCTTTTACCTAGGGTGAATATTGGCATCAATTTCCCGCTTAGAATCGAGCGTTTAACGTCTGATCGCCATTATCATAGGACAGTATCTCTCATCTGACTCGTGGGCCAGTTTAGTTGGTATTTGTGTATGACTTATGAATCATTGACCGCTCATTTCTCATTGGCGACAATCGCCTCACCACTTAGAGGTTTATAACGTGCATACTGAAAAGCGCATTTTCTTGCCTTATGCTATATACCGAATACATGTCTAGTAACAGTGAGCGGCTTTACACGGCACGTTAGACTCAATCAGCATTACTATGAGGAGTACACGCTGATTCTATCAGCGGAAAGCGTGCTTTTACCAATGGTGCACATAGGCACGAATTTCCCGCTTAGAATCGAGCGTTTATCGCCTGATCGCCATTATCATAGGACAGTATCTCTCATCTGACTCGTGGGCCAGTTTAGTTGGTATTTTGTTATGACTTATGAATCAGTGACCGCTCAGTCTCAATAGCGACAATCGATTTACCACTAAGAGATTTATAACGTGCACACAGATAAGCGCATTTTCTTGCCTTATGCTGTATACCGAATACATGCTTAGCAACAGTGAGCGGTTTGCTTTACGTCGACATCAGTTTTTGGTGACAAACAAACGCATTGCTTCATCTTGGGAACTTGACCATGAACATTAGCATGAATGGGCTTTTTTCCCTTCTCTTTTATGCCGTTATGACAGACCAGCAGTGGGGAACCTCTCGTTCTCGGATAGATGAAGGAACACTATTTTTAGAATGAACAGTTCTCCAACTTTATAGTATGGGTTCACTTTCTATTTTTACCTTACCCACAGGTACATTCACAGAATACACTGGAGGCGTCCATTTGGCATTTGAGTTTCACCTCCGCCTTGGAGGCCATGTACACTACATCTTTACTGAGGATACATAGGTACTCTTTACCAGCCTCAGGTATACTCTCCTCCCACCTGGAGCAACTCGTTCCGTTTGTGCTTAGTTTATGTGGTAGCATGCTACTACACAGCTTATACTATTTTTCTTTTATTTAGGCCTCTTCTCTGGAGATCACGTCCATAAGAAGGACGTATTGCGTGGATTAGATACTAACCAGATTCAATCCATTGGCAAACATACTTCATTACTCGTTTCTTGGTAAGCGTCTGACTAGGAGACACTCTAAACTTGTCTAACACAGAGTGGCACTTTGGGTGTTGAATCTACTATGGGATTACACAATGGTTTCGGAGACCTTTGGCCTGAGGCATCCTTCTGTCCTTAGGATTCCTATAGCTATGCATTGTTTCTAGCAATTCTTTTGCTTTTCACAACTTTTTGTGACTGTACATAATATTCCCACGTAGCATGGCTATTCCCTCCTAGTACATGACTTTGGCAGCGTGTTTCTTCTTTTCTTGGACTCTGACTGTCCAATCTCACGTACATCTTTTCTCTACTCCTTTTTTTCAATAAGAGTCAATAAGCTTTTCAACGAGTGGTGTCTAAAATGTGTTTATGTTGTATGCTATTACAGCCCTAAAGAAGCCCTTGTTAGGGTGAAACGCATTGGCTGTGTCTACAGCTGTACAAAGAGCTTGTGTAAAATAAAGACATACGACAAAACCGACAAAGGACTGTTGAATGAACATTACTTTGCGTACTCTGTAATTTGCTGATCGTGTGTATTGTCTCTCATCTACCTTCTTTATGTATCTATTTATGGTCATGTGGCAGCTGGCCATTTGAGGTGGGCAATACGAATACTAATCACACTACGTGACTAGCCTAGGTAGTGCAGTTGCCGTCAACCCTGCTGCCTCTTTGTTTTTGAAACCGGGGGCTTGCCTTGCAACGCTCCGCCCCTAAAAAGGTGTGAGTAAAGTCATGAACTGGTGGCCCACGGTATTTGAGGGCTGAAATCCCCAGATATATGGTAGCACTGATTGGGTTGCCCACAGTGCCATTTGGCTCATCAGGCGGGTGGGCAGCTGAGGTTACTCAGTGCTGCCTGCCCTTAGATCACCTGTAAGTAAACCCACCACGTTGGCATACTTCATGTTTGAAATAAACCTGCAGCAAACTGTTTTCCAACAAAATTTGTGTGGCATGATTATTTATTACTGTGTGTACTGAGTACCTTACTATGCTTCGGGGGAGGGTTGCCAATATCGGCACTAAGAGTAATAAACATTTCCAGGAACTCATCGCCGGATTTCATGACCTGAGAGGGTTTGGGCCCTCTCTCTAGTGCCAGGGGGCAAAAACCCACTAAAGGGGTGCCCTGCTGAGGCCAGCTCTAGTGATGTCGCTGGGTGGGGGTTTTGGGGGGTTGGGATGGATGGGTCCGGTGCCCCACCTGTAAATACCCTGCCCCCCCCCCTCCCATCTGCCCCACACCAGGGACAGCTGCGGCCATCTACAGCAGACCCTGCCTCCTCAGCAGGCACCGCCATGTGGTCCCTGTGTGCAGACCAGCTTTTACTCACTCTTGCATCCCTGAGAGGATGTGCTTTTCATAGGGCCAAGGAAGTCAGGGTTTCGGTCTTACAGACGCCCAAAGCGTTGGAATGAGGAACATTGGGAAGGTTTGACATTGGTAAAAATAGCATTGGGCAGGATAGACTGTGTACGGTGACCAGTCCTTCACCATTTCTGCATGCATCCCTTCTGTGGAGGACACTGTAGAAACCATAGTTATCTCACAGGGAAAGATGTTCAACTCTCTGACGCACTGGGGAAAAACTCCCAGAGAGTCAGAGGCATTTTGTATGTTTGTGTGAATTCATGGAAAAAAAAGAAAACAGTACCTTCATGAGCATAAAAATATCAAGGCATCCTTGGTACTGACTCACGTTGTCACAACAAAGAGAATTCGCTCGGCTTCACAGGGAAGAACACTCATCGTGACGTTCTGCCTCTGGGTGTGCATCCACCTCCCTCAGGCCCGGTCCCACCCTCGCGACCCCAGCAGTGCGAGGATTGGCTAGGTCAGGGGCTGCCACTCAACAAGCAGGCTCGATGCAGAGGTTCCCCCTTCCTCTCATGAAACTTCTTTGCCTAGGTTATGCTACGGCTCGCACTGCGGCAAACAAAAAAGATGGAATCAACAGTATTAATTAAACATTTTTAATATAGCAAACAAACAGGGGGCGACGCCCCTGCATCCTCATAAAGAAACCACTGCTGCTCTATGGCCACCCAATCCCATTTATTTAATGCCTCAAATTGTGTTGATCTAGGTTGCAGTTTTCTCCCAAACATTGTAAGTCTCAGGAAACCACATTTTCTACCAATAAAGGTGCCCTCTAAAGGCAATTGCATGTCCTTTTCACCAGAAGTATACTCTGCCAATCTTTTAACCACAATCACGTAAATAGCCAGATATCTGTCGTCATTTTGAATGCAGGAGAACTATCAGAAGGAATTTTCTAACCCTCTATTACAGGTACACTAAGAACTTTAGGCTGTTATAATACAGCACTCATTATTCCTATTCAAAACAATTCCACAAGCTCACAAAATAAACAGATGAACAACAACTAATCCTAGCACAGCTAAGTCAAAGGTCAAATAATCACAGCACAGCTACAGCGGCAGCCAACCAATGACAGTGCAACTTGTGATGACATCTCACCAATCCTAGCGCGGCTCCCAGTGTCAATTACCTAATCGCAGCATGGCTCCTCTGTGAATAGGAATCAACACAATGCCTTTAGCCAAACAACTCATACACAAAATAAACAACAAAAATCTTGTCTGCACAACCAAGATAAAGAAGAATATTAAAGAATTATGGAAAACAATCCCTAAAATAGATAGAGATTGAACCGATAACTCTCCAGCACCTGTTAACTACACTGTTCACTCTAAGGCATCGGTAGTCCATTCTCATTAGTGCTTTATTCCTGTGCAACAAAGAATAAACAAACAACAATCAAAGTTAAATACATTCAACCTAGAAGGAAAAACGTTTTAATTCAGAAAAACCCGTAAGCAGTGTGAATGAGGGGCATAGCAAATCACACCACTGCTTTGCAGACAAGTTCAACAATATCTTTAGTTCTTAGTTTATGCCGAATATGATTTCTTTAACCAACAAATAATGAACTAATACTTTTTTGACACACTTTACAAATATGACACGTACAACAAAATCACAGAAATCAACCCACCAACTGAGCCAACAATCAGTAACTCAAAACCAAAAATCTTGAACTCAGTGTACCAATTCATGACTCAACATAAACCTGCCCTCTAAACTACAAATCCCACAAGCCATAATTAACACAACGAAACTCTCTCAATCTCAAGAATCATTCTGCCCTATTGATACTCTCAATCTTTTGCTCAGGAATAGCGCTGGACAATCATATATTTAACGTGACCCCATCCGGAGTATAAATCCTGCCTGACAAGTCAAGGCCTCGGACATCACACACTCTTCTGCAGGACACCATGCACAACAACTTAGCAAGCTTATGTGACAGTTCCTTTCTGCTCAAATGTTTGTTCTGAGGCTAAGAACACAGTTAACACTCCACAGGGCAGAATACCTTGGTTCTGGCGGGAGAGAAAGGCCTTGCAGAAGTTTGCACACTAGAGGGTGTTCACCCACCGGCAGACCATCCACTGGAAGATGACCGTCTAATATAGCCACTCAAAAGCTATTTATTTACTGACCTGTAAGCCATACTTTGGTGTGCCAGTTCAGAGAGGAAATTCAAAATGTGAGCAATGCCTGATTCCACAGGATCCATGTGTCGTTAAGTACACCACCCAACCATTGGTCCACACTGACCTATATCTTTTAGAAGTTCTTTCCTCCCATGCCTTGTGGATAAGCTACTGAGCTTGTTCTGAAAGTCCTAGAATTTTTCATCTCTGTACCTCCATACCATCAGGAATAGCCCACCGTCCTGTACCATATGGTGGGGAAGGTACTCTAGATCCCTCAGAACATGAAGATAAGGGAGGAGACGGATTAGAAATTCCCAGGAAAGTGCCAGTGTTATGTGTCTTAGGTAGGCCCACATAGAACCAATGCCATCTTTCAGCATGAACACATTTCTGAATTTGCCATCCCTTCACACACTTACACATTTGCTTGTGTGACAATGTTGGATTAGTTTCTCTGCAACTGCTTTGCTTACAGAATCTGCTTGGCCTAACATTACCACGGTTTACTAGTACACCATGTTCATGGCCTCGACACACATTGTGCAAATGGCGTTCTATTTTTCATCCACGGGGCAACATAGTTATCTATAGACCAAAACAATGCACTACTCGCAAGGATGCTTTTCATTATAAATAAACAAGCATTTCCGTGTTTTAGTAGAGGAGTGCTCCGCTGATATTGGTGAGGTTTCTACATGCTGAAGCTTCGGCCCAGCAGCTTGCTGATCCTCACTGCAAGGGTGTCCAGCTCATGACCAAGATGGGGACTTACATTGTTTCCCATCAGGTAAGCGGGGTTGAATCATCCAGTATGGGGATTCTTAGCAGTACACACAAACATACTCCCTAGACATTCAGGTTAGGGACTCCATACTAGGAGTACACCAAATCTTTTACATTGTTTTATATGCCTGCATATATACACTGTTTAAGCACCATGCTTTTTATTCTGTTGACTGTTTTGGTGCTTCGAACAACTTTCATCTGCTTCTGTCTATTAATCATTGCAGCACATATATTTTATACAAGAATCCTGTTGGTTCAATAAAACATTGAAAACGTTCCTTTGTGCATCTCTTGCATTTTTTTTACAACATTAGAGCACGAGTGGCTGAGCAAAAGAGTTCTAGATCTGTTACCATGCTTCCTGGGGCACCAGGGTTGTCATGTTCACTGGTTTCCAGAAACCATTTGCTGCCCGACTAGGTTTAGGGGGGCTTATGTTGATACTGTGAGGTAGCTGGTCTATAGGACAACATATCTTTAGGGGGTACGTGGAATCAGTCTGGCACCATCCCGACGTTTAAGCTGTCCACAAATGCGCAGTTCCTACTGTAGGGGGAAACTACACAACACCAGTTGAACCAGAAACCATGCTTGTGATCTCCAGATCAGTGTGATGAGAATCAGGTTCGCCCCTTGCCATCTGATTTGTGCCGAGACCCTCGTTATCATCACGAAGGGTGGAATGGACTAGCCCTGTTCCTGACTCGAATCCTGCATAAAGTCGTCCGTCGCCATTGCCCCTGGATACTGTCTCCAGCTGAAGTATGTGGGAATTTGATGGTCTAGTCTGTGTGCAAAAAGGTTGACTGAGAACAGACCCCAGAGTTGACACAGGGAAGCAAAGACTGGCAGATCCAGTTGCTGCATGCTCGAGTCTCTGAGGTGCCTGGAGCTCCAGTCCGCCACCTTGTTGCCGGAGCCCGCAAAGTAGTCCGCCACAACTGAGATCTGGTTGGAGAAGCAATACTGACAGAGAGCCTGGGCTATTGTCATAAGTATCCTTGACCTTGTGCCTCTCAGGTGGTTGATGTAACTGACAGCTGAGATGTTGTCCATCCTGAGGACCCCACACTTGGCCCTGTCCTTGGTCCAGCATCTGATCGCAAATGAACCAGCTAGAAGTTCCCAGCAGTTGATGTGCATGTACCGCTCCTGTTCTGATCAGCTTCCTACTCTGGATGAGGGTCCGCACCAGGCACTCCAGTCAAGCTTGCTGGCATCTGATTCAATTATGATGTCTGGTTCGCAACTGAAGATCGTGCTTCCATTTCACACTTCCATGAGGCCCAGCCACCATTCGATCTCTTCTCTGGCATCCACTGACAGCGGTACTAACTCCGAGTGAGTTCCCTTCTGAGGTGGGATGCCTTGAGGCACTGCAGTGCCCTGTAGTGGAGCGGCCCAAGACAAATCACATGTATAGAAGAGGAGAGAAAAGCCACTATACGTGCTAGCTGACGTACGTAGGGAAGACTTTGCTTTGGCCAGGATTCTTCTCAGTTCTTGACGAATCTCTGACAGCTTTTTGGTGGGAACACTTAGGGATGTATGCACCGAGTCTATCACAAATCCTAAAATCTGGAGTCTCTGAGAGGGAGTTATCTCCGACTTCTCATAGTTTTTTTTTTTAATTTTCAAAACCTTTATTGACAGATTCAGCATAATCAAAATACACGTCTGCGCCAGATCAAAGCATCGTACATAGCAGGCTATTTACGGAATATTATAGACATAGTGAAATCACATTCAGAAAGAAGCATTATTCTGTACAACACGGCTATGGCACCATGAGCAACACTTAGCTAAAGGAGGTGGTGACAGCACTGTAGGGAGAGAAGCAGGCACGGTCAGAGGGGAAGATAGGGACAGGGAGGAAGGCAGTTACTGACCAACGCCGGCGACTGCCGCGGGCGGAGTGCCGGCGGGGAGCGCGGGAAAAGCAGTTCGGCTCAGATGGGGTCGGGAATGGAGATATGTCATAAGGGGACCCCATATGTCAGATGGGCGGGACCTCGCAGGCATAAGGTCCCAGAATTCAGATAATAAGGTCTGGCATCTCGAAGCATCTTCAATCCAGTGAGCGAACTTGGGCGCCGGTCTGCGACCCCAACACATGGCCACCCTACGCCGAGCAAGGACGAGCAGCATTGCGATCAGGCGGCGCGAAACATCCGGGCAAAATTTGACAAAGCCCAGCAGGCACAACGGCGGGTCGGGCCGAACCTGTGCGGAGGTAATCTCAGAGATGGCGGCACAAACCGCCAGCCAGAAATCCGATACCTTGGAGCACAACCACGCAAGGTGAGTAAAATCCGCGGCAGGGGCAGAGCAAAGCATGCATCTATCATTGGGAATGAGTCCCAGTTTATGTAGCTGAACAGGAGTGCGGTATAGCCTATGCAAATATTTGAAATGTATGAGACGAAGACGATAGTTGGGAGATAATTTCTTCGTCTGGTTACAGCAATATAGCCAATCAGCTTGAGCGATGTCCATGCCCAACTCTTCGCCCCATGCCACGCGTGCGCGGTCAGTGGAGATGGAGGTGGTCGACAGCGTTAGGGCGTATAGTTTAGTTACCAACTTGCGGGGAGTGGGGGATGTATATATGAAGTCAAGAGCAGGCATCGAAGGTGGAGGCTGGGGGAACGTGGGATGCAGCTCCTTGCAAATTGCCCGCAGCTGATAAAAGAGCAGTGTGTCCATCGGACCGGAGGAAGCAGGAAGAGAATAAAACGTGTTTCCGGGGTAAAGATCCGCCAGGGTCGTCAGCCCCAAGCGAGCGGCATGTTTAGACATGCCAGTTGGTTGGAGAGGAGGGAAAGCAGGATGACGTACAATCGGCATGGTATTAGCCGATAACGTCGGAGCATTGGAGAGATGGCGCAGTCCCAACCAGGCCCAGCGCAGTGTCTCGACCGTGTCCACCTCAGCACGTGGGCGACTCGCTGGGGCAAACAAGGCAGTGGTCAGCGGCCAAGGAGTTGCAAGGTCGGCTTCAACAGCAACGTGCGGCTGATAAGGAGTGGGGTGAATCCAGAAATGTAAAAAACTGGCCTGGGCACTTAAGGCATAAAGTTTAAAATTGGGAGCGCCCATACCGCCAACCGACATAGGGAGAGTGAGGATGTCATATGCAATCCTGGGCTGTTTGCCAGCCCAGACCAAAGAAATGATCAGAGAACGAATTTTACGAAAGAAATGTGCAGTGAGAGGTATTGGGATATTCAAAAAGAGATAAAGGAATTTCGGGAGGACCACCATCTTGGCGATGGCTATGCGACCCGCCAGGGACAAGGGGAGTCGGTTCCAATGGGGTATTCTAGACTCGAGCCAGTCCACCACGCGCCCAAAGTTGGCTCTCCAGAGGTCATCCAAGTTCCTGCTCAGCCAAATACCTAGGTAACGGGTGGGGCCGGAGGCCCAGACAAAGGGAAAGTCCGGAGTGAATGGCTTGGTGGCATCAGTAAGAGGGAACAACACTGACTTTCTCCAGTTCACCTGTATACCGGACAATCCACCAAATCGTATTATTTCACGCACAAGGGGGCTGAGGTTGTCTTGGGGATGTCGGACATACAACGTAATGTCATCGGCATACATGGAGACCAAGAGGGCGCGGGCCGAGAAGCCGATACCCTTCTGAGTATGGTGTTTCCGGAGTCTGGCCGCGAGAGGCTCCATCGCAATGGCGAAGAGCATAGGGGAGAGCGGGCATCCTTGCCGAGTGCTGCGTTCAATCAGAATAGGTGCTGATACCTGACCATTGATCCGAAGGCGGGCGGAGGGGCGAGTGTAGAGGAGAGATATTTTACGGATAAAAATGTTACTAAAGCCAAGGCGCGGTAGAAGACAAAATAGAAAAGGCCACTCCAGTGTATCGAATGCCTTGGTGACATCGAGTAGAGCGGCCACCGCGGGGAGGCTAGGGTTGATTTGATGAAGGACCAAAAAATAGTCCGAAGGTTATGTGAGGTGGCACGGCCAGGGATGAAACCGGACTGATCGGGGAGGGCGATGAGGGGCATAAGGTGGAGAAGACGGGAAGCCAATAACTTTGCAAAAATCTTATTATGGATATTAATTAAAGAGAGGGGGCGGTAAGAATCGCGGCTGTCAGCTGGTTTGTCCGGCTTGAGGAGTAGCATTATCATCGCCTCGTGGAGTGACTGCGGGAAGAGGCCTCCGACTTCTCATAGTTGATCACAAACCCAGATCTTTGAGAAGCGAAATGGCAGTTGCCAGCTCGGTCTTCACCGGGATTGATCCATCAGTAGTATTGTTATGAGCCCCAATGTACCCCAATATAGGCCTAGGTAGTTGCATGACCTTTTACCTGCATCTGTCCTACCTTGCTCTACATAACGGCTCTGGCGCTGACCTTTTGCCTAGTTAGGTGCCGAATAAATGTTGTGTGTTTTTCTTCGAAAACTAGCCTCATTTATTATGCATGAGGATTCTTAGTATCACAGCAGGATTACCATCTTCTGCATAATAACTCTGTACAAGAGTCACCACTATCGTCATCCTTGGCCGACAGTCCCACAGTACCATGACACATCTAGGTAGAACCCCTGAGGGTACCTTTTGGGTATATAAGTACAACATCTTCGCTGGGCAAACCAAAGGAGAAAAACTTCCATGCTGACACGAGACGCTGAAGTCCCTGCACGCAGACACTCCAGCACACAGTGGTGTGACATCCCTTGTGGGGTGTCCAACTCGAGACCAAGACGGGGTCCTTCGTTCTCTCACATCAGGTAATGGGGTTGGCTCTTTCCTAGGGGGATTCTTGGCTACACACCTACATACATGCTAGGTACATCTAGTTAGGGTTTGCAGTGTAGGAGTACTCATGATTACTGCCATGTATCTATTTGCCTGCAAATCGTCACTGTGTTAGCACCATGGTAGAATTCTACCTTTTATTTACTGGTACTTCTAACCGTACATATTTGTTTCTGTCTAATGGTTGTCGCAGCACACGTATTTTATACTAGAATGACACTGGTTCAAAAGATACTTATTGAAAAACGTCCCCACCGTTTCTTCTGTGTATTTCTCTGAGACAAAGTGAGCATGAGTGACTGAGCGAAAAGTACGGTACTGTTTCCACGATCCCTGAGGGGTCAAGGTTGTCATGTTCGATAGTTGTCAGAAACTATTCATCACTTGGTAAGGTTGGGGGGTTTATAGTGGCACTGTGAGTTAGCTGGTTTACAGACTAACATATCCTTTGGGGGTGTCTGGAATCAGTCTGGACACCAATCCCTTAGTTTATGTTGTCTAAACGCGCAGATCCTATATAGATTTGTAGGAACTACACAACAGTATGTCGTCTAGACAGACGATAAGCCAAATGCCCTACTTTCTGAGAAATTCCATCACCTGTTTCATCAACTTCTTAAAGCACAAAGGTGCCAACAACTTTCTAAACAGGAGTGTCAAGAACTTGTATACTTGGTTGTGCCAGACGAACCGCAGGAAGCGCCAATAAGACCAGAAAATAGAGATTAGGTAGGGGTCCTTTAGGTCTAGGTGAACCAACTAGTCTTCTGGGTACACGATGACTCTTATAAGGTGTATACCCTCCATCTTGAAGCAATGGTATATGAACCACTCAGTTGGAAGCCCTTGTCATTTCTCTCTACCACAAGGATGTTGCTGATAAACCCCTTGGTGTGGAGGGATGACCTGACAATGGCTCTCTTCGCCACTAGGCTTTCAACCTTCTGATCTATGAGGCGTACCTTGGCCTATGAGAAGACAAGAGTATGAGGCAGGAAGCACTGTACGGGTGACTCATAAAACTCAATGTGGAATCCCCTGACTGTTTGGAGCACCCATGCATTCGAGGTCAGTTGAGCCTAGTTGTAAAAACATTTCACTAATCTGCCACCCACCACCACCTGGTGCAGGGAACTTGCTCTTACCTGTATGGGCATTAGTGGGGACCACGTCTCTGGATATGCCTCTGTTGAATCAGCCTCTTCCTTCACCTTGGGAGAGGGGAAAAACCCAAATTTCGCCTGGTCTTCGTAATATACTGGTCTGGCATACTGGCCTTGATGGAAGACATTATTGTAGGAGCGGCCAACCGAGCGCCCCTACCTCTGCCAGCCCCAGGGAAACCCTTGGTGGCAAACATCTTTTTAATAGAAGCCTGGGTTTTGTTAAAGGATGTAAATGTAGAGACAGACTTTACCAGCTTCTTTATAAAAGGGTCTCTGAAGAGTCTCCCCAAACCCAATGGTCCCGCTTCCATGGAGGCAAGGTCCCCCAATTTGGTGTCAACCTTAATCAGGATTGTTTTATACCATCATATCCCGGAGCAACAGTGGGTGGCTCATCTTGAGGGTACTTCTAATCATGGGGACGGGTTGGGAGGTATAATCCCTGGGGCATCTGGGAAAACTGGCAACCGAGTGGTGTTCACATTAGATGAAATCCATCAAGGAATTCTTGCCTTGTCCAGAAATAAGGCCCGGCCCCAGATAATATACCTCCAGATCTGTTTAAAGCTAATATTGATGTTTGGGCCTCAGGTTTAACCCAGGTCTTAAATGCGGCTGCACAGGAGGGGTTGCTACCCTCCTGGTCTACCGCCGTGATTGTCCCCATATTTAAGAAGTGGGACAAAGAGAACCCACAATGCTATCGGCCAATCTCGCTATTGGATGCTACGGATAAGGTCCTGGGGAGGGAGGTTCTAAATAGGCTGTCTGACTGAGCAGAAGAGAAAAACATCTTGAGCGATGTCCAGTATAGATTCAGGGTGGGGAGGTTGACAGCAGACCAATGCCTCAACCTCCCTCTAATTAAACAATAAATATACGGTGGCTCGGCCTGAATCCCTACATCTCGCGTTTATGGATTTGACATCCGCTTTTGACAAGGTCAATCGAGCTAAACTGTGGGCTCTGCTTAGTGAGCTGGGGGGTCGATTCTAGTATTGTGGCATTATTATCCGATCTGCACTCAACGACCTCAGCTTCGGTTAACTTTTCTCAGAGAGCAGCTTGCACTCGTCCATTTTCCACAAGCTGTTGGGTTTGCCAGGGGTGCATACTTGCACCTTTTTTGTTCACTGTGTTTGTGAACGGGTTAGAGTCCGCGCTCCTATCGGTGTCGGCCGATTGCCCTAAAATTAGGAATAGATTTCTCCCCGTTCTGCTATATGCGGACCATGCGGTCCTGATGGCTCGAACCGCACAGGGGCTGGACTTGTTGGCCAAGTATGTGTCTTTTATGGGACTTCTGGACCTCTCGGTCAATTTTTCGAAGTCCTATGTAATGGTAGTGGGCTTCAAATCTATCAGCAGTAAAACCTTTAAGAAATCTAATTGTACTCTGTCCAAAATCAATGCCTTCCCTTATCTGGGAGTTTTATTTGACGCCAAAAATTGTTGGAAACCCCTGGTGGAGGCCAAAAGATCAGAGGCTGTAAAAACTATGGGGGCGGTTTTTAGTTTCGCATATAGGCTTGTTTCCAGGGCACCAAGGGACCTTCTAAAAATCTATCAAGCCAAGTGCATTACACAGCTGCGATATGGTAGCGAGGTTGGGGTACACTAAGGTGGATCGGATTCAGACTATGAAGAACAACTTCCTGCGTAAGCTGGCCCAGGTCCCCCAGTCCAACCCGGAATTTTCTGTGCATGCTGAATTGGGGCTCGACTATGTCTCAGACCTAGTTGCCCTAAGTCTGTTATTGTGCTGGATAAAGATTTGGAGTAGGGAGGAGCTAAAGTTAAGTCGGTTGATTATTGAGGACTGTCTGTCTCTGGAACGGGTACTAAGTATTCCATGGTTTGCTCATGTTAAGGCATCCTTTCTTTCCTGAGGCAGGCCTGACATTTTTATGAATCCAACTGATCTCTCTCCGCCCACGAGCTGGGGAGTGTTAAAAGATTGTTTCTGGAACACTCCCGCTTGGATAGAGAAAGCATAGAACTTCAAAATCCAGCAGTTATGGGCCATATGCTTTTAAAGACTGTACAGGGGTTGGAGCCATACCTGGGCTTGGTTCGCTCACAGCATGTGAGGTTCTTACTGGGAAGGTTTAGATTTAATCAATTGCATCATTTTTTGGCTTCCCCACGTGGGTGGGTTCCACCTGAGGAAAGGGCACCCTGTGGCTGCGACAATGTGTCTCCACAGGATTTGCTTCATTTTACAATATTTTGCTCTTATTTCAGCTGGCAGAGGAAGCGTTTTTTAATCCCTTTTCTGAAACCATTGCACTTTAAACAAGTTAGGCCCGCCTTGATGTACTTACAGATGTTACCCACGGTCCAGGTGATTTTTACTGTTTTATCCTTTTTACGGGCTGTCTGGACGTCGAGGGAATCGAGCCCGGATTAACTGTTTTATGTGTTCCCTGTTTTATAATTAATTGTATTTCTTGTTTTTATGTTATTTCATGAATTTAATTTTATCTTCATGGATTTGTATTCTTTTATGGTGATTTTACTTACTGAATAAAGACTTACTGACTTGAATTTATAGTGGCACTGTGAGCTAGCTGATCTACAGACTAACATATCCTTTGGGAGTGTCTGGAATCAGTCTGGACAACAATTCCTTAGTTTATGTTGTCTAAATGTGCAGATCCTATATAGATTTGTAGGAACTACACGACATGGCAGCGCCAACGTTGGTTTGGTTCTTATTTACCGGTCAAATGTGAATAGTTCAGTCGTGCTTTCTCAGAGACACCTGCTCACATTTATCCAGAGACGCCTGGAGTGGGAAAGGAAAAATCCGCCGCAGCAGAGTAGGTATACCCTATGTATTGGCTTTAGGTTTGTTCAAGCTTGAAGGATTATAGTTCCCTACATTGTGCATAAACCTTATCTCTATTTCCTTGAAATTCCTTTCGAAATGTCTGTCTAAGATGAGGTTGTGCCTGCATTAAATGCAAATGCAGCAGAGGAAGGAGAGCAGGAAGGTGCTATAAACATTTCATTAAATTGCAGAAATGCATTTACTTTAAAGTTAGCAGATGTTGGGGTCCCGGCATTAGGTGGGACTGTTACCTTCATGATTGAGGCATACAGAACAGAGGTGTTCTATTCTTGGGTCAAATTCCCACCTGAGAATGCACACACACATACATTTTATTCTTACACTGCGGATGAAATACCAGATAAATACTCTCCATACGAGGACATAGAAGTCCTGCTCACTTACCAAGAGCATATAAATTGGTGTAAAGGCTCCCTCCCACATACCACAGAAAAAGTGATACTCGGTCTGCTTAGCAGAGACGGAGAGACTTGGCCAGTACTAGCTGCTTACACACCTCATCCAGAGATTGACACATTACCAGCAGCAGACTTACACCCACTTCACAAAGAAATAATAAAACTTTACAGAACTCTTACACAGTTCGTAATGTGAACACTTACACTTTAACCTACAAGGGTCACTCCAGCAGGTCAACTACAAGGACCGCAACTAAAATCACCCCACAAACGCTAAACGCGATTATGGGAAGAATACCCACTAAACGTGAGCAATTGCCATTCTTGATAGCACACAAAATAGCACAGCTTCACGCAGTGTTTCCACACACAGGCCCACAAGAAAAACACAGAATACTGACGATCTGTTTGCCCATGGGGATAGCTCCCCAGATAGAGGATTGTACCACTTGGGGTACAGTCTTCGCTGCCATCTATACCAGGACACATGGTACCCCCTCTATAGCAGTTAAACCAGAAGTATTAAAACAAATACAGAACGAGTATGGGTCAGAACCTGCCCTGGACTTAGGGATGAGATTAATCGGCAATTTTTCCCAGGTATCGACAATTATGTTAGCAAACATAAAAGGGAGGCAGCAGCGGCTATACGCCAATGCCTGAGGGAATGCACTCCTGCACAACAGGAGCGGGAATTACCTAAAATGATCAAAGAGACTTATGCTTCGCTGGGTAGAGATAATCTGGGAGCTAGATGTGAAACCACAATTAATGGGTAATCCTGAAAAGGACAACTCGAAGCAAGCTCCCGATTCTTCTAAAAAGAAATGATTACAATAAACAATCAAAAAACAAGCAGAAAAAAACACAATCAGGGGGGTGGGTCTCCTCAACAGGAGCCCTCTGAAAGGATATATAACCTCAGAAATTGTGATAATATTAAAAAACCTGACCGGTATCAGGATACTGATGCACGTTCCTCTCGTTCCTTTCAGGGTTCATCTAAAACCTCGGAGAGGGAAGGATGGTCAGAACGCAGATCAGAAGAGCGAGCAAAGCTGAGAGACACACATCGCGCTTCAGACTATATTATCAAAAAAGAAGATAAACCAAAAAGTAAACCTCATTTTAAAAAGAAGAAAGTAGCTGGCCTTAAAATAAGAAATGCCCAGGCTACTGAGGACTCAACTTTTGAACGGGGAATGGGCTCTGACAATGCTAGACAGTGCAGTAGAAGTAACAAAAGCTCACCAGAACCTGTTGGAATTTCTAGTGACAGCAGCGTTGAATGATCATATCACGGTGCCTGATACTAGGGTAAGTTTCCGGCCTCAGTTTTATGAAATAATACTCCAAATGAAGGGGACATATCCAGGAAAGTGAAAGGTCTCTTTTGGGAGAACCTGACTTTTGGATACGATATCCTTCTGGCTGAAAATGATTGGCCGCCTGAGTTCATTATGGACTACCCAAAAGAGGAAACTGTAATTTTACCGGCTTTTTCCAACCTCGTTCCAGACTCACTAAAAGATTCATACGCGCAGGAGTGGGCGGTAGCACTAGCTCTTGCATTATGCTGCAATCATGTAGGGTGGGATGCTGAGTTATGTTCCATATAGGTACCACAATATAGGCTCAGGTAGTCACCTAACCTTTCACCTATATTCTCCCCTACCATTACACTACATAACGGTTCTTAGTACTGACCTTTTACCTAGTTACGGTAATGCCTAAAGATGACATGGGGTTTTCTTCGAAAAGCTTAAGCCTCATTCATTATGCCTGAGGATTCTTGGAATCACAGCAGGACAGCAGGCCTACCATCTCCTGCATAATAACTATGTATAAGGGTCATTCCTTCCGTCATCCTAGTCCGACATGACACAGCAAGATATATCCCCAGGGGGTACCACTTTGGGTATATATACACCATATCTTGCTGAGGTAGTGAGAGGAGAAAAGGACTTCCATGCTGGCACACTGACGCGAGACGCTGAGGCTCCTGCACGCAGACACTCCAGCTCGTAGTGGTCTGACATCCCTTGCGGGATGGCCATCTCGAGACCAAGACGGGGTCCCACAGTCTCTCACTTCAGGTAATGGGGTTGACTTTATCCTAGAGGGATTCTTGGCTGTACACTCACATACATGCTAAGTACACTTAGGTACATCTAGTTAGGGTCGCATCGTAGGAGTACGCCTTCTACTGTCATGTATTTTATATACTTGCCTGTATTCACTGTTTTAGCACAATGGTAGAAATCTACCATCCTTTTACTCTGTTAGTGCTTATAATCATTTATATCTGTTATTGTCTAATGATTGTTTCAGCACACCTATTTTACACTAGAATGACGCTGGTTCAATAAATGCTTATTGAAAAACGTCCCCACCGTTTATGCTGTGTATCTCTCTGAGACAAAGTGAGCACGAGTGACTGAGCGAAAAGTAATACACTGTTTCCACGATCCTGAGGGATCAGGGTTGTCATGTTCAATAGTTGCCAAGAACTATTCTCTCCTTGGTAAGAGGGGTTTCTTGTGGCACTGTGAGCTAGCTGGTAAACAGGCTAATATACCCGGTAGGGGTGTCTAGAATCAGTCCGGACACCAATCCTACAGTGTATGTTGTCTAAACGCGCACATCCTATATAGGTTTATAGGAACTACACGACAGAGTCACCTCACCATGAAATCATAGTAAAAACTACTCCAACTCCACGGCAGTACCCTATAAAACATGACGCGAAAAAACAGATCAGGGAGATCTTAGATCAACTTGGATACCAAGGTGTGATTGAGACTTGCACCTCGTCCATGAATAATCCTTTGTTTCCCGTAATGAAACCCGACAATTCATACGGTCTAGTTTTAGACTACAGGCATTTGAATACATGCACAAACACATTTGCAGTACAAAATGCACATAGTGCCGCATTAATGAATAACATTGTGCGAAAGAAATACAAAACAACACTAGATATCTCAAATGGATTCTTTTGCCAAAATATAGTGCCTGAAAGCAGATATTCGACAGCATTTTTGGCCCTAGGCGCATTGCCAATTCTGTAGACTGCCCCAAGGGTATAAGAACAACCCCGGGTTGTTTTCAGCAAGAGTATCAGAGTTACTTCACAATTTTGATGAGGAGGCATTGTTCTATGTAGATGATATTTTTCTGACGGATGATGAACTATTGGATTATTTAACAAGGGTGAACAACATAATTCTGGGGTTTGCCTCTGAGGGCTACAAATTTAACTTCAAAAAATCAAAAATTGCCCATCTTAATGTCCTATTTTTAGGGTATGAGCTGTCAAGTGAAGGGAAAAGCCTAGCAGCTAATTTCCTTTTAAAAATGTACTCTGCTCCAACCTCCAAATACTCTGAAAAATCTACAATCCATTTTAGAATTTCTAAATTTTGGCAGAACTTACATTTTGGATTACGCAGAAAAAGTAAAACCTTTCTATGACTTAATAAGACCTGATTTTTCAGTTCGACACAGGACACACAAAAATTCTCAGTTCCTTACAAACTGACATGATAGCTTCCAAACATTTACATACATGTGTAAATACTACAAATTTGGTAATCCGTGTAGTCGCGGGTCAATCTGGGTACACTTACCTCACCTTTAATGTAGGCGAGACTGTACCTATTGCATACAAATCACATTTGTACACAAACGCTGAAATGCGTTTTGCATCAACTGAAAATACACTGACAGCAGTACAGACTGCTGTGGTGAGAGAAAGAGCACTAGCTCAGGGGAAGCGTATAATTGTCGTGACTCCAGTACCGACCTTAAAGGCCGTTACAAAAGCACGCGTTCCCAATGCAAAAGCACAGCAACCACGATGGATACAATGGACTAATTCTCTCACTGCAACAGATGTAGACTACAGATTTGACTCCACGTTAAAAACACAAGCATTTTTGCAGTACGAACAAGAATATCCTCTACGGAATTAAATAATGCCTCTAGATCAGTATGGATATATCATTTACACTGACGGTTCTGCTCAACCTGCCGTAGGAAGTAAACAGCAATACAGCGCAGCATGTGCGATTGTAAAGGGACGCATGCGGGACGGTAGGTTCCATACTAGCAATAGGCAGACGCAGTCTCTAGGAGATTACACGGCACAGCTGGCAGAACTAAAAGCCCTGATACTGACACTGAAAAATACAGATTGGGAATTCCCCACACTAATTGTGTGTGATTCATTTTACTGTGTCCAGTCCTCCAATGAATATCTTCATTATTGGGTCCAGAATGGGTTTAGAGATTCCAAAGGTTGCACAATAAAGCACAAGTTGCTTTGGGAACAAGTGGCAGAGCTGAAAAAAGGCTTGCCACGGGCTCACGTGATTCATACGCTGAGTCAACAGCGTGTTGGCGTGCACGTTGAAGGGAATTCACTGGCTGATGAAGCCGCCAAAGCAACAGTGAGAACTGTTGCCATTGCTGCAATCACTCGTACTAGCACGAGGATAGACGGACTGATAATGGTAGCTGTCAACGCTACGCGTAATAACAGCTCAGCCTTGCCAAAAGGCTTTCCACTCAAGTACTCCTACAAGTTAGATGCACAAAATAATCCGTAAGCTCAAATTCCAAGAATGGGGGATAATGTAATACCAAACATGGATCGCAGATTAGATTGAATTCTAGCTGCACACAAGGGTCTGGATTCAGCACACGTAGGTATTACTGCGACAGTTTCACTACTGAAACAACGTTATTGGTGGCCAGGTCTTACCAAGGAGTCCAAGGGCTTTGTCCTTAAGTGCGACATATGTCAACAGATGAAGGGTTCCAACGTAGCACGTCCGCCACAGACACTAATACTGATATCAGACAGACCTCTTGCATGTGTCTATTTGGACCACTGCGACCCCTTACAATCTGATGGGGCTTACAAGTACATCTTGGTGGCAGTGGATTCATGCTCTAGATTCCTGTGGGTTTGGCCTCAGCGCTCGGCTGACGCCTGAACTGTTATAAAGGATTTGCGTGCCTTTATAGGGACATACACAATTGGCACATTACATTCTGACCGTGGCCCTGCGTTTAGCTTTCGGGCTTACAAAGAAGCTATGGGAAGTTTGGGTGTGATCTTGCGATACTCCTCTCCGTATCATCCCAAGGGAAATTCGATTGTGGAGAGGAAAAACCAGGACTTAAAGCAATCCTTAACAGCAAGGTTATTAGGCTCGGGTGCCAGTTGGGTCAATCACCTACATGGGGTCCAGAGGACATTTAATAACATGCCAAGAAGTTCCCTAGGAGGCCGTACTCCATACAAGGTCCTGTTTGGGATGAGAATGTGGGTACCCGACCTCGATTATGGCAGCACAGTGGTGGATGTAAAAGCATTTGACATCAATGATCGATTGGTTGATTTACGGGAACTCAATGAATTCCAGGCATTACAAAGCAACGTCCAAGTAAAACTCACCGCCACTGGGTAAGTGAAATCTGTTATGGCAAGACCTGCCTGGGTAACGAACATTGGGGACCTGGTCAGAGAAAAGATCGTGGACAAAAAAGAATTTGGGCCATCTCACAGAGCGCAAGTTCCTGTCCTGGCTGTCGAAGGAACAAGAACAGTACTTTTTCCGCCTCTTTCCGGAAAGAAAGAAAAGAGATTTGTCTCCATTGATCTGATCAAACCACACTATGTGGCCGATACTGAATGGCAGGCCACGTGGGCTCCTGGGTAGTCGCCGATCTCTCACTACCATACAGGAAGTTCAGACAGAAAGACTAATAACGTTTGAAGATTCGTCTATATGAAGTAATGGAGTTACCAACAATGGAATGGAACTTGTACCTGTTGAAAGTAAACAGCTACGCGGAGACCTCCGCTCCGCCCGCGGAGTGTGCGGAGATTTGCCTTCTCCGCGTTCTACAGAGAACGCAGAGAAGGCAAATCTCTGCACACTCCGCAGTGGAGCTGAGTTCGCCAGCCCCTGCCTCCACCCCCCTATTAAGTAGTAAGTTAACATTAATTAAAAATAAAGTTAAAACCACTTACCTTTGTACTGCGGCGTTCCCGGGCTGCCCTCCTACGCCCGGGGTTACAAAACACAAATGAAAAACAGATTTCAATTCAACCAAATACCAACATCTATGTGAATATGTCTCATAACGAGTCATCTGCCAGTTCTACAAAACCTGCTGAGCTACCAAAGATAGATCGAACAGCGTCTCGCTACTTCATTGATTTTGATAATTTTTCTCTGGATCTGAGTGAACCTGAGTCATCACCAGCCTCTGTTTCCTGTAAAGAAAAAATTCATGATTTCTACCTTTGGCTGAAAAAGACTTACTTTGTTTCTCCCTGGCTACAACTCTGGATTGCACTTGGTCTACTGTTTCTAGTCCTTTGGATAGGTGTGGTGACTGTCTTTTTCTTGCTCCTGAATGGACACTATCTCCCACAACGCTCCTCAGTACCACATGTGAACTTGGTCCTGAAACCACATACATCTTCACATCGTGAACAAAGAGACCTGTCCTTTGTGAAGATTACAGCAGTTCCCGTTCCTGAAGGAATAGTTTGGATAGGGTTTCATATGATGCATTTGGTCCCACTGAACTATTGAAAATACCACATTTATTTAAAATTTCCTTGAATGATATCATCACCTCCAGTACTTTCTCTGAGGATAGGGACTTTGAAACAGTAAATAATATGCTGTCTGATTTAGAACAATCTGCTGCATTCTCTAATAATGAATTGTATGATGATACATCTGATTTTGACACCATGTATTGTTACCAACACTATGGTCATAATTTCTTGCACAAAGCAGATACCCACCTAATGTTTTCACTTACCATCAATGGGAACATTGCCAGACACCACCGAGAGGTAGTTCACAATCGGTTGCACAGAAATGTGCGTATGTTTCTGGGTTTAACACTTCAGACGCGACATTTTATTATTATAAGTTTGTGCCTACACCTGCAAGAAAAAATATGCTCACCAACACGAAACAGATATACCCTGCTTCCTTTATTTCCCAGCTGTCTTTACAGGGTTTTGATTTGTGGAGGGACACCATAGACACAAAATCTGTCTGGGGGAGTAAAGATTGGAAAGTTCAGGGAACTGAGGCATTATTTAGAGTATAGGCTAGGGGTTGGGTTTTTAGTGCAGTCAGGAAGTGTGGCGCTCAGACTAGTACGCGTGGTGTTTTATGCGAACCTGAGTAGGTACGGTGGTGCCAGGTCGGGGGAATTACCCAATAACCCCCGGAGTTTGTAGGGATAAGGAGAGCAGGCCCCTGCAAAGGAGAAACATGAGTAGAAAAAAGAGTTAGCCCAGGGACGGGATCTCGGAGTAGGGCGATCAAAATGAGGGCCATTGGTAGGATGTCAACGAAGCTCACCATAGAGCCGGTGATAATTCCAACCCGGCCGGGGGGGTGCGGTAGAATCATTCTTTTTCTCCCGCAGCGGCCTCTACCCCCCACCCGCATCACTATTCTTCACGCGGCACGCACTTCGTGCCGGGCTTCTACGAGGACCACCGCCTCCTCCTTTCCTTCGATTCTACCGCACACCCCCGGCCGGGTTGGAATTATCACCTGCTCTCCTTATCCCTACAAACGCCACATAGGTAATCACCCACCCTTCCCCTAGGTTGCTTGCCTGGCTTCCCTTCACACGATTTCCAAACACGACTTCTAGACCTCCTCCTCACTCATTCAATCACCCCCTTCAGTTTCTTCTCAGCCCTGACCCAGTCCTTCAGTCTCTCCCCGCCTTATGACAGTGTATTTTCTACTTTAGAATCACTACCACATACAGATACAATGTCACTCGTCGCTGTATCATTGTATACATTATGTTTTAATCATTTTTTGTTTTTGGGCATTGACTCACCTGTCTGATTTAGAACATGACACCAATGATGTCACTCGCGTACACGTTTGCCCACACCTGTGGACCATGTCACGCCACTCCATTTAATATGTTTTTCCCGCGCATTATTCATGATGTCCATACCATGAGAGCAGCACAAGCACACAAGTCACTTATTTCCATGCGCCTTGAGTTGTCACACATACTCCACATGCACTTAGGGTGATCCCTTTTCCCCTTGCTCCCATTGATATGTCAACGACTAGGTTTTCCTACTGTTTCCCTTTTACCCCCCACCCCATTTTTTGTATCCTTCCCAGCCCTGAAGAGTCACAGGACTACTCCGAGTGACAAAACACGTGTCGGCTGGTTGTTTGTTTCAATTCAGTCGTTGTTTCATTAAATAACTTTTCAACTTTTTACTGGTGTTGACCACTGCAATTGTAATTCGAACAAGACTTCTACACTGTTGTTATACCCCCACTACGTGTGCCCGGGACTGTGCTCATTTCCCAGTGTGGGTCCTTCAACTCACACACCTCCGGGGGTTATTGGGTAATTCCCCCGACCTGGCAGCACCGTACCTACTCAGGTTCGCATAAAACACCACGCGTACTAGTCTGAGCGCCACACTTCCTGACTGCACTAAAAACCCAACCCCTAGCCTTCACTTTATGATCTCAGGAAGGGCAGCCGCAGCATTTTAGACTCACTACACTACACCTCCATATTAGGTTATGGATAGAGATAGGGTCGCATCTGGACTGTTCGATAATCTATCGAAAGGGATCACCGACAGTCCTGCATCCACTAGTAGAAACCCCACACACAAAGAGGGTCTAAAAGAAAAATTCCTTAAATTAGAGAGACTAAAGAAGACAAACTCTAGGTGGTGGGACAGTGCCACCCTTAAGCAATACCTGAGACTCAAAAGAGTCCCAAGGGGACTACGCTCACAGATTTTCCCCACTTTCGATGATCTAGACGACGACTTATTAGGCAAATGGGAAGAGACTCTCAATTCAAACTCTAACACACTAATCAACATCCTTATAGAGAACGCAGAACGCAAGGTTTCCAGACTCCAGATTGAGATAGCCAACCTCGAAAAAGAGATAGCCGATCTAGACTTACAGGAAGCGACAGGCAAGAATTACGTCATCTTGAATGACATCTTGGCCAAACACCAGAACGAAATCAAAGACAGAAAGACACGACAACTCAAAAGAGACGAAGCTGATTATAGGGAGGGACGTGTCTTTACCTTCGCCAGAAAGTACGACAAGCTAGTCAAAACCACCACAAAGGGAGACAGACAGACCGGAATAGACACTCCCTCTCTCTCATCCAGCTCCACCTCACTTAACCCCATTCACACTAGTGACAGCGAAAGCGAGAACCAAGCAAGCAATTCACACAGATCAGGTCTGGCGACATCGTCTTTTTTAAGAGAGGTGCAAGCCATACGGAGGGATCAGGACACAACAAAGACAAGGACCCCCAGACAGAAGACCCGTAGAGGGAAAAGGGCAGGACTCAGAAGATTACAAAAAGAAACTGAGATCCGGGAACGGGAAGAACAAACAGACCCAGGAGATCTAGGCATACAGGTAGTCAACCTCTCCACCCAACATCTTGACAGTGGAATGATCTCTCTACTCAGCAGAGGCCTGAGCTTCAACCCCCATGAGCAGGGGGACACCTGCAGACACAAGATAGGCTTGTTCAAGTTTGTCAGGGGTATCAAGATCAAAAAGCACTTTAGCGGCACTCCACCCACTACCAAGAACATCAGCAAGATCTGCATAGACAACTCATCTGGGGTTCAGAGCATTAGGGACATCCAGGACACACACTTACTCCTATCACTCACTGACTCAGATGAAACACCAACCAACATGGACAATCTTCTCCAAGATTTAGATATAGAGGCAGACCTCAGTCTCAACAGTGGCCTTAAAACTAAGTCCAAATGGACACCCATACTACCAGGGGGCAACGCTGTCGACACATTCCACAACCTAGTCTTGACGGACATGGACAGACACGAAAACAAAGCACACAAGACCAAGCATAGAACAAGAGACAATCTTCGCAGAGAGGAACGAGCAGCACTTAAAAGCCTCACTTCCAACACAGATATCATAATCAAGGAGGCTGACAAAGGCGGGAATGTAGTGGTTATGAATCGGTCCGACTACCACGCAGAAATCCTGTCTCAACTACAGGATACATCCTGTTATGAACAGCTTACCTACAACCCCACGGCCACACTTGTCACCAAAATTAACAAATTCTTATCTGATTGGCATACGCAGGGTCTCATTGATGATCAAGAACTTCTCTATCTGAAGGTTCAAAGGCCTTCATTCCCCTGGCTTTACACCTTGCCCAAAATACATAAGTCGGCACCCTTCCCACCAGGGAGACCTATAGTATCGGGCATTGGCGGACCAACGGAAAGACTTGCACAATATGTGGACCTCTTCCTTGGAGCGTGGGTCAGAAACCTGCCCTTGTACATAAAAGATACTAAACACATCTAGAGTATCTTGTCTGATGTCCAATGGCAACCTGGAATGATCCTAGCCACCCTGGATGTAGTTTCCCTCTATACCACCATTGAACCGGGATTAGGGATGGAAGCCGTCACCGGCCTACTCCACAACAGACCAGCCACTTTATGGCAACACACTCAGATGCTTGTGGCCATGATGGACATCATCTTGAACAATAACTTATTAATTTATGACAACATCTGGTACAAACAGAACAAGGGTGTAGCCATGGGCTCCAAGTTCTCACCTTCTTTTGCTAACCTGTACATGGGTGCCCTGGAATCCAAATGGATCTGGAGCACCAAAGGGGCACCGTGGGTAGACTCCATAATATACTGGGGACGCTACATAGACGATTGTCTCTTACTTTGGTCAGGGTCACAACACAAACTGGACGAATTCTGCAAACATCTCAACACGAACGACATGAACATGAGGTTCACGAACAACTCTAGCACCTCCAGTATCACTTTTCTGGATGTTGAAATCTACATAAAGTCAGACACATTACACAGTCGGTTGCATAGAAAGGAAACATCATGCAATGCCATCCTTCATGCCAAAAGCTCGCACCCGTCCCATCAAATACAAGCAATTCCCTATGGTGAATTCATCAGAGCTAGGAGGAATTGTATCGAGGAATCTGAATTCCAGAATTGTTTGGCCAACATGAAACACAGATTCAAGGCTAGAGGCTACAGTGCTCGCACTATCTGCACTGCAGAAAAGAGAATCAATAACATAAAGAGGCAGGCAACACTACACACCCGACACAAAGCCACTGAACAGGACCAACCGGTCAGACTGATCACCGCCTACAGTGACATGGGTCTAGCTATGAGGAAGAGCCTCAACAGACACTGGGGCGTTTTACTAGCGGACACCACTCTCAGAGAGGTCATCCCTCCCAAACCTCAAATCACCTATAGACGAGGCAGAACACTTAGAACAAGACTCAGCCCTAGCGTACCACGTCCCGGCACCAGCCCCTCGTGGCTCACCACCCACAATCTAGGTTTCTTCAAATGCGGCTGCTGCGGGGTCTGTAGGCTAGCCCAACATGGAGTCAGAAGCTTCACAGCTGTGAACAAGCAACAATACCAAATCAAGCATAACATCAACTGCAACACCAAATTCGTGGTATACATTCTCGAATGTGCCTGCAAACGCTGGTACATCGGAAGTACGATCAGACCATTGAAAGAACGCATTGGTGAGCACATCAGAGCCCTACAACATCAGGACACCAGATATCCCATGGCAATCCACGCAGCCACCTGCCCCAACCAAGGCACAAAGAAACGGATCTCCTTCTTCGGATTCGACACGGCAGCTGTCAGCGCCAGGGGCGGCAACAGGGAACTAAGGCTCAGATGCTTGGAAGCCACATGGGTCATGCGTCTATGGACGGTTCAACACGGACTCAATACGGACCATGAGTTACATTACTTTTTGGGTGAATGACCGCCCTACCAAGAACTGCATTCTGAGTCTATACAGTTAATTTCCTCATGTCACTGCATTCTGAGTCTTTACAGTTGATCACCCGTTGTCACTGCATGTCATCTCGGAACATCAACCATGTCACATGTGGGTAATTTTTACCCAGCTTGGTACTGCACATTCATTCTTTATTATTACACTTCTTATCACTACATGTCTAAATCCTCATGCTACCTGGTCCAGCCCACGTACCCAGGTTCTGTGGGATGCCCCAGCACCGTAGCTTCATTGTGCCTCCCAGGCACGGTCCTCGACGTACATACGTCTGAATATGGGCCATCAGTCTGCCTCCCCCCTGTGTGCCTTTCTTCCTCCTCCCTACCTCCCCTGCACACCACTTGCGCTTCTCTTTTGTTTTGACATTCCTCTTACCACATGACTGCATCCCCTAATCTTCCGCCATGCGCAGGTGCACTTTGCACCTTTGCCACCACCGGCATCTTTCGCACGCTCGGCTCAGCCGGCGGGGCGCCAGTCTCTGCCCCCGACCACCGCGCCTCTTTCATCATGTACCTTTGCCAGTACTAGCTTCCTATTTTCGCCGGCCGACCCGACTAGGCGTTTTCTCTGGCCATTTTCACATCCCATTTCTTTTCCGCTCTTGACATACTAGTTATCACTAACAGTCAAGCGCCCCGGCACGTATTCGGTCATGTGTCTTTCAACAGGGTCAATTACACTTGCGCATTATCCTCCTCCCTGTTCCCACCACTCCAACATGGCAGCCACACACTCCTAGACCACGTGATGTACCGACGCGCGGTCTAGTTATGAGAGTGCCGCCGGCTTAAGACCACACACTTCCTCCCACTCAGTCCCAGTACGGCAGTAACACGGTACCAGTGTCTTCCGGCCTCCTCCGAGCCACCTGGTAGGTAAGCAGAGTTCTTCGCGGTCTTCACCATTTCCCGCCTCTACCCATGCCATATCCATGGTTTCATTACTAATACTTCTCATTCTCCCCTGCCTCCCACAGGCGCATCCACCTTCCAGCAGGCATTAGCCTGGTTTATCGCCACATCTATTCTCCTCCTGGGTAAGATCCTCTACTTGCGTTCTCTCTCACCTCCAACAGCCCCGCTCCTTCCCTTACACGCCTACCCCCTCTCTTTTCAGCTCCCCATCTCCCGCCGCCACCCGGCACCTGAGCCCTGTCCTCCTCCAGACACTGGACGTTCTTATTTACAGTTCTTGGGGTAAGTCCACCCATTTTCTAATCTGGCACTACCGGCTTCATCACCCCTAGCCCTGATCTCTCATTCCCATCCTTGCAGCATAGACGCGTCCACCTACGGATCGGCGCACCCGCCTCACGACTCTCGTAGACTACGGGACAGTACACGCCTGGTGAGGAGCCGTTTTTCTTTGCCCCCTTGTGTCTCCTTTCCCCCCCTTTATGCCCTTCTTGGCCCTACTGTTGATGTCATCATTCTTTTTCTCCCGCAGCGGCCTCTACCCCCCACCCGCATCACTATTCTTCACGCGGCACGCACTTCGTGCCGGGCTTCTACGAGGAGCACCGCCTCCTCCTTTCCTTCGATTCTACCGCACACCCCCGGCCGGGTTGGAATTATCACCGGCTCTATGGTGAGCTTCGTTGACATCCTACCATTGGCCCTCATTTTGATCGCCCTACTCTGAGATCCCGTCCCTGGGCTAACTCTTTTTTCTACTCATGTTTCTCCTTTGCAGGGGCCTGTTCTCCTTATCCCTACAAACGCCACATAGGTAATCACCCACCCTTCCCCTAGGTTGCTTGCCTGGCTTCCCTTCACACGATTTCCAAACACGACTTCTAGACCTCCTCCTCACTCATTCAATGACTCCCCTTCAGTTTCTTCTCAGCCCTGACCCAGTCCTTCAGTCTCTCCCCGCCTTATGACAGTGTATTTTCTACTTTAGAATCACTACCACATACAGATACAATGTCACTCGTCGCTGTATCATTGTATACATTATGTTTTAATAATTTTTTGTTTTTGGGCATTGACTCACCTGTCTGATTTAGAACATGACACCCATGATGTCACTCGCGTACACGTTTGCTCACACCTGTGGACCATGTCACGCCACTCCATTTAATGTTTTTCCCGCGCATTATTCATGATGTCCATACCATGAGAGCGGCACAAGCACACAAGTCACTTATTTCCATGCCCCTTGAGTTGTCAAACATACTCCACATGCACTTAGGGTGATCGCTTTTACCCTTGCTCCCATTGATATGTCAACGACTAGGTTTTTCTACTGTTTCCCTTTTACCCCCTCACCCCATTTTTTGTATCCTTCCCAGCCCTGAAGAGTCACAGGACTACTCCGAGTGACGAAACACGTGTCGGCTGGTTGTTTGTTTCAATTCAGTCGTTGTTTCATTAAATAACTTTTCAACTTTTTACTGGTGTCGACCACTGCAATTGTAATTCGAACAAGACTTCCACACTGTTGATATACCCCCACTACGTGTGCCCGGGACTGTGCTCATTATTTAGAGTATGTCTCATACCACAGCAGATTATCTTCCTGAACAACGCAGTGCAACAAACTCCCCTGCCTGTTCGGTGGATACGAATGCGTTTTGGACATATGTCTAACACTTCCATCGGTTGCACCTCCGGACGTAGATGTACTTACTACTGGACCCATTAAAGGCCCACATATTGCAGTATTCTCAGCGTATTCCAATGTTGATGTCGGCATTCTTAGAGCCAACACAGGATGCTTCAGCCTCTGTCGTAATGGACATCGGCTCTACAACAGGCTCACAGGTGTCGAGTGCTTCCTCAGCGGCTGCTGTGGGAACCAGAGAAGATTACCTTTGCTCCATTGACCTGATCCAAGAGGTGTTACAGGGACCATTGTCTGCAAAGGCAAGTAGCAGTGATGTTGTGTCTCCCACACAGGACACATAAACATTTGGCTCTCCGTGTGATGGGAACATTCCGGCCTTTTTCCAAAACAAACCCAAATTGGAATTCAACAACACCATTTTTCTTTCATTTTTCTCTTTTGCTCTCACTGAGCGCTATGGCTTTCGGCGTGCTCAGTTGATCTAACAGTATATTGACTATTTAGAGGACTTATAGAGCTTTTTTACCATTTACATCATTTTTGACACATACCTTGTTTTGAGATGTTTTTATACTCATATTTTAGCAATGTCTTTTATGCTTTTTTAAACAGGCATATTTCAGGCATTTGTTACTTTGTCGTCCAGTTGGATGAGGAGTGAGTGTTATGAGCTCAAATGTACCCCAATATAGGCCTAGGTAGTTGCACGACCTTTTACCTACATCTGTCCTACCTTTCTCTACATAACGGCTCTTGTGCTGACCGTTTACCTAGTTAGGTGCCGAATAAATGTCACGTGGTTTTCTTAGAAAACTAGCCTCATTTATTATGCATGAGGATTCTTAGTATCACAGCAGGATTACCATCTTCTGCATAATAACTCTGTACAAGAGTCACCACTATCGTCATCCTTGGCCGACAGGCCCACAGTACAATGACACATCTAGGTAGAACCCCTGAGGGTACCTTTTGGGTATATAAGTGCCACATCTTCGCTGGGCAAACCAGAGGAGAAAAACTTACATGCTGGCACACTGACGCAAGATACTGAAGTCCCTGCATGCAGACACTCCAGCACGCAGTGGTCTGACATCCCTTGCGGGGTGTCCAACTCGAGACCAAGACGGGGTCCTTCATTCTCTCACATCAGGTAATGGGGTTGGCTCTTTCCTAGGGGATTCTTGGCTATACACCTACATACATGCTAGGTACATCTAGTTAGGGTTTGCATCTTAGGAGTACTCATGAGTACTGCCATGTATCTATATGCCTGCATATATTCACTGTTTTAGCACCATGGCAGAATTCTACCTTTTATTTACTCTGCTTGTGCTTCTAACCGTATATATTTATTTCTGTCTAATGGCTGTCACAGCACATGTATTTTATACTAGAATGACGCTGGTTCAATAAATACTTATTGAAAACATCTCCACCGTTTATTCTGTGTATTTCTCTGAGACAAATTTAGCTCGAGTGACTGAGCGAAAAGTACTGTACTGTTTCCACGATCCCTGAGGGGTCAGGCTTGTCATGTTCGATAGTTGCCAGAAACTATTAATTCCTTGGTAAGGTTGGGGGGTTTATAGTGGCACTGTAAGTTATCTGGTCTACAGACTAACATATCCTTTGAGGGTGTCTGGAATCAGTCTGGACACCAATCCCTTAGTTTATGTTGTCTAAACGCGCAGATCCTATATAGATTTGTAGGAACTACACAACAGTATGTCGTCTAGACAGACGATAAGCCAAATGCCCTACTTTCTGAGAAATTCCATCACGTTTCATCAACTTCTTAAAGCGCAAAGGTGCCAACAACTGTCTAAACGGGAGTGTCAAGAACTCGTATACTTGGTTGTGCCAGACGAACCGCCGAAAGCGCCAATAAGACCAGAAAATAGAGAAGATTAGGTAGGGGTCCTTTAGGTCTAGGTGAACCAGCTAGTCTTCTGGGTACACGATGACTCTTATAAGGTGCATACCCTCCATCTTGAAGCGATGGTATATGAACCACTCAGTTGGAAGTCCTTGTCATTTCTCTCTACCACAAAGATGTTGCTGATAAACCCCTTGGTGTGGAGGGATGACCTGACAATGGCTCTCTTCGCCACCAGGCTTTCAACCTTCTGATCTATGAGGCGAACTTTGGCCTCTGAGCAGACAAGAGTATGAGACAGGAAGCACTGTACGGGTGACTCATAAAACTCAATGTGGAATCCCCTGACTGTTTGGAGCACCCATGCATTCGAGGTCAGTTGAGCCCAGTTGTAAAAACATTTCACTAGTCTGCCACCCACCACCACCTGGTGCAGGGAACTTGCTCTTACCTGTATGGGCATTGGTGGGGTCCAAGTCTCTGGATATGCCTCTGTTGAATCGGCCTCTTCCTGCACCTTGGGAGAGGGGAAAAACCCAGATTTCGCCTGGTCTTTGAGATATACTTGTCTGGCATACTGGCCTTGTTGGAAGACATTATTGTAGGAGCGGCCAACCGAGCGCCCCTACCTCTGCCAGCCCCGGGGAAAACCTTGGTGGCAAACATCTTTTTAATAGAAGCCTGGGTTTTGTTAAAGGATGTAAACGTAGAGAAAAACTTTACAAGCTTCTTTATGAAAGGGTCTCTGAAGAGTCTCCCCAAACTCAATGGTCCCGCTTCCATGGAGGCAAGGTCCCCCAATTTGGTGTCAACCTTAATAAGAAGGGACCTGCGTCTCTCCACAGAGGTGACACAATTGGCATTCCCTAAGACTGTGATTGCCTTCTGTGCCCACCTGGAGAGGGTTTCAAGGATGATGAGAGAACCCGACTGCTTAGCCTCCTCTGCCATGTTGAGTATTTTAGTCAAGGGACCCGCAAAGTCAAAAAGCTTATCCTGTTTTACAGTAAGGAAGAAGGACAGAGCTGCATTGGGATACAGTGTGTTGTTATTGTTCCAATCTATTGAAGGAATAAGGAGTCCTGAATTAGTGCATCAATTTTCTTTATTTTGATTTCTCTTTTTTCTCTAACACGGCTTTGTATATGGATGTGACCACCCTGCCAAGTTCAGGTAATCCTTGCCATACAACCTATCTTTCGGTGAGCCGCTGATGAAAGATTTAACCCTTGAGATATGCTATCCATTTTATTGCATCTTTCACCCTTACTCGATCACAGCCTTGCTTACAGCGTATCCCTACCAGCAGAGACCCACTTGCATCCATTGCTATCAGTTAGACCTTGAGAACCCCCAATACTGTATGATCCTCTTCACTATCTTTGCTCCCGGAGTTTTGGACACCCCTGCCTGACAGTGATATTTACTCCTTTGCACTCTAATACCTTCGGGTCGTACGCTTTTAGTCACCAGCATCCATCCATTGCTATCGGTAAGACCTTGAGAGTCCTTATCACTGTATGATTCCCTTTACCACCTTGGCTCCCAGGGTTGGGGATGACCCTGCCTGAATGAGTTATTTACTCGTTTGCACTCTAATACCTTCGGTTGGATGCTTTTAGTCACTGGCACCATATATTTTATCTAAATTGTATCTTTCTTCCTTACATGCGCATGCAAATATCACACTTTAGGTATCTTGACAACAGTCTCTTCTTGTTCCCCTTTGCTCTCTCCCCTACACACTGACCTCTCCTGACCACACACTTGGGGTAACCTTGGGTTACTTATTGTGAGGAACACTTTATACATCGCACACTTCGCTCTCACTATCAGCCTTAAGAAAGACCCACGCCTGTGCACCAAGAAGAGGGTGAAACACATGTTAGCTACTTTTCTGCCTTTTTGATTCTTACCATAAGAATCCCACAGAATGGTAAAAAGAAAGGCGATAAATAGAGAAAAAAAGAGAAATCAAAATAAAGAAACTTGATGCACTAATTCAGGATTCCAGATTCCATCAACAGATTGGAACAATAACAACGCATTGTATACCGAGTAAGCTCTGTCCTTATTCCTTCCTATGAAAAACATTCTAATGCCAAGGACATCTGAACATATTGATTATACCCATTGCTTAACGGCGGGCTTATCCTGGGACATTGACCCCTGATCTCTGTATACAAAAGATTATCCTGGCATGGCTGCCAGTAGTGGTCTATGTCTTTCTTGGATCCTTAATATATTTGGCCATTTTCGTATCAATTTCTGGGGTGAGGGAAACTTTCCCTTTGAGTGTAGGGTGTGGGCATTCAGCTCTTAGCCTAAGACTTGCTGCCACATAAGCCGCCACCTTGTCTGTAGGGACCCATTCCATAGACCTAAGGTGATATATGTTGTCGGAATCCAGCATGTCAGCTAGCATGGGGTCCACCTGAGGATTCTGGTCAGAGGTCGAGGCTAATGAGGCTGTTTTGGAGCTCAGGGCTTCCATGTTTCCTTGTCCCCAACAGAGAAAGGAGGCTAAGGGCTGGGGTCAAAGTGGGGGGACAGAGGGTGTCCTACAAAAGGGTCTGCATTACCAGTCACTGGGTCTAAGCCTGAGGAGCCCTATTGGTCCGATTTGCTCACCAGAAAAGACTTTTTCAGGTGATCAAAGGCATCATCTGAAGAGAGGTCCCTAGGAAGTTTAGTTTGTTTGGGCTGCCTTGGAGGTTCTGTTGAACCAGAGGTTCTTGAGAGATGTTCGTTCCAGGGTAAGGGTTCTGGGCGGGCACCAGCCAGCTCAAGGAGCTTCTTCTCCAAAGGCACAGAGACTGGTATGGCTTTCTGGACTTGGGCATCTACAGCCTCTGAAAGGTGTGTGTCCCACAGGACTTATTCTACCACCTCCTCCACATAAGCTTCAGATTCCCCTTGATACATTATGGTTCCTAAAAGACCAGGATGAAGCTAAAGGCCAATGTATATAGGGCTGGTAGCGCCAACATTTAAGCCTTGTATGGTGAGTGTTAGAAATGGGGGTCTCTAGTTGGCAGAGGTAGGTACCTTTGACCAAGTAGGGGCCCTTGCTTCTAGTCAGGGTAAGGGGGCTACACTCCTACAATAACCCCTGCTCACCCCCTTGGTAGCTTGGCACGAGCAGATAGGCTTATCTCAGAGGCAGTGTGTAAAGCATTTGTGAACACATACAGTAATACAGTGAAAACACTACAAATGGACACCACACCAGTTTAGAAAAATAAGTAATCTTTATCTAGATTTAACACAAGACCAAACAACAAAAATCCACAATACAGTATTCAAAAATATGACTTTCAAATGGTAGAAATAGCTTAGTTCAATGTAGATGGTAAATGCGACACTTTACTCTCAAAGTACCTTGGATGCGTAACGCAACATAAACAAAAGGGTCGCAGGGAAGGCAATGCGTCAGTTCCTTGCTTCGGGGGAGGCGGTGCACCTGTTCCTTACTGCAGCGCAGGGGAGGCGATGCGTCTGTTCCTTACCGGAGAGGAGGCAAAGCGTCTGTTTCTTACTGCGTTCCGGTTACAATGCGACAAGATGGGGCCTCGATGCGACGATCCGGTGCGATGCAACAAAATGGCGTCTTTGTTGCAATGCGACAACTTGGATGCGATGCGTGCACGCCCGACGGCCGTGCAGCGAAATCGGTGGTTTCTTGAGCCGCGACAGGCCCTGCGACGCGCTTATCCGGTGTTGCGACGGCAACCTCTGCGGCGGTGGCACGCTTCTCCGGCGATGCGACGCGCTTCTTCAGTGATGCGACGGCAAACAGCTGCGGCGGCGGCACGCTTCTTCGGCGATGCGACGGCAACAGCTGCGGCGGCGACACGATTCTTCCTTGTTGCGTCGCGCTTCCAGCTCCCAGCGACACGCAGTCTCTAGAGGGCCCAAACCAACAGCAGGCACCTCTCTGCAGGTAGAATTCCCAGCAAGGAAATTCAGGGGGGAGCTGGGGGGGGAAGTCTTTGTGTCCCTGAGACTTCAGAACAGGAGGCAAGCTCAGCTTCAAGCCCTTGGAGATCTTCCTCAAGATGATTAAAGTACACACAAAGTTCCTTTTCTCCTTTCCTTGGCAATAAGTAACCACTGCAGGCCAACCCCAAACAGTCACCAGCGCAGGGGCAGTCTCCTCCTTCAGCTTCCTTGGTTTCTCTCCTTGGCAAAGGTTCATCTTGATTCCCAGAAGTGATCTAAAGTTCTGGGGTCTGGGCCCCAATATTTATACTCCAAAATCCTTTGTTCTCTGAAGGCAGAGAGTATCTGTACCCAGCCCAAACCAGTTCTGTCCTCCCTGGTGGAGTTTCCTGGCAGGAGGTGGAGACAGCATTGTGGAAAGCAGACCTGGCCCAGGTAGCTGAAAAGAAATCTCCTCCCCCTACTCTCTATTCTATGTAGGCTCAGGCAAGTGAAAGGAAATCTCCTCCCCCTACTCTCTATTCAACCCAGGTCCTATTCAGCCCAGCCCCGACTCATCAGACTGCTGGAGCCAAAGCCCTCTCCAGCCCCCTGTCATTCACAAACCAGACATGTAATACACAAACCTAGCAGAGGCATACTGGATGGTTAGGCAAGAAAATACCTACTTTCTAAAAGTGGTATTTTCAAACACAGAATGTAAAAAATCACCCACACTAAAAGATGTATTTTAACATTCTGAGTTCAGGCATACTAAACTTTATATTTCCATCTTGTTCCTAGGGTCAGTTATGCTTATAAGATGTTATAATCAAACTGCCCATTCTGGCCTATGGAACAGATAGCCTTGCAATAGTGAAAAACGAAATTGGCAGTATTTCACTATCAGGACATGCCACACACACCAGGGCATGTCCTACCTTTCACATACAATGCACCCTGCCCACAGGGTTACCTTGGGCCTACCTTAGGGGTGACTAACATGCAGAAAAGGGAAGGTTTAGGGACTGGCAAGTGGGTGCACTTGCCAAGTGGACATGGCAGTCCCAGACTGCACACAGGCTCTGCAATGGCAGGCCTGAGCCATATTTTACAAGCTGCTTCTGTGGGTGGCACAATCAGTGCTGCAAGCCCACCAGCAGCATTTGATTTACAGGCCCTGGGCACTCATGGTGCACTGTACTAGGGTCTGACAAGTAAATCAAATAAGCCAATCATGGAGTCACTAATCCATTACAACAATTTACAATAGGGAGCACTTGCACTTTGGCAGTGAACAGCAGTGGCAAAGTGCCCAAAGCATCTAGACCAGCAAAAACATAGGAGGCAACAGCTAAAAAATGGAAGGGAGACCCACGCCAATGGTGCCAGGTCTAACACGTGTCCCCTCCAGCTGAAATGTGGGGAGAACTACCCCGCCCCCCTTGGGAGTTTTCTTCACTAAGGCGGAAAAATCTGGACAGACCATCAGCGTTGGCGTGTTCTGTACCAGGGCGGTGTTCCACCGTGAAGTCCATCCCCTGTAGGGAAATGGACCACCTCAACAGCTTTGGATTCTCACCCCTCATCTGCATCAGCCATCTGAGGGGCCTGTGGTCGGTCTGAACCCGGAAGTGAGTCCCAAACAAGTATGGTCTCAACTTCTTCAGTGCCCAGACCACAGCAAATGCCTCATGCTCAATTGCACTCCACCTCTGTTCCCGTGGAAGTAACCTCCTACTAATGAAGGCTACAGGCTGGTCTAGGCCCTCGTCATTCATCTGTGAAAGTACAGCCCCCACACCATGCTCTGAAGCGTCTGTCTGCACAATGAATTCCTTTGAGAAGTTGGGCGCCTGAAGCACGGGCGCCATGCACATGGCAGTCTTCAGGGCATCAAAAGCTTTCTGACAGGTGTCAGTCCAGTTCACTTTCTTTGGCTGCTTTCTGGAAGTCAGCTCTGTCAAGGGCGCAACAATGCTGCCATACCCCTTGACAAACCTCCTGTAGTACCCTGTGACTCCTAAAAAGGCTCTCACCTCTGTCTGGGTCTTGGGAGGCTCCCAAGCCAGGATGGTATCAATCTTGGGCTGTAGGGGCGCCACCTGGCCGCTCCCAACCTGGTGTCCCAAATACACCATGGAACCCTGCCCGATCTGGCACTTACTCGCCTTGATCGTGAGGCCTGCCCTCCGCAGTGCCATCAACACTTCCCAGAGGTGGCGCAGATGTTCTTCCCAACTGGCGCTGAACACTGCGATGTCATCCAGGTAGGCGGCACTGAAATCTTCCAGTCCAGCCAACACCTGGTTGACCAACCTCTGAAAGGTGGCAGGGGCATTCTTCATCCCAAAGGGCATAACCCGGAATTGGTAGTGCCCATCTGGTGTGGAGAATGCGGACCTCTCTTTTGCCCCATCAGTTAAGGCGATCTGCCAGTACCCAGACGTTAAGTCAAATGTACTGAGGTACCGGACAGCCCCTAACCGATCAATGAGCTCATCAGCTCGGGGGATGGGGTGCGCGTCAGTCCTGGTGACTGAATTGAGTCCTCGGTAGTCCACACAGAACCGGAGTTCGGGTGTGGCACCAGGCGCGGCAGCCTTTGGGACCAAGACCACTGGGCTGGTCCAAGGGCTGTTAGAGGACTCAATCACCCCTAAGGCAAACATCTTGGAGACCTCCTCCTTGATGCAAGCTCTCACCCTGTCAGTCACCCGGTAAATTTTGTGCTTTACAGGAGGACTGTCCCCAGTGTCCACATCATGGACGCACCACTCAGTGACACCGGGAGTCAGGGAGAACAGATCAGGAAACTGTCCCAACAGTTGGCGACAGTCATCCTGCTGCTCAGGGGTCAGGGAGGAAGAGAGGTTCACACCGTCCACTGACCCATCTTGCTGTGTTGCAGACAGGAGGTCAGGAAGAGGCTCAGTCTCCTCCTCCATTCCATCATCTGTCGCTAGGAGCATGCCCACTTCGGACCTCTCCAAGTGGGGCTTCAGGCGGTTTACATGCAGGACCCGCAAAGGGTTCCTAGGAGACCGCAAGTCCACCAAGTAGGTGACATCACTCTTGCACTCCACCACCTCAAATGGTCCGGTCCACTTATCCTGGAGCGCACAAGGCTCCACGTGGGCCATGACCCACACTTTCTGTCCAGGCTGAAACTCTATCAGAGTGGCATTCTGATCATACCACCGTTTCATCTCCTCCTGGCTGGCTTCCAGATTCGCCTGAGCGAGTTGTCTGAAACGCTGAGTTTGCTTTCTGAAGGCCAGCATGTAGCTATATACATACTGGGGCGGTTTACTGGGAGCTTTCTCCCAGCCTTCCTATACCAAATTCAGAGGTCCTCTTACAGGGTGACCATACAGCAGTTCAAAGGGACTGAACCCTAAGGACTTCTGTGGCACCTCTCTGTAAGCAAACAGAAGGCATGGCAAGAGGACGTCCCACTTACGCCTCATAGGTTCCTAAAGACCCATAATCATGCCCTTTAGGGTCCGGTTGAATCTCTCAACCAGCCCATTACCTTGGGGGGTGTTAAGGAGTGGTGAACTTGTAGGTTACACCGCACTCCTGCCACAGGGACTTCATATACTTAGATATGAAGTTGGCACCACGGTCTGACACCACCTCTCTGGGGAACCCCACACGGGAGAAAATCCCCATCAATGCACGTCCCACCACGGGGGCTGTCACAGTCCTGAGAGGGATGGCTTCCGGGTACCGGGTGGCATGGTCCACCAAGACCAGGATGAACCTGTTGCCCATGGCTGTCTTGGGATCCAGAGGCCCCACAATGTCAATGCCCACCCTTTCAAATGGGGTGCTGACCACAGGGAATGGTTGAAGAGGAGCCTTGTGCTTCCTCCCACTCTTACCACTTGCCTGGCAAGTCTGACAGGTCCTGCAATGAGTATCTGAACTCTTGCGCATTTGGGGCCAATAATAGTGGGTGACAAGCCGTTCAAAGGTCTTGTCTTGCCCCAAATGTCCTGCTAAAGGCGCATCATGAGCCAGACCCAGTAGGAAGGCTCTGAGGCGCTGGGGTACCACCAGCACACGGGCTGACCCAGGCTCAGCAACCTTAAGCTCGCAATACAGGAGACCATTCTCCCAGTAGATCCAATGTGATCCAGACTGATCACCTGCTGCCTGGTTTGTGGCCTGTTGCCGCAAACCCACAAGAGAAGGGCACTTCTTCTGCTCCTCGCAGAACTCTTCCCTGGAGGGTCCTCCTTCCTGCTGCCAATAGGTCAGCTCAGGCTGGTCCCCCAGTTCAGCTACTTGTTCCCCTGTAGGTTCCAGGGCATCCCACTCAAGGTCTGCCTCCTCCTGGACCGTGGGAACTTCGGGGGCTGGTTTCCCGCGCTCCCTGCCTCTTCTCTTTAAGGCAGGCACATGGGCCACTCCTTCAGACTCCAGGTCCTCCTGAATACCCTTACTGGCTGCCATGGACCGAGTGGTCACACACGACCACTCAGGCAGACCCAACATCTCCAAATGAGACCTTCTCTCCACCTTAGCCCAAGGGGAGCTTTCCAAATCATTGCCTAGCAGACAGTCAACAGGCATGGCTGGCCTCACAGCTACTTAAGACCCCCCCTACTCAAAGCGAACCTGGGCCACCTTGCAGTGGCTCTCTGAGTTGTCAGCAGCAACTAGGGTAAAATGCATGGGGGATCACCTGCTCTTCAGACACCAGCCGACAACTGACAGCTGTCACACTGGCTCCGGTGTCTCTCAGAGCCTCCACCCTATGGCCATTGATGGTCACCCACTGCCTGTATTTCTTAGTGTTATCAGGCAGCTGGGTCCTAGGGACCATCTCACTGTCTCCTAAAGAGACCAGGGACATCTCTGCGGGACCCCACCCACCTTGGGCACCCAACTCCTCCCCCAGGGCTACACTAGCCATCTGCCGGGGCGGTGCACCAGTGGGTGCTGCATTCGCTTTCATGGGACACTTGGGATTCCAGAAGCAGTGGCCCACCTGACCACAAGTATAACATTTCCTGGGCCCCTTTTGAACAGGCTTATCTGTCGGGGACCCTGACTTTTTCTCAGGGGGAGGCTGGGAACCCTTCCCTTGGTTCCCTTGGGGATTACTTTGGGGCCCTTTCTGGAACTTCCTCTGTTTACCCTTGTCCCCCCCACTCTTCTGCTGGGGACCCTGCCCACCTTTGGCGAAGTCTCCCACATGACCCTTGTGGACCCAGGTACTAACCCAGCAGTCCGCCTCCTCAGCAAGCTTCCTAGGGGTAGTCAGCTTGCTATCAATCAGGTGCTGGCGTAGCTCTGGAAAACAATTACTGGACAAGTGCTCCCATGCAATCAAATCATAGAGCGCCTCAAAATCATTCACTTTGCTACCCTTAACCCAACCATCCAATGCTCTGCAAACAAAAGACACATATTCCACCCAAGTACTTGACTCCAGTTTCTTACAATATCTAAACCTTTGTCTATAAAGCTCTGGGGTCAACCCATACCTGGTCATTAAGGCTTACTTCATGTGGACATAGGAATTCTGGTCCTCAGAGGGCAAGTCTAACAAGGTGTCCCGCCCATCACTGAGAAAGCGCCCCCACAACCCCGCTCCCCAATCCTTCTCAGGGCCCGATGGGAGGACATGGCCACTTCATAGGCCTTAAACCATTGCCCAATATCTTCATGCTTGTGGAACTCCTTAATTACATCTTTGGGGATAAATACTCTTGCTTCTACATGCACGGATGGTGTGCTGCCACCAGAGGGAGTAATCGCTAAGCTCTTGTCTTTCAGCTCCAATTCCCTCAACATTCTCTCATGCTCTAAATGCATTCTCTTTTCTTCCAAGGCTAACTTCTTGCTTTCTAATTCCATCTGACCATCCTGTTTGAGCTTGGCTAGCTCCATCTCATGCATCCTATCCCTCTCCCTGTCCTCCAGCTCTCCTGGGGACAGGCCCTTTGAAGAAACACTGCTGCCTGCCCTGGAAGGAGCTTTCTCCCCGGTCAGGCCCAATGGCCCATCTAGCTGCCCATCTGTATTCTCTGCCTCCTCCCTAGGCTCTTCAGGATGCTCAGGAGTATTTCTAGCTTCCAACCAGGCCTTCAGCGCCTTTTGGAACTCCTCCTTCTTGGTGATGCCTTTCACAGAGATTTTAAATCTTTTACAGAGGGTTTTAAGCTGCGGCACAGAGTAGGTATCAACCCTCTCTTCTTCAAATTGTAGATCCATAGATGCGTTAGATGCTGCTTTGCTCATGGTAACACGGATTGGCAGTTTTTAGCAAAAATAGAAGTCCCAAGGAAAAGAATTCTACCAAAATGTATGTGGTCGCGTTATGGTCTGCACTCACTAGTAGTGTACACCAATCACTGTATATGAGTCACAAATGCAAGTCCAAATCCTCAACGCTGACCACCAATGTTAGAAATGGGGGTCTCTAGTTGGCAGAGGTAGGTACCTTTGACCAAGTAGGGGCCCTTGCTTCTAGTCAGGGTAAGGGGGCTACACTCCTACAATAACCCCTGCTCACCCCCTTGGTAGCTTGGCACGAGCAGATAGGCTTATCTCAGAGGCAGTTTGTAAAGCATTTGTGAACACATACAGTAATACAGTGAAAACACTACAAATGGACACCACTCCAGTTTAGAAAAATAAGTAATCTTTATCTAGATTTAACACAAGACCAAACGACAAAAATCCACAATACAGTATTCAAAAATATGACTTTCAAATGGTAGAAATAGCTTAGTTCAATGTAGATGGTAAATGCAACACTTTACTCTCAAAGTACCTTGGATGCGTAACGCAATATAAACAAAAGGGTCGCAGGGAAGGCGATGCGTCTGTTCCTTGCTTCGGGGGAGGCGGCGCACCTGTTCCTTACTGCAGCGCAGGGGAGGCGATGCGTCTGTTCCTTACCGGAGAGGAGGCGAAGCGTCTGTTTCTTACTGCGTTCCGGTTACGATGCAACAAGATGGGGCCTCGATGTGACGATCCGGTGCGATGCGACAAAATGGCGTCTTTGTTGCGATGCGACAACTTGGATGCGATGCATGCACGCCCGACGGCCGTGCACCGAAATCCGTGGTTTCTTGAGCCGCGACAGGCCCTGCGACGCGCTTCTCCTGTGATGCGACGGCAACCTCTGTGGCGGCGGCACGCTTCTCCGGCGATGCGACGCGCTTCTTCGGTGATGCGACGGCAAACAGCTGCGTCGGCGGCACGCTTCTTCGGCAATGCGACGGCTACAGCTGCGGCGGCGACACGCTTCTTCCTCGTTGCGTCGCGCTTCCAGCTCCTAGCGACACGCAGTCTCTAGAGGGCCCAAACCAAACCCAAACCTCTCTGCAGGTAGAATTCCCAGTAAGGAAATTCAGGGGGAGCTGGGGGTGAAGTCTTTGTGTCCCTGAGACATCAGAACAGGAGGCAAGCTCAGCTTCAAGCCCTTGGAGATCTTCCTCAAGATGATTAAAGTACACACAAAGTTCCATTTCTCCTTTCCTTGGCAATAAGTAACCACTGCAGGCCAACCCCAAACAGTCACCAGCGCAGGGGCAGTCTCCTCCTTCAGCTTCCTTGGTTTCTCTCCTTGGCAAAGGTTTGTCTTGATTCCCAGAAGTGATCTAAAGTTCTGGGCCCCAATATTTATACTCCCAAATCCTTTGTTCTCTGAAGGCAGAGAGTGTCTGTACCCAGCCCAAACCAGTTCTGTCCTCCCTGGTGCAGCTTCCTGGCAGGAGGTGGAGACAGCATTGTTGAAAGCAGACCTGCCCCAGGTAGCTGAAAATAAATCTCCTCCCCCTACTCCCTATTCTATGTAGGCTCAGGCAAGTAAAAGGAAATCTCCTCCCCCTACTCTCTATTCAACCCAGGTCCTATTCAGCCCAGCCCTGACTCATCAGACCACTGGAGCCAAAGCCCTCTCCAGCCCCCTGTCACTCACAAACCAGACATGTAATACACAAACCTAGCAGAGGCATACTGTAGTGTAGTTCCTATTTCCCTAATAGGCTCTGCGCATTGGAATAATATACCCTATAGATTCGACATAGGACTGAGGTCAGTATGTCCCTATCGAGTATATTAAACTTAATTACTTTGTGCCAGCTAACTCAGAGGCCACTAGAAACTCCTTGTAAACAAGAAGGGAGTAGTTTCTGGCAACCGCATAAACATGACAACTTTGTTTCCCTTTAGAATCGGAACACTCTCAGAATCGTGGAAACAATAGATAACAGTTTCACTCAGCTAATCGTGCATGCTTAGTTTCTTCAGAGTTACACAGAAAGAATAGACGGGCGTTTCAATAAAAGGATTTATTGAACAGTCTTGTTTCTCGTGTAAGAGATATGAGCTGTTATGATCACAAGACAGTATGCAAGATATATAATGTACAGCGTAAGCAGTAGAAAGAAATAATACTGCGCTAGCATTATCTTTTAGCTATGATACATATATTCACATACATAAATTAACATGAGCTAAAAATGCGAGTACTCATACGATGCTTCTCTAAGCTAGTTCTACCCCAGTGTACCTAACCTAGTCTAGGTGTAGGGCAAGGTAAGAAGTAGGTGAAGTATTCTATAGTATGGTATACTAAGAGTCTGGTATGCCAAGAGTCCCTCTAGGTTCTAGTCAGCTCCATACCTTGAGAATGAGAGAGGTGGGAATCTCCTTCCGGATCTCAAACTCTAACACACCGCGAAGGGAGTCAGAACACTGGGAGCTGGATTCTCTGCGAGCAGGGATGACAGCGTTTCTTCTCAGTGCGTCAGGCCGGGATACGGGCTCCTCTGAAGTCGAGGTCTCCTCTAACTTGCTTGGGCAAGGGAAGGTATATTTATACCTGGTAGGTGCCTTGGAATGTTAGCATTGACGTGAAGTTGGACAGAGGAAGACGTCAGGAATGAACCCTTAAGGAATAGTGGTTCATGCATAATAGATGAGTTCTTGGAGAAATCAATAATCCTGTGCTAGGCTTAGGGTTTGGTTTCTAAGAACTCCTTGTGACGTTAGGGTGGACGGATGTCGGTGACCATGCCTGTATTTGGAGTGCATGGCTAATGCCTAAATAAGGACTGGGATCTTATGCCTATATAAGGGCAATGTGAATTGTGCCTATATAAGGACATGTTTCAGGAAAACCTATATACGGACACCTAAAGCGGAATACAACACCCACTCCACTTTCGAATGAACGATAATACTAAATGCTAAACATTAAACTTGAGTACCACATATTGCTAAAAACATTTCTAAAAGCATATTAAAAGAAGTTTTGCTAAAACATGTAATGCAATAGGTACTGTACATTTTAAAGCATTTCTTCATTCTAAGCATATATTTAGAAATAAATGCAACATGAATGAATAAACAGAAATATATACATATGATGAAATGGTTGACAAGTTTTTCAAAAATCAAAGCCATTGCATATCATGGTACTAAATGAAATTTTAGTCAAATAAGGTGACATTGTGTCCCTGGAAGTTTTCAAAGAAGTCCGTTTTATATGAATAGTTCTACTGTAAGCAGATTGAGTTGCCATGTATTTTCAAAAAATAAAGAAAAAGAAAAAGTTCAATTTTAGGAAGAGTTCCAAGTTTTGAAAATATGAAGGCCAAATTCATTGCGTCCCTGGAACACTGTGAGCCGAATCAAAGTCAGTGTATGGGTCTGGTGTAAACATGAAATCATCTATTTCTGTAGACAAAATATCGTCTACCGATGTTGGTGACATTTGGAACACCTCGTTCAGAAGGTTAATTGCACAGAGATGAGAAGCATCGCCTTCAGCATAAGATGCCGCAGCAATGTTCGCGTCCGTTGTTACCTGTGTGCCTGTTGATCCATCTCGTACCTCAGCAGCAGCAGGAAGCGTCTGTGAGATCTCAATGAATGCCGTCATCAGGATTGGTAGCCTCTGGGGACAACACAGAGCATGGGCCGTTATCGGGTCCAGCAGAGTATCGATATCCGTTGGCATGACTGATGGAAGTGTTAGACAGGTGTCTAGCACGCATTCTTCACCGCAAAGCAGGCAGCGTAGAACAGGTAAGATGCAATCTTGCCAGATTGGTCTAAATGACAGGAACCATGTTGTATTAAGTTCCCGTAGACGAGGCATGCCCAAAAGCTGCACTATGCGCTCACGGCACTTCCGTTCTAGGAGAGCTTTCTCCACATCGCTCGGAGTGACGTCGGTGGATAGGCTTGCCATAGCGTAATAGTAGGAATAGGAACAGGATTCCTGCAACAAGTGCTAGAATTAATGGCACACCACCAAACACCGAATGTGCGAAGTTTGGGATGATTCCGAGGACTGCCTGGAAGGGTGCTAACAGTCCTGAACAGATGGTCTTAAATACATGTACAATCCCGCTCGTATCAGACATGTTTAAGATACGTCCCATCATTTCTACGAAATGTATAGGGCAGTTTGTACGAATTAAAGCCTGTATCTCAGCCGAAGTCCTTGCAATTTGTAAATCATAGATTTCTTTGGCCGAGGTCAAAGGCACGGTCTGTTGCAAAAGCATGGCTTTCATTCTGCTTAAAGTATCAAAACGTATAAAAGAAACATTCAATGAAGGCCATAGAGGCGACTCCCTGACTGTGTCTATTGGGGGGAACAATACTTGCATACAACAAGTAACCCTGGAGTCGACCGTTACCAGATATGGGATGCCTGGCAACATGCCACAGCAACTCTGATCATTCAACATGAGGTAACTCCCGTTAGAAAGTTGGCCAAACGTTAGATTAATCACAGTAGCCGGTGTACCCTGCTGGTGGCAGGACAAGTTTGCCACAGAACCATTACAAGCCCCGTGTAAAGAAATGTCCTGACATATGAGTGAACCGCTTAGTGCATTTTCACAGTGTGTACCGCTTAGAAACACTTCATGATCCCCACTCCAACATCTGTATTCGTAAGGTAAATCCCAGGATGTCTTAATGTATTCTTTACCCAACCTTTCATATTTGCCTGCTTGCATTTGTTTGAGGCAATACTGAAACTGAAAAGTTGTGACAGGCAGAGTGATTTTGCCATGGATAAGCCATTCTGTAGCTGGTTTTTCTGCTACCGTAAATGGTAATTTTTCCAGTTTTTCAATGCTCAGCACTGTATACTTTGTTCCCCTTTGTGCCAGTTCGATCTGTTTATCTGTTAGATTGTATTCTGCAAACAGAGACGAAGTGTTGATAAAACGCCAAGGCACATAGCCCGCAAGCAAAGATTGCAGCGTCCAGCCTAATAACATAATAGAACGTAACTGATATTGGCCTTGTTGTAACATGGCTAAATCTTGTTCCAGTATGTCAATAGCAGAGGATACAATGTTGTCCAATGAATAAATTCTGGATGACAAAGTTGTTAACCCATTGTTGACCACAGAGAGAGATTTCTCTAAGTTAATACGATCAAGCTCACGTATTCGTTCTGCGGCCTCTGCCTGTGAAACCTTCCATACTTCATTATAAGCAGCATAAATGCCGGCATATATGAAACGTTTTTGACGCGGTTTTCTTGGTCCTAGCAAGAATTCCCTAAGGTCTGCGTCTTCTTTAAGTAAAGATAAGTGTTGTTTCACATCCTCAAGTGTAGATTTTTGTAGCCAGTCGAGGCACAATTTTCCTACACTGTATGTTGTTACTACCCCCGGATGTTGTCGTTGAACATATCGTGGGTCTGGCCTATGGATAGTAAAGCCCTGTATTCTATTCAGGAATATTTCTTGACAGATGTTTGTGTCTGTGGGCCAGAGTAACCATTATTTCCAATCAGGATCTGTTCTGTTGGTTTGTAGTATTGTGTCTACTGTGCCTGCTCCCTGTGTAGTGTTATTACTTGCAGGTGTTGGTACAGAAGGTGTTTTCATGTCTTTGATCTTAGCTAAACCAAGGCAAGACGTTTGTTGCACAGTGTCATTCAAAAACATTATTTGCTGAGGGATGATACATGCTCTAAACAAAGCTTCTATCCCCTGTACTTGCCAATCTTTAGAACCCCAGACAGATTTTGTGTCTATTGTGTCTTTCCAAAAGTCAAATCCATGTCTAGACAGTTGGGTAATAAAGGCTGCAGAGTAAATCTGTTTTGTATTAGTTAACATAATTTTCTGTCCTGTTTTGTTTACATTTTTATAGTAAAATGTTTCTGGATCAGATGTATTGTACCCTGAAAAATAGGGAAACTTTTTAGCAAACGTTTTTGAACTACCTCTTGGTGGTGTAGGACAATGTTCCCATTGGTTAAACATAAACACATTTCTAGGTGTTGCAGATTTATGCAAGAAATGATGACCATAGTGGTTGTAACAATAAAGCTGTTCGTAGTCTGATGAACCCTCTAAGTATTCATTGTTAGAGAATGCTGCAGACCTTTCTAGATCAGACATCATATCATTTACAGTCTTAAAGTCCCAATCATCAGAATAGGTACTGGAGGTAATAAAGTCACTTAATGAAATTTTAAATAAATGTGGAATGTTCAAAAGTTCCGTCGGGCCGAATATATCGAAATCGGTTTTGTCCCACACTATACCATCCTGTATAGGAACGGCTGTGATGTTCACTGCTGACAAGTCTCTTGCTTCACGATGGGATGATTTGTGTGGTTTCAAAAGTAAGTTCACATTTTTACTTTCAGTGTCCAAATGGATGTATCTGCCATTTATAAGCATGCTAAGAGTCATAACCAAAGCTAGCCAAAGCAGAAAGAAAAATATTCCAGAAATAATCCATAGTTCAATCCATGGTGAAACCAGATAAGTCTTTTTCAGGAAATGAAAAAGGTCTTGTACTTGCTGTTTGAAAGTTTTTGATGCTGGCGTCGTTTCAGGTTCACTCGGATCCTCAGAAAACGTATCAAAGTTAATGAAATAGCCAGAAGCAGTTCGGTCAATTGTTGGAATTGCATCAGGATTTGTTGAAATCGCTGGAACCAGTTGATCACTTGTTACGTTGGTGTAGACAGGTGTATCTGGACGAACTGTTACTTGAGTTTCAAGAGGGACGAGTTCCATAGCATTGTTGCTTAGTCCTTCATCTGTTACTGCTGAATTCTCGATGGTTATGAGTCTTTCAGTCTGAACCTCTTGGATAGTAGCGAGAGGAGTGCGTCTGCTACTAGGTCGGAGTCCATGAGGCCTACTATTTAGTATTGGCTACATACTGTGGTTTGATGAGGTCGATTGACACAAATCTTTTCTCCTTTTTCCAGCAAGGGGCGGCAGAAGTACTGTTCTTGTTCCGTGTACGGCTAGGACAGGTACTGGTTGTCTGTAAGAAGGTCCAAATTCCTTCTTGTCCGCAATCTTCTCTCTGACTAGATCCCCAACTTTTGGGATCCAGACAGGCCTTGCTGGGACTGGCGGTGTTTCCCCAGTGGTGGTTGGCTTCAGGAACACGTTGCTTTGTTTCGATCTTAGTTCATTTAGATCCTGTAAAACAGCCAAACGATCTTTGTTATCAAAGGGTTTATTTTCCACCACTGTGCCTTTACATTCGAGATCAGGAACCCACATTCTTGTCCCAAATAGGACCTCATATGGAGTGACCCCCCCTAGAGAACTTCTTGGCAAATTATTTAATGAGCGTTGGACCCCATAAAGATGTTTGACCCACCCATCACCCAAACCTAATACTCTAGCTGTTATAGACTGCTTTATGTCCCGGTTTTTCCTTTCCACAACAGAATTTCCCTCAGGATGAAACGGAGAGGAGTACCGCAATGCTACGCCCAAACTGGCCATGGCTTCTTTGTAAGCCCGAGAGCTGAACGCAGGTCCCTGGTCAGAATGTAGTGTGCCAATTGCGTATGTGCCGATAAAGACTCGCAAATCTTTTATAACAGTTCGAGCGTCAGCCGAGCGCTGAGGCCATATCCATAGGAACCTTGACTTAGTATTTGTGGGATTGCATTTGTCCATAAGGTTGCCTGCCCATAGATAGCCTAATGCTGTCTAACAATGGTGTCTGCACTGGGCAGGCTACTTCGTAGTCTGGTGTCTGATGGCGTTCTGCACCACGCTGTCTATTGCAGTCTATGCAGTCATCGATGAAGATGTGAATCTGTGTATTCATTCCAGGCCACCAGTACATCTCTTTTAATGTTAATATTGTTTTAGAGATCCCTTGATGTGACAGACCCTCCCCCAGATGTGCTTCATAAATCAAAGCTGCTCTACGTTCCATGTTTGGAATTACCCTATCCCCCACTCCAGGGATTCGAGCAAAAGGAACGTTGTTCGCATCAATTACATGAGAGTACTTGAGTGGAAATTTCTTTGGTAACGCTGCACCACTGCCTTTGCTTGAAGCATTGACAGCCAACAATATCTCACTGTCTGTTCTCATTTTTGAACGAGTGATCGCAGCTACGGAAGCCGTCTGAACAGCCCCCTTTGCGGCTTCGTCAGCCAATGAATTCCCTGCAACGTGAACGCCATCACGTTGATGAGTCAGCGTGTGTATTACGTGAGCCTTTGGTAGTTCATTTTTCAACTGAACTACTTGTTCCCAAAGCGTTTTATGCTTTATTGTGCCACCTTTTGCATCTTTGAACCCGTTTTCAAGCCAATTTTGTATATATTCATTATACGACTGAACACAGTAAAAAGAATCGCACACTATGAGTGTGGGGAATTCACGATCTGTACTTTCAAGTGCCAGTTTGAATGCTTGTAGTTCAGCTCGCTGAGCTGTACAATCTCCTAGAGATTGAGTTTTAGTGACCATTGGTCTGAAGTTCCATCTTGCATGCGACCTTTAACGATTGCGCACGCTGCACTGTAAGCTTGCTTACTCCCTGTAGCGGGTTGTGCGGATCCGTCAGTGTAAATTATAAATTCATACTGATCTAGAGGCAGGATTTCAGTGGGCAGAGGACATTCATGTTCATATTGCAGGAACGCTTGTGTTTTTAAATCAGGATCAAAAACATATTCAACATCTGTTGCAGCAAGAGAATTAACCCATTGTATCCATCTAGGATGTAAAGCTTTTGCATTTGGAATGCTTGCTTTTGTGACCGCCTCTAAGGCTGGTACTGGAGTTACGACAATAATGTGTTTCCCTTGGGCTAGAGCTCTTTCTTTTGCTGCAGCGGTTTGAACTGCTGTCAGTATTTTTTCTGTTGAAGTGAAGCACATTTCTGCTTGTGTATACAAATGTGATTTGTATGCTATTGGTACTTTTTCACCCTCATTAAATGTTAAGTAGGTGAATTCGCATTGTCCCGAAATTATTCGGATCACTAAATTGCGTGTATTTACGCGTGTTTGTAAGTGATTTGTTGCTAACATGTTAGCTTGGAGTGAACGCAGGATTTCTGTGTGTTCCTGTGTCCAATGTTTTGTTGAAAAATCAGGTTTGATTAATTCGTAGAGAGGTTTAACCCTTTCTGCGTAATTTAGAATGTAAGTTCTTCCAAAATTTAGGAAACCCAAGATGGATTGTAAATTTTTCAGCGTTTTTGGAGGTTGGAGCAGCGCGCACTTTTCGAAAACGTTGGCTGCCAGGCTCTTGCCTTCACTTGAAAGCTCATATCCTAGGAAAAGGACATTGAGATGGGCAATTCTGGATTTTTTAAAGTTGAATTTATAGCCCTCAGAGGCGAAGCCCAATATAATGGTACTCACCCTGTTCAAGTGCCTATCTAGGTCATCGTCTGTCAGATAGATGTCATCGACATATGACAATGCCTCATTATCATACATTTGTAGTAACTCTGTTACTCTTGCTGAGAATAACCCCGGGCTGTTTTTGAACCCTTGTGGGAGTCTACAAAATTGACGCTGGGTCCCCATTATTGAGAAAGCTGTTAAGTACCTGCTTTCAGGTGCTATGTTTTGACAAAAGAAACCATTTGAAATGTCTAATGTGGTTTTATATTTTTTACGCACAATGTTATTCATTAATGCTGTACTATGTGCATTTTGCACTGCAAATGTTTTTGAACAAGTGTTCAAGTGTCTGTAATCCAAAACTAGACGATATGTATTGTCTGGTTTGGATACAGGAAACAAAGGATAGTTCATTGAGGAGGTGCATGTTTCAATCACCCCTTGGTATTCAAGTTGATCTAAGATCTCCCTGACCTGTTTTTTAGCTTCTTGCTTTTTTGGGTACTGCCTTTGTGCAGTAGGTTCATTTTTTAGATGTATTTTGTGGTGAGGTGAGTCCTCATCCCATCCTACATGATTCTTATATAATGCTGGGGCCTGGGCAACTGCCCATTTCCTGGCATAAGTATATTTTAGGTGAATTGGAATATGGTTGGAGAAGGCAGGCATAATGATGTCCTCACCATGTGGGCACTCCCTGACAAATTGTGGTGGCCAGTCTTTTTCTGCTAGAAGTATAACATAACCCCTTGAAAGTTTCTCCCAAAAGAGTATTTTCACTTTTCTTGGTATGTCTCCCTCCATTCGGAGTGTTATTTCATATAACTTTTATGGAGTACTAAACCTGGTGTCTACAGTCTCTACTGTGATGTACTCATTCAAGTCCACTGTCTCCAGAAGTTCCTTCAGGTTCTGGCGAGCTATTGTGACTTCTGCTGCACTGTCCAGCATTGTCTGAGCCCATTCTCCGTTCTTGAGCTGTGTTCTCAGTATTCTCGGCATGTCTGATCTTCAGACCTGCTACCTTCTTTTTTCTGAATTGAGGTTTTGATTTATTTTTCTGAACGTGTTTATCGTCTTTGGATTTCACGCGTTCTTCTCTATGTTCTGACTGTCCTCTTCTTTCCGATGTCTGTGATGATATCTGAAAGGTACGAGAGGAACGTGTATCAGTATCTTGATACCTGTCAGGTTTTCTTAAATTATCCCTATTCCTGAGGTTATACCTCCTTTCAGAGGGCTCCTTTTGAGGAGACCTACCTCGGGATTGAGAACGTCTCTCTTTTGAATTTTGTTTATTAGTTTCCCACTTCTTTTTAGGAGATGTAGGAGTTTGTTTAATAGAGTCCTTCTCAGGACTTTCAGATAGTTTTGGCTTCAAAGGTTTTCCACCCAAACTATCTCTGCCTAATTCTGCATAAGATTGTTCTATTATTCTGGGTAGTTCATGTTGATGTTCTGTAACATCAAATTCCCTTAAGCGTTGGCGGATCGCCACTGATGCTGCCTCTCCTTTAATATTAGATAATATTATTGTTGAGACCTGGTCGAAGTTTTTCAGTAATTTCATACCTAAATTAAGAGCATGTTCTGCCCCGTATTCGTTTTGAATTTGTTTCAGGACATCTGGTATTATTGCAATTTGCGGAACACCATGTGTTTTAGTATAGATGGCAGCAAAGACTGCGCCCCAAGTGGTGCAGTCTTCCAGTTGTGGTGTGATCCCCATTGGTAAACAGATTGTTAGGATTCTGTGTTTCTCATAAGGGCTAGTATTTGGAAATACTACTTCGATTTGAGTAATTTTTTGAGCTATCCAGAATGGAATTTGTTCACGTTTTGTGGGCATTTTACCCATGACTGCGTGTAAAGTCTGTGGAGTAATTTTTAGTGTATTCCCCTGTTGAGGGGTTTGATTTGGAATGGTCATTGGTGGTTGGACTGTGAAAGTCCGCATGACATATTGGACTAGTTGTCTGTAAATTTTTATTAACTCTTGTAGTTGAGTAAGTAATTCCTCGTCTGACATTACATCGATGTCAGGATGAGGTGTGTAGCCAGCTAGAATCGGCCATGTTGCTCCTGGTCTACCTAGTGGACCGAGCCTGGTAATGTTTTTGTGATGTTTTAGGGTGCCTTTAAACCAGAGATGATGCTCCTGGTATGTGAGTGGAATTTCAATATCCTCGAAAGGAATATATTCCTCTGGTGGTTCGTCTTCTTTAAAGAAGTGAAACACTCTTGTTACTGGATTTGATTCTGGGAATACTATCCATGAATAGAATACCTCTGTCTGAAAGGATTCGTGTGCCTCTATCACGAAAACTGCTCCACCACCTCTTGGTGATAGGCCGTGTTTTATAAGTTTTAGAGTGATGGCTCTCCTTAAGTTTGGAGGGATGTTTATAACACCCTCATCAGCTTCATTTAAACCGGTAAAGTTAAAAGCTGTTACGACTGGGTCAGCCGTATTTACACCGTTCTCGGTGCCATTGTCCCCGTGTATGGACATTTGTTTTTTGAAAAATGTAGAACAAGTTTCAAGGAAACAAAAGATAAGGTGCACAATATTTTGGAACACTGTATCCTTCAACGTTGAACAAACCAAACAGCTAATCTATAGGTTTTTTGTCCTATTTAGCTTTGGCGGATATTTAACCCTACCCACTCCAGATGTCTTATGGAGAAGGTGAGTAGGGGTCTCTGAGAGAAAAGCATGACTAAGTTACTCAGTATCTAGCGTTAAATTAGTGCCTTACCAAACCGTTGGGCGCCATGCAGTGTAGTTCCTATTTCCCTAATAGGCTCTGCGCATTGGAATAATATACCCTATAGATTCGACATAGGACAGGGGCAGTCTCCTCCTTCAGCTTCCTTGGTTTCTCTCCTTGGCAAAGGTTTGTCTTGATTCCCAGAAGTGATCTAAAGTTCTGGGCCCCAATATTTATACTCCCAAATCCTTTGTTCTCTGAAGGCAGAGAGTGTCTGTACCCAGCCCAAACCAGTTCTGTCCTCCCTGGTGCAGCTTCCTGGCAGGAGGTGGAGACAGCATTGTTGAAAGCAGACCTGCCCCAGGTAGCTGAAAATAAATCTCCTCCCCCTACTCCCTATTCTATGTAGGCTCAGGCAAGTAAAAGGAAATCTCCTCCCCCTACTCTCTATTCAACCCAGGTCCTATTCAGCCCAGCCCTGACTCATCAGACCACTGGAGCCAAAGCCCTCTCCAGCCCCCTGTCACTCACAAACCAGACATGTAATACACAAACCTAGCAGAGGCATACTGTAGTGTAGTTCCTATTTCCCTAATAGGCTCCGCGCATTGGAATAATATACCCTATAGATTCGACATAGGACTGAGGTCAGTATGTCCCTATCGAGTATATTAAACTTAATTACTTTGTGCCAGCTAACTCAGAGGCCACTAGAAACTCCTTGTAAACAAGAAGGGAGTAGTTTCTGGCAACCGCATAAACATGACAACTTTGTTTCCCTTTAGAATCGGAACACTCTCAGAATCGTGGAAACAATAGATAACAGTTTCACTCAGCTAATCGTGCATGCTTAGTTTCTTCAGAGTTACACAGAAAGAATAGACGGGCGTTTCAATAAAAAGGATTTATTGAACAGTCTTGTTTCTCGTGTAAGAGATATGAGCTGTTATGATCACAAGACAGTACGCAAGATATATAATGTACAGCGTAAGCAGTAGAAAGAAATAATACTGCGTTAGCATTATCTTTTAGCTATGATACATATATTCACATACATAAATAACATGAGCTAAAAATGCGAGTACTCATACGATGCTTCTCTAAGCTAGTTCTACCCCAGTGTACCTAACCTAGTCTAGGTGTAGGGCAAGGTAAGAAGTAGGTGAAGTATTCTATAGTATGGTATACTAAGAGTCTGGTATGCCAAGAGTCACTCTAGGTTCTAGTCAGCTCCATACCTTGAGAATGAGAGAGGTGGGAATCTCCTTCCGGATCTCGAACTCTAACACCCCGCGAAGGAGTCAGAACACTGGGAGCTGGATTCTCTGCGAGCAGGGATGACAGCGTTTCTTCTCAGTGCGTCAGGCCGGGATACGGGCTCCTCTGAAGTCGAGGTCTCCTCTAACTTGCTTGGGCAAGGGAAGGTATATTTATACCTGGTAGGTGCCTTGGAATGTTAGCATTGACGTGAAGTCGGACAGAGGAAGACGTCAGGAATGAACCCTTAAGGAATAGTGGTTCATGCATAATAGATGAGTTCTTGGAGAAATCAATAATCATGTGCTAGGCTTAGGGTTTGGTTACTAAGAACTCATTGTGACGTTACGGTGGACGGATGTCGGTGACCATGCCTGTATTTGGAGTGCATGGCTAATGCCTAAATCAGGACTGGGATCTTATGCCTATATAAGGGCAATGCGAATTGTGCCTATATAAGGACATGTTTCAGGAAAACCTATATACGGACACCTAAAGCGGAATACAACAATACTGGATGGTTAGGCAAGAAAATATCTACTTTCTAAAAGTGGTATTTTCAAACACAGAATGTAAAAATCACTCACACTAAAAGATGTATTTTAACATTCTGAGTTCAGGCATACTAAACTTTAGTTTTCTATCTTGTTCCTAGGGTCAGTTATGGTTATAAGATGTTATAATCAAACTGCCCATTCTGGCCTATGGGAACAGATAGCCTTGCAATAGTGAAAAACACAATTGGCAGTATTTCACTATCAGGACATGCCAAACACACCAGGGCATGTCCTACCTTTCACATACAATGCACCCTGCCCACAGGGTTACCTTCAGGCCTACCTTAGGGGTGACTAACATGCAGAAAAGGGAAGGTTTAGGGACTGGCAAGTGGGTGCACTTGCCAAGTCGACATGGCAGTCCCAGACTGCACACAGGCTCTGCAATGGCAGGCCTGAGCCATATTTTACAAGCTGCTTCTGTGGGTGGCACAATCAGTGCTGCAAGCCCACCAGCAGCATTTGATTTACAGGCCCTGGGCACTCATGGTGCACTGTACTAGGGTCTGACAAGTAAATCAAATAAGCCAATCATGGAGTCACTAATCCATTACAACAATTTACAATAGGGAGCACTTGCACTTTGGCACTGAACAGCAGTGGCAAAGTGCCCAAAGCATCTAGACCAGCAAAAACATAGGAGGCAACAGCGAAAAAATGGAAGGAAGACCCACGCCAATGGTGCCAGGTCTAACAGTGAGTAATTAACTAATGTCAGGAACCAACAGAATTCAGTAGTTGAGCCGTGAAAGAGGAGGGCGTGTGCCTCAGTGCAATATACTCAATCGGGCATAGCCTGGGCCACCCCGTGCAAATGTAGAGAATACAAGCCCAAGCGGGGCGTAATGCTCCTGGCTAGTTGGGGCTGGGCCTGATATCCTGTGCATTTGATTGGCTCTGCAGGAGGCTGTGGCCGGATGCCATTATATTCCCTGTTGCAGAGCAACCAAAGATTGACGGGTTCCCCGACAGGAGAGAAATCTGGCTGCTAGGAGGGGACGCCCCATGGCGGTTGGAGGACTGCAGCATCTAAGCGCGGCCCCCTCACACACAGTTCCGATGCACAGGGAGTCCGAAAACTGATCCTGAGGGGGGGAAGAAACACCTTTGCTCAAATATTCAGAATACTCACTATAACCAGTCAAAGAGAATATCGAAATAGCATTACAGTAAAAAAGTTATTCCTGTCAAAAAATGGTGAAGTGATACTTATCTGCTGCTTGAGCAGTGAAGAAAGAGGAGGAACAGGAAGTTACTATACCTCTTCTCAGAGCTCCAGGATGTTGATTGGCTGGACAGAGTTGTTTATTTCCCTCTGCTTAATGAAAATGTAGTTCATGTTGTATGAAGCTACTGGAGACAACAAATGAAGAAAGCTATGCATAATCCTCACCTCCGGTCCTGACATAGAATTGAAGTGCAGAGCAACTAATAACAAAATAGACAAAAGCTTGCTCAAGGTTGAACCAGTTCATCTATTAGAGCAGGGAGTGCTGAGGAGGGCCTCTGAGGGACATTTTTAAACAATTATGCTTTTTAAAGAACAATGGCTTTTAAAAATCAAGGTTTTCCCAAAGGTGTGCAATTTTCGCTAGAGATATTTTTTCAAAAAATATTTCTTTATTGCCATTTTAACTTTGTAGAAGAGCAACAATAATCGAGGTCTCAGCAGAATGTTACAGACGTCAGTCTCAACACACACAATAATAAAAGTCTCAGCCGAACACTATAGAAAAGATAAGGCATCTCTGAGGAACATCTGTAAGAGGTGAAGTTTTGAAGATATGAGCAACAAGTCTACCTCCTGCACAAGGGAGGGAAAAAACAAAGTTAAAAGTACATACCACCTCACTCCACTGCTCATGTTTATGCAATAGTAATGATAAATAAAATACATAATCTAAAACAAACAACAGCAAAACCGGGTAGCAGGGGCTATCATGGCAAACCATGGGTGCTAATAATAAAGTTGGGGTTATGGGTTATGAGGGGGCACTCAGCAGAAGCATCTCGATCTGGCCAAGTGTGGATCAGCACCCTCCCACCTGTTAAATTGTCAAGCCGTGGAGGAGGAGTAAGAAGGAAAAAGAATACAGAAAAGAAAAGACAAAGAGGGTGGGGGGGTCAGCCTTCATAACCTGCATGGATAAAGAGTAATGACGTTTCCTCCTGGGTCGTCCCAACACCTCCAAATCGGAGAGCAGGGCCTGGAGATTAAGAATCCCTGCATCCAGCAGTGGTCATGTGGAGGCATCTACCTTTTCCCCTAGCTCAAGAACATATGTATCCCAGAGGGTGACAGCCCCAGCCCCTCCTTGTACATGAGCCTCCCTCACCATAACATCAGCCTCATCCGACACCCATTTCAGCACCACTCGGAGCCAGCAGTTTACCAGAGGGGGGTGTTGAGATTTCCAAGACATCGATGTGAGGCGCTTGAAAAGGCCCATTGCCAGGTCCGCTAATTTTAAGTAATACTTAGCATGCTTTGTGCGTTTCATGATACCTAGCAGGCAGGCCAGGGGATCAGCCTGCAGTTGCACATCAATAATCTCTGATATATGTGTCATAACCAGACCCCATGTTAATAGCAACAACGGGCATTCCCACACCATGTGAATATAAGTTGCATCATCATGACCACATCTAGGGCACACTGGAATTGCTCCCGGAAAATCTTGTGTAGGCGGTGTGGGGTGAGGTAAGTATGGTGCAAATAATTAAACTGGGTGAACTTGGGGGCGTGGCAGAGCCGAGCTGCAAGATGGCCGCTTGGTGAAGGGGCTCTGCCGGCCGAGCCTAAAATATACATAATTTATCTGGATAATCCTAACAATCCTGGCCCGAAACGGGATCGAGCGAGTGCTGCTTAGCAGTGGGCACACACCCTTGAAATTTGGATGTCACGGAGCTGAAGGCGGACTGCCTGCCCTGCCTTGTGGTCCTGCGGCCTGCTTGCGGCCTACGAGGCGCATCCCTGCGGCTGCCTGACGGCGCGTCTAAAGTTGAGGCTTACCCGGTGCCGCTGCCGATCTCTCTGGGCGCGGCTGCGGAGCCGTCTGGGGCGAGCACTGCAGCCGGGGCGGGCTGCATGGATCTGCGCGGCTGAGCGCTGGAGGCATCTGGAGGTGGACCGAGGCAGGCCGCGACTGACTGGTGAGTCCTGCCGCGCGGCTGCTGGGCGGCCGGCATGCCTGCTGCCGTGATCGCTGCTGCTTGTCAGGCGGCATGCAGAGGCTCATGGAGCCGCTGGTTGCCTTGGGGCGGGGCACGGCCCCCGGTGCGTCCTTTATCTGTCTGCCCGCGATCCCCTTGGGGCCCCAGGAACCTTGTCATGCGGCCCCGCTGGTGGCTGGAAGTGGCCGGAAAACACAGCGCAGCACGCAAGCAGTTAAGGAACCCCGCGGTGCGCCTGTGGAGTACTGCAAGTGGCCCACAAGGCGCCCCGAGAACCACATTTAATTAAAGCGCTGCACACAAGACGCACCAGTTCATAAGAACAGTCAAGGTCACGCAATGAATAGATGGGCAGGAGGAGGACTGAGCGCCATCAATCTCCACTTACACTAGGCCTTTGAGGGTTGAGAGCCCTGCGCGCCAGCCAGGGGATCTTGCTGTCTGTCCTCAGGAGTGTGGGGGCAATATGGTAGATCCCCAAAGTGCGTGATTGCGGCCGCTCTATAGCCGCAATCAGGAGACATAGCGCTGCTTCACCAAAAGCTCATGCAAAACGAGGCCTGCATAGGGCGGGGGCACTCGGAGAGGCCGGGCGAACTGGTCGGGAGCGGAGCTTGTTAGGCGCCTACAGTTGAGGTACAGTGCCGGATTTGGGCCAAACAAAAAGAGATCATGGGGAAGTCTGATATTAAGCAGCCAAAATTAAATTTTGAAAAACGGTCGACAAGACAGCAGGAGGGCGGGCCTGCGCCTCCTAACGTGGTGACAGAAACACAAATGGATTCAGATCAGGAGGACGACATTAGGTCCATGTTGCGGGAAGTCAAGGTCAGTTTGGGTGCAATAGATTCGAAATTGAACTCCTTGGCGGCACGGATGGATCAAGTAACTTAAAAGGTGGAAAAGCATGAAGCTAGAATCGACACACTTGAAACTAGAGTCTCAGATTCCGATGACCGCCAAACCGAAACGCACGAACAACTACTCCGCATGGAAAAGGTCCTTAACATCATCAAAGCAAAGAACGAAGACCTTGAAGCAAGGTCGAGGAGAAATAATGTTTGCATCACAGGAATTCCAGAGACAACGAACATTACGAACATGGAGAAATATGTTGAAGCTATGCTAAAAGAGCTATTTGGAAAAGATCTATCTGAAATGTTTCTGGTTGAGCGTGCCCACCGCACACTGGGCTCCAGGCTGCCTGCTGGTGCCCAGTCCCGCCTGATACTTGCTCGCCTCCTAAATTAAAGAGATAGAGACACTGTCCTAAAAATGGCCCGCAAGCAGGGATCAATTCAATTTCAAGGTAACACCATCGCCCTGTTTCCGGACTTTACCCAAGCGGTCCAGGCGGTGCGCAGAGAGCTTGTCCCGGCCAAAAAACTGCTTCAAAAATCAGGCACCAAATACGCATTGCTTTATCCTGCCAAGCTACGTGTTCATACTAGAAGCAGGCCTTTAATATTTACAGACGCTAGTGCAGCGCTCAAGTTCGCTAAGCAGGCGGCAAGGAAACATCAGAGCCCGAATGGAGAGAAAGAAACAGCGCCGAGTGGGCATTTAAGTGATAATGATTGACTTGTAATGTATAAGGCCTTATGTTATGGTCGTTCTTGTCTTCTTTAGACGGTACCAGCCCATGGGGGGGTTAAAATGATTTGTGAGAGAGGGCTGCAGACACCCTTACCTGATATGCTAGTAACTCATACTGCCTTTCTAGAACTGTTAATGTAATGTCCATGCTTGCTCCCGTTTCTAACATTGTACATTGTTTAATGTAACTGTTAGGTCAGAACTGTGCTCAGCCACCCTGTTGTTTTCGACAGGGGAGTATGCCGGCGACCCTACGCTCCCCCTGGGATAATTCCCAACAGCCCTAATTTACACAGGGCATCTTTTACAACTGGGGTCTGTTAATGGGAATGAGAACACAACCTGGTTGGGGGGTTGGTGGGGGAGGGGGGAGGGCAGGGAATGTTAATGTTTACTGTTTTTTACTGCAGATTACACTACTGATGGGTTCTTCACTTCCAGACCTAGTGAAATGTCTATACAATTCACATGACTTAATCAAAAGACATGGAGGGACCCTAGATACTGGGTCACAGCTTGCTCTAGACAAAATGGTACATCATGACCGATGCTCTCACACAAATACATATACTGGCGTCTCACAGGCTTAGATGTCATCATTAAAATGCACTACCTGGAACGTATGAGGTCTGAATGACCATAGGAAATCCAGATTGGTACAGTCTTATCTCATCAGACATGAAGCAGACATATGCCTTTTACAGGAAACTCACTTGAAAGATACGGCCCACTCCAGATTGGCCTCAAACAGATGGGGAGAGGTGTATATGTCCAATTATTCAAGCTACTCTCGGGGGTGGCAATTCTGATAAGGAGAGGTATTCCTTGGAAAATGCAGCAAGTGGTCACGGACCCTGAAGGTCGCTTTATAGTAATACGGGGTGTAATTTACGATCAACAGATCATTATCACTAACACATATGGACCCAACACTGACAATCCTGAATTTCTTTATCATGTTTGGCACAAGGTACAGACAATGGGAGACGCCGCAATACTGTGGGGTGGCGACTTTAATGTAGTATTGTCACTTACTGCTGATAGAGCAGGCTCTTCCCGCACGCACCACCCGCAGGCAGCCGCCGCCCTAAAAGGATTAGTGTCAGCCCACCAGCTGCTGGACACTTGGCGTATATTCAACCCCACAGCCCGTGAGGGTACATGCATAACGCAACAACACCAAGCTTGGTCCAGACTAGATTTCTGGTTAACTTCCAAGGACCTACACTCCTGGGCTACTGATGTCACACACCACCCCTGCACGCTATCGGATCATGCCCCTGTCATAAGATTCTCAGTACCGAAACCTTATATTCAGCCATTCACTTGGCAACTTCCCCCTAATGCGTTGCTCGATTCAGTGTTTAGAGAAGAGATCAGGAAACATATAACAGAATACTTTGAACACAATGTGGGCTCAGTAGACTCCATGGGGACGACATGGGAAGCCTTTAAAGTGGTGATTCGGGGTTCTTGCATTGCCCTACAATCAGGAGTACTCGGAGATATCCGTAACAGCCTGAGCAGGTTGGAAGCGGAGATTCGTACTCTGGAAGTTCAATAATTTCACTCCCCATCGTCTTCGGTACTAGGGCAAATCCGTGGTAAACTCACAGCTTTTCAGGAAGAGGCTGTAAGAGAGACAAACTTTTTACATAAACACGCAATGGCACGCCGATATGGGGAAAGGGACAGGCCCGGGAAGACGCTAGCGAACCTCCTAAAACCACCCAGAAGCTCCACATTTATCACAGAGCTTTCCACACCTGAAGCCCCGCCGGCACGTACACTATCAGCGATTTTGGACACAATGAGAAACTTCTATTCACAGCTATACACTTCTCAGTCAGACCCGTCTGAATCCGACCTTCTAGAGTATTTTGATTCAATAGAACTCTTGTGGCTAAGTAGGACACATCGTGAATACCTTGATGTCCCGTTCACTGCGGAGGACGTAAGGAAGGTAATTCATAGCTTACCAGCTGACAAGGCCCCAGGGGCTGATGGCCTCACATCCAAATGTTATAAAGAATACTCAGAGCTGCTTGACCCTCACCTGTTAGCAGTATATCAAGAAGCCTCACAAAATGGGGTTCTACCTAAATCAATGCGTGAGGCCATTATCATAACACTGTTAAAGCCTGACAAAGATCCCTCGAGATGCGACTCGTATCGACCGCTCTCACTAATCAACTTAGATGCTAAGATCTTTGCCAAATTACTGGCCAATAAATTACAGCCATTACTCCCACTAATCGTTCGGCCGGATCAATCTGGATTCGTGCCGGGCAGATCCACCTCACATAACTTGAGGGCAATTTTCGCCTTACTGCATTATCTCGCTCCTCACGTCTCGGCAATAGCAGCACTACTATACGCCACGAAGGCCTTCGATTCTCTGGAGTGGGGGTTCTTGTTCACTCTTCCCCACAGATTGGGATTGAGCCCCTTGTTTATTCAGCAGGTTAGGCTTCTATACACCTCGCCCACGGCCAGAATTAAAGTAAACGGACTAATCTCTGAGCCCATAAACATCACCAGAGGAACCCGGCAAGGGTGTCCTTGTCACCCTTATTATTTGCGATAGCAACAGAGCCATTAGCGGCCAGACTAAGGCAACACCACGTAAACTGGGGGATTGGGTTCACAACCAGAGGCTTAACTGTGTCAATGTATGCAGATGACATTACCCTTTATATGACATACCCAGGGGAAAATTTTGCACCCATGACAAGAGAATTAGTGCGTTACGGGGGCATGTCGGGGATAGTGGTCAATTGGGGGAAATCCATCATCATCCCATTAACATCGGGCACACTTGATTTTGACACTGAATACCCGGTAGCCTGGGCGGACGGCCCAACGCGGTATTTGGGCGTCTGGATCAGCAGAAACCTACAAGAGATCTGGACGGCCAACTACGGCAGGGCAGTGGACTGGATAGAAGACCGTGTAAGGAGATGGAAGACATTGTCTCTTTCTTTAGCAGGCCATATCGCCATAACAAAAATGATTATCCTGCCAAAATTACTGTATTTATTTGTGAACATTCCAATACCAATCACGGCACAATTTTTTAAACGGCTTAGATCATTAATGATCGAATTGGTGTGGGCAGGGAGATAGCTCCGGATATCTTGGGAGCTACTCACATTGCCGCTGTGTAATGAAATATAATCCCAGATCTCCCCTGGACCAAGGTATGTACCGTCACTTCCCCAGGGCGAGAATATCAGTTCCAAACTTATGGAATATAACACATGCACAGCACTTCCTAAGGTGGGCAAACTTTCAACACTCCCCCAAAGGCAAGGCAAGAAAACGAATTCACATGGGTCTCCTCTAGATCAAGGTAAAACACACAACACTTTTCTAGAGCGAGATATACTTTGCGCATCACTTACCAGGAGGGCACTCATCACCTCCTACAACAAGGAAAAGACGAATTCATACATATGGAATATATTTATTAACACAATACTTCAATCACGGGCAGGCCGAATATATATTGATCATAGCAGACTCTCACATATCAAATAACCGATTGAAATACACAATCAAAGTAAATATATATGTAGAAATATATATGTATGGATATAAGAATCAGAAAATAAGAAGGAAAGGAAAGAATCAGTAAAGAATCAAGAGACAGTTAGTAGCAGAGACACCTCACCTACTGCTTCATCATTTCACCCCACTTCGCTCAAGGCGAGTCCGTTGCTTGAACCGGGTGAAAGTTCGGAGGTGACACCAGCCCCCACTCTTCCGTGGCAACACGTCTGCTCCACAGCGTGAACTTCCACCGAGCTCAGCAAGTGCTTTGCTTAAATACAAGTTAAAACATAGCGAAGCTTCTAGCAAGCCTCGCCCCTTTTTCTCATGAGATCCTGTACCAGTCTGCACCAAGGTCACAACATTGGTTGATCAGGCCTCTGCTATGGCTCCGAGACAGACCATGTACATTCCTCAGATAACATCCAGTTCTCTCTAGTCGGTAAAAGAGTGAAAAATAAGTGAGGAGCTGACAAACATGCCCTCCCCACTTTGAAACTACGTGCAAGCACAGAATATAGCTTCAGTCATGAAAATGGAGTTAGTTAGGCCATGCACACAGAAAGGCCTAAAGCAAGATGGAATTGGAAAGCAAGATGACATGAGACCATGTCAAAGCCAATGGTAAGCACTGCCATAAAGCAAGGTAAAGTCAGAAATCAGAATGACATGAGGCCATGTCAAAGCCAGTAGTTCAAAGTCATAATTCACATAACCCAAATAACACTATAGACTTTATCCCTCAGTATACAACACCGAGCACATGTGTGCAGCACCACCCACAACACTGCACTTCGACATCCCACACCTTCTATTCTTGGCAAGACTATTCTACTCCATAACAGCTCCCACTAAAAGACAACAAGATTACAGAATAAAAGAGAAGCAAGCATATGTAGGGCCATCCTACATTAAGGCTAGGGTAACATAACACACTAAAGTCAGTTAAAATGGTGGCAGTTGAAGGTCATCATAGGGTGTCAGACTACAAAAATGGCTCTTTTATTACATTCCACCCCATGACCTTCGACTAACACCATTCACATCTATCAAAAACGAATCACTTAACTAAATGCACAACTATGTATGAAAAAACACTGCATTTCATAACTGAGAAGCAAAACTATCATTAAAGCACTACATTTCACAATTGAAAACAAAACCATTGAGAACTACATTTCTTAATTGAAAGACACCAAACTGCATGTCGTAATTGAAAGCATACCTACAAGTGAAAAACTTCATTTCACAATCAAAAACACAACTATTAATAAAGCAAATGTTGAGACAGCAACTCTTGTGCTGAAGTGACTGCACAAAAACATATAATTCAAAGCAAGTCTTGATGGAAAACGCAACCATGTTTGAAAGACCACATTGCAGAACTGAAGAAACACAACTGTGAATAAAGAACTACATTCCCTAAATACATGTTGAAGCAGCAACTATCGTGCTGAACTAAAAGCACAAAAATAGCTCATATGTATCTGGATACATGTTGAATGAATACACAAAATAAATGATGCAAGCATATGAACTCAATAATGTTCCTAATGCCTCTAATGAATAAACTGGAACCTCTACTGCTAAAGCAGCCAAACTCATATATTGTAGCCACAGCAACAGGTTTTTCTCTACAGTCTCTAGCTCAGAAAATATCTACTCTAATTGCAGCATAGCGTCTCTGTTGGTCTCCTTCCCTAATAAAAAAATAAAAAAACAGTCCTTCTGTGTGAAAGACACACAGCCTTCTCGCATCAGGTCTGAACTTCATGTTGATAAAACAGTTCACAGTTCCGGCAAAGCACATCCTGTAGTTCCCTCTTTTTCACTTTTACACAAGCAGTTCCCCTGTGTGAAAGACACACAGCCTTCTGGCATCCATCGTCATCTTCATCTCCTTGACAAAGGAGGACCCCATCCGGTCCGGTCAGCCACAGGACATCAGCTTCCATCATCCGGTCCGGTCAGCCACAGGACATCAGCTTCCATCGTCTGGTCTGGCGATCACTCCAGGCTTGGGGGGGAAAGGGGGGGGAGTCCCACTCACACGGGGGACTGGGAGAATCTGAAAAATAAACCAAGCATCAGTCTTCTTGCAAAAAAAAAACATTTTTCAAAAGCACACGTTTTCTGTCTTGCATTTCTGAAAGTACAATATTTTCATTACTGTCTGCATAGCTCTCCTCTAGCTCTGGGGAATTGTCTAAGAATTCTACCCACGCTTTAGCCTCTGAATTCTTGGTATTGGAATGAAACTCTCTTTTTCTCTGCACAGCAAGAAGGGCTGGGGCAGTCTCCTTCCTGACTATCATTTTTCACTACTGCACCCCTCACAAGCGCTGCCCCTCCTTCACAAAGCCTCTGCGGACCCTGCCTGGTCTCTTGCCAAAAATAACAAGCAGACCTCACTCTCTCCTTGCTCTGGCCCCTCCTTTACAAAGCCTCTGCAGACGCTGTGGAATGCCATCTTATCACGGCAAGCCAGCCAGCAACAACCCTCTCCTTTCTGCTCTTTTCCTCTCAACCCCTCCCTTTTCTTTTGCAGAGGGGAGGAGGGAAACTGCTCCTATTTGCAAGCCTCCCAAACATTTATCTCAAAGACGCTGTCAATGAGGCACGAACGGTGTATTTCATTTCTTCCCTTGCGCCAGATTTCTACGTGCCACCCACACCCAGAACTCATCTCATGTCTGAGACGAAAAACAGCTTTAACCTCTCCTGACCTCCAGCAAGACTTCGCATTCTTTATTCTGAAAATGCTCCACAATTCTGTCTAACTGAGTCTGTACCTCTTCTCGTGTCTCTCCCTATATCATCACATCATCAATGTAATGACAAAGCTGTACTCCAGGAATAACTGACACCTCATCTAAATGCTCTGCCACCAGCCGGTGACAGATCGTGGGACTATGAAGGTCCCTTTCTGGCAAATTCTTATCTGTCATTTGTCTTCCACCCCATGAAAAACTGAACTGCTCTTGACACTCAGGGGCTATTGGTATCAAAAAGAAAGCATTGGCAATATCAAAAGTCGCATACCAAGTCCCATGGTACTTCTGTAACAATATCTGGGACAGCATCAGTCAAAGAAGGTGTATGTTTGTTCAATTCGCAATAATCAACTGTCATGCGCCAAGAATTATCACATTTGCGCACCAGCCACACAAAATCATTTCAAGCATTAGTGATTAGGGTCACCACCCCTGCCTCTGTCAAGTCCTGCGCAAACTGCTTTTCTGTCTGTATATACCACTTAATAACCATTGCTTCCTCCCATTGGCAAATCACATTTCCTCTAACTCTGTTCTGTCCAGTATCTTTTAGTGCGCAAAAGCACAGAATCATCTGTATTTGTTCAGCATCTAAGTTGAAAAGCAACCTCTTTTTTCCCTGCACTTCCCTGTAACCAAAAAGAGCACATTGCTTTTGAACTAACTCACAAAATACATTTTCACATTTCTGAACTGACCACATGGTTGGATTATTATGCACAATCTGCTGTTCACACTCAAAAGCATATTGTTGCATTTCATCTTTAAAAATAGCGTTCACTGTCATGTCTGATTTATCTCCGCAACCGGTGATCATTAAGTCTAAAACACTGGTCTGTGTATCTCCCTGCACATTCCTTTCTGGCTGCTAAACCTCCTCGGAAGAATTAATTAAGACCGTCTGTGAAGCTTGTAGCCTGACTGAGTTCTCTGTTACATTTTTCACATCTGAATCATCCTGGCTATCGGAATAGCTAGTCAAAGCAAACGGCTTCAGAGCCTGGGACACGTTTAATTCTGTCTTCAAAGATTTATTTTCAAACTGGACATCAACTAGCTTTTTCTTCAGCTCGCTGCGTTCTTTTTGCAAATGCTCAAATTGTTGATGCATGTTAAACAACACATTTAAAATAACACCGCTGTCTCTGTCTAAAATGTCATTAATCTCCTGCTGAGTAAAACTCTCCATTCTGTCCATCGCAACCCTCTGTCTGCCAGCTTGAATACACTTTTCTCCCGAGTCTGTAACCTCAAAGGAATCCCAAACATTTTCATCCCACGTTTCAGGGTTATGCTCTGATGTTTTACATTCACTTTGCAACTGAACACATTTTATATGCATTTCTTAATAAACACTTGAAAGGGATCCAGCCCTTTCTGCCTAACGTAGTAAGCTATTTATAAGCACTTTTTACAAAACACACCTAAACACACACACCAATTCTCACTCAACCCAGCAATATTAGCTCACTTCACGAGCCAGCACATCATATGGGCTACCTCCCATTCAAATAAATCAATTGGTATCTGAGAGTCCGCTTTCAAGTTCTAGAAAACCATATTTCTTTTTCCCCTTAATTCCACCCCTTCGATCCTGTTCGTGACGCCAAAATGTGATGAAATATAATCCCAGTTCTCCCCTGGACCAAGGTATGTACCGTCACTTCCCCAGGGCGAGAATATCAGTTCCAAACTTATGGAATATAACACATGCACAGCACTTCCTAAGGTGGGCAAACTTTCAACACTCCCCCAAAGGCAAGGTAAGAAAACGAATTCACATGGGTCTCCTCTAGATCAAGGTAAAACACACAACACTTTTCTAGAGCGAGATATACTTTGCGCATCACTTGCCAGGAGGGCACTCATCACCTCCTACAACAAGGAAAAGACGAATTCATACATATGGAATATATTTATTAACACAATACTTCAATCACGGGCAGGCCGAATATATATTGATCATAGCAGACTCTCACATATCAAATAACCGATTGAAATACACAATCAAAGTAAATATATATGTAGAAATATATATGTATGGATATAAGAATCAGAAAATTAGAAGGAAAGGAAAGAATCAGTAAAGAATCAAGAGACAGTTAGTAGCAGAGACACCTCACCTACCTCTTAATCATTTCACCCCACTTCGCTCAAGGGGAGTCCGTTGCTTGAACTGGGTGAAAGTTCAGAGGTGACACCAGCCCCCACTCTTCCGTGGCAACACGTCTGCTCCACGGCGTGAACTTCCACCGAGCTCAGCAAGTGCTTTGCTTAAATACAAGTTAAAACATAGCGAAGCTTCTAGCAAGCCTCGCCCCTTTTTCTCATGAGATCCTGTACCAGTCTGCACCAAGGTCACAACATTGGTTGATCAGGCCTCTGCTATGGCTCCGAGACAGACCATGTACATTCCTCAGATAACATCCAGTTCTCTCTAGTCGGTAAAAGAGTGAAAAATGAGTGAGCAGCTGAGAAACATGCCCTCCCCACTTTGCAACTACGTGCAAGCACAGAATATAGCTTCAGTCATGAAAATGGAGTTAGTTAGGCCATGCACACAGAAAGGCCTAAAGCAAGATGGAATTGGAAAGCAAGATGACATGAGACCATGTCAAAGCCAATGGTAAGCACTGCCATAAAGCAAGGTAAAGTCAGAAATCAGAATGACATGAGGCCATGTCAAAGCCAGTCGTTCAAAGTCATAATTCACATAACCCAAATAACACTATAGACTTTATCCCTCAGTATACAACACCGAGCACATGTGTGCACCACCACCCACAACACTGCACTTCGACATCCCACACCTTCTATTCTTGGCAAGACTATTCTACTCCATAACAGCTCCCACTAAAAGACAACAAGATTACAGAATAAAACAGAAGCAAGCATATGTAGGGCCATCCTACATTAAGGCTAGGGTAACATAACACACTAAAGTCAGTTAAAATGGTGGCAGTTGAAGGTCATCATAGGGTGTCAGACTACAAAAATGGCTCTTTTATTACATTCTGGCACAGGGGTGGCTCGGTGCTCCTGATTTTGCGTGAGGCCATTATCATAACACTGTTAAAGCCTGACAAAGATCCCTTGAGATGCGACTCGTATCGACCGCTCTCACTAATCAACTTAGATGCTAAGATCTTTGCCAAATTACTGGCCAATAAATTACAGCCGTTACTCCCACTAATCGTTCGGCCGGATCAATCTGGATTCGTGCCGGGCAGATCCACCTCACATGACTTGAGGGCAATTTTCGCCTTACTACATTATCTCACGTCTCGGCAATAGCAGCACTACTAGACGCCACGAAGGCCTTCGATTCTCTGGAGTGGGGGTTCTTGTTCACTCTTCTCCACAGATTGGGATTGAGCCCCTTGTTTATTCAGCAGGTTAGGCTTTTATACACCTCGCCCACGGCCAGAATTAAAGTAAACAGACTAATCTCTGAGCCCATAAACATCACCAGAGGAACCCGGCAAGGGTGTCCTTGTCACCCTTATTATTTGCGATAGCAACAGAGCCATTAGCGGCCAGACTAAGGCAACACCACGTAAACCAGGGGACTGGGTTCACAACCAGAGGCTTAACTGTGTCAATGTATGCAGATGACATTACCCTTTATATGACAGACCCAGGGGAAAATTTTGCACCCATGACAAGAGAATTAGTGCGTTACGGGGGCATGTCGGGGATAGTGGTCAATTGGGGGAAATCCATCATCATCCCATTAACATTGGGCACACTTGATTTTAACACTGAATACCCAATAGCCTGGGCGGACGGCCCAATGCGGTATTTGGGCGTCTGGATCAGAAGAAACCTACAAGAGATCTGGACGGCCAACTACGGCAGGGCAGTGGACTGGATAGAAGACAGTGTAACGAGATGGAAGACATTGTCTCTTTCTTTAGCAGGCCATATTGCCATAACAAAAATGATTATCCTGCCAAAATTACTCTATTTATTTGTGAACATTCCAATACCAATCACGGCACAATTTTTTAAACGGCTTAGATCATTAATGATCGAATTGGTGTGGGCAGGGAGACAGCCCCGGATATCTTGGGAGATACTCACATTGCCGCTGGCACAGGGGTGGCTCGGTGCTCCTGATTTTGCGTGAGGCCATTATCATAACACTGTTAAAGCCTGACAAAGATCCCTCGAGATGCGGCTCGTATCGACCGCCCTCACTAATCAACTTAGATGCTAAGATCTTTGCCAAATTACTGGCCAATAAATTACAGCCGTTACTCCCACTAATCGTTCGGCCGGATCAATCTGGATTTGTGCCGGGCAGATCCACCTCACATGACTTGAGGGCAATTTTCGCCTTACTGCATTATCTCGCTCCTCACGTCTCGGCAATAGCAGCACTACTAGACGCCACGAAGGCCTTCGATTCTCTGGAGTGGGGGTTCTTGTTCACTCTTCTCCACAGATTGGGATTGAGCCCCTTGTTTATTCAGCAGGTTAGGCTTCTATACACCTCGTCCACGGCCAGAATTAAAGTAAACGGACTAATCTCTGAGCCCATAAACATCACCAGAGGAACCCGGCAAGGGTGTCCTTGTCACCTTTATTATTTGCGATAGCAACAGAGCCATTAGCGGCCAGACTAAGGCAACACCACGTAAACCGGGGGATTGGGTTCACAACCAGAGGCTTAACTGTGTCAATGTATGCAGATGACATTACCCTTTATATGACAGACCCAGGGGAAAATTTTGCACCCAGGCACAATTTTTACACTTTTGGCTGCATCCCATTTCATTCCAGCTGCATGTGGCAGTCGAAGTGGACAGAGTGGCACCACTCCCCTTAAATACGGCATTATACCAAAAATACAAACGCCCGAGACATGAAATCGACACCACTGAAACCTTGCGCTGGGCCTGGGAAGGACTATGCAAACGGGCAAGAACAGACACACCATATGCTCCATCAATACCGCTAGCGAATAATCCACTGTTCCCGCCACTTATGGACAGAAAGGCGCAGGCGCGTGCTCAATCACACAAAATCCTTATTGGTAAGGACTTGTATCCAGGGGAAACCTTCTTACCGCTCCAACAAATGTGCAGCTCAACACCCCAATCAGCGCTAGAAACGCTATTATACTACCAGCATCGTGCCAGAGCAGATTTAACACATTCCCAGATGTGCCTCCGTCACTGCCGGCATTAGAAAACATAATCGTAGTGGAATCAGGCCGTAAGCTGGTGACTCGTATTTATACCATCACACAGAGGGATTTTCCAATAATTGTACCACAATCACGTAGAGCATGGGAGGTGGACATAGGGGAGGATCTCCCAGACGAACAGTGGGGCTTCTGCTGCAGGCAAATGGAACAACTGTCTCCTAACTATCTTCTGCGGCTCATCCACTTTAAATACATACATCGCCTTTACCGCACCCAGACACAACTACAACCCATGGGGTTGAGATCAGACACTAACTGCTGGCGGTGCGGGACCCCCCAAGCCACTTTCATTCACCTAGCGTGGCAGTGTCGGCCAATAGCCAACTTCTGGTCGAAAATACTGTACCACATTAAGAATATTACTGGGCAGAATTTGTCTAGCACCCCACTGGTGGTGCTGCTGGGGTTTGTTCAGGATACCCCACCATCGGCGAGGCGGCTCATAGCAATGCTACTGCTGCTGGCAAAAAGACAGGTGGCCCTACATTGGGGCGCTACCTCCCCTCCAACCACAAAAGAGTGGGTAAAAGACATCACATACTGCAGAGACCAATTAACCTGCTATTGGGAACTTCTACCGACACAATCCCGCCCTAAAGATATATGGTCTCCATTCACAAATTGGCTCTGTTCTGCTGCTGCGGACGCTCCATGATCCTACCTGTATAAAGAGATAGTGCCCATGTTCTGCAATGAGAGGGTACGTGCTGGTTAGACTGTTGGGGTAGTATTGTAATGCTAAATGTCTTTTACTTTCATCTTGACTGTGATGCACCACCGTAATGTATTTTTTCTTTCACTATGCTGACAAACTCAAAAATGTTGGTCTGTGAATGTTGAGCCTCTCCGGGCAAACAGATGTATCAGTAGACATATAATGTAACTGCAGTAGTATGTTTACCGTTTATGTTTCTTATATGAAATTCCAATAAAAAGAATTAAAAAAAAAAATGGGTGAACTTCAAAGGAGCATTACAGGAAACCCGCTTCACTTGTTCGAGCGCCATCCCCCACTGTTTAGAAGTCAGCACAGTACCCAGGCATGCAACCCACCTGGGCTTGCTCAACAGAGCCATGGCCATATCGGTCGCTTGTAACGCTGCATAAAGCACTGTGAACGCTCTGCGACCCAGTCCGTGCATCAGCATACACTGCAGTCGAGCATGAACCACAGGGGCCTCCCGTCCCACCATCCATATATTCCTCACCTTAAAGATCACGCATTATATGTCAGAAATTGGCCAGCTCCTAGCATAGTACTGTCCTGCAGTTCCTAAAAGGAGTGTAGGGTCCCGTCAGTGTAAAGGTCCCCAAAGCAGTTTACACCCGCCTCACGCCAAGGTGCGGGGTCATGAGCATCCAGCAGAGCCCGCAACTGGGGCATGCTCCACATGGGCAATTGGGGAACGTTCGGTGGTGCACCACGCCGTGGATGAATAAATCTACACCTGCACAGCTTTGCAATGTGCACCAGTCTACGTGTACACCTGGGAGGGACTCCAGGCAGCAACAGCCATTCCAATATCCCTAGTCCATTCAGTTTATCACTGAACAATCTACCTTCACACATTGCATCGCTAGCCAACCACTGCATGGGCCACTGTAATTGAGCAGCCACAAAATAATGTTCCAGGTTCCATAGCCAATGTAAAAATGACGGGTGATAATGAACGCCCATGTCGTGTCCCTCTACTGATAGCATACTGGTGAGAGATGTGACGCCCCTTTCGCGCCTTGGCCCACGGCGCCGCATAGAGCAGACTGACCCATCCCAGGAACTCGTGCCCTACCCCCAGGGTCCATAAGACATGCAGGAGGTACGCCCACCCCAAGGTGTCAAAAGCTTTTTCGAAGTTGAAGGAGACTGCCACTGGTAGCCCTGCGGTCCCCCCAATCGCTCCCATGATATGACACAGCCTGCGTATATTGCAAGAGGTGGCTCTGTGGGGTATGAACCTACATTGTTCGGTGTGTACCAATGTCTGAAGTAATGGAAGCAGTCGAGTCGTCAATACTTTGCTCAAGATTTTAAAATCAATGCTCAACATTGATAGGGTTAGTTACCTGAAAAGGGTAAACCCAAACAAAGTCTCTGGGACCTGGGTGCAGAACAGTACGTAGGAACAATGGACCCAGAAAACAATTTAACAACACACAAAATACATTAATCAGAAGAAATTTCATAGAAAGCACGAAAAATATTTGTTGTACGCAGTGTTATTTAATCACACTGGGCATAAATCAATTTGTATCATCATTTAAACACTGTTACATATAAAGTGCCCCTAGGAAGGAAAGGGAAGAGGGGAAAAGTGAGGTGATTGTGGTTCAAGTGAGGGTAAGAAAGTGAATACAGGATCAAGTGTAAATCACAACAGTCCGTTATTTAGAACACATATGGCTCATTTCTCGAGCCCATTGTTCACAATGTAGTCAAACAGTAAGTACAAAAACAACAGTTGATGGACAGAATGCAGAACAATGTCATACATTCACCCCAGTACAGAGATCTGGGCCTAAATCCATTGTTTTTTTGCTCACCATGCCATTCCAGTTTGAACCCAGCCATATGCAAATCAGTCTTGACCCTGTGCCTCAATGGAACAGTCCAGCCCGAACTGCCAAGCCAGGTCCTCCCCGGACTGGAAACAAGCATCCTAGGACCGGTTTCGGGGTTTCACCCCTCTTCAGCCAGGATAGCTTGATTCCAGTGGCATGGAGAGCACGGGACCCACGTCTGGGCATACCCGTCCCACTCGGGGTGACAAATGCAAAAACAACAGTTGATGGACAGAATGCAGAACAATGTCATACATTCACCCCAGTACAGAGATCTGGGCCTAAATCCATCGTTTTTTTGCTCACCATGCCATTCCAGTTTGAACCCAGCCATATGCAAATCAGTCTTGACCCTGTGCCTCATGGGAACAGTCCAGCCCGAACTGCCAAGCCAGGTCCTCCCCGGACTGGAAACAAGCATCCTAGGACCGGTTTCGGGGTTTCACCCCTCTTCAGCCAGGATAGCTTGAGTCCAGTGGCATGGAGAGAACGGGACCCACGTCTGGGCATACCCGTCCCACTCGGGGTGACAAATGCAAAAACAACAGTTGATGGACAGAATGCAGAACAATGTCATACATTCACCCCAGTACAGAGATCTGGGCCTAAATCCATCGTTTTTTTGCCCACCATGCCATTCTAGTTTGAACCCAGCCATATGCAAATCAGTCTTGACCCTGTGCCTCATGGGAATAGTCCAGCCCGAACTGCCAAGCCAGGTCCTCCCCGGACTGGAAACAAGCATCCTAGGACCGGTTTCGGGTTTCACCCTCTTCAGCCAGGATAGCTTGATTCCAGTGGCATGGAGAGCACGGGACCCACGTCTGGGCATACCCGTCCCACTCGGGGTGACAAATGCAAAAACAACAGTTGATGGACAGAATGCAGAACAATGTCATACATTCACCCCAGTACAGAGATCTGGGCCTAAATCCATCGTTTTTTGCTCACCATGCCATTCCAGTTTGAACCCAGCCATATGCAAATCAGTCTTGACCCTGTGCCTCATGGGAACAGTCCAGCCCGAACTGCCAAGCCAGGTCCTCCCCGGACTGGAAACAAGCATCCTAGGACCGGTTTCGGGGTTTCACCCCTCTTCAGCCAGGATAGCTTGATTCCAGTGGCATGGAGAGCACGGGACCCACGTCTGGGCATACCCGTCCCACTCGGGGTGACAAATGCAAAAACAACAGTTGATGGACAGAATGCAGAACCATGTCATACATTCACCCCAGTACAGAGATCTGGGCCTAAATCCATCGTTTTTTTGCTCACCATGCCATTCCAGTTTGAACCCAGCCATATGCAAATCAGTCTTGACCCTGTGCCTCATGGGAACAGTCCAGCCCGAACTGCCAAGCCAGGTCCTCCCCGGACTGGAAACAAGCATCCTAGGACCGGTTTCGGGGTTTCACCCCTCTTCAGCCAGGATAGCTTGATTCCAGTGGCATGGAGAGCACGGGACCCACGTCTGGGCATACCCGTCCCACTCGGGGTGACAAATGCAAAAACAACAGTTGATGGACAGAATGCAGAACAATGTCATACATTCACCCCAGTACAGAGATCTGGGCCTAAATCCATCGTTTTTTGCTCACCATGCCATTCCAGTTTGAACCCAGCCATGTGCAAATCAGTCTTGACCCTGTGCCTCATGGGAACACTCCAGCCCGAACTGCCAAGCCAGGTCCTCCCCGGACTGGAAACAAGCATCCTAGGACCGGTTTCGGGGTTTCACCCCTCTTCAGCCAGGATAGCTTGATTCCAGTGGCATGGAGAGCACGGGACGCACGTCTGGGCATACCCGTCCCACTCGGGGTGACAAATGCAAAAACAACAGTTGATGGACAGAATGCAGAACAATGTCATACATTCACCCCAGTACAGAGATCTGGGCCTAAATCCATCGTTTTTTTGCTCACCATGCCATTCCAGTTTGAACCCAGCCATATGCAAATCAGTCTTGACCCTGTGCCTCATGGGAACAGTCCAGCCCGAACTGCCAAGCCAGGTCCTCCCCGGACTGGAAACAAGCATCCTAGGACCGGTTTCGGGGTTTCACCCCTCTTCAGCCAGGATAGCTTGTTTTCCAGTGGCATGGAGAGCACGGGACCCACGTCTGGGCATACCCGTCCCACTCGGGGTGACAAATGCAAAAACAACAGTTGATGGACAGAATGCAGAACAATGTCATACATTCACCCCAGTACAGAGATCTGGGCCTAAATCCATCGTTTTTTTGCTCACCATGCCATTCCAGTTTGAACCCAGCCATATGCAAATCAGTCTTGACCCTGTGCCTCAATGGAACAGTCCAGCCCGAACTGCCAAGCCAGGTCCTCCCCGGACTGGAAACAAGCATCCTAGGACCGGTTTCGGGGTTTCACCCCTCTTCAGCCAGGATAGCTTGATTCCAGTGGCATGGAGAGCACGGGACCCACGTCTGGGCATACCCGTCCCACTCGGGGTGACAAATGCAAAAACAACAGTTGATGGACAGAATGCAGAACAATGTCATACATTCACCCCAGTACAGAGATCTGGGCCTAAATCCATCGTTTTTTTGCTCACCATGCCATTCCAGTTTGAACCCAGCCATATGCAAATCAGTCTTGACCCTGTGCCTCATGGGAATTGTCCAGCCCGAACTGCCAAGCCAGGTCCTCCCCGGACTGGAAACAAGCATCCTAGGACCGGTTTCGGGGTTTCACTCCTCTTCAGCCAGGATAGCTTGATTCCAGTGGCATGGAGAGCACGGGACCCACGTCTGGGCATACCCGTCCCACTCGGGGTGACAAATGCAAAAACAACAGTTGATGGACAGAATGCAGAACAATGTCATACATTCACCCCAGTACAGAGATCTGGGCCTAAATCCATCGTTTTTTTGCTCACCATGCCATTCCAGTTTGAACCCAGCCATATGCAAATCAGTCTTGACCCTGTGCCTCATGGGAACAGTCCAGCCCGAACTGCCAAGCCAGGTCCTCCCAGGACTGGAAACAAGCATCCTAGGACCGGTTTCGGGGTTTCACCCCTCTTCAGCCAGGATAGCTTGATTCCAGTGGCATGGAGAGCACGGGACCCACGTCTGGGCATACCCGTCCCACTCGGGGTGACAAATGCAAAAACAACAGTTGATGGACAGAATGCAGAACAATGTCATACATTCAACCCCGTTACAGAGATCTGGGCCTAAATCCATCGTTTTTTGCTCACCATGCCATTCCAGTTTGAACCCAGCCATATGCAAATCAGTCTTGACCCTGTGCCTCATGGGAACAGTCCAGCCCGAACTGCCAAGCCAGGTCCTCCCCGGACTGGAAACAAGCATCCTAGGACCGGTTTCGGGGTTTCACCCCTCTTCAGCCAGGATAGCTTGAGTCCAGTGGCATGGAGAGAACGGGACCCACGTCTGGGCATACCCGTCCCACTCGGGGTGACAAATGCAAAAACAACAGTTGATGGACAGAATGCAGAACAATGTCATACATTCACCCCAGTACAGAGATCTGGGCCTAAATCCATCGTTTTTTTGCTCACCATGCCATTCCAGTTTGAACCCAGCCATGTGCAAATCAGTCTTGACCCTGTGCCTCATGGGAACACTCCAGCCCGAACTGCCAAGCCAGGTCCTCCCCGGACTGGAAACAAGCATCCTAGGACCGGTTTCGGGGTTTCACCCCTCTTCAGCCAGGATAGCTTGATTCCAGTGGCATGGAGAGCACGGGACGCACGTCTGGGCATACCCGTCCCACTCGGGATGACAAATGCAAAAACAACAGTTGATGGACAGAATGCAGAACAATGTCATACATTCACCCCAGTACAGAGATCTGGGCCTAAATCCATCGTTTTTTTGCTCACCATGCCATTCCAGTTTGAACCCAGCCATATGCAAATCAGTCTTGACCCTGTGCCTCATGGGAATTGTCCAGCCCGAACTGCCAAGCCAGGTCCTCCCCGGACTGGAAACAAGCATCCTAGGACCGGTTTCGGGGTTTCACTCCTCTTCAGCCAGGATAGCTTGATTCCAGTGGCATGGAGAGCACGGGACCCACGTCTGGGCATACCCGTCCCACTCGGGGTGACAAATGCAAAAACAACAGTTGATGGACAGAATGCAGAACAATGTCATACATTCACCCCAGTACAGAGATCTGGGCCTAAATCCATCGTTTTTTGCTCACCATGCCATTCCAGTTTGAACCCAGCCATATGCAAATCAGTCTTGACCCTGTGCCTCATGGGAACAGTCCAGCCCGAACTGCCAAGCCAGGTCCTCCCAGGACTGGAAACAAGCATCCTAGGACCGGTTTCGGGGTTTCACCCCTCTTCAGCCAGGATAGCTTGATTCCAGTGGCATGGAGAGCACGGGACCCACGTCTGGGCATACCCGTCCCACTCGGGGTGACAAATGCAAAAACAACAGTTGATGGACAGAATGCAGAACAATGTCATACATTCAACCCCGTTACAGAGATCTGGGCCTAAATCCATCGTTTTTTGCTCACCATGCCATTCCAGTTTGAACCCAGCCATATGCAAATCAGTCTTGACCCTGTGCCTCATGGGAACAGTCCAGCCCGAACTGCCAAGCCAGGTCCTCCCCGGACTGGAAACAAGCATCCTAGGACCGGTTTCGGGGTTTCACCCCTCTTCAGCCAGGATAGCTTGAGTCCAGTGGCATGGAGAGAACGGGACCCACGTCTGGGCATACCCGTCCCACTCGGGGTGACAAATGCAAAAACAACAGTTGATGGACAGAATGCAGAACAATGTCATACATTCACCCCAGTACAGAGATCTGGGCCTAAATCCATCGTTTTTTTGCTCACCATGCCATTCCAGTTTGAACCCAGCCATGTGCAAATCAGTCTTGACCCTGTGCCTCATGGGAACACTCCAGCCCGAACTGCCAAGCCAGGTCCTCCCGGACTGGAAACAAGCATCCTAGGACCGGTTTCGGGGTTTCACCCCTCTTCAGCCAGGATAGCTTGATTCCAGTGGCATGGAGAGCACGGGACGCACGTCTGGGCATACCCGTCCCACTCGGGGTGACAAATGCAAAAACAACAGTTGATGGACAGAATGCAGAACAATGTCATACATTCACCCCAGTACAGAGATCTGGGCCTAAATCCATCGTTTTTGCTCACCATGCCATTCCAGTTTGAACCCAGCCATATGCAAATCAGTCTTGACCCTGTGCCTCATGGGAACAGTCCAGCCCGAACTGCCAAGCCAGGTCCTCCCCGGACTGGAAACAAGCATCCTAGGACCGGTTTCGGGGTTTCACCCCTCTTCAGCCAGGATAGCTTGATTCCAGTGGCATGGAGAGCACGGGACGCACGTCTGGGCATACCCGTCCCACTCGGGGTGACAAATGCAAAAACAACAGTTGATGGTTTTAAACAATAACACAGTGCTGAATCTCTGTTGTTCAAGCTGGCTAACAAAATAGATGTTGACGTTTCGACCCCAAGAAAAATGTAGGCTGTTATGTCCCTTACGCCGGGGTCTTCCTCAGGACAGAGGTGGGAGGAAAGGGAAGGGGAGTTACCTAGGGATAAAACATAAAACACCTTAGAACCAGGATAATCCCAAAGGGATCAAATGTAAAAATGGGCCTAGGCCCCAAAGGGTTGTTACCATGGAAAGCCTTTCACTGAAGGTTGGAAAGAAGAAGGGCGCGTAGGCTCCTAAGGGACGAGAGCGAAGGCAGGCACCTGCAAAATTAGGGTGCAATATCAGGACAACTTCCCATAAGCGAATTAGGAAAAGCGAGGACCAAAAATGGTCACTTACTTGTAAGGAAATAAACGGTGGTTGGCCGACGCCAGATTAATCAGCTGGGCCTGACATTGTATTGAAGTCTAAAGACATTAATGAAAAGAGCGCTAGTAAGGACCTAAAGTAAGACATCACCACAAATACTAAATTGCATTGTATTTCAACTTGCTTTGAAAGGGGAGTGAAATACCTGAACTACTTTGAAAGGTCGGGCAGAAAAGCTCCTAGTTCCGTAAGAATCTGTGAATATATACAGAAAAGGTTACGATTAAAAAACCGAACAAACCACTCTAAAAGTATTGAAATCATACGCAGAAGCTGTGCGCATGATTGACCTGTTAATTAAGACAAGTAGCATGGCATAGCGCCTCGTTCTCATAGGCGATTGTTTTACCTGTTGAACTTCGAAACACGGACCAAAATAATCCTGGTTCCTATGAAGTCTAAAAAGGCAGAGACAAAGGGGTTCCGGTTAGTAAACCAAACCTTGCACTCTAAATGTGCGCAAACAGTGAATAGAAGCTGTGTGCTTCGTGGTTACTCACCGCTGCTCGTCCGGGACGTCTCCGTGCGTGACTGGCGAACCGGAGCTCAAGTCCCAGCTGTTTAAATAGAGCCGTCAGCCACGAGTGTTACATCACCGTGCAGACGCTCATTGCTAGTCAGCTCTGACAGAAGGGAAGTCAGTGAAGACAGACTCGCGGTAGAAACCGCATGGAGGAAAAATTATTTGAAATGCCGTATTCAGTAAAAAAGGGGGGGCCCGCATGGCCATCACTAAAGACAAAAATGAATGCGGGTAAGATCTTATAAATACACAGAGTCTCAATGAGACCTTGGCTGGTCATGTTAAGGTCCCCGGTAGGGAATTTAACTTGTTGACATATTTAACGGTCATGAGTATCCGAGTCACATTGGGATGGAAGGGTCTGGATATGCATTTTGAATGGACAAGATGTCACAGACATACGGTCTGTATATGTTCATGTATATTTGTGTTACATCTCATGGAAGGTAATCCGTCTGGTCAAAGTGAATAGAAACACGTAAATGGTCTTCATTCTAAGAAAAACCAAAGGTTATGCATAAAAGCAATTAATGTACTCGCGACTGGTGGATCCGGCCCACGTTCTAATAAGCATGCCAAAGATATTATGTACAAGCGGCGGTGATAGCGGTCAGTACATACTCTGTTGGGACAACAGAAATTGTTCCAAGGAAAAAGCAATGGAAATAACAAATCCATAGATTGTAAGGTGAAAGACATAGCAGTTTGAAAATCAAAGGGACCTCCAAAGGTTCTTAATACACACAATAAAAACAAGGTGTTAAAAACAATACAGTTACATGATTGTGGTGTATACGGTACATCCTAAACATACACTCTATTTAATTATTCAAGTGTAAGGCAGGCAAATTGGGCATGGCTAACCTCAGATTCATTCAAACCATTTTGTATGGAGTCTAGGAGAGACATCCATTTACATTCCCTCATATTGAGAATTGTTCCAATGTTGCCTCCCCTGGGGCCCAAGGAGGCTTTCTCAAGTACCACCCACCGCAGTTCGTCTGGATTATAGTCCACAGTTGTAAAATGTTCGACCAGAGTTGCTCCCTGCACACCACATCTTATACGACTACAATGCTGGAGAATGCGAGCCTTTATTTTCTGTTGGGTTTGGCCTATATATACGAGATCACAGGGGCACATAATGCCATAGATCACATTATTTGTGTTGCAATTGGTAAAGGATTTCAAAGTGATCACATGGTGTTTGTAAGTGAACTCTTTGGTTTGAATGGTTGTTTGACAAGCCTTGCACTGGCCGCACTTAAAATGGCCCAGTACTGGTGGTAAATTCCACATTGATCTGATAGATGGTGCATCCGGGGTCTCTAGGAAAGAGCGCACAACGTGGTCCTTGATACTTTTCGCTTTCTTAAAAGAGTGCATGGGGAGATTGTTTTGCTCTATGTCATCTGATATTAATCCCCAGTGTCTATTGATGGCCTTCTTGATAGCATGACTTTGCGTCGAGAAGGTGGTGACGCATATCATCCTTTCCATGGACCCATCACCCTTCTCCTTAGGTGTGAGCAGGTTCTCACGGGGGCTATACCAAGCCCTTTTCTGTGCCCTTTTGGTAAGCCTCTTGGGGTAGGCTCTCTCCATCAATCGATTCATCAGATCATCTCATTGAGCCAGATAGTCAGTCTTCTTGGAACAGTTCCTGCGGATCCACAGGAATTGCCCAAACGGTAGATTATCTCTGAGTCCTCTTGGGTGATGGCTGTTATACCTCAGGAGGGAGTTCCTCTCAGCCGGCTTGCGATATAGAGTAGTGTATAGTTGCTTGACCTCACCCCTGATGGTGATATCCAGGAAGTCAATTTCACTAGAGTCGGAGTGAATAGTGAATTGTATTTCGGGGCTTCTTTCATTGAGCCAGGAGTGGAAGCTTCCCAGTTCAGTTGAATCACCAGTCCAGATCATAAGTATATCGTCGATATACCGCCTCCACAAAGACACCTTTTCAAAATAGGGGTTCTCTTCGCTGAATATAAAAGATTTTTCGAAATGGTCCATAAAAATAATGGCCAAATCCGGGGCGAAGGCAGCCCCCATTGCTACTCCCTTGGTTTAAAGATAGAAGTGACCATTGAAAAAGAAAATGTTTTTCATCATGGCAATTCGTAAGAGACCAAAGATGAATTCTGTCGGAACTGCTATAGGTGCCGTTCGCTGATCCAACACTTCTCCCAGTACTTCAAGGGCAGTTTGTTGCGGTATGCTGGTATACAGGGACACAACGTCACAGGTCACAAGAAGTTGATTGTTAGGGTCAAAGGGGCGTTTGTCAACAAGATTGATTGTTTGCATTGTGTCCCTTAAGTATGCCCGAGTTGCTTCAGCTATGGGTTTGAGGAAGTGATCAATGTATCTACTCAAGGGTTCGAGCATCGATCCGCATCCAGAGACGATAGGGCGCCCAGGTGGATTCCCTGGGTCCTTGTGGATCTTAGGCAATGTGTATAGTGTGGGGAGCCGGAGTTGCTTCTGATTCAGATACATAAATTCATGGTTGGTCAAAAAACCTTGTTCAAGGCCTTGTGTGGTAAGGGTAAGTATCTCTTGCGCGAGGTCCTTTGAAGGATCTGAGCCGATCCTCATGTAGCTCACTCCATCCTGTAATTGATTCAGGATTTCTGTCTTGTAATTACTGACATCTTGCACGACAATGGCCCTGCCCTTGTCAGCGGGCTTGATCACTATATCCTTGTTGTTTTTCAAAGATGTCAGTGCTTCCTTCTCCAACTTTGTGATGTTATATTTAGTACGTTTGTATTCCTTCAATATTTTGGACACATCCCTCAAGACAACGCTCTCATAGGCTAAGATTTTATTCGTCATGCGGTTGGCTGGTGGAACAAACGTCGAAGGAATCCTCAATCCTCTTGACCAAATATTTACAGGCCAATATTATCCCGGTTGGATTACAGGTACGGAACGAGCCAGCCATCTTCGTAGAAGTACCAAAATTTAAAGAGGGCTTCAGTTTCGTTGCCAACAACTGCTCCCGGCACTGGATGGTGCTGGGAGTAGAGACAGCAGCGGAACAGGTACAGATCCTCATAGGTCAAATCACTGCGCTTAAGATTGAGATAGCGGGGGACTCTACACTCACGAATGCCAAAGACGCCTTGGAACATCTAGGTAAAACATTGAAAGACTTTGAGACAACTGCCCAGACGAAGAAACTGGAGAAGCTCGCCAAGGATATTAGGTATTACGAGAAGAAAAATACCTATCCCTATTTACAAGAGGATTATTATAAACAGGACAACCAGGGTCGTTTCAACAATAGAGGTTGAGGTGGATTCCGTGGGCGTAGGAACTATACAACCTTCTCGGATTCATCCTATAGTACAGACAGCGACAACGAGCAGCCGGGACCAAGTGGAGACTACGGATACCAAGATACATGGCATGGTACCCACCCCAAGGACCCTACCCTTCTCCCTCTTTTTTAGGAGAGGGCCAATGGAGACCACCCAGAGGCCGCGGTGGGAGTTGGCCCAGAGGACACCAACGGGGGCAGCCAGCGAGCAGCACCAACTGGGAGAGAGGACGCGGGAAGACACAGAAGCAGGTCCGTTTCCAACCGGAGAACCATGGTGAGATCCAAACCCGACGCAGGGTCTACAGGTGGTAAGAAGACCACAGAACCCTGTAGTGAATATTTCCTCCTACACACTCAAAGATGAAGTAACCAGCGTTCTGAGTAAAGGTCTCTCTTTCGTGCCGACAGCACGCCCCAATGAATTTGCACTGAAAACGGAACTCCATTGTTTCTTCAGGAAAATCCGTCTTAGATATTTCTTCAATCACTCTCCCCCATCTGGGGTAACCTCACAGACAGGATTGAGGATTCCTTCGACGTTTGTTCCACCAGCCAACCGCATGACGAATAAAATCTTAGCCTATGAGAGCGTTGTCTTGAGGGATGTGTCCAAAATATTAAAGGAATACAAACATACTAAACATAACATCACAAAGTTGGAGAAGGAAGCACTGACATCTTTGAAAAACAACAAGGATATAGTGATCAAGACCGCTGAGAAGGGCGGGGCCATTGTCGTGCAAGATGTCAGTAATTACAAGACAGAAATCCTGAATCAATTACAGGATGGAGTGAGCTTCATGAGGATCGGCTCAGATCCTTCAAAGGACCTCGCGCAAGAGATACTTACCCTTACCACACAAGGCCTTGAACAAGGTTTTTTGACCAACCATGAATTTATGTATCTGAATCAGAAGCAACCCCGGCTCCCCACACTATACACATTGCCTAAGATCCACAAGTACCCACGGAATCCACCTGGGCGCCCTATTGTCTCTGGATGCGGATCGATGCTCGAACCCTTGAGTAGATACATTGATCACTTCCTCAAACCCATAGCTGAAACAACTCGAGCATACTTAAGGGACACAGTGCAAACAATCAATCTTGTTGACAAACACCCCTTTGACCCTAACAATCAACTTCTTGTGTCATGTGACGTTGTGTCCCTGTATACCAGCATACCCCAACAAACTGCCCTTGAAGTAATGGGAGAAGTGTTGGATCAGCGAACGGCACCTATGGCAGTTCCGACAGAATTCATCATTGGTCTCTTACGAATTGCCATGATGAAAAACCTTTTCTTTTTCAATGCTCACTTCTATCTTCAAACCAAGGGAGTAGCAATGGGGGCTGCCTTCGCCCCGGATTTGGCCATTATTTTTATAGACCATTTCAAAAATCTTTTATATTCAGCGAAGAGAACCCCTATTTTGAAAAGGTGTCTTTGTGGAGGCGGTATATCGACGATATACTTATGATCTGGACTGGTGATTCAACTGAACTGGGAAGCTTCCACTCCTGGCTCAATGAAAGAAGCCCCAACATACAATTCACTATTCACTCCGACTCTAGTGAAATTGACTTCCTGGATATCACCATCAGGAGTGAGGTCAACCAACTATACACTACTCTATATCGCAAGCCGGCTGAGAGGAACTCCCTCCTGAGGTATAACAGCCATCACCCAAGAGCACTCAGAGATAATCTACCGTTTGGGCAATTCCTGCGGATCCGCAGGAACTGTTCCAAGAAGACTGACTATCTGGCTCAATCAGATGATCTGATGAATCGATTGATGGAGAGAGGCTACCCCAAGAGGCTTACCAAAAGGGCACAGAAAACGGCTTGGTATAGCCCCCGTGAGAACCTGCTCACACCTAAGGAGAAGGGTGATGGGTCCATGGAAAGGATGATATGCGTCACCACCTTCTCGACGCAAAGTCATGCTATCAAGAAGGCCATCAATAGACACTGGGGATTAATATCAGACGACATAGAGCAAAACAATCTCCCCATGCACTCTTTTAAGAAAGCGAAAAGTATCAAGGACCACGTAGTGTGCTCTTTCCTAGAGACCCCGGATGCACCATCTATCCGATCAATGTGGAATTTACCACCAGTACTGGGCCATTTTAAGTGTGGCCAGTGCAAGGCTAGTCAAACAACCATTCAAACCAAAGAGTTCACTTACAAACACCATGTGATCACTTTGAAATCCTTTACCAATTGCAACACAAATAATGTGATCTATAGCATTATGTGCCCCTGTGATCTCATATATATAGGCCAAACCCAACAGAAAATAAAGGCTCGCATTCTCCAGCATTGTAGTCGTATAAGATGTGGTGTGCAGGGAGCACCTCTGGTCGAACATTTTACAACTGTGGACCATAATCCAGACGAACTGCGGTGGGTGGTACTTGAGAAAGCCTCCTTGGGCCCCAGGGGAGGCAACATTGGAACAATTCTCAATATGAGGGAATGTAAATGGATGTCTCTCCTAGACTCCATACAAAATGGTTTGAATGAATCTGAGGTTAGCCATGCCCAATTTGCCTGCCTAACACTTGAATAATCAAACAGAGTGTATGTTTAGGATGTACAGTATACACCACAATCATGTAACTGCATTGTTTTTAACACCTTGTTTTTATTGTGTGTATTAAGAACCTTTGGAGGTCCCTTTGATTTCCAAACTGCTATGTCTTTCACCTTACAATCTATGGATTTGTTATTTCTATTGCTTTTTCCTTGGAACAATTTTTGTTGTCCCAACAGAGTATGTACTGACCGCTATCACCGCCGCTTGTACATAATATCTTTGGCATGCTTATTAGAACGTGGGCCGGATCCACCAGTCGCGAGTACATTAATTGCTTTTATGCATAACCTTTGGTTTTTCTTAGAATGAAGACCATTTACGTGTTTCTATTCACTTTGACCAGACGGATTACCTTCCATGAGATGTAACATAAATATACATGAACATATACAGACCGTATGTCTGTGACATCTTGTCCATTCAAAATGCATATCCAGACCCTTCCATCCCAATGTGACTCGGATACTCATGACCGCTAAATATGTCAACAAGTTAAATTCCCTCCCGGGGACCTTAATATGACCAGCCAAGGTCTCATTGAGACTCTGTGTATTTATAAGATCTTACCCGCATTCATTTTTGTCTTTAGTGATGGCCATGCGGGCCCCCCCTTTTTTACTGAATACGGCATCTCAAATAATTTTTCCTCCATGCGGTTTCTACCGCGAGTCTGTCTTCACTGACTTCCCTTCTGTCAGAGCTGACTAGCAATGAGCATCTGCACGGTGATGTAACACTCGTGGCTGACAGCTCTATTTAAACAGCTGGGACTTGAGCTCCGGTTCGCCAGTCACGCACGGAGACGTCCCGGACGAGCAGCGGTGAGTAACCACGAAGCACACAGCTTCTATTAACTGTTTGCGCACATTTAGAGTGCTAGGTTTGGTTTACTAACCGGAACCCCTTTGTCTCTGCCTTTTTAGACTTCATAGGAACCAGGATTATTTTGGTCCGTGTTTTGAAGTTCAACAGGTAATACAATCGCCTATGAGAACGAGGCGCTATGCCATGCGACTTGTCTTAATTAACGGGTCAATCATGCGCACAGCTTCTGCGTATGATTTCAATACTTTTAGAGTGGTTTGTTCGGTTTTTTAACTGTAACCTTTTCTGTATATATTCACAGATTCTTACGGAACTAGGAGCTTTTCTGCCCGACCTTTCAAAGTAGTTCAGGTATTTCACTCCCCTTTCAACGCGAGTTGAAATACAATGCAATTTAGTATTTGTGGTGATGTCTTACTTTAGGTCCTTACTAGCGCTCTTTTCATTAATGTCTTTAGATTTCAATACAATGTCAGGCCCAGCTGATTAATCTGGCGTGGGCCAACCACCGTTTATTTCCTTACAAGTAAGTGACCATTTTTGGTTCTCGCTTTTCCTAATTCGCTTATGGGAAGTTGTCCTGATATTGCACCTTAATTTGGCAGGTGCCTGCCTTCGCTCTCGTCCCTTAGGAGCCTACGCGCCCTTCTTCTTTTCCAACCTTCAGTGATAGACTTTCCATGGTAACAACCCTTTGGGGCCTAGGCCCATTTTTACATTTGATCCCTTTGGGATTATCCTAGTTCTAAGGTGTTTTATGTTTTATCCCTAGGTAACTCCCCTTCCCTTTCCTCCCACCTCTGTCCTGCGGAAGACCCCGACGTAAGGGACATAACAGCCTACATTTTTCTTGGGGTCGAAGCGTCGACATCTATTTTGTTAGCCAGCTTGAACAACAGAGATTTAGCACTGTGTTATTGTTTAAAACCATGGCTACTTACTGTTTGAACACATTGTGAACAATGGGCTCGAGAAATGAGCCATATGTCTTCTAAATAACGGACTGTTGTGATTTACACTTGATCCTGTATTCACTTTCTTACCCTCACTTGAACCACAATCACATCACTTTTCCCCTCTTCCCTTTCCTTCCTAGGGGCACTTTATATGTAACAGTGTTTAAATGATGATACAAATTGATTTATGCCCAGTGTGATTAAATAACACTGCATACAACAAATATTTTTCGTGCTTTCTATGAAATTTCTTCTGATTAATGTATTTTGTGTGTTGTTAAATTGTTTTCTGGGACCATTGTTCGTACGTACAACATTGATAGGGGACGGTAGTAGCTCACCTCCAGTGGGTCTCTACCAGCCTTAGGTAGCACCACGATGAGGGCCTTGCATAACGAATCAGGCAAGCTACCCTGCTGATGCGCCTTACGGTACACCTCGAGCAGCCGCGGTGCCAGGATGGCCCTGAATATGCTATAGTATTCTATCTGGAATCCGTCAGTATCCGGGACTTTATTATGAGCCATCTGACTAATGGCTATTTGAATCTCCTCTATCTGCAGGGGTTGCTTGAGCTCCTGGAGCTGTAGAGGATTAAGGCGTGGGAGGGCAGCCTCAGCTATACAAGCCCTGAGGCGCTCCAGAAAAGGATCCTGGGGGGTGAATAGAATGTTTTGTAGTAGTGTGCAAAAACCTCACATATCTCAGCTTGGCAATTCACAATACCCCCCAATGGGGGTGCGTATCGCTCCAATGATAGTCTTAGGTACCTCAGAAAGTAAGACCCACACCAACGTGCGGCCAGGTCTGTTGCCATCTGCATGATGACGAGCCAGGGCCATTTTATAATCGATGTCACTCAGACATTGCAATTCTTTCCTATATTGACACCGTAAAACATGGAGTCTCTCATGAGCCACCATGTCCGTTACCGCTTCGATTTCGGTGGCACTACAGCACGGAGGAGTGCCCCCACGATGTCTTCATGCAGTGTCCCCTCATCACCACCTTCATGGCATCCAATTCCAACCCCTTAGAGTCCGCGGATCTACCATTCTCCTGAAAGTAGTGGGCCAGGTGGGTGCCAGTGACATCCCTGTAGACCGAGTTGAGTAGCGCCTCAGTCCGCAATCTCCATGTAGGGATCGGCACCCTGTCCTCCCCCCACCGAATAGACACTTTAAGACGGCTGTGATCGTATAATGTGCATCCCAAATATTCAGAACCCTGCACGATGGGCCAAAGCTTTGCGTTGCAAAAAACATAATCTGGTCTGATGTGAACCTTATGTCCCGGAGCATAATATGAATATTCAGCCTCTCCCGGATGCCCCTGCCACCAAATATGTAACCGTCTCGTAGCTATCCACTGCTCAAAATGCTTGGTAGACTGTATCCCCTGTGTCCCAGGCAGTTGGGGTACCGACCTATCTGTCTGTGTGCAATGAACACAGTTGAAATCCCCTCCCCAGAGGCTAGGGGTCTGTGGGTCAGAGAGTAGGGCTGGGGACAGTGTATGGAAGAAGTCTCCCTGATGAGTCTTAGGTGCGTACAGTGAAACTAAAAATAAGGGGCACCCATATAGTGCCCCTTCCAGTATTTATTTATTTTATTTTTAGTGTTTTGTATAAGCGAACATGACCCAGAAATGGGTATCAGAGCGCTTCACATATATATAGCAATGTGGTTTAGCACAGTACAATTGAAATCAATAAATAGTTGTAGTATGACACGGCCATCCGGATAGACCAATGACCTGCTCTGTATAAAGGGGACTCCAGGAGCTATCCATATTATAACCCCCCTTGCAAATACGGAGTTTCCAGTACCTATCATCTGCCCCCTCCACCACCTGGACACCGTAGCCAATTCCAGGGCGGTAATGTGTGTCTCCTGTAGGCATGCTATGTGAATGTTCTGCCTTCGTAGGTAGGCATAAATCTGGTGCCGGCATATCGGCGTCACCATCCCCCTCATAGTCCACAATAATACATTGTACGTGAGAGCCATTGGAGGTTGAGAGTACCCCACCCAAGAGGCCAGTGACAGTAGTGCACAACCTGCTATCCATTTCCCCTCCACCTACCCCCCAGCCACCCTACAAGGCCCTTAAAAACAGCATAACACAAAGTAAAACAATAACTCCCACTCCTTTGGCTTGGATACCAATGGACATTGTGCCAGAACATTCCCAACTAGGCATTTCATGGGAAGCACATGCCTTCAATGTGATACAGTCCTTACGGAGGTCTGTGGAGGTCGGGCTAAGAAAGTCACAAGGCAATGCCTGATGGGGTCGCATACAACCCACGTTTTTGTGAAAAGCATAAAGGCCCCAAATTGACTCATAACCCAATCCACTCTCCAGGGATGTAACAGTTGTAGTGCTAGAGGCACTCTTGTGGTCTGACACCCTGTGATGACCTTTGACTACCATTTTTTTAACTGACTTTGGTGTATTACTTTATCCTAGCTTGAATGTACGACGTCCTGCATATGCCTTGTTTCTCTTAAAGGTTACTTTCTTGTAATCTTGCAGTCTTTCAGTGGGAGCTGTCACGGAGTAGGACAGCCTTGCCAAGAACAGAACGTGTGGGATGTGCATTTGAAAGCATGAGAGAGAGAGAGACGTGTGGAATGTACTTTTTGGTCTCGAAGTGCAGTGTTATGAGCAGTGGTGCACAAATGTGCACTGTGTTGTACATTGAGAGATGAAGTATGTGATGCTATAAGCAGTGGTGCACAAATGTGCACTGTGTTGTACAATTGTTAATTTCTTACTATTGGCTTTGACATGGCCTCATGTCATCCTGAATTCTGACTCTGCCTGGCTTGAGCTTTAACTGCGCGCACAGCCACGCTTGCAAGTTGTTTGGGTTAATCACGTTCAAGGTTATTTTGTGAGAGATTGTTTAATGTACCCTGGAAGGCTTTCGTGAGCTTCGTTAAGATAAAGGCTGGAACATGCGAGAATGTAGAGAGAACGTGGGAACTCCTTTCTGCCATGGAATGCTTGCTTGGAATACTGGCCAGTCCCAGTAAGTTTCCTTGTGCGGGGAGGAAGACTCTCGAACCTTCTAGTGTGTGTTTTGAGACTATAAAGCTGAGGTTTGTTGACAGCTGAGTTGGGAGCTCACTTACAGAGTAGACGTACTGCTGTAAGACAAACGGAACCTGAGTCCCGGTCGAGAGTCCAAGCCAGCTGTGAACGGGCCACCCCAGCGTGAATTGGCAAGGATGTCGAGTGAACGATCTGGTGAGGTGATTTGTTTCTGACTAGTGCCATTGTGATGCGTGGTTCCAGTGGCTGTGGTCATTTGAGGTGTTTGAGTTTTGATTATTGCCATTGTGATGTGTGGTCAGTGGCTTTGATCATTTGAGGTGTTTTCTTTGTGATGTGTAAATGAGTCAGAGTGCACATCCAAAGTAATCGTTTGAAGAATTCAGTGTATATATCTGCCTTATCTCTTGCAGGACGTCCCATAATATTTGCTTGAGTTTTATCTCATATTATTTGCTGCTTGTTTATTCATTAGTATTATCCATGCATTTAACTGTTGCACTTACCAAGTGTGTTATTATTGCTTACAAATATATATATATATATATATATATATATATGTGTGAGCATTGTAAAATAAAACCCCAAGCCTTATTCTAAAAAAGAGAGTCTTTGCATTTTGTAAAGTAAAACCCTTTTCTAGGTGTTGTTGTGTTTTATGTCTCCTGCTTCGCCGTGTTTGAGTCACCGTGTGGGAGATTCTGATTTATCTGAAAGGCGAAGCAAGACAACAGTAAACCATTACCCCTTTTAACACTATCCAAGGCGGACATGGGGCAGTTCCCTCACCAGCACGTGGGGCGCCTCTAGTCCAGAGGCAACTGTTGAAGCGATCTTACCAAAGCAGCAGCAGAGTTCCCATCCGAGGTCACAGAGCCGGGAGCATCAGGCATGGATTCCAGGTCGGAGTCAGGTGCCAGGGTCTGAAACCGATTTACACCATGTAGAGAGACATCCGCCACCACCTGCGCTTGCTCTTTAGCAGCTTGTTCATTTGTGGGATGCGACCGGGGCCGCATCCCAGTGAGAAATTAAATAATAGTGCCAGAACAGTAAAAAGTGCGGAGAAAAGGAAGGTACACCATCTGAGCACCTCCTCACACACTCCCCAGGGATGTAAAAGAGGCCCCCACTATAGCTGCAGGAAGACTCGCAGATCGGTGAGCTGACTTAGGTCGCGGAGGGGGGGGCGGGGGAACCACGATGTGAGGGAGGCGGACTTGCACAAATTCGAAACACCACTGGAGTGAGGCCACCACATGCTATATTAAGAGAACTTTAAGCTAATTCCCCACACGACTTACACCTGTCGAAAGAACCACCCAATACACGGGAGTGGGTGAGAGAGCTGGGACCCATCAATACCGGGCCCTGAGAGTAGCTGGACAACTGTGAGACCTGCACGGACGTAGTGGAGGGCTCCTCTATGCCGCCCACAAAACAGCAAAACAACAGAGTTTCCTCCTATTTCACCCCCCCCCCCAGCCACTAAGGATCCACAGGTGTCTGCAGGAGGGGAGAACGTCATGGCGCTATCTAAAGAAGACCTACTTGCCACCCTCAGGGAATTCAAACAGGAACTTCGAGAGGAACTAAAGGCAGACATGGCACAGTCCCTGGACTCGCTTAGGGCCGATCTTAGTGGCAGACTAACTACTCTGCAGCAAGATGTCGACTCGGTGGGTGCCAGGGTGATGGACATAGAAACCAAAACCACTAATCTAGAACGACGGACGGATCAGATAACAGTGACTACGTGGGAACTCCAAACTCAACTACATGCAATGTTGTTGAAAAATGAAGACTTGGAGAACAGGTCAAGGCGTGATAACATACGAATCCGTAATCTGGAAGAAGGAGCAGAAGGACCAGACCTGAAGGCATTTGTAATGGGACTCTTCACCGAAACGCTGGGAAAGACAACAACCAAAGTCAAAATAGAAAGAGTTTATAGGGTGGGGAGACCCAACCAAGGAGAGAAACGCCGACCACGAGATATCCTGGGAAAACAACACTCTTTTAAGACTAAAGAGGCCATACTGCAAGCCGGCAGGAGACTAGACACAGTGAGGGTCCCAGTGTTCTCCTGCGAACTACATCAGGATGTAGCACCAGCAACTCTGGCACGCCGTCAACAACTCAGACCCGTCACGGAGAAACTCAGGCAAGATAATATTAGATATTAGATACCCATTTGGACTAGGTTTCGAATATCATAATAAGGCACATCACATAACCGAGATTAAAGAAACATTCACGCTGCTGGGTCTCCCGACCCCAGAGAACGATGCAGGGGCGAATAACAACGACCAACGGGATGACCCTCCACCTGGTGCGGGAAAAGGAAATCAATAGCAAACCTGCCGTCCCCCTAGATCGCAGAAGAAACATGGCACTCCTGAGATAACCTGAGAGATCTCGTACTGATGATGTCCCACCAGAAAACTTTTTAAACACATCCACAATCCTACAGAGTGAAGGCAGCAATTTGTTCCATCATACCAGCAATGAATATCAAGAGGCCATTCTTTATACAAATCATAAAGACCCGATCATTATTGGCACTAAAATACGCGAGGGTCAACAACTTGAAATACGCTGGTGGAGCATGCCAACGGGACTCATTTCAACGAAAGAGAACTTGTCTTACGACCTAACCTCACTAAACAGACCTCGGCAGCGGACTATGGTCCAACTCGCCTCAAATGTTTGATAGTCACCACGATGGTGACCTGAGCTGGGGACATGTTGTCCCAACGTTAACTTTGTTGAAGGTTGATTTTCTTTCCTCTTTTCCCTTTTATGTCTTTTTCTTTTTTTTTCTCTTTTCTTTTTACGGGGACCTAGGCGACGGGAGTAACGCGGGTGTGTCTTGCCTTCCTCGCCCTCACAATACTACCACCCCCCACACGATGGCCCAAACACATCGAGGTAGAAGACATAAAACTCAACAACACCTAGAAAAGGGTTTCACTTTACAAAAGGCAAAGACTCTTTTTAGAATAAGGTTTGGGGTTTTATTTATGCAATGCTCTCTAACAGAAAGGCTTTCCCAGATGTCAAATAAATAACATTCAAATGTATATATAGATATATATATTTATATGCAAGCAATAATAACACACTTGGTAAATGCACAAAGGAAATCCTCAGCACACGTCTGTAGTGTATCTAAACATTTATCTGCACATTGCATGCATAAATATTAACACAGTATTTTGAGTTTCTTGTTTTTCTTTCTTTATTCTTATAGTTTCTCTTCAGCCGACACGTGTTTCGTCGCATACACTGGGAAATCGTCCCGCGACTTTCTCAAGGCTCTACAATCTTTGGTATATTCTTTTCTTTTGTGGTGATAATTCCAACCCACAAAGGGTAAAATATCTGTCTTCTGCTTTAAAATCGGTTCTTCATTCAGGAAAGGTCCCCGTCTGACCAATCCACAAGCTCGTACGGACAGCTCCGTCATCAACGTAGTCCAAAAACCGTGACTCTCGAGTACTTGGTAAATGCAACAGTTAAAGGCATGAATAATAATAATGAATAAACAAGCAGCAAATAATACTGGACGTCTTGCAAGAAATCAGAAAGATATATACACTAAATACATCAAATGATTACTTTGGATGTGCACTCTGACTCATTCACACATCACAAAGCAAACACCTCAATTGATCATAGCCACTGGCCACACATCACAATGGCACTAATCAAAACTCAAACACTTCACTTGGTGCAAACACTGCATCTTAGCCCACTCCAGACCGGGGGATTTAACAGCCGGGGATAAGAGCCTCCGCAACCAGGGTTCCGCTGTACCGAAGTAGATGCGTCCGTCCCCATTCGGATTCCAAAATCCCAGTTTCTAAGTCAACAACCCTCAGCTTTATAGTCTCAAAACACACTAGAAGGTTTGAGAGTCTTTCCATCTGCGCCAAGGAAACTTACTGAAACTGGCCAGTTTCAATGCAAGCATTCCAGGGCAAAAGGAGTTCCCACGTTCCCTCTACATTCTCACATGTTCCAGCCTTTATCTTAACGAAGCTCACGAAAGCCTTCCAGGGTACATTAAACAATCTCTCACAAAATAACCTTGAACGTGATTAACTCAAACAACTTGCAAACACTCTGGGGGCCTGTCTGGGCGCGCAGAAAAGCTCAAGCAAGACAGAGTCCGAATTCAGGATGATATGAGGCCATGTCAACGCCAATAGTAAGAACTTCATAAAACTTCCCAATGTACAACACAATGCACATTTGTGCACCACTTCCTATAGCATCACATACTTGATCTCTCAATGTACAACATAATGCACATTTATACACCACTGCTCATAACACTGCACTTCGAGACCAAAAAGTACATTCCACACCTCCCTCTCTCTCTCATGCTTTCAAATGCACATCCCACATGTTCTGTTCTTGGCAAGGCTGTTCTACTCTGACATCTCCCACTTCAAAACTACGAGAAGAAATCTTCAAGAGAAACAAGGCATATGCAGGACGTCGTACATTCATGCTAGGGTAAAGTAAAACACCAAAGACAATTAAAATGATGGTAGTCAAAGGTCATCATGTGGTGTCAGACCATAAGAGTGCCTCTAGCACTACAGGGTGGAACACAGAAGGGCAACATACACTGGAGGTACATAAGCGAGCAACCTGGAAGGGATGGACGCCGACGGAAGGGGAAGAGGAGTGGGGCGCGGGGCAGAAGAAGGCGAACAAGGGCTAGCTAAAAGGTACACACAGTTGCAATGGTAATCACCACATTGTCATGGAATGTTAGAGGTATGAATGCCCCTTCCAAACGTCAGAAGATCTGGAAATATCTCACTGATCAACACTATGACGTGGTGGCTCTCCAGGAGACCCACCTCAAGAGATCAGATGACCATAGAATAAAACACAAGGCATACCCACTGATATATAAATCGTCCGCTTCTACAAAACACAACGGAGTCACCCTTCTCTTCCATTCCTCCCTCAAATTCCAACCGGAATACTACAAAACTGATAAGGAGGGGAGAATGGTACTGGTGAAAGGCCGAATAAGGGGATGGCTCTGTACATTTGCGGCGATATATGTGCCCAATGCTAACCAGGTGGTTTTCATTCACAACACTCTGTCCTTATTGGGGGGCTTTGCTGAGGGAGATATAGTTCTGATGGGAGACTTCAACCTTACCTGGCACACAGGGATAGACAGCACAAACCCACATAGAGCCCACACAGGAAGCTTCCCAAAGAATATGAAACAAACTATACAAGAGCTGGGTGTCAGGATCTCACCTGTGTTTCCGCAGGAACGTCATGGAACTGAAGTATGGTCCGCAACTTCTCCCAACCACCTATTGCGCTTGACAGCGTCTAAGCAACAATGATAATCTGGGGAAGAAGGGAAACAAAACAAGGAAAGAAGGGGAGACAATCCCTCGTCGCAAACCAGTAACCACAAGATGTCGTCAAGGAAAAACGTCAAGGCAAAACATAAGGCTGTAGATAAGAGGGAACATACATTAAGAGACAAAATGACACACCAGTTTATAAATGAGTCTATGTTCTCTCTTCTTTTACCTAAATGTTCCCTTCTTCTGTTATTGGGTAAATAAAGGAAAGGTGCAGTACAACAGCATCTGTCTAAAGCTGTGAAACAAAAAGGAATGTATTTAGTAAAGACGGGGTCTGGTGGAGAGAAGCTACTCTATGTTGAATAAGTGTAACTTGCCCACCTATGCCACATACGTGGAATGTAACACTGTGAGGAGGGTAAGTGGATATGCAACCAAAAGGTTACCTTATCTTCAGGTCGTAATACCTCACTACTTCCTTGTAGGTAATCCCAGGTAATCAAGAAGGAGAAGTTCTCCGCAATGCCCCGAGCACCCAGATCAGGTAAGTGAGAGGTACATGTAGGAACACAGAAAACAAAGTGCAGCGCAAAGCGCTGTTACCGTAACCACGGTCTTGTAAGCAGCAACGTCCTTTTCTCCCCGTTATTTGTAGGAATTGCAGGAAACGAGCTGACGGAGGAGCCGAGGAGAGGACGACCCGACTGGAACGTACACCGCGCAACACCGACGAGGATGTGAAGGGGCGCGACAAACCGGAAGTGACTCAGGTAGGCAAGCGAGTTCTAAGGCTGGAACGCGAAGCGCAGTTACACGAGGAAGGCCGGGCTTTGAGCTTGCCTGACCTATCCTCGCGCATGCGCGTCTTCGGTTGGTGGCCATCTTTGTAGTCTTTTGGTCCCGTCTTGGTGGATCTTGGCTCGGCAACCGTGACACTGGGTCTCAGAGACACTTGGAGGGAAGCGCACCCAGAAGATAGGGATTACACCTTCTTCTCCCACATCCATTGCACCTATTTGAGACTCAACTACATTTTCATGAGCCAAGCCTTAAACAAGCAGGTCAGAGAAGCCACCATACATCCTATTATTATCTCTGACCACGCACCAGTCATGGTCACCCTGGAGTGGTCCAGCCCTGAATCCAGATTCAAGAGGTGGTTCTTCCCCAACACAGTAGCGAGAGATAAAGCGCTGCGCGATGCATTACGTACATCAATCAGGGAATTCTTTCAATTAAACGATCCCCAGGACACGTCACCAGCTAACAACTGGGACGCGTTTAAAGCCGTGGTCAGGGGCCAATGTCTAACACTAATGACTGCTCTCAATAAAGAGAGAACAACATAAAGACTGAACCTAGAGGGAGAACTGAAAACACTAGAACAAACACACAAGGCCAATCCCACGCTCACCCTCCAAAGAAAGGTCACAGCCCTGAAGAGGAAACTACACACGATCTACTCTAACAGTGCAGAGTTGACACTGCTACGACTTAAACAGACCGCGTATGTACAGGGCAACAAAGTGGGAGCACATCTGGCGCGACAACTTCGTGTAAAAAGGGAAAAGGACTACATTGGAAACATACAGGAATCCTTAGGTACACAGACACAGGAAGAATCAGGGAAAGCGCAACTATTTAGGGACTTTTATAGCACACTCTATACAGCTGACCAACCTTGTCCTCAGGCGCAAGCGGACTACCTTAGCGAGGTAGAGCTCCCTCAGATCACACCGACCCAGAACGAACAATTGGGGGAGCCCATAACGGAGGAGGAAGTACTGAAAGCACTAGGGGGTCTGAAGTTGCACAAATCTCCGGACCCTGGTGGCCTGACAACGCAGTTCTACAAAACTTTCAATGCAGAGCTAATCCCCCATCTGACCTCCCTTTTTAATCACATAGCGGACACCAAACAGGTAACAGACACTATGCGTGAAGCACTGATTACAGTGATTCCCAAACCTGGGAAAGACCCCAGGCAATGCGGATCGTATCGCCCCATAGCACTTCTCAATCTCGACGTCAAATTATATTCCAAGATCCTGGCCACTCGCTTGGAGAACTTGATGCCGGGTCTGATACACCCGAACCAATCGGATTTTATTACGGGCAGACAAACGCACGACAACGTGCGCAGAATGATTCACCTAATAGAAAAAACTACTAAAAAGCAGATCCCCGCAGTTCTTCTCGGCTTAGACGCTGAGAAGGCGTTTGACCGGGTGGACTGGCCCTATCTCTTCCAGACCCTGCAGCGGTTCGGCTTCTGCGAGATATTCATAAACATGATAAAGGCTAACGTTGCAGCCCCAGGTGCGAGAGTCTTGGTTAATGGTGTTGCTTCTGACACCTTTTTCCTGGGTAGGGGAACAAGACAGGGGTGCCCCCTGTCGCCGCTCCTCTTTGCGCTTAGCATTAAGCCCTTAGCCGCAAGGATCAGAGAGAATCAGGGGATCAGGGGAGTTGCGTTTGGATTCAATGAACATAAAATATCACTATTCGCCGACAACATTTTACTGACACTAACTGAATCACAACGATCCATAGTAGCACTCCGGGAGGAGCTGAGATGCTTCGAGGGGGTGGCGGGTTTCCGCATTAATCTGCATAAATCTTTCCTCCTTAACCTGACACTGTCGGAAGCAGAAATGGGTGACCTGGTGGCTTCAACCCCCTTCCAGTGGGCCAAGAGAGAATTAACATACCTAGGAATAATGTTGACCCCCAAAGATTCAGGGCTATTTGCAGCTAACTATCCTCCACTCCTGTGTCAGCTCCAGGCCGACCTTAAGCGATGGGTTCCCCAATATCTTTCTTGGATGGGTAGAATACATGCCGTTAAGATGGTAGTTCTCCCGAAATTCTTGCGTCTATTTCAGAGTCAGCCCATTGAGCTTGAGAGAGGCTTCTTGCACGGAGTCCACGTATTGATAAAGAAGTTTGTATGGCAGAATAAAAGACCAAGGCTCCCGTTCACTCTTCTACGGAAGCCTACAGATGAGGGCGGCCTGGTGATGCCTGACCTAAACCTCTATTACAAGGCAACTTAACCTTGAGTCATGGTTGAATGGTCTCAACGTGAGTCAGATAAACACTGGCTACACATGGACCAGGTGATAGCGGGGAGGGTGATATTGGATCTCCTATGGAAACCAAAGTCGGACCGACCGGCAAATGCTTACATAAGCACACCTACTAAAACGACTCTTAAAACCTCAGATGACGTACTTAGGCAGATGGAATGGACTACGTTCCCTTCGCCGTTCACTCCCATACACTACAATCCTGCTTTCCCACCAGCATTACAGCCTGGCCCATTCGACGCATGGAGAGAGGGAGGTTGCCTTACCTTAGCTGACATTTTCCATAACTGGTGCGTTTTAGCATTTGAGCACTGCCAAAGAGACTTCCACTTACCCAACACAGAATACTATCGCTATCTCCTGTTATGTCACTGGGTCCTACAACCCGAGATAAGAGAAGGGGCGACAAGGAAACTCACGACACTAGAACACTACGTGAGGGGAGACAGCTCAGTAAAAGGAGCAATCTCCTTCCTTTATTCCCTACTGCTGCACACACTACCGTCTAGGCGCCCACAACATCTCGAATTTTGGGAACACACACTAGGCCAGGATATTACAGACACACAATGGAAAGCCTTATGGAAGGATATAAAATGCCACAACCACTCCCTAGGCCAGCGCAAAGCCAATTACAAGATACTTTATGACTGGTATCTCTACCCTACGAAATTGAAAAAGATATTTCCCAACACATCAGACCTCTGTTGGAGAGGTTGCGGCTTGCTGGGCGGCTTCCACCACATATGGTGGGATTGCCTGATTGTCTGAAATCCTGGCTCAAATTAAAGAGATTTTGGGTTACCCCATCACAGATTCCCCACACTTCATGCTTCTTGGCCTTCGTGACCCAGATCTGAAATACCAAACAACAGCTGATCAGGCCATCATGTGGCTTTGTTTCGGGGCGGCAAAACAGCATTAGTTGCTGCCTGGAAGAAGAAAGAAGCCCCAGCCATAACACAATGGCACGCACGGTTATGGCAGGTGCTCACTATGGAACGTATGAGCGACATTTGCAGGGATGAGTTCAAAAACTTTGAATATGCCTGGGGCCCCCTAGTCATCTATCTATCTAGCGGTCTCCCGCTGACCATCTGCCCCAAGAGGGTTAGAGCACTGCACCTGTTTCAGTTCTAACCAGGGCCACCATAGTCATCAAAGCCTACTCCAGAAGCGGATAAGCAACTCTAGTTCGCCCAGGGCCCTGATTAGCACAGGTCTTTAGTTCTGTTTCGTTAAGGTTTACTTTCACCCTCCTTCCTAAATATAGTCCTGGTCTGCCTTTCCTTGTCCCCAACCCACAAATGGAAGCAGTAATGCACTCACTCTTCACCGGGAATAGATCTGCGGGAGGGGGGAGGGTTATGGGAAGAAGGGAGGGTTGAAATTAAAGAGAATATGTTCTTACAGTTTTTTTCTTTTCTCTGTTGTAGTGAAATGTAATGTGAGTTTTTTTTCGGTAATACCTGAAGAGATAATTGCAGGGGATTTAACTCGGTTCAACCGATAGACTCTGTACAAGGAAATAGATTACTAATAGCTGTATACGAGTGTAAGGACACAATGTACTACCATGTATGTTGATTAATGTCTTGGAAAACTTAATAAAAACAAGTTTGGCAAAAAAATAGAACTCAACTTTGTCTGAATAATATCATCTGCTGAGCATCCCAGAGCTGCGTCAGCATCTCCTCGTGGAAGCATGCACTGTATGTGTGCTTGATCGGTGTTTATAAGCCACTGATTTGCTCTGTGGGTAAACATTATTAATTAATTCCCACGATTATCTTGGATGGTGGTGTTTATTAAGGGGGATTTGGGGGGAAGCCGACCACAGAGAGATTGCCCCCCCCCCAGGGAATTTGAGGAAGTGGAGCAGTTGGACAACTGCTCTGGATTTGGGCCGTTTGTGGTCTACTTATGTAGCCCAGGGGTATATATTCTTCTTCTTTGGCGTTACCAGCCAGCATTCTGTCTTGGTGACACAGAGGCTGGTACCTGGTAAATAGTATTTTTGTTTCTACATAGCGTTAGGTCGGTTTTGGTGGTTTCTGGTGTTTGTGGAGTTGGTAAATAGGGTAGTATATAGTTTACTGTGACTCACTTACTTGAAGATGATGGCGTCTAGTGTTGTGGTGAATGACGACAAGGAGGCCCAAGCGATGAGGCTGTTGGCAGAGGCGGGTGGCTCGATTTGCTGGTGGAGGGGGAGCCACTGTGTGGCAGTCGTCCCGCAAGGAAGGCTGCCAAAGGGGTCGCGGCTGCGGTGGGGGCCTGCTCACCGCTGCGCCTGACTCCAGTGCCAGTGGAGATCCATGTAGGCAAATGGAGAGGCCCTGTGAGGGCTGCAGGGCTCTGTGTGGTCCCAGGTGGCACTCGGCTCCTCTAAGCGGGTGGGGCCAGCACGCAGAGATGCGCATTACTTCAGAAGATACCAGGTGTGAGAGCGAGGCCTCTCTGGAGTTGGGACAAGCCTCGTGGCTTGAAAAAGTTGGCGGGCCACCGCAGACACGTGCGCAACCTCGTGGAAAGGGAAGAGAAGAGGCTCCTCAGAGCAGCGAGGCAGGGGGAAAGAACAAGTGGTCAAACAGAGGGTTAATGAGGTGGGAGGGGAGGAGAAAGCCTTACTAGGATTGCATGAAGAGGCTGGGGGTAGCGGTGAAGAAGGGATTGGGGAAGGGGTGAATTTTCAGGCTGTGCATTAAGATTTGTTGGAGGAAAAGGTTGACTCTGGTTTACCTGAAAAGATGATGGTGTCAGAAGGGGGACCCAGTTCCATGAAGAAAGGTTGGTGGAATCCCATAGATTGGAACAGTAGTGCCTGGTTCATGAGGGCTCCGGATGGGGTGAAGGCAAAATGAGTGTATGGTAACCAGGGAGGGGTGAGCAGCCAGGTGGAAGGAGTTACAGGGTTTGGGCAATGCAACGTAACAAGGACCCCCTGTAAATATTCTAGACTCCTAGGACAGGGTAATAATACAATATGAGGTAAAGTTCCTAGGCAGTTGAATGGCTTGAATTAGATTAAACACTCATCAACAAGAACAAGAATGATAAGAAGAACTCAGCGTGAATAAAAAATTGCTACATTAAAATATATTTAAAAATTGCTTTATTCATGATTGTAACCGATAATTATGTATATAAAAAAATATATACTAAGAACATTCATTCTACTGATATGGTGGACATAATATAGTTCTAATGCACATTTGATATTAAATAGCCAAACAATTGGTCTCAAATAGACAAAACATTAATGTATATACATGGACAAATTAAAAAACAAGATGACATGAACAACAGCAAGTAGTGTGGGGTGGTTAACAGATGATTCTTCTCAACGCGCGTTTCGGCACTAACGGTGCCTTCATCAGGAGGGCCACACTGTTTTCCTACAGAACAATAAAGAATCTATAAAAAACAATTCTAAAAAATGCACACTGAGTTCAACGATATCTCCTGAGTTACATCTATATTCCAAGTTGCCAGTGATGAAATAGAGAAGAAAAGAATACTTGAAAAGATGTTATCTTTCCAATAGACCTCTTTACTGTAGAAAATAGATAAAGCTGTATTAATCATCCACAGTAAAGACGATAAAGAGAAATGGCAATAGTAAGTACCAATCCACCAAGATCACCAAGAGTTAGTAAGAAGCGAAATCAAGAAAAATGAAAGAGGAATTAAATTGAGAACCAAAAACTCAACAGCTCCTATTAAGGTATCTAATTCGTGTTAATTACTTGAAAGATTTCATGATGAAAATAACAATAAAGATGAGTAGAGCTTACTGTCTGAAAATAAGATATCAGCTTCAAGTCACAATGTATGGATATATAGGTCACACCAGACCTGTAGGTGAATATGAAAGCATCATTAATAACTCAAATGATAAAAACAGTGACAATTTATCACTATTAACATACTATAGAAAAGCCCTGACGAATTGGCATCTTGAACTAATTAATATAAACTATTTGAAAATTACTATAATAGTAGCATATGAAGAAAACAAGATTTAAAAGTGCTTCTACAGAGTAATATAGATCTAAGGAGACTCCAGGACTGAAGCGTGTACACTCCCTGGAAAAGCTATCAATACCCAGCTATACCATATGGCCTGTAGTTGAATAGTTGATAAAGGATTCTACATGTTCCACCAATATCAACAAGGCGATGAAAAAAATGCAAAGAGTGCAGCAAGGCATCATTACCTGGATACAGGGTCTTAAAGTGACAATGTATACATCAGTTATCAAAGGGGTAGTACCCAGGGAGGGATGTCCACGGTCAACTTAAATGCTCAAAGAAGTTTGAAAGATCAAAATAGATCAGAAATGCTCAAAGCTCGTCACGCTGTTCTGCAAAAGTAAGATGGAAAATCTATATAAGAACTGCTGTGACGGTTAATCTAAATACATAAAATACTCTGAGAGTGGTACGCAAATTTAATTTATTTTAAACAAGACTCTACCTGATGTGTACTAATGCGAAGGCCACGATTTTAAAATGGGAGGGCTGGTTAACCATACAGTCGAAATATGTTTGACCAGAGAGATGGAAGGTTCCCCTCTGTTTTGGACCGGATTACTCCAAAACCGTCACTCTGCACTGCGGAAAGAATACCAATTCAAGATGGAACAAATGGTACTAAACCAACAGCTGAACGTGGTGACGCTCGTGTTGTATGTAAGATAAAGGGCAATCATAACTATACCTGGTCTTAATGCGTAAGTTAGAGTATCCGTAAAGCCGGGCTGTAAAACGACGTTGTCAGTCCTACGTAGATGCAAAAGCTACGGCAATGCAGCAAATCAAAGAAGGGTCAATGGACGAGTACGTCTCACGCTGTATGGAAGATAAAACGGAAACTAAAGTGGCCGAAGGTCCACTAAATGAAGTTAAAAGCAATAGGAAAGCTGTCGTGTCTGAATATGGCAAAGGTGAACTCTTACCTATGATAAATCCAGTTACGAATACCAAATGAGCAAGGCCGCCATGATAGAAGCCCGACTGTGTTCCAGTGTGTTTATAAGCGTTTCGCCACGGATCACGTGGTCTCGTAGCGTGACTGCTCAACGATAAAAATAAAAAACAGACTCTGAGGCGACCTCACAGTGTGGTGTGAAGTAACCGGTGCAGTCTGTAACAATAAAAATAGAGAAAAGACTCTGCATGTGAAGGCGCTATGTGGTCTAAGGTATCAGATATAGTTTGTACAAATTAAACAATGGGCGAAAGCCAGTGCTATTAGAAATTGTTGAATAGTATAGCATTCTCCCAGGGCAAATCATTGTTCAATCCTTTTTTATATGTATTTAGAAAAAATATCCAGTAAACTTCACGTTTTTTCCGGATTTCCTCGTTCCTCAATTCATTTGAATGTCTTATTTTCTCCAAGATATGCCATTTAATGTCATCAGGAGAATGTTTAAATTCGCAAAAGTGTTTCACCATAGGGGCATTGAGTTTAACTGTACGAATCGCCGAGCGATGTTCTGTTAAACGGGTAGCAATGGCTCTAGATGTTTCTCCAACGTAACCTAAGTTACATGGACAAACAATCAGATAAACTACATTATCTGTTTTGCAATTACACATAGTTTTAGACTGAATATCGTGTCCATTAAAACTAAACATGTTACCTTCTATAGCGCTCGCACAAGCTTTACAGTTAGAATGCAGACATCGGAAGGTCCCTTTTATTGGTGCACTTCCATCAATGGTTTTTTGTATAAAAGGTATACTTACATCAAATCGTGAATGGACAATTAAATCTTTAATGTTTTTATTTCTTCTATGTGCGAATAACGGTTTTTTCAATTTAAGTGATGGTTCTTGATCACTATTGAGTATATGCCAATTGGCATTGATTATTTGCTTAACCTGATTATTCAAAGTGGAATGTTTAGTAATACATACTAACTGTTCAGTATTAGTTTGGTTCTTAGGTTTTAGTAGATGGTCCCTGTCATAAAATCTGGCTCGTTTGTATGCCTCCCGTATTAATCTATGGGGATATCCTCTGGCATAAAATTTCAATTTCATAGTTTCTGCTTGCAAATCATAATCAGTAAGGTTAGTACAGTTGCGCCGCAGTCGTAAAAACTGCCCAAAAGGGATGCTTTGTTTCTGAGTTCTAGGATGATAACTTTCAAAATGCAGTAAAGTATTCCTAGCGGTAGGCTTAACAAATAAATCTACTTCCAAATGATCCATATTTTGCTTGATCAGAATATCCCAAAATTCTATCTGATGTTTACTTTTATGACTTGTAAATTTCAAATTTACATCAATCGCATTTAACCATAGTAAAAATTCATCTAGGGTTTCTGCTGTATCTGACCAAATGAAAAAAATGTCATCAATATAACGCGACCAGTGTAGTACTGATTCATAGAAGGGAGCTATTTCATTATCTATGTATTGTTGTTCAAACTGCGCCATATAGATATTAGCAACCGAAGGTGCTACTGTCGCTCCCATACTAACCCCTCTAATTTGTTTGAACAGATGTTTGGGGCCAAGTCACAGACTATGGAGGGTGTCTGGCTGTCTTGGGGGCCAGGTTTTGGATGAATGGTCAGGTCCTTCAGTGGCAGTTACGAACATTGTATGGAGTAATGAGGATGAGGGTGACCAAGAGGGGGGTATGGTTGATGCCTACAGGTCCGAGGAAGGTTTGAAGGTGTCCGGTGAAGCAGGGAGGCCCATTAAAAGTATATGGGAAGTTAGCTCAAGTGGGGGTACGTCAGGGGTCATTAGGGGAAGCAGGGGCCGATAGCCCTTTAGGTCCTTGGCCGTTATTAGCCGGAGCTCCCTGGTTTCCCCATGGCAAGCGTGTGTGGAGGCACGCGCAGCTTTAGGCGATGGTTATAAGGTGTCAAGGTGGAGGGTTGAGCAGGTTATGGGTTGTACCAGCACACCGGGCCTTTTTTCTTTTTTTTTTACAGGACAAAGACGTAGAGGAAGTAGCGGACTCAGGAGTGCTTAGTGCAGCTCGTTGGACCCAAGAGGAAGAGACGACAAGATCACCGTCCCAAGAAGGTCTGGTGTGGCCTCAGTGGTGCAATACGCAGGAGGGTTTGGTACAATCCCCAGCAGAACAGCGTATGGGATGATGCGTCCCGCATCAGGGGAGAGGTGGGGAGGGCAAGGTACGGCCCCCCTGCATAAGTTGGTTTGTGAAGCATGGAGCAATCTGACAGACGTATGCAAGGGTGGTTGAAGTGAATGCAGTGAAGTTGTCCACTCTTGACTATGAAAGAGAGAGCTTGGAAGAGGGGGAATTGCAAGATGAGGATGAGACGGGAGAATCTAGTTGGTGGCAGGAAGGCTCCGAGGGGGGGTAATATGCCCCTAGTATTTTTTAGGATGCAGGTGCACGCAGCAACAAAGAGGCCGAGTGAAAACTGGTGACAAGAAAGGATGGCGAAGCGCCGGGCCCCCGAGTGGGAACCAACCTTGGAGCCAGGTAAGGCACCGCGGAGCAAGCCGTATGCTGCAAGTATGATATTTGTGAAGGGTTGAGGCGAAGGAGCCTCAGGAGAGCTGGGAGGCCCACCTAAGGAAAGATCTCTATGTGAGGGACACTGGTGTTGGTACAGAGGAGCACCATTTGTGCACAAGGTTTTCACCCCTGGGGCAAAGGGGACAACAAATGGGAGGTAATTGGGGCCATAAGCAAAGGGGAACTGGTTAAAGAATAACCTGGGACCTCCAGCAAGGTCGTGGACAAGGGAACAAGTTCGGGGTCGGGGGGGGGGGCACACAATGGGATACGGTGGTAGAGTCTGGGAAGCCAGGGAAACTGGAGAGTAAGGAGTTGAAAATCAAAAAGTTGCCTTATATGGAGACATCAAAACCATTAGGGGCTCAACTCACGCTGGCGACTAAGGAGAAGATCTGGAAGGGAGAGTACGTTGAGATGCTGAAATTGCTACATAGGGAGCTTAGGTCCAAAGAAGGCTCAAAGGAGGAAGAACTGGATGGTCCAAACAGCCAAGGGTGCCGGTAAATACAGAGAACAGGACAGCGGCATTTCTTTTATATGCTAGTGTGTACTATGAAAAGCACCCAGTGAGGTCAGTCGCACTATTCAAATATATAGACGTCATCAGAAAAGCCTAGATAAATTACGGAGGTTATGCTTGGGCTCAGGATGATGAAGAAGTCCGGGCCCGCAGCGGGTGGATCCAGATGCACAATGCGGTGAGCTTGACACTGACCTATGGCAGCACACTATGGGTCCAGCTAAGTTTGGTAAACTAGGGAGGGGTGGGGGTTTGGGGCAAAGGACAGGGTGTCAGCTTGGAGCTTGCTGGGACTTCAATAAGGGACTTCGCACAAGGAAATATTGTAAGTTCCGGCATGAGAGTTCCAAATGCACAGGAAGACATGCCTTGGTCAATTGCTTCGGGAAGGTAGTCCATCCAGTTACTCAGCAGGGCATGGGAAGCAGAGGGTTCCACAGGAGAGTAGCAGCAAGGTCAGGCAACTGGCTACAGGGCAGAGAGGGGCGGACTGGGACCTGGAGGGAAGGGCTCGTACACCTATTAAGTTATATAGATTGAAATTTTGGCTTTCCCATTATGACCGGAAGAAAGACGCCACACTACTATTACAAGATTTTGCTTGAAGATTCAGACTGTGTTATGAGGGCCCGAGACTTCCCCGCAGGGCGACTAATTTGAAATCAACCAACAAGCACAGACAAGTAGTGAGAGACAAATTGCTCAAGGAGATTCAGGCGGGTGAACGGGACTTCCCTTTGAGGTCTGGCCTATGGAAATCTAATAGTGTCTCCGAATTGAGTGGTACCCACAAAAGAACAAGACAGTTTAGGTTGCTTCATCATCTCTCTTGGTCAGAAAGACAGCAGGTCAATGATTTCATACCTGAAGAACAAGTTTCTGTGACATACTCATCAGTGTATTTAGCACAAGCTTTAATGGAAAGAGGGGGGACAGCGGGCACTTATGGATTAGAGCGACATTAGGTTGGCTTCCCATTTGTTGCCAGTACACCCTGCCGGCTTTCACCTGTCGAGCATACAATTTGAGGACAGATAATATGTGGACAAAGCGCTTCCAATGGGTTGCTCCATTTCCTGTGGTCTCTTTGCGTGCTTCTGTATGTTTTTGCAATGGCTTTTCACATCGTAAACGGGTCACGAGCATATAACGCATTACTTGGATGACTTCTTTTTTGTGGGAAAACTCAGTTTTGCGGACTCCAAGCACCTGCTGGTAAGCTTCCAGGAGCTCATGGGTGATCTAGGAGTGCCACTGTCATCGGAGAAAATGGTCGGCCCCAGCACGGTCTTCTCTTTTCTTGGTATTGAGATTGATTCAAGGGCTATGGAAGCCCGATTGCCAAAAGAGAAGAAAGTTACTATTCAGAGGCTTTTGGATGCAATGTTGGGAAATTCAAAAGACCCTCTCAAAGAGGTGCAGGTCCTGTTGGGCCATTTGAACTTTGCGTGCAGGGTGGTGAGAGCGGGGAAGACATTTTGTAGGAGGTTGGGCTTGTCACTCTCTGGTTTGCCATTACCACATCATCATATCAGGTTGTCCGGAGGTGTCAAAGAGGACCTGAGGATGTGGCGAGTCTTTCTACAATCCTTTAATGGGATTTCCCCAGCAGCATTGACAGATATGAATTGGGACACTCAGATCTTTTCAGACGCGGTAGAGGGCCTTGAATTTGAGCTTTATTGGCAGGGGCATTGGTGTGCTTCCGAGGAGCAGCCACCAGAGTGGAAGCAGGGTGGCTGAAGCTTGGATTGCTGGAGTTTTTTCCTTTGGTGGTGGCAGTGTAGTTATGGGGTGAGTAGTTGTCCCCTGGCGAGTTCTCTTTAGAATCGACAACATGTTGGTTATGCAGGTGGTTAATAGGCAGTCAGCGAGGGGTGGGGGCGTGGCCAACACCCAAGCAAGGCGGACGCATAGTCACTGGGCTCCCGGGCCCCGAAATGCACCATCCTCGCCTATCTGGCTGTGGCATTGGCAGGTGTGCCCTGCGGATATAATTTGGCTGATCCCTCCAGCTTTGGCGGTGTCCCAACGGGGCAGCTGGGGGTGAGGAGACGACTTCACACCGTGCAAATGAGATGGCAGATGGCAGATGGCAGCCGACCCAGTGGCTGACTGCTGACAATAAACCCTTAAGTTTACTTGCTGCCAAGATCCTCCTGTGCAGGCAGAGGACGGTGAGTCGATCCTCCTGGCTGTGGCGAAAGCTCCCTCGGAGCCGCTTGCACAGCCTGAGGAAGAGCGGCCTGCGTGGACTGCAGCAGGATGTGTTCTCCCACACGGGACGCCCCCGCGGGCCCTGAGGAAAACATATGGCATTGGGACAGATAGCCTGTGACTCTGCTGTAGGACTAGAGGCCGAGGCTCCATGACCAGCCCCTCACCAACCCAGTGATTAGTACCTGCATCCTATAGTGCCCGTCTCACAGGAGAAAGCTGGGACAAGACTCTGAAGCCGCCATAAACTTGTCACGCCCTGCAGAACTATAAGGGCCTACATTCAGGGGGGAAATTAAGTGGGCACAAATATCAGCTGACTGAACGGGGAGGGTGGCACAGGCACAATCTCGAAGCTGCCCAGTGGTGGAAGGCCAGAGCTCCTGGACAAGGGGCCTTGCGGCTGCTGATTCGCCCCCTGCTGGTTCTGTGTGATCTACGAGTTCCTCAATGCCTTCTCGCCTCTTTCATAACCCTACTGAAGCAGTTGCTCCCCCCGGTACTGTTGGACACAGTGCCGGGCGGTCATAGTATAGATGCCAAGCCTTGAGGCCTATGAAACTCACTCCCCTACCGGGCTGGTGTTGTGAGGACGGAGATACTTGAGACTCTCCCCCTGCCCTCCCGTAAGTGTGGTCCTTGGTTGCCGATCATCATGGGGCGCACCAAGACAAAAAAGGGATGGACAGGCGCCTCCCTTGCACTCTCGCTCGACTCCATCAGAATGCTCTCCGGCCAAGACGCCTAGCGAAGAAATACCCTCTTCCATAGCGACACCCTCGGTGGATAAGCTAGATCTCATCCAGCAGGAAATTTGAGAATCTAGGGCTGTCATTGAGCAACAGCTGGGGGTCATCACCACAGACAATAGCCTGTTAGTAAACGATCATTGCAAACTGTCTGACAGGGTCAAGGCAAAAGAGCTGACACTCTCTACACAGTCCCCAGGCTACGGGGACCACACAGCGCAGATTGCACAGCTGCGGCGGCAGGTGAATCTTATTCAAGACCGGGCTGAGGATGCAGAAGGGAGTGCCCGACGGAACAAAGTGCGGATAATTGGACTCCCTGAAGGGATGGAGGGCCTATGTGCTACTCAATTTGTGGAAGACTGGCTGTGGACAGTTATGGCCCCCACTAGCTTGTCTGACCTGTTTGTTGTTGAACGGTCTCTCAGGGTCCCCACTAGAAAACCTATCCCCTGGGCACCTCCGAGACCCATAGTGGGCAGGATCCTTAACTATAAAGATCGGGATGTGCTCCTGCAAGCAGCCAGGGAACGAGCACCTATCCTAGTGGACAATGTGAGGGTCTCCCTTTTCCCTGATTATACAATTGCAGTGTAGCGTAAACGGGCCTCCTTTCAGGACGTTAAACTGCAACTACAAGGGGAGGGCCTCACTTGCGCTCTTCTCTTCCCAGTGAGACTGAAAGTACTGCATGATAAAAACATCTCATTTCTTTGAGACCCCGGACTCAACTTTGGAGTGGCTTGAGCAGCCCTTTCCTGATTGACGAAGGTAGGAGAGCAGTGGACCGTTGCCCCCAAAGGTGAAGTGGGCCCCACGGAGGCAGAGACATGTGCTAGCCGGCCAGAGCAGGAGCAGAGGGACTCCATCCCCGCAACAGGTACTAGAGGGGCAGCTGGTGGGGTTTCGATCGGCAACCACACTGCGAGCCTCTCAACCACCCATTAGCTCCAGCGCGTCACAAGATAGTGCTTCAGGCTGGGACACTAATGAGAGTAAAGCACTGTTCCCGACAGTCACTCCACAGACAGTGTATGATTTACTGGGGTAGTAACAGTGGGTCTTTTGTCAGTTTCTGCGCCTAACCTGTGGGGACGAATTGAGCTATCCATATGACACTTTCCATTGATCTTGTCTCCACACACCCACATAGGTGGGTGGCCCACAACTGAAGTTCATACTGACTCATTCATAAGAACAAGCTCTTCTTACCCTGCGATCTACGGCAGGTAACATGCTACAGCCAAGGCCTCCTACTTGCTTGTTGTTCACAATGTTTCGGGGCCCAAGGTCCAGAGGGTTCCTTAATAGGTCTTAAGATCATGCTGCATTGCAGTGATACCTTTTGCAGGTTTGCAAATTCACTCCCTATAGCGGGTGCACTTGGATTACAATATTTGTATGGTTAATTACTGTTTTCAGGTTTGGTCGAATGACGAAGAATCGCTGGACCAAGTATTGGGGAAATGCTTTAATCGGTTTGATAGGTTCGCCAGCAATAACGTTGGGAGGATTGTTGTACAGGGTGATCCCCGTCAGTACACAATGCTTATAATATAATAACCTGGAATGTACGGGTGATGGGATCAATACACAAAAGGCATAGAAAAATGGCCCAATTACATAGACGGCAATCACAAATCACATTTTTCCAGGAAACACACCTGGTTGCCTCTGAGGCTACCAAACTGCGCAAGCGTTGGCGGGGGCAATTGTTCCACACGTCCTTCTTGGCATACTCAAGGGGGTGGCAATCTGGATCCAGGCGGGAATGCCAGTTTGGCTCCTAGACTCCAGGATAGACACTCAAGGTTGTTATGTGTTATTAAGGGACACACTAGATGGTGAGGCAATTGTGTTAGGGTGCATATATGTGCCCAATAAGGATCAAGACGCTTTCTACACACACTTTCCGACAGTCTGATCGGACTGGGGCCCCTATCCATGGGTAATGGGAGGGGATTTTAATGCTGTACTAGATGTCACACTGGATAGGTTCCAGCCGCCGCTGTCGGGTGCGGCACCAGTGTGACAAGCCTGTGTGTTGAAATAATGGGTAGAGGGCTGGAGGCTGTTGGATGTCTGGCGTGGATGCAATGAAGGTATGAGGAAGTATTAATTTTATTCGCACCCACACGCGCTACACTCACGACTTGACCAATTTTTATGTCCGGTACACCTCCAGGCTGTGTCCCCTATCTTTTGGTAGAATCCTGTTCATATGCGGTTTTAATAAAGTTTTTTCGGTACAAGAATAATAGGTCTGGTCAAACTCTGGTTACTGAATTTTTCAGATATACTAAGTGGCACCCACGTATATTATTGAATAAACATATTAATACTAAATCGAATTGGGTGTGCAGCAGTAAGTAAATAACTTATATCAGGCTCCGTTGAATTTATTCTAATCCCGATCGTTATTAGAAAGGGACCTCATTACCCATGATTCTCGTGATCACTACGCGTCCTCCAACGTGAGTAGCGTCACTTCCGCTTAGCCGCAAGAGCGCTACGCTCCCCCGACGCTTCAATCACTGACGCGAGGCATTTCATTGAAGTTTCCCGGTGTCACAGTTGCACAAAGCCCGGGGACACGAACTGAACAGGTTATACCACGGGGCAGGACCCTTGAGGATGTAAGTAATCAACAACCTCAGGCTCTACTTGAACAGGTATGTTCACGCGCATAATGCTGAAGGATTTTTAACTTAATGTGAAAATAGTGGAGCGGTGCATTACCAAAGAGTTTTCTTCAATAAATCCAAATGTTCATTTTGTATAGTGGTTTATCAATCCTTTATTTTCAATATCAAAATGTGCAAATTCCAGCCAACGCGTTTCGTTCATACATAAAATGAACTTCTTCAGGGCAAATGGTGATGTGAAGAAGACGCAGGAACATAGAGGCAATGAAGAGCCCTTGATCTGAGATATTTCAAATTCCTGCTGTCGACGCACAAGTATTTAAATTTTAAAGGCTACCATGATAAGTGCCTGATGGTTGTATCTCTGGGGACACAGTCCTGTTATTATCGTCCGGTCGGCAGTCAGTGTAACACTAAATACTTGTGCGTCGACAGCAGGAATTTGAAATATCTCAGATCAAGGGCTCTTCATTGCCTCTGTGTTCCTGCGTCTTCTTCACATCACCATTTGCCCTGAAGAAGTTCATTTTATGTATGAACGAAACGCGTTGGCTGGAATTTGCACATTTTGATATTGAAAATAAAGGATTGATAAACCACTATACAAAATGAACATTTGGATTTATTGAAGAAAACTCTTTGGTAGTGCACCGCTACACTATTTTCACAGTTTTCTCTCTGCTTGGCAGCTGGCATCCAACAACGGCAGGTGCAGGAGCTCTATGTGCACACCCAATCATACTATCCATTACAATTTCTTAAACAAGAAAAGGAATAAAGCAGGGAGGTGCGGTTACTCAGATCCGCCTTTGCTCATTCATTCTCGATTTTTAACTTAATGATGCCTGTTCTGTCTCCCGCCTGTCTCGCTACACTGTTTTCAACGCAATTTTACATGATGTCGGGGACCCACAGAGTTTGACTAAAGGGCTACCCCTTTTTCGGTGTCCCCAGAGATCACTCACCTGAGATGGGGTAAGACCGACAAGTGTGAATGCGAGAGAGAGGAAATGCACCATGAATGATAGTGTTTTAACAGTTTGATGAGAGAAACTCAGTACCGAGTTTTACACGGAGAATGGAGACACGCAAGCACTGGTGGTTATTGATAGTTTCACGACACAACTTGCTACAAATATAAATTTTACCACCATGCTATAAATGGCACATGTGTATGTCACTGCGGATGCAGTATAACAGATATATAATACGACGTGTTCTGAACACCCCGCAATTCAAATAATTGGTGTGCACACTGGAGCACGTCACATTTGGGAAAGGTGTAAGTGTACTGATAAACATGGTGCACGATGATCTTTTTTTCTTTGTTTTTCCTTTCTCTGTTTTACAGATGGAGTGAACACTGAACATAGATACATGATCTATAAGTAGGTAGTTCAGGAGCAGCTATCTGCCATGAAAATAAAAGTAGAGTAGGGCAATCCCCCCCTTGTTTTTTCGTCCAGGGAGGATACTATATTCTCTGCCCTGAAGAAAGTCCCGGACCTTTACGGCCAACCAGGACTGAAACATGTTGGCACTAGGGTCGTAGGACCATAAATATCCTGTCTGACCCCCATAATTGTTGTTTTAATATTCCCATCAGATCCATGATTAAAGGGATACTGGGATCTGGCGGCGGATTTTTAATCTTTAAGCTCCCCCTGGCCACACTATTCAAGAACTCCCTGAAATACGGTTGAGCCCACCCTGACTTTTAGGCATCAGGGTGACCCTATGATGAAGCATGACACCACTAGGGTGTGTGAGGGTAATTAAAACAAAAGGATGTGTGTCCTTCCCCACTCTCTAGTGGCGAACAGCTCATCATTCTGAATGAAACCTTTCCCTTCCTATGTCATACAGGGTTACTCTCAGCGGTTAGTGGACTCAGGTCATAGATACGTGGAGTACTTGTTGTGAAATAGTGTTACACATGCCACATGCTTGGGCAAGACTATATCGGATCATAATCCCCTACAGATCACGTTATCATGGGGTCACGGACCAGCTGTGATCCCCACATGGCGACTCCAGCCACACCTTTTGGAAGATGTGGTGTTTAGGGAAATCCTGGCTACTGCCATTGACACATACTTTGCCAAAAAGAGTGGGAGGCTTTTAAGGTAGTGATCCAGGGCAAAGCAATCAACAAGTTGGTGAGTGCTAGGAAGGTAGTTCATAGAGAACTTAAATATGTGGAGGATTCCCTGGGTCCCCTCGAGAGGGCAGTGGCCTTCAACGCCGATACAGCCCCTCAGTTACAAGAGGCTAGAACTACAAATGCGGAGTTGCTGGAGCGTCTCTGAGTGTTGGATCATAGTATGTACAGAGGGTGCCCGTTGAGGCGGATATAGCCAGTACACTATTAGCGAGCCTAATACATCTGGACCTCTCCCCCATGCCGATTCTTGCGATTAACACGCCAGCCTTGGGCACCGAGGTGACTCAACTCGGGATCAACACAGCCTTCCGAGACTTTTACTTGGAGTTCTAATCCGCCCAACATCCCCCCAACCCAGCAGAGCTGGCAGCGTTCCTCAAGGCTCCAAAGGGTGCAGGCAGCTGACAGGGAAGATCTCTCCGCTCCTATCATGGCAAATGAAATATCGGGGGCCCTGAGAGAGTTGGTACGCAACAAAACACCAGGTTCCGATAGACTCCCGACGGAGTTTTACTGTGCGTTTGCCACTAAACTATTCCCACATCTGGAAAAACTCTATAACACTTCCCTTGATACAGGCACTTTGTCCTCCTCCACTAAAGAGGCGATGGTGACATCCCTGCTGAAGCTTGGGAAACCCCCGGGGGAGCTATCGTTGTATCGACCATTGTCGATACTAAACACAGAATATAAAATACACTGCAAGATTCTCGCCAGTCGACTGCTTCTGTTGCTCCCACAACTAATACATATGGACCCGCGTGGGTGTGTTCCACAGAGGAACACCTCTTTGAATATTCGGCGATTGTTTAAGATAATGGATGCAAGCCGAGACCATTACCCACACGCTGGATGTCTCTCCTTGGATGTTCAGCAAGCTTTCAACTCCTTGAGCTGGGATTTCGTGCTAGCGGTCCTGGCACGATTCGGGATACCCCCAACCTATATTAAATGGGTAAAATTGCTTTATACTGCTCCCCCGGCCAGAGGGAGAACAGGCCTGTATATATCAGATACATACCAGGTATGGCGAGGCACAGGGCATGGCTGGCCCTGTCCCCCCTTCTTTTTATACTGGAAATTGAACCCATTGCACAAATGATTTGACTAGAGGCAGGGCACTGAGGGATCCCCATAGGTAATGCGTTGCACAATATATATCGCTCTATCCTGATATGATTTTGTACTTTAGAACTTTTCGGGAGGGACAAGCAGAGATGGCCCAATTGCTGCCCACATTTGGAGATCTCTCGGGACTCGGATAAATCGTGTGCTTACTCCTTTTCCGGCGCATATGTGGAGCCCATTCTCCACTTTTGAGACTCACAGATACCGGTGGCCCCTTACGCCTTACGGTATCTTGGTGGTCAAATTTACAGGGAAGGCCCCGACTTATTGGAAGGTAACTTAACTTGTACGATTACAGCGCTCTCTGGTGGCCTTTGGGTTTCGTTGTCTCTTTCTGTGGCCGGACGTCTGGCCCTGGCAAAGATTGTGATGTTTTCACGCCTGTTGTATCATTTTGTGAATCTACCAATTGTAATACCGGCCTGGATGTGTACATTATTGAATACTATACTGATTGACCTGGTGTGGGAGCAGGGACCACAGAGTCATCCTGGTGAAACTACAATTGCCGCCAGATAGAGGTGGAATGGGGGCCCCAGACTTCAAAGCCTATTGTATAGCCGGACAACTACAATGGTTGTCCTACTGACTGGAGGGTCATAATGTATCCCAATTAGACTTCATGGAGGCCCAACTCAAGCGCGGCCAGTTACATAGATTGCTGCCTCAATGCTCCGTCACTGCCCACATACACGTTACTATTACGTATTGCTCTAACTACTGGCGATGAAATACACGGCTATCCCGATGCTTTATGCACCCAATATATCCCTCTGCAGCCTCCCTACCACTTCTTGCACTTTGATGAGACATAGACTAGACTCCTGGAAGCAGGTGGGTGTCACTACGGTGGGGGAACTGTTTATGGATGACACCCTGAAGTCCCACGCGGATTTCGTACGCACTTATGGTTTCCCCGACTCCCTGTTCCTTACTCATGCCAGTATTCTTTGATATGTATGTAAATACTGGGCGGCGATGGACAGGAGCCCCCAACTCATGAGCTCCTCAGGGCGCTTCACACGATGGGGCATGGTCGACACTTTGTGCACTGGCTGTTCAGGGGACTCAGGGAACACTTTTTGGCATCACTCACTTCCTTGAAATGCAGATGGGAGACGGACCTGGCTAGGGAAATTACGAATAAGGAATGGGACCATATGTTAAAATATCCAAAGAAAATATCTCGCAACTTGAGATTCAAATTCATCCAATTTTACATACTGCACAGATCATATCTGACGCCGCACAAAATTAACCGGATGTACCCCTCGGCATCCTCTGTGTGTCCGTGTTGCCGTGCGCATGGGGCAGACCTGATACACATGCTATGGGCATGCCCCCAACTATCAGGTTATTGGGCGGGAATAGCAGCAGCATTGGGGGAGCTAACGCCGCGGACCCTTTGGGATATCCTAGAACTGTGTATACTTGGGCTACCCATAAGAGCAAGGGGCTTCAAGTTGGGAGCTCGGTTCACAAATTTGGCAATATTACTAGTGAAGCGCTGGAAGTCCCCGTTGACTCCCAGGGTGGAGGACTGGTGGAAGGAGGTACACTATTGGGGACATGCTGAGAGCGAGGCCCTCAGACAAGAGGGATTCAGAGGGCTGCATAAAACACCCATCTCCATAGATTGAGATTCGCTGTTGGAGGGCTTTAAGACACAAGGACCAGAACTCTGATGCAATACTGTAGTGAGGCTGGGATGGGTGAATAGGGCTCAACAATAACTGCTCCATTAGGATACTGCATATTTCTGAGGTTCGCATACTAGCAGATTTACACAGTCTGTATCCAGACCCCATCACTTACACACTTATTTTCCCCCCTAACAATAGATAGATTCATTACTTGGTGACACTTCAGGGGATCCGGGTGGGGGGGAGGGTATACTATACAATCGTTTGTTTTTCCCTTCTTTTTCTTCTTCCCTTCTTCATTTGCATGACCACAGGGGAGACTGAAAACCCCATCAATGGCAATATAGACATATCTCAACGATTTACTCCAAATGCTCTTACTTTTTTACTGGAATGACTTACTGCTGTAACAAACCTTTAGTGAAAATAAAATAAAGTTTGTGTATGAGGAAGGCCTGCGGGTCTCATCACAGATCAAAGGAATGAGGGCAGAAGCATACTGCTCTGGGATTATCCAGTAGCTAGGCTTTGCCCGGTTCGCTGGGGGGCAGCACTTCAGCCTCGGGCAGTGCTTGGGGAGGAGAGGGTTTTTCAGCAAGGGGACGGTAAACAATTTATGTCTTTTCAATTGTTGGTGATAATGTGCAAGGCGCTGGCTCTTATTGGCTTGGAAGCGTGCAGTTTTAGAACGCACTCCTTAAGAATAGATATGGCTACAGAAGCAGGTAGGCAGGGTTGGGGTCGGGGGACCATAATGGATCTGAGTAGATGGTCATCCAATTGTTTCCAGTGCTATTGTTAGAAGGGGGGGGGGGGCTTTGCTGAATAATTGTACAGGTTGTCAATGTTTGTTTCTGTTTACAGGTTTTGTTCCCAGGCCTTAGGCTGCAGGTTTGAAGATATGGATTGTGGGCCACTCGTTCGTTAAGTGGGCTGAAAGGCACGCGAGGTCCAGCAAACACGAGCGAATTTGGGTTTTAATGTTGCCATGCATTCCATCAGCTGGTATAGAAAAGGGGGGATGAGATAAAGGGAGCTCCTCCCCTGTTTGAATAGACAGCTGATAGGGGGTAAGTGTCCTGATATACTGCTTATACATGATTAGGCTGTCCGGTTTTAGGTTTAAACCTATAATAACTGATAAAACCCCACCGAAAGGGAAATAGCCCTCACCAGTGTAAACATATAAACACTGAAAAAACACCCGCACAACCACAAAATAAATGCCATTCAAAGAAAGGAAAAGAAGAGTGAACGAGTCATTTTTTTCTTCCTGAAGGGGCTAATACAATATAACTTGGTTATACAAACTAGCAGCAAGAAAGACTGGGCTAACATTATTCTGCTTGAGTTTTGTTTAGGGATGTCACTAAAATATTGTTTGTTCTTCCTTTTGCTTTTTTCGGTTTTGTGGTCTTTGGTCTAAAGATGCCGGGTTAAGAAGCATGTTTTAGGTCTTGTTCAATTATTTTATAAACTGTAGAGAATCAGGACATATCAAAATCATATTTGATATTTTGGCTGCTTTTGAGTCTTTCACTGATAGGTAAAATGGCTGGTTTCATAAGAATCTTTCCCAATATGTGCCATCACATTTACCCACAGAAAATGGGTAAAAACCCTTGATACATCAGCCCCCAGTTTCTAGTGAGTCAGTATTGATAGTAGGTGAACTGCCAACACCTCAGGCTTTAAACATTCAATGCAAGGTTTAGTGACAAGTATATGTGAAAAGAGTGCTATCACCAAGCATATTGGATAGTGGTGAAAACATGACACCAGACTTTTGGAAAACATGGAACGCAGTGTCACTTGTAATGCCGCTGCAAAAAGGTTCTTTCCATTTCAACAAAGATTAGAGTGATATTGTTTGTCTTTGCAGTGATTCAGCTACGTATATGAAAAAGTTGTGTGATGACCTATCAAAATCGATACCTGAGCTGATGTGCTTCCCTGTAAGAGATCCTTGCCACTTGTTAGATGGTATGCTGAAAGCATCTTTACAATCTTCAGAGTTAATGAAGAATGCAATTGACTTTTTGGTCCGTTCTGGGTCACTGTTTTGTTATGCGCGGGAACTAAAACGCAAATATTTCTCATTTTGTGCTTTGTGTGGCATCAAAGAAAGAGTCATCCCAACTGTGTCACTTATCTGATGGTTCTCAGTCCAAGGGACTGTGAATGCTATATTATCCATGTGGCAACCGTTTACAGAATTTTTGCTGAGTGATGATGCCAAAGGCAAGAAATGTGAGGATCTTTAGTCACATATTGATAGTGATGTGAAAAAAGTACACTCTACTGCATTCTTAGATTTTTACAGGAAAACATAACTGCTGTAGTGTTCATAATAAAAAAACTAGAGTCTGAAAACACCCTTGTCTGCCAAGTGTTCAGCATAATTGGTGTATATGTGAAACATCTCCTTGAGAGTAGGCTAGGCAACACGCTTAGTGACTTAGGAACTGCAACTTGTTCCATGTTAGAGGGCTTGCCACTTGGTAAGCAAAGCAATGTTGAAGAGCAATTCGGGAACTTTTATTTTACAATGTATGAGAAATGGCTTGCACTGATGCATAGAAACGTCCCTTCACCAACCATGGCATTTGAAGTCAATGAAACCTCACTGTGGTACTCTTACAAGATCTAGATCCCTTCCATAAAGGGGAATTTTCTCCGTAGTTTCAAAAGTGCTGCTTCGTTTTTTACCACTTCAATAACTCTGAGGGCATAAGTGCCCAGTTCAACGTAAATGTTGCAGAACCTGCCCAGAGAATCACAATCTTCAAGTGCACCAGTATTGGCATGGAAAGCTATGTCAGTGGCCAGAGATAGCAAATTGTCTACTGGCTGTTTTGGCGTTGCCCGTGTCAAGTGCCAATGTTGAGAGGGTCTTTTCAGGAAGGAAAGAGAGAGCACACATGACCAAAGACTCACTGAAGAAGTATTGTATGGTGTACTGCAATAAGTTAAATTTGCAAAAATGTATTTGGACCTCATATACACTGTACGTACACTGTCTATATACCATGCACAATCAGTGCAGAAAGCAAGCAATAATAAAAGCAAAACTTTCCATAAACACCGGAAAAACACTGTTTCTGTTGTTTTTAGTGGCGCGAAAATGTGTAACCACTGAGAACCACTGTTTTTTTAAGGTATTGAAATCACTTGAAAACACTGAAAAAACCCCACCAGAATTTACCAAAAATAGAAACTGAAAACAGGAAAGCCTATACATGATTTAGTGCTTCAGAAGGGTTTGGCACTGATTAAATTCATGAAGGAGGACTTGAGGGAGATTCATAGGTTGTGGGCTGGTTACCACACGCTATGGACTGAGTTTGTGCCAAGAAAGGTGTGGTGTGGGGCCGTCAAGCCAGCAGCCATAAACAGGGCTCAAGCTGAACAAGGAAATGCACTTGTTTTGCAGGGACCTTGGCCTGGGCAGAGTAAAACATACGGACCTTCATTATGAGAACGTGGAATTTTTCCGAAGAGATGGAGTACATTTGTCCTTCATGGGCATGATGATGTTGGCTAAGGTGCTTAGCATGCATTAGTTGAAAAAATGTTCCCTAGGTGACACGGGTGGGGGCAGCCTTGGATTGGTAAGGCGAGCAATCAGCCACTGGCCGATGGGCCTGTGGTTGAGGCCCGTTGGTGGGCCGTTTTTTTGGTGGCTGTTTAAGACTCCACCACAAGGGCACAACATCAAAGGCTGTAGTTAAAGCCTTTGCATACATATAAGGAGGCTGTCTTGAAGCACATTAAGGTCAGACTGCCGCATTGTGAGAGGCAGAATGACAATGGGCTGTTCTGGCTTTTACAGCATGAGGTGTGTCTGCCCTCTGGCTCCCTCCAGGTGTGACAGTGGCCACAAGGAACTGCTGATGGGAAGCCATTAGACCTTGCTTTGCAGGGGACTGGGGCAGGGGAGAAGACTAGAGCGAATGGTAGGAGGTTTGTGAGAGCCTGCAAGGGGGTTCTTCAGTTATTTTTGTCTCCCTCCCCTGCATGGAATATGCATTTCCATGCAAATTAGTCTCTGCAGTTCTCCTTTGCCTGCCATAATACCGGGTTCAAGTCCCAGCTTCAGCTCAACAGCCTGTGATTCTGGGTAAATCACTAAATTACACAAGCCAAAATACACATGACAGTCTGTAATGTTATCTGGTGCTCATGTAAAGCCCTCCAATGCCTCTGGGCCAATTTTGTGCTATGTAAAACTGCATGTATTTGAGCTAAGTGACACTGTTTTTTTAATTTATTTTTGCATTTACACACTAGCATCATTCCCTTTATTGGAACTTACAAGTGATGTTAGAGGTAAAACCAAAATGCACAGATACACCTTTCACCAGACTCTGAGCATTGGAAGGCCTCTCTTAAGTACTGTAAAAAATAAATATCTAAAAGCTCAGGGCGAGTGTAAAAGACAGTCTAGGTCTGTGCCATTTCCTGTTTGTCAGCAGACATTAATCAAAATATCCACAGCAAACCTATAGGTAGAAAACCAATTAAATATGAGTTCCTAGTATTTTTAATAATTCTGAGCTTCCAACGTATATTTTTTCCGTTGGAATGTTAATTTCCAGTTTAAGTACTTTCCCTATAAACTTTAGAATACTTTTAATTACCGCATGTTTGCCAACATTTACCGCCATGATCGTAAGCAAGGAGTTTATTGCAAAAGGTTGCAATCTGCAAATGTGGGCCACTTTTTTTTTGCTGCCCATGCCAAACTGTTGCCCCAATCCAACCCTGGGTGGGGGGCAGAAAAAGGACGCACTTGTGAGCCCCTCTTTTCTGCGTGACAGTTGGCAGATGAGTTGCCATGGTTTACTAAAGTTTATTGTTGTTGTTAGCGGCAATTCAGGCTGAAAATGAACGGGTAGGCAAGTTCACGCCTGGATGAGCCAGGGCGTTTAAAGTTCTGTAGGAAGTTTAATTGGTTGAGAGGTTAATAGATGTTATAAAGAGGGAAGGGAGTTTAAAGGTCTCAGTTGCAGTTGACCAGGCCTTGAGCAAGTATGATATTGTTGAATTAAGTTGTGTGGGGGGGAGATTTTAGGGGTGGGGGTAGCTTAACATAGGCAACTTTGTATAGTGAGGTTGTAGTTTTGAAAGGCAAAGGCCACGGTTGTATTTGTGATGTGCACTTGCTTCAATAGAGCGGCCTTTTTCACACAAAACTTGTGTCAGTGGTCTGCACTGCTCCCCTCTTCCCCAAAGGTCAGGTCAGGCATGCGATGGGATGCCTTTGTGCCGCCTAAACAGGTTTCTAATGCAACAGCACCACTGTGAATGCTGGCAACCAATCAGATTGCGCCGAGCTTGTGTTCTACTTAACTAGCTCTTGGTGCAATATGTGTAATCATAACTGCGGAATCATTCCCTTCACACCAGGGAAGAGGAGGAAGAGAATAATCAGTGGATTATAAACTTTTAGTCAGCAACGAGAGATATGGGCTCCGGTTGTATGTCGTTACAACGCATTCCGTTGCAACGCATGCCTTTACCACGCATGCGTTACAACGGAATGCTATTTCCACGCATAACCTTTACCACGAATATTCCTTTACCACGCATACCTTTACAACGATTTTCGTTGTAAATTTATGCATGGTAAGGGCATACTCTTGGTAAAGGTTATACCCCTCCCCTGTACCCTTACGTGACCCCCCAGCTCCCAATCCTTCTTATAATTACCCCTGCCCTGAATCCTCAATCCTTATATATATATATTTTTTAAACTAAAATTCCCCTTACCTCTTCACGTCGTCTCCTCTCCTTCATCTTCCTTGGTCACGTCGTACGTCGTAAAGAGGAAGCGGAAGTTTCTCTCCGTTTCCTCTCAAACGACGCCGATTGCCTCCACTTCGCGACGTGACATCAGGTTCGTTTTTTTGGGGGGGGGGGAGACCCCCCCAAGCCCCCTTTTTTTTCCCACGCTTTATTTTTTATTTTTGGGGGGAGACCCCCCAAGCCCCCTTTTTCTAATTTTAGCCTTTACCACACATGCCTTTACTACGTATCTCGTAGTAAAGGTATGCATGGTAAAGCCTTTCGTGGTAACCACGCATGCGTTGTAATGCATGCGTGGTTAAGGTTTGCGTGGAACCGGCCGCGTTGTAGTGGCCGTTTCCCATGGGCTCCAGAGACGGCCCATTATTCGGAGGTGCATTTTGCGGTCACATGGCACCCTGGGATATATTCTCGTTGCTTTGTTGTAGAAGGCTTATCGTGGAATCTATAAATGATTGGTCCTCAGGTGTCCGTGTCTTCACAATAGTCACATACGTTCCTGCTTACATAGACTTCTCAGGAATAAGCAAGGCTACAATGGAGAGAACAGTGGTGGGCCGTACTTTGCAGAGGGACCCCCTCAAGTTTCGTCACGCCACTGAGGCACCCCGAAGTATTCTGCAAGTTGCTTAGAAATAATTTACAGTCAGGGCTTTAATTGGGCCGGGTCCCGCCGGTGCTCAGCACTGGCAGTTCTAAAAAGCAGGTGCTGAAATGGGTCCCTATTGGATTCTCATTTTCGCCATCACCCTCGGGAAAAAAAAATCTTAACTCTGAATACCAGTCGGACTGCACAGTATGCTAAGCACAGATTTTTAGTTTGTGTTTTTAAGCCGCGCCCTTAATTACATCGGCCATGCCTCTTTGAGAGACCCCCACAGTTTTAAAAGCCCTGTTTACAGTTATATGTGGTATGTTGACTGTCCAAGGTGTTTTAAAACCATAATCCTACCACTCAGTTCATCCTCATGTGGTGTGCGGCACCGTCTTCTCTAATGCTCCTGACAAACAAAATGCCTACACCGGCTTCGAGAGGTACACCCTCTAAAAAATGTTACTTCATCCTAATAGTAGAGTCCACAGACTGGCAGCCATATTTTACAACATTTCCTAAATAAATATCCCTCAGAGTCAACTCTCCCAAACACTCTGCACAATTATCTTAATCAAGCCATTTACAAATCTGGAGTGGGCAAGCTCACCCAACGGAAGTGGGAAATATGAGCGTAGTAATAGCACGGATTACTCGAAAATACTCCACTGTTACCGAAAAAATCTTAGCTGGATCTGTTAGGTTGCCACTCACAGAAAAGTTACTTATCAACCAAATCACTTTCTGACCCAGTCCATCCAGTTTCCAGTTACCGACTAGTAACTACCCTAAGCCTTAAAAAAAACACAGAAGAAACTGAGCATGCGCAAAGAAATGATACTGCTCACTGAAACGTGCTCCGTGAGAAACGGATCAAGGCAGACGGGGCCGTTGTTCCGGTAAACAAAGAGCATCACACCGTGCTGCGGGTACTCTGCGTCTCTGCAGATGGCATGTGCAGAAAGTGTGAATGATTGTCACACTTGAGGTGTAGTGTCTATGTTCTGCGCAAGCCCGTGTGTTTCTGAGCGGCATCACACGCACGGATTACAAGAAAATAGACAAGACCACACAGCGGTTTGTTTTTCTTTAAACAGGATTGGTTGGGTAGCTGGCAAAACTGTTGTTTCTGCACCGGACTGTCTGGCACAATGAAGTCTAGGAAAGAAAAGTCCAGAAGGGATTCGGAGGAGGTGAGTAATAAAAACCATGCTGGGCATCTCTCCCAGAAGTGTGCCCTTGATGTTTATATCTTCCATTAAGACTGTTTCATAGAGCTGATATGTTGTCAGATCGGTGAACAGAGACACAGGAAATAGTGATTTGCCCAGGATCAAACTGTTTATTTAGTAGTAGACCTGAGAATGCAACACACTACTACTTGGTCATACATGCCAACATTTCAGAGCAGGAAAGGGGAGATTTTGAAAAATATCCGGGGAATGTATTATTCCCATTGACTTCTATTGGCACAAAGGCAATTTCAGGCGGGAGACAGGTAAAATAAAGCCATTTTTGGCTTTAAAAATCAAGAGTCTTCCGGCTGGATCCGGTCTGTTGGAATGTATGCTTCATGCAAAGGGTATACAGTCACCATCAGATTGCATGCGGGTGAATATACTGATCCAGCGCGATATTAGCAAACAGCATTCATACACTAGATACTCACTTGGGCCCATACATTCATACTACGCTAATACTTACGCTGGGTTTTATCAGTTGTTACTCTTTATCAAAATCCCTGCTACCAATTACCTTCTGATTGAAGAGTAATGACTTACCAATGAAACCTTTGCTAATTGGGAAGTTTAAAATGAGTGACATTCATTATAATACATAATCATGAAATAACCACTGAGTCAGAAAGTTTTAAAATATTTATCTAAAGATTTAGCAGAGTAAAATACAGAGCCACATGGTACTTAATCGCAATACCCAAGATTAAGCATAGAAATGATTATTGCTAATCAATGATGGTGTTTAAAGAAAAAGAGAGGATAGAGATAGCAGCGCAACTAAAGGTTGCATTATAATTACCTAAGTGCGAGAACCAAACCCCTTAGCCAAGGAGTTGAAAGGATAGGACCCAGGAAGGATGAAGAGCAAAGACTTCCTCCAGGATCAGGACAGGACCAGTGACCTCCCTACAACGACGCCTGCGTCGTTCCCCTCTCTGATACTCGACTTCTCCTCGATTCTCCCGTGCCTTCCTTCTAATGGACTCCGCCGCCCCCTCCTCAGGACCTCTTCTGGACAGGGATTCAGTCTGCAATCGATCAGCTTAGCGGTCTGGAGCTCTTCCTGTCAGCATCTCCGCTCTCCTGTGCTTCAAGACTTCTGAATCTCGACCCTTAATTAACTAATTCTATATCTATTATACCCTTCTACGCCCATGTACCTCCCCTTAATGTTGATAAAATATGGGGCCACTACTTCTGATTGGACAGGGACAGGGGGTGGATTCTCGTACCATATTGATTTGGCCTAAATTGTAAAGCCTATTGTCTTTACGTTCCCACCCCTTCAAATTAATACATTCGCTTTATTTCCCACCCGTCTCATGACAAATGTAAACCAATTTTCATAGACATTGTATCAATGTGTGACAGGAAAGCACTAGTACAACATCTTCGGCCATCAGGTTACGGCCTTGAACTTCGTCCAGGTTGACTTCATTTGGCAGGCACACAAGACACATGCGCAGAACCATTTGCCTCTCGAGTTTCAGGTCACCAACCCAGGCCCAAGTTTACAAACTAATAAAAGTGCAAGAAGAAAATATTAGAATCACAAATAAAATGTTTCACTGTATACCCACTATTTCTATTCTATTCCCAATTAATTATATATTCTATCCCGCGTTAGTAACGTTAGGAAACGACAATTTAGTAATGACATGAGAGCAAGCTGAAGCATGTGAAAACATCAAGCAGCCATTTTAATGCACACTGCGCAGAAGCAGAAGTTTCCCACCAAGCAAAGAAAGACGTCACACCATGTGATATGGTTGCGACATGCGCATTGAGCTTTCCCGCGCACAGCGGCCATTTTGGATTACAGACAAGCGTTATTCATTAGTAAAACACATAGGCAAGCATCTTTTTCTTTTGTGTCGTGAATGCAAAGGTTAGTATTAACAATACAAGTTTAATAAATTAATACTGTGAGGAGGATTGAATACAAGCAAGTTCCATTTATGAAACCTTGCTCCATCAATCCCCTCTCTGATGGCGTTTCTGAGCCATCAAAAACATTACCCTCAATCAGATGCCGACTTCTAGCAAATTACTTCATTCTCATCTTTACTCTTTCTATTTTTACAATCTCCTTTTAATTTCTTGTATAATTCACTTCTCCATTCTTCAAGTTCGAATTCATCTACCTTTCATTTCTTTCCTCTTCCTGTCACCTTATACGTTCCATTCCTTTTACAGCATTTGCACCATATTGTTATTGCCAAAATTATTATTGCTATCCCTGCTAAGGGTACTAATATTTGACCTATAAGTCCTTTTCCTACATTAGCAAACCAGGTTCCAATTGACGAGATACTATTTGTCAATCTTTCCCATACACTATCAACTTCCAGTGGTTTAAGTTCTTTCTCAAGTTTAGTTATATTCTGAATGTACGTTCCAATTTCTGCACTCTTATCAGGAATATAAGTGCAACAATGTTTCGTCTTCAATAATTTACAGACTCCGCCCTCTTTTGCCAATATAATATCAAGAGCAAGTCGATTTTGCATCACCATAGATCTAATCGCAACCATTTCTGCATTAATCATTAGAAACCCTCCTGCAGTATCTGTTGATAAACGATCAACTACTGTAGACAATTTACATATTTTCCTTGAGTTCAGAATTATTCCCACTGAAGGTATCAATGCACCAAATATATCACCTACAATTTCAGAAAAACTAGCTCTTTTACTACGTATTAATTCGCTATTGTTTTCATTGCTCTCAGTGTTTCTTTTTACGTGGTATATCTTTGGAAATACTATTCCAAAATAACAACTTCCATACCACCGTGCAGGAAGCCTAAAGTAAGCCTTATTCCCACACACATAATAGATTCCAGGAAAAACTGAATCTGTTCCTCCTTTGAGTCCCCAACCTCCAAGAATTAAAAAATTGTGTTCACATTCACTGGTACCGATGAAAACATTGTTATAATCAGTCTTTAACCTATGAAGACACATTTTTCCTGTCTTTACGAAATCCAGAGCCATAGCAGCTTGAGCCTTGCCAGGTGTGTAACTACCTTCTTTCTCAGCCCAAGGTGGTAAATGAGCCTTATGCTCAGAAGCTTTCTTTTGAAAATCTTGTCTTCTATCTTCTACTAAATTCAAAAATATCTTTTCTTCTTCAAGTAAAGAACATGTTAGATTGTGTCTATGTGCATGTGTTATGTCCATTGATTTCATTGTTAAGAAAAATTCTCCCATAAACTGTGCGTCTTGACTACTAAGCACTGGGTTCATACTCTTGCGAATCGGAATCTCAGAAAATATCACATCTAAGTTTGAATAATAATACAGAAGTTTAAATATCAGTTAGAACAACGGCGGACCACTGGTACCGCACCTCGTGCCAGTTCCAAAAGATAAAGTTCTGATGCGCAAATCTGCCCCTGCGCCAGCCGTTGCGTGGCGTCACTGTGCTCCAGATCAAGAAATCATTCACTTTCGAAGGGCGTGCGCATCTCACAAAGTCCAGTAGTCAATTGTAGTTACAAAAATTATGATTTCTTTATTTTCATCAGTATAAATAAGCATTGAACATTATCACTCCAGCCAACGCGTTTCATTCCCACACTGGGAACTTCATCAGGGCTGAAAGGTAACAAATGATACACATATTATTGCCAGATCACGACACAAGACTAGACAAAAACTAACCATCACATGACTCCACAAAACATTAATATATATTTTAAGTAAGACAACACCGAACTCCCACAGTTGCAACAACACTAAACAGAAAACAGAATTATATAGAGACATACATATATTATTTTATATAAAAAGTTTTCCTTGGAGAACTAAACATCCTCACATATGGTGCCCATAAATACCAGCACCAACTGACCCATCACTCAATGCAGGTTGTAAGCTACACACCATCATATACAATGTCCATATAAATGGACTCGACATGACCGTCATGTCGAGTCCATTTATATGGACATTGTATATGATGGTGTGTAGCTACAACCTGCATTGAGTGATGGGTCAGTTGGTGCTGGTATTTATGGGCACCATATGTGAGGATGTTTAGTTCTCAAGGAAAACTTTTATATAAAATAATATATGTATGTCTCTATATAATTCTGTTTTCTGTTTAGTGTTGTTGCAACTGTGGGAGTTCGGTGTTGTCTTACTTAAAATATATATTAATGTTTTGTGGAGTCATGTGATGGTTAGTTTTTGTCTAGTCTTGTGTCGTGATCTGGCAATAATATGTGTATCATTTGTTACCTTTCAGCCCTGATGAAGTTCCCAGTGTGGGAATGAAACGCGTTGGCTGGAGTGATAATGTTCAATGCTTATTTATACTGATGAAAATAAAGAAATCATAATTTTTGTAACTACAATTGACTACTGGACTTTGTGAGATGCGCACGCCCTTTGAAAGTGAATAATACAGAAGTTACCCTGTTCTATAAAATAAACTAGACAAAACACTACATGATATGCCATATGTCAGTGGTAAGTGATGGTATGTTAATCCTTCTGCTACTGATTCGGGTAACTTCATACAGACGTAACAATTACTAACTTCCATTGTGTCTACATATTGAAACAATAATTTTGTGAAAACGTTTAAACTAGTGTTGTTGTCAGCTACTTCATGATGAATTTCTGCCTCATCTTCTGCCATTAGTTCTACTCTATTGCCCTTCATGTTTGCTGTCCTCCCTTTAGTTTCATTATTAATCGTTTTATCTACTATCATAAGGTAAGGAACTGCTACAATCGGGACTAACCATACTATAAGCACCATTACTAGACTACATATGCATATTGCACAGCATCTTCTACAACATTTCTGTTTTGGTCTCCCAGTAACTCCATCGTCAGGCATTTTTCGACAAGGAAGATTGCTCTTCTTATCTTCTTCTTTTCTTTAGCTTATTCTTTTGCTTAGTCAGGGTGGTCTTGTTTCTTCTTCGTACGTCAATTCTGCACTTGTTCCTTCGCCACCACTGTCACTTGATTCTGAGCTTTCAAAATCTTCAAGGATGATGTAAGTCCAGTCAGGACCCTTGAATTTGTTATTCACAAGTTTCAGTCTTTTGCTTCTTCTTTTCACAGTTTTATTTTCTTGTTCGGTTTGACTTGATACTTCAGGTACTTGATCTGGATCTTCACTTCTGGTTCTTATGTGGTACTTTACTCTTTTAATGACACTTGGGCAATGATCTCCTTTTCTTGTTTTCTTTGTTGGCACTGTTTCTTTGTTTTCGTCTTTAAAGATCTCGTTAATTTCACTGCTTAGCACTGTTTCGTGTTCTTCAATTACTGTGTTTCTTGTTTGCTCCTTTTCAGGTCTAATTGTTTTCCCTGTAACAGCTCCGCTGTGAGTTTCCAATAACTGACCTTGTTCTTTATTTATTTCTTCAAGTTCATGTTTTTCAAGGTTTTCTTCTTCTGTGTACTCTTCTTGATCTATCTTGTTCTGATCAGGGCTTATTGCACTGTGAACTTCTGCAGCCTGACCGGATTCTTCTAAACCTGTCTGTCCCTGATCAAAGTCTATTAGGTCTTCACTGTTTTGAGTCCAGTTTTCTTTCCCTATCTGACCTTGTTCAGGATTTCTTAATGTCTTTTCTTCTTGTTCCTGAACTGCTTCTTCTTCACCTATCTGATCTTCTTCAATTTCTTCCAATTTTGCTTGACTTCTTGTTCTGTGGTATACTTCAGGAACTTCTACCACTGGTATCCAATCCTGACTCGTGCTCGGTTGTTCTTCTTCAGCTTCTCTGGAATCTCGAACTTGAGATCCTACAGCTGGGCAACCTTCAGCCTCTTCAGTGATTGGCGTTGTCTGAGGATTCTCTTCCTCGGGATCCGGTACTCTCTTGGTGTGACTTACATGGATCCAATTAGGAAATCCGGCACACTTCACTGCTGTATTCGTTGTCAGTATGACTTGATACGGTCTGCCCCATCTAGGTGATAGACACGTTTCCCTGGTTTGATTCTTCACTACCATCCAGTCACCAGGATTCAGATCATGTTCTTGTTCGGGCTGCCTGGAAACTGCGTCTTCTCCAACCTGATGAGAGACAGAACGCACTAGGTCAGCCAATCCTTTGCAATAGTCCAGAACCATATCATCAGATATATTCACCAGTTTGTTTGTGGGAACATGTGTTTGTCTCATTGCTCTTCCCATCATTATTTCGTGGGGGCTCAATCCTGTGTTTCTGTCAGGTATACTTCTGAGTCCCATTAAAACAAGTGGTAATGCATCTGGCCATTCTAATGATGTTGATGCACACATTTTTCCCAGTCTTGACTTTATAGTGCCATTCAATTGTTCAACCACTCCAGAAGCTTCTGGACGATATGCACAGTGCAGTTTCTGTTTGATTTGAAATGCTTCACAGATTATTTGAATCACTTCACTGTTAAAATGTTTTCCTCTATCTGATTCCAAAGTTACTGGAAAACCAAACCTAGGAATGAGCTCTCGTAGCAACAGTTTTGCAACTGTAATGCTGTCATTTCTCCTAGTAGGGTAAGCCTCCACCCACTTTGAAAACAGACACACTATGACTAGTACATATTTCAGCCCTCTACATGGTGGTAACTGTATGAAATCAAACTGAAGTCTCATAAATGGACCCTCTGCCTTTCCAATTTTCCCAAATCCAATTACTGTCTTCCTCCCCGGATTATGCATCTGGCAAGTTAGACATCTCTGGCAAAGACTCTCTGCAACAGCTCTGAATTTGGGATTGTACCAATTTTGTCTGAACAGCCTAATCATTGCATCTCTCCCTATGTGTGTGTCTCCATGATGCATTCTAGCCATTTGTGAGAGTAAACAGACTGGCATGACGGGTCTGCCATCAGCACTGATCCATACTTCATCATCTCCTCTTTGGGAGCAACCCACTTTGATCCACAAATTCTTCTCACTTTCATCAACCTCATCTTGCAATTTCTTCACCTCATTCCAAGTTTCAGGTGGCATATACAGCATAAGTTGGCAGCTGATTCCCATTCTTTCCACCCTCTTATTAACTGACATTCTGGTTTTGGCACAATGTTGAGCCACCAGATCTGCATATCTGTTGCCGACTACCACCCAGTCATCTCCTGACTGGTGTGCGGCACATTTCACCACAGCCAATTCTTTTGGTGATTATATTGCTTCTAGCAATTCCCTTACAAATTGTCAATTTTTAATGGGGGATCCTGAAGAAGTCATGAAATCCCTCTGCATCCATAGTTGGCCAAAATCGTGCACAACCCCGTAACCATATTGGCTCTCTGTAAATATGGTCACTCTCTGATTCCTCCCAATTTTGCAAGCTTTTATCAACGCAATCAATTCAGCTACTTGTGCAGATTTGACTCCTGGTAAATAGGATGCTTCAACTATTCCAGTTAATTCACATACCGCATAGGCAGCAGTTAGTTTACCATCTTCATGTCTTTGACATGAACCATCAACAAATAGCTCCCTGTCTGGCTTTTTAAGAGGCTGTTCCTCTATATCTGGGCGTGGTTTTGTGCATAATTCTGTGATTTGTATACAATCATGTTCATCGTCTTCATCATCTTTAATTCTCTCATGACGTGGGTCTGGTAGTAAGGTTGCTGGATTTATTATAGTACACCTTACCATATTCACATTTTCAGCACCCATTATTATTCTTTCATATTTAGTCAGCCTACTAGGAGTAAGATGCTGAGTTCGGGTTCTTGTCAACAGAATGACAACTGCATGTGGAACATACACTTTTACAGGGTGTCCCATCACAATTGACTCACTTTGTTCAATGCTCAAACAAGTATCCGCCACTGCTTTTAGGCATCCTAGCAATGCGGCTGCTACTGGGTCCAATGTAGCAGAAAAATATGCTATAGGACGTCTTTCTAGTCCATGTCTTTGAGTAAGGACAGAAAGTGCACAATTTTCTCTCTCATGACAGAACAATGCAAATTCTCTTTTATAATCAGGCATGCCTAAGGCAGGTGCTGAACATAGTGCATTTCTCAATTTTACAAAAGCTTCTACACTTTCATCCTCCCACTCCACAGGGTCCTTTGCTTTCTTCTTCGTCATGTTAATTAAGGGCTTAGCTAACATGGAAAATCCTGGTATCCATTGTCGACAGTAACCTACTATTCCTAGGAACATTCTCACTTGTCTTTGTGTTACAGGCATTTGCATTTTCTTTATTAAAGCTACTCTTTCAGCTGTTACTCTTCTTTTTCCTCTCTCAATTTGGTGTCCCAGATACTTAACAGCTGTTGTACAGAATTGCAATTTTTCAGGTGAGACTTTATGCCCTTCTTCTGTCAAAAGATTTAACAATGCTATGGAATCAACAACACAGTCCTCTCTGGTATTCGATGCCACCAATAAGTCGTCGATATATTGGACTAAGACTGAGCTTCCTGGCATCACTAGTTTTTCAAGGCACTTTTTCAGTATCTGGTTGAAAATAGAAGGACTTTCTGTGTACCCCTGAGGAACACGATTCCACACATAAACTTTGTTCTCAAATTTAAATGAGAAAAGATACTGGCTGTCTGGATGTAATGGTATTGAAAAGAACGCTTGACACAAATCAATTACTGTGAACCATCCTGCACTCCACGGAATCTGGTATAGAATTACTGCAGGATTTGGTACTATGGGACAACATGGTTCCACAATCTTATTTATTTTTCTCAGGTCCTGAACAATCCTATATTTTCCACTAGGTTTCTTTAACCCCATTATAGGTGAATTACATGGGCTACTCATTACTTCTTTTAAGATATTTTGTTCTACCATTCGATTTATTTCTTCAATGACTTCTGCTTTTACTTCTGCACTCATTTTGTACTGTCTGGTATTTGGGAAAATTGCACCTTCCTTTACAGTAATTTTAACTGGATCTATTTTAGCCATAAGTCCTACTTCTTTTCTGGTGAAATCCCATACTATGGGGTTTACTGTACCTTTTAATTCTTCTGGCAACTCATCTTTTGTTATTAACGAAAACATTTCATCCACTTCTGTACCTTGTTTTGCAATCATAATTTTATATACATGGTCTTCATCTGGTGTCTGAACTGCCACACCATCCGGTGTGCAGATAATTGTACAATTCATCTTGCACAACAAATCCCTACCTAATAAGTTTACTGGACTAGAATCACACACTACAAATTGATGCATTTCTCTGAAGTTTCCAATTTTAACTTCCATTGGTTCGGTAAGAGGTGTTCTAATCCGCTGATTAGCTACCCCCACTACTTGGATATTTTCACCAGAGAGAGGAAGGTCTGGAATGTCTGCTGTTCTCACAGTAGACCGGGTAGCACCAGTGTCCAAAAGGAAAGTAATATTATTACCTTTCACATTCCCTTCAACATATGGACCTGACTGATCTACCTGTAAGGATGCGCCAAGTATGCACTCCTTCTTCCCCTCTCCTAGGCACCGTCATGGACTGTATTGACAGAAATCGTCCTGCAAAAGAAATTGTGATGTCATATAATCATTCTTACCACTTCCTCCTTGATATCCGATGTCTGTACCATGCTTTGCTCTGCTTACATTACCCTGAATAGGTGCAGGTGGCAACTGACTGAGGATTTGCACCCTGCTGTGAGTCATTCTGCGTCTGTGGATTTAAATTTTGATTTGGGCCATTATTATTCCGAATCTTTTTACATTCATCCTTCCAATGCCCCAATTTTCCTCATCCATGACAAGGAAATTTCTTTTTAGCTTCTTCTCTACTCATTCGTCCTCTAAAATTTCCACCATTCCCAGTATCACCATTCGTTCCAGAATCTTTTCCTTGATTTTCACTCGGATTTTCCAAATTAATTCCCTGTTTCTCAGCCATTTTCACCTGTGCCCACATCACCTTTTCCTGCAATTTCTTATGTCTATCCTCAATATCGTCTCCACAATATTTTGCATACTTCAGAATCTCATCTATGGGCTTTCCCTGCCAACACAGCATATGCTGTTTAATCATCTGACAAATTTCTGGCTTTAAACCATAAACAAATCGATACACAAACTGACTCATGTTTTTGTCTCCAATGTCCTCAAATCCACTATACTGTTTAAATACCTGCAATAGACGCTCATAGTAAGAATGTACTGATTCATTAGCTTCTTGGGTAGTTCGATCTATTCTTACCCAATCTGTTTCTTTCGGTGGTATTTTCCCTTTCAAGTAAGTTATCACTTGCTGATACTTTTTCATCACATCATTTGACGGGGCACCTGTCTTCGGATCTCTAGGATATTCATCACTAGGCCAATCGACTGTAATTTTACAATCTGTCCACAAATCGGCAGGTACCACTATGTCAAACAAACCATCCAAATCCTTCAACAATACTTTTGACACCTTCACAAACCTGTCAACCTGCTTGTACCATTCAATTGGTTTTTCTCTCAATTTTGGAAAATCATTCGTAAATGACAAAATATCCTGTCTGCTCCATGGGACATGTACATATCCTCCTCCCGCAACTTCTCGCATGGGATACATCTGGTCTGCCTTCCCTGTTTCTTTCATCACATATTCTGTTGCTGTTCTACTTGTTCGTGCTTCTTCCTTTTTCTTGGCCCACCTAGTTTTCCATTTATCTAGGTCTCCCCATTTTTGCAAAACTAACATTAATTCTCTTATTTGTAATCTTCTTCCAGAGGCATTCATATTTTCTAAATCTTTGTCTGAAAATTCTGCTTTATAGGGTTTCTGTAGTACCTTTGATCTCCCTATTTCTATTCCCATCTGTAGTGCTAAATTGGATAATTTTTCATGAAATAACCTTACATTTCTGTTGATACTCCTGCACAGAAACAATAATTCTTCTTCATCATAGGTATTTAAGCGTTCTAGTCCTACATTTCCTGCTATTATTTCTTCTAATTCGACTTTCAATTTATGAATGTCCATTATTTTTGGAGGTGTGCACTGTTTAACTGACCCTTGCACCCATCTTTCTAGATCTTCAGGTGTTACTATGGTAGCACTTTTTGCTCCCGATGAAGTTACTAAACTTACATCTTTTGAACATCCAGATACATCTTTTCTTGGAGTACTATTTACAGAACCTCGAATAGGCAAGTCCATAAGTGATATTGTGGATTCACAGTCACTAAATTGATCCTCAATTATAACTGGAGCTTCAGGTTTGGAATTATTCACAGGAGTAGGTGCAAGTATCGGTGGAGGACAGCTTCCCTGAGTACCATATAATGGAACTACTGGACCAATTGTTACAGGTATGGTCAACGAATCAGGATGTACTTTTATCTGGGTTATTTTCTGTATTAATTCTGCTCTGGTCTTTTCTAGGGCTTCTTTTTCTTTGTCATGAAGTATTCTACTCGTGGTGAATTCATGCATTACCTGTGGCACTAATGGAGTTTTTGGTGGTGCACTTGGGGTGCATCCACTTGTCCCTTCCTGATATGGTGGGGCATTTCTTAACATTTCCTCCATAAATTCGTCTTCAGACTCCTCATTTCTCATTAAATGTTTTGTCTTTTCTGTGCACTTACTTCCTAATTTCTCCTCTGCTGAGAACAATGGATATAATCCTTCTGTAATCATTGCCCTTCTCCATTGTTTCATCTGACCATCCCTAGACTCACGTAGATATCTGGGAAAAAATCCTGGATAACTCCTATTACTTCTAGATCTATCCCGCTCAAATGCCTCTGTTTCCCATTCTTCTAGAGCTTCGTACTGAGTTAATCTAGGTCTGGGTTCTAAGTCATTCATCCTCAATCTCAAATTCTGAAGAATTCGCCCATTGAACGTGCCATTCTCGGGAAATGCTAGTATTCCATCATTTTTGGTATATTCTATCCAATTCTCCATCCATACACAAGTATGATAACCTCTCTCCATCATCATGAATGAAGCGGGCGTTTTAGCTGGTGGAATAATAATTCCTTCTCTAGTTTTGAGTGGTTTATCCTTTTTAAAATAGTTCTTAATCTTTTGCAAAAAGGACATTTTTCTCTTCTCTCCGTACATTCTATCTAATCTTCGGTGTACAAAATTATATTCTGCAAAACCTAGGAATCTCCTACCCGGACGAGTTCCTGTTAAAGTCGGATCGCGTTTTAACATGCAATCGTTATCCACTAAGAATTTCGCTTCTATAATTTTGACCAATCAAGTGTTTGCTATCTTTTATTTCCGAGCCAATCCTTGCGCGGCCTTTTGGTGACGTTTATCTGTCAACCCCTCCTTTACAATCTGCTCTTTCCTGTCCTTGCTGGTTCAACCAATCCCAGCGCGGCACCTGTGACGTCAGTACTACTCCTGACTACTGACCCCTCCTTTACAAGGGTTTTCCACACCCGCTGTTTCAACCAATCCCAGCGCGGCGTTTTGTGACGTCAGCTCCCTCTCTGGCAGCTGACCCTCCCTTTACAAAATCTTACGCAAACTTTATTTTCTCTATAAATCTTAATTAAATTTCAGTAACAACATAAAACATTCGCTATCGTGCCAGTTTCTCTAAAATAGAAAAAATAGTTTTCTCTCACACTTAGTAAAACCTTTCCGTTTACTAACATACACTACAAGTAAAACCCTTCCGTCTACTCTTCACACAAGCTCCAGAAGTACCTGTTACTTCTCCAATGTTACCCTTTCTAGGTGATATAACATCAAATTTTTACCAGCGTACTCTTTTTGCTATTACTCACACGCATAGAGTCCCTAACGAGTACTGAAAGTCCTGCTTAACTTTTCAGTACTAATTCTGCCTGACAGATAACCTCACTGCAGTATGGCTTCCACTTACCATCCGCTATTCCTTTTACCCCGGGGTATTCTGGACAACATAAAACAAAACTCAAAATTTAAGCGGATGTTAGTTCATAAAAATACAAATAAAAATTCTCATTACCCAATTAACAAAGAGTAACCATCCTCTGATAACCAGAAAACTGATCCAGCGCGATATTAGCAAACAGCATTCATACACTAGATACTCACTTGGGCCCATACATTCATACTACGCTAATACTTACGCTGGGTTTTATCAGTTGTTACTCTCTATCAAAATCCCTGCTACCAATTACCTTCTGATTGAAGAGTAATGACTTACCAATGAATCCTTTGCTAATTGGGAAGTTTAAAATGAGTGACATTCATTATAATACATAATCATGAAATAACCACTGAGTCAGAAAGTTTTAAAATATTTATCTAAAGATTTAGCAGAGTAAAATACAGAGCCACATGGTACTTAATCGCAATACCCAAGATTAAGCATAGAAATGATTATTGCTAATCAATGACGGTGTTTAAAGAAAAAGAGAGGATAGAGATAGCAGCGCAACTAAAGGTTGCATTATAATTACCTAAGTTCGACAACCAAACCCCTTAGCCAAGGAGTTGAAAGGATAGGACCCAGGAAGGATGAAGAGCAAAGACTTCCTCCAGGATCAGGACAGGACCGGTGACCTCTCTACAACGACGCCTGCGTCGTTCCCCTCTCTGATACTCGACTTCTCCTCGATTCTTCCGTGCCTTCCTTCTAATGGACTCCGCCGCCCCCTCCTCAGGACCTCTTCTGGACAGGGATTCAGTCTGCAATCGATCAGCTTAGCGGTCTGGAGCTCTTCCTGTCAGCATCTCCGCTCTCCTGTGCTTCAAGACTTCTGAATCTCGACCCTTAATTAACTAATTCTATATCTATTATACCCTTCTACGCCCATGTACCTCCCCTTAATGTTGCTAAAATATGGGGCCACTACTTCTGATTGGACAGGGACAGGGGGTGGATTCTCGTACCATATTGATTTGGCCTAAATTGTAAAGCCTATTGTCTTTACGTTCCCACCCCTTCAAATTAATACATTTGCTTTATTTCCCACCCGTCTCATGACAAATGTAAACCAATTTTCATAGACATTGTATCAATGTGTGACAGGAAAGCACTAGTACAACATCTTCGGCCATCAGGTTACGGCCTTGGACTTCGTCCAGGTTGACTTCATTTGGCAGGCACACAAAACACATGCGGAGAACCATTTGCCTCTCGAGTTTCAGGTCACCAACCCAGGCCCAAGTTTACGAACTAATAAAAGTGCAAGAAGAAAATATTAGAATCACAAATAAAATGTTTCACTGTATACCCACTATTTCTATTCTATTCCCAATTAATTATATATTCTATCCCGCGTTAGTAGCGTTAGGAAACGACAATTTAGTAATGACATGAGAGCAAGCTGAAGCATGTGAAAACATCAAGCAGCCATTTTAATGCACACTGCGCAGAAGCAGAAGTTTCCCACCAAGCAAAGAAAGACGTCACACCATGTGATATGGTTGCGACATGCGCATTGAGCTTTCCCGCGCATAGCGGCCATTTTGGATTACAGACAAGCGTTATTCATTAGTAAAACACATAGGCAAGCATCTTTTTCTTTTGTGTCGTGAATGCAAAGGTTCGTATTAACAATACAAGTTTAATAAATTAATACTGTGAGGAGGATTGAATACAAGCAAGTTTCATTTATGAAACCTTGCTCCATCAATACCACAAGACTGGGCACTTCTCTCCTCTCCCAGGTAATATCCTGCCATGTGTTTTGGCTACACGCGTAGCGGTCTGTACTGATTCTCAATACTCCAAATGCTGCCAAAAAGAGAGCAGAGGTAAACGTTCAGCAAGTGATTGCCCAAGAGCACACAATCTGGCCAAATTCTAGGCCTCGGGCTGTACTTTTTCAACTAGTACATAGACTGCCAATGGCGTGGCAGTGATTCTGATTGCAAGGCCAAGGGACTGTCCTTCCAGGAGAAATGCCACTGTGTTGTGGGCCCTGTCCAGCTTTAGAACACAGTGTTTATTTCCAGCATATTTAGGGGAAATGGTAACGGTGAGATTTGATGGCAAATATCCAAGTTCCTTTGTTGAAATGCACCTACAGGACCAGGTCCAGGTCCAGGCGGATGACTGTTCAGTATGCTTGGTAGAAACTGATATTTTTACCATTGGTGATTCAAGGTGTCAAAGACTATTTCATTCCCTTTGGATACCTGAGTTGTTCATTTTCAAAACTTGTTTCTCAAAAGTTGTACCAGCGAGCCGTCAAGGCTTACTCTTTGAGATGGAAAAGGCATTACAAATTCAAATAGAGTATGAATAGTAATTACACTGGATAAACTCAATCTCTGGCCAAGTTATATCTTTTGGGTGAGCTATATAGACAATGGGTGGATTTTCCGGTGCTAGGGTTCACACCAAAGAGTCAAGACCCAAATTATGTTGTTGGCAAACTCCTCCCAGATGGCTACACCCACGAGCCACCAAATCTGAGATAAGGAAATGAGTTTGGGAGGAGGTCTGTGCCTAATGATCAATAATATTCCGGAGAATAATTCTCAAAGTCCAGACTTCTTTTCAGGGCATGGTGCGTCGTTTTAATTCTTAATCCAGAAATGGCCATTCTCTTGGGACCGCAGAGACGACAGTAAGACCGACAAATCATATGACCACACAAGATTTCCTGCCTTGAAAAAGCCCTCGGCCTGTGAGCCATCGGGCGAAACACGTGTCGGCTGTTTTTCTTTTCATTTCTCTTTCGTTTTGAATTATATTTCTGGATTAAGAATTAAAATGGCGCACCATGCCCTGAAAAGAAGTCTGGACTTTGAGAATTATTCTCCGGAAAATTATTGATCATTAGGCACAGACCTCCTCACAAGCTCATTTCCATATCTTTTGGGTGGGCTGATTTAGAGTATGAGGATGAAACCTCAAAATGCAGTATATGACTCAGTCACCCTGCTCCCAACGAACGCCTTCTGATGTCTACATGCGTGGAAAGTGTTTCCACATGTGCAGTGTGTCTCCACTTGAGCAAAGTGTCCTGTAAATTAAATTTTTTTTTAAACACAATTTTATTGAGTTTTTTCAATCGTTATTACACATATGGCACATATTATAACAGCAATGGAAAAAGAATAAGGGAATAGCAATCCTGAGATCATAAAGTACAAACAAATAATTGGCGGCAAAATGGATACACATACATATTAACCCCCGGTATTACAGTGCCTTGTAGTGTAAGAAAAAAAGGGAAAAAAAGAAAGCATTTGTATCATCTGTATATGTAAACAATCAGATATTTTTTAAAAACTCGTAATTATCTAATAATGTACTCGCTACAATACTAAAAAAAAATAAAAAAATTTGAAACTTCCCCCGGTTCTCTGGCCCACTATTTTATACAGTAACGTATTAGAAGATTGTATTCACTTAGTTAAAATCAGATAAGTACAAAGCATATACATCTATATATACATTTATACACCCCTAGGCAATAAGAGAAATGTAGTAGTATGGCGTTATACAGGCTCGATCGGATGAACTAGTGAAGGTGTGGGAGATGTGGGTGGAATGGGTCCGACCTGAGATGTCGGGGGAGTTAATGAATCAATGACTTTGAATGCTTCTAGCATTTGATCCCATTCCATTGAGATAGGGATCCTACGCAGTCCTCGAAATTCTTCTTGCCTAATAGTTGCACTCTCTGCAGTACCCCACCGGATCATTTCTGTTTGCCAAGAAAGTGGTGTAGGAGGAGAAGCAGATTTCCACCTCATTGTGATGGCAATTTTCGATATGAGCACAGCCATGTCCGCAAATCGATACTGGACCTTCTGTCTCTTGGGGCGTTTATGCAGGCCCAGTAGGCAACTGTCCGCCGTTGACCAAGCAGCCGTACCAGTGACCTCCTGCACTCTATTACTGACTGTTTGCCAGAATACTCGTAGACGCGGGCACCCCCACAACATATGGAGTAGGTCTGCATCTGCCTCCTGACATCTAGGACAAGAGAGTTGTGCATTGGGGTATATGCTATTGAGGCGGTGCGGTGTAAGATATGCCCTATGCAATATCATGTACTGTATGTATTTAAATTTAGCGTTGCGGGAAACTTTCTTAGGAAATTCTAAAATGGAGTCCCACTCTTTATCAGTCAAATCCCTCTCTAGCTCTAGTGACCACTTACCTCGAAGTGGGGTTAGCAGTATACCTGAATGTGCCCGAATACCCCTGTATAGCCAACGAGTAAGATGACGTCCTTCTCCCATTAGGTGTATTGCATGAACTAGTTCATGTGTAGGAGGTTCGATCCCATTAGGGGACCAACAGAGTTTTACGTAATGGGAGATAGTGGTGTGGAGGAGAAACAGTGTCGGGGGGGACCCCCTGAGTACGAATAAAGTTATCGTGGTCTGCTAGTGTGCCCTCTATGAATAGTGCTCCAATCGTTGACACTCCTTCTTGTGTCCATGCGGATACCACTCTTTTGGAAATTAAGCCATTTGCGGTAGGTATCCCAAGTAAGGAGATGCTGGGAGAATATGGGGAGGCCCTTTTGGTGTATTGGAGAGTCTTCTTCCAGCACATTAATGCTGTCTTAAGCAAGGGGGGGACCGTGGGTGGGATCTTAGCGTGCGGCAGAAGTAGATTATGGAGGGTGCCCTGGTTAAGAAGCTGGGGTGTATAGCCTATTTCCTGGGCATGTCGTCCCGCAAGCCAATAAGATAACCATTGTAATTGACTGGCCATGCAATATGCTCGAAAGTCTGGAGTGCCAAGACCTCCCTCTTCAGGTCGCAACTGTAATTTTGCAAGGCCCACTCTCCTACGTCCCTTACCCCAAATAAGTTCCGACAGAAGTGTGTCGAGTGTACTAAAGATTTTGGCTGGAATCATGACCGGTATATTATTAAAAAAATATAGAAGTCGAGGGAGCATCACCATTTTAGAAATGGCTACTCTGCCCATCACAGATAATGGTAACGAAATCCAAAAAGAAACCTGCATTCGGAGTGATCCTATTGCCTTCAGCAAGTTGCTATCTATTAGGTCTTGGGAAGTTCTATATATTTGTATACCTAAATACTTAAACATGTCTAGGGCGGTCGTTAGAGTTAGGTCGCCGAATGTTACTGAGTCTGGGGTGTCTTTATGACGCATATAAAAGGCATAGGATTTATTTGCGTTGATTGCCAGGCCCGATACCTGTTCAAATTGTTTAAATATAGACGGGATGAGTTCCAGGTTTGTAGTAAGATCTTTTAGGAAAAGAATAATGTCATCCGCATAGGCGTATACTATATGCGTTGTATTCTTAATTGTAATCCCCAAGTCTATGGCCTCTTTACGGAGCTTGATGAGTAGGGGCTCTAGTGCCAAGACAGGGGGAGTCCCTGGAAATTCATAACAGAATGTTGGCCACCCTACTGGCCGTGCATGTGTTAATTAAGTATAACACAATGCATCGCCTTGCAAAATATTTTCTTCACATGTTGCTTGCTGTATATATATAAGTTGAGCACAGGCATGGTATTTGTATAGGTTTCACTGCTATGTAACCTTTAGAAATATATGTATAAATGTGTTATTTTAGGGGCACTATGATTCTAATAATTGTTGTAAGTCCCATTAGAACATACAATACTTTATTTGGTAATTTACGTTTGGCTATTTGTTTTATTATGAATTCAATGTGTATGCAGGTGACTTGTCTTTGTGTCTTTTTTTCTGAATCTCAACCATACATGTATTAAAATGTTATACTGCTCAATGAACGTACTAAAGTCTGTTTCATTACAGCTACCAAATGTTAAGACACACCTATGTGGTACCTAAGATAAGTTTAAATGACAATGTACTTTACTTAAGCATGCTTCCCATGTATGTCACCATTCGCTCTCTACATTTACTAAGTCTGCTGACTTCTTGTTCCAGGTGCCTCTTACATTTTGTGATGTTGTTGCTTGTTTCTCTGAAGAGGAGTGGAAGCTTTTACAGTGCTGGCAAAAGGAACTTTACAGATCCGTGATGAAGGAAATTCACCAGGCTCTGAGTTCACTGGGTGAAGTTACACTTCTTGTATTTGTTTCAACAGCTAAGGCATAACAGGAACAATTTGTAGTTAGTGTCTTGTCGTGAATTGAAGCATTTGCAGGCCCAATCAGTCATTTCTTGCTTTATACAACATTTAAAGGGGAAAATAATGAATTGAAGGTTAGAATCTGAAAAGGAAAATGCTTGAAATTGGTTCAACCAACAGGAAAACCTCCATAGCCTGCAGTGGGGTCATTCGTCTTGCAAACCTGCGTCACGGTCCCAAAAGTAGTTCACTCAGTTGAGGTCAATGGGGTTACTCTCTGAAAAATTGGGCTGCAGCTTCTTTGGCGGATCCACTGGCTGATAGTTTTTACAGTCCATGCTGTAGCTCCATGTCTAGTGAAGGATGCTAGGCTGGATGAGGGTCATAAAAAATGCACAGTATTGACAGGTACATTTAGGACTCCAGCACATCCACGGTTAAGCAAAGTAAGGCTTCTAACAAAATCACAAATTTGTTAAATCTAATGGTCTGTAGTGAAGACATGAATGAGTGAGGTGTCTACCTTGGGTTAATGTCTCAGGGGTGTTGGTTACAGAGTCAGTGTTTTTTGGGGGGGACTGTACTTCCATTACAACCAGGCGTCTTGCTATGTTATATGACGTTTTTGAGATTTAGCATGAGTGATCCCTGGCATTGTATTTGCATGATCATAGGAATATTAATTTGGCGGACTGCTTGATTCCCCTTGTCAATTTATATATTGCACAATCAAAATATTATCCATCCTCATTAAAACTGAACACCTGACGTGTTTCCCCCATCAGATTAATGACTTCAAAATTCCTGGACATCAGTTTCAGACAGATGATGCGCACCAACCTCTCTTGCTCCTCCAATGCCAGAAAAGTCCTGTTACACGGGCAAACTCAACAGGAAAATGATGATCCTATTAATGCCTTCGTGGGCTCTAGGTTGGCAGAGGTCCATGCATTCACCTTCCCAGCAGAGGACCGCCTGCCTCATTTAAAGATCTATTTTACTGAAAGTGTATCTAGCAGTGTTTTCAGATACATATCTACAAAAACTGAATGCCGCCATGTTGTTGTGGCATTCTCTGCATACTTGTGACTTTTTCAAAATCAAACTCCTAAAGCAGAGATTCCTTTCTGAAAAAGAAAAAAACATTGGGGCCTACATTTTGGGGCCATTGTTTATTTTCAGATTACCAAGTTCACCATGCCATATATTTCGGACCTAGGCAAAGAAAAAATGCATTGGAAAGTCCACCCTAAATAGGGTTGTTGTCCTATTGTATCAAATGCAGTGACCTTGTGGCAGGTAGGCTACTGCCAACAATTGACTGCCAGCAGATCTGGCAGAGTTCCACTTTGCAGCCAATCAGTGGTTCACTTGCTTCTACGTGAGGAAGGGGAACTGTGGATTTGGCAGTCTGGGAGCCTCGCTGATTTGCAGCAGTGCTCCTGTTCCACTCAACCCTAATTAGGTTTTTTTTCTTTGAAAGCACCTTAAATAGTGTAACTGTTTCATTTCATTGTAACATATGGTTAGTCATTTCGGAAAGTACCAACACTTTGCCCTAGCCTTGGCATCATTTATTTGAATGCTCTCCAGATAAATGATGAATTCAAGATAAATATGGCAACCCTGTATTCCTTGGAATCTAGCAAGAGAGTTGGTCCTTCAGATGAGTAATATACAGTGAAGTTTGTCAATTAACAAGCATTGTTTTAAATGATCTAGCAAGAAAACAAAGTATTAAAAGATACAAAAAGGATGCTTCATAACAAATGTGAGGTGTCGGTTCAGAGTCCAAGTGCAACTAACGTGTGAGGAGAAAGGACGACATCACATGTAATAAAAAGAAATTATTTTGGTTGTGCTTTTTATTAGATAACTCGGAAGCAAAGGATAAATCATATTTTATGTTTTCTGAGGTGTTTGTAGGGTTATAAAATATGCCTTTCAGCCGACATTTCAACCCCACTCAAGAAGCAGGGTCTTCATCAGGCCAAGGCCTTAATTATTTGCTGCAGCAACTCTAAAAGTAAATAAAGGGTAAGAGTAATTATTAGGAATACCACCTATCAACCAGTCAGTGCTAAAGTGGTCCAAAAAGTGACCAAAATGGGGTTTGTCCCTTATCAGTATGCATCATTTAATTGTGTTTTGATAGATATATAGATAGTAATTTTCCACAGTTTAAAACAGACCAGAGAACAGTGTACATTTCAACAATTTTACAGGGCAGTTATCATTAATATGAGCGAGTGAACTTTGATGTGCAATTGCGTGGGATATGTTACACAATTGTAGCTTAATTAATTCTTATTAAAGGCATTAAGGTTTTTATGCCATGTGGGTCTTATAATGTTGAATACAGACGGTAATATTTAAGGAACAACACATTTTTTACCATCTTACAATCCACGAAGTGGAGAAAATATTAGATAGTGTGGCCATTCCTGGAAGATACATCATTAGTCAGCATACATCTGCCATATGCAATTATAAAGAACAAGTTTCATAACAGCAGATGAATTTACGGTGTTTATGGGTGCAGACTGTTTTTTTTACAGATCTTTTTATTGAAAGTTTCATAAACAGCAAAACGAGGTGTCTACACACACCGCCTCACTCCACAGAGTGGGAGGCTCGTTGCCTCACATCACAGAGAAATAGGGCAGTAAATATTTGTTCTGCAGCTACTTCTTATAAACCCCGCTCATCATCACTCCCTCCCTCAAACATCCCGGTCACGAGTGCCAACTCAATCAAACCCCGGGTTGCTGAGAGGTCCATGTATCCTTCGCCTGCCCCATTTTATTGGGCATCCCAACTTTTGTAAATTCATTTCTTGTGCAAATAACACCAATCCATGGCCATGCTCCATTGATCCAGGGTTGGTGGAGTTGGAGAGGCCCAGTGTTGGACAATGTTTCTTCTGGCAACCTCTAGGTTCACCCTGTTTAGTATTTTGGTATAGCGTGGTAATGTAAAGTCTCCCCATACAGCAAGTATCCTAGTTTTTGCGGTGAGGGATCTTCCAACCCAGTAATGTTTGAGAGGCAATTTTCCACCCTTGTCCAGAACGCTCTCAACACCAGACACTCCAAGAGGGTGTGCATTAAGGTCCCTCTCAGACTACCGCCGCAAAGACAGCTATCGTCCGGAGCACCCTCGATCCTGGGCAGGATCGATCCTGTGTGGTATTCTCTGTGAAGGATCTTTAATTGCACTAATCTAAAACCTGGCCGTATGGCCACCTCCCTTGGTGGCTACAGCTTCCACCCACTCTGTGTCGTCAAAGAGCCATGTCTTCCTTCCATTTTACCTTAAGGTCGGTCAAGAGGTCTGCGGTATTAATGATAATTGTGAGATATAGAAGGGAGCTAGCTTTCTACAGAATTCCACATGTGAAAAGTCTGTCCTTGAGTGGGGACATGTGCCCTCAGTGCATGGCTCAACTGCAGGAGTTTAAATGCCTGGGAGTCCGCTAAATCGAACTCCTCCTGTAGGTCGCCAATGCTCTTTGGACTGTCAGTACCCCACACACCTCCCAATTTGCTAATCCCAATCAGATCCCTGCTTAATAACCCCAGCAGAGTCCCTACCTTCCGGAGTAAGTCATTGTCCCAGAGGTTTGTTTCCCTCGTGAGGCCCCTTTGCCCTGGAGGCAGTGTGTAGCCCCATCCCATAACCGCACCCCTGCAAGTGTATGTTGAGGGAGGGAAGCTCTGCCTCCCTATTTTATAAATGGCCCCTGGGTATCCCCTAATCCTCATTGTGTCTGTCTATTCGTATGAAGTGTTCCTCCAGGGGGACAAAAGGCCATTCACTAAGAACCGTTAGTTGGGAGGCCCAGTAGTATACCTGTATGTTGGAGAGTACAATCCCTTCCTCATAAACTCCCTTGGGGGGGGGGGGGAGTGGCCAAGATGGCAGCAGAGTAGCAGCCATCTCGCGGAGCTCTGCCGAAGAAGGCCAGGGAAAAGCGGTTTCAGCCACTGCCCTGGACTGCTGGCAGCCTGCAGTGGAGGCATGGACCGGAGGGGTCACCTTGCAGGTCTGGTGGTGCCCGCCCAGCCGACAGAGACGTAGCGGGCCGGCCCGGCCTCCTGAGCGGCGGCCTTAGGCTCTGACGGCGTGGCGATGGATGCCTGGAGAGAGCGGCTGCTGAGGCCCAGACAAGCAGAGAGGTGCAGCGTGGCCGCGTAGGAGACGGGCGGCTGCGGGCATGAGGCCAGACTCACAGCTGAGCTCAGGTGAGCGGCGGCGCAGTGCCGGAGGCGGGCCCGCGAGGATGATCCGGGCTCCCCCTAACCATCGAAGGCCTTGCTGGAGTGCGAACTCTGGGCGGGAGACGCCCACCAAACGGCACGCAGAGGGGGACCTGCTGAGTTACTGGAGCCCCGGCGGGAGCGTCTGCGGTGCCCTTGTGAACGGCAGAGCGAGGTGAGAACGCCGGGAAGGTGGGCAGGCTCTGGCGGGAGGACCGTGCAGCAGCAATTGTCAGGAGGCACAACGCGGTAAGCAGGACCTCAGTGGTCAGCGGGGCCCGCCCAAGCGCAGGAGTGACTATTTGGGTGTACCCCCCATGAGCCGCGGGAGAGGTGCAACTGGACCCTGGGAGCATTCGGGGGCGTCCCCTGGAGCAGCGGGCAGATGAGGACCGCCTCCCACACGCCCGGCTGTGGCCGCAGGACGGCCCTGAAGAGGGCCTGCACTAACCAGGCTGCAGGGAAGAGGGAAAGCTGGTGTTGAGGGAGAATCCAGCGCAGCGGGATCTGGACTCACGGCGAGGGACAAGGGAGGCAGGCATAGTAGAGGGCACTGACGGGCTGAGACACCTCAGTCGACTGGGGTCCTGGAGTTTGCACGTTGCGCCTGGCGGCCCTCTACCCCTGCCAAATGACGTCCAACCACTTCAAAAAGGAGACGAACAGCAGAGACCTCCTGCAGATGCCGGGGGGCAGAAGAGCTGATGGGCACGCAGCGGATTTGCCACCCCCTCATACCCAGGAGGTAGACACGGACCTGCCCGACCAAGAGAAGGAGGAGCCGGTCACCCGCCAATTCTTAGAACACCTGTTCAGCACGTTGAGAGAGGACTTTGCGGGGCTGCAACAAGAGGTCTCAACCGACCTAAAACAGGTCAGAGCTGATATTGGCGAGCTGGGAGACCGGGTAGATGCATTGGAGAAGGCTGGGGACGGCAGGGAAGAAGAACTTAGCGCGCAATCACAGGAGCTGCTGGAACTGCGAGACCGCAATGAAGACCTATGCCTGCGGCTAGAAGATTTGGAAAACCGGTCCCAGCGTTCCGATATCTGCATCAAAGGTGTTCCACTTCGTGCGGACGCCGGGAAACTGGAGGACTTCGTGACCCGGCTTTTTCGCCACGCGGCCCCAGCCTTGGGAGATGGAGAAATTATCCTTGACCGTACACATCGAGCTGGCCGACCGGCGACGAGCCCAGGCCAGCCACAGGACATACTCGCGTGCCTCCACTCCTATCGGCAAAAAGAAATCATCATGGCGGCAACTCGAGACAAGGCGACTATCCCATTTGAGGGCCTACAAGTGGACATATATCAAGACCTCTCCCAACTCACGCTCCAAAGGCGTAGAACCCTGCGACCAGTCTCCGCCTACCTAAGGGAGCAAGAAGTCCGATGGGAACATCTCTTTAGATTACTCTTCGTCTGGAATAAGGAAACACATGCAGTGCGATCCCTGAAAGAAGCATAGGCGGTGCTGGGAATCGACTTGGAGGCCAGAGGAGCAGAGAACCGACCCTTTGGAGACACAGGGACAGAGCTGATGTTGACGCCGAGAAGGAGACGCCATACAGGGAAGGACTCACGCTCACGCACCTCAGAGATGGAAAGTCAAAAGGAGCGAGAGGCCCTCATTAAACAGCTGCAAGATAGAGATGGCGGGGGAGAACACCCGAAAGACTGACCATGCTCCTGAAGGTGGATGGCAGTGCCGACTGTATTTGCCGGTCGCCTGCAGACACCGGTAATGAATCTGAGATTGGCCAACACTGGCGGAGCCTGCCCTGTGCCAAATGTACTTGATTACGGATGTACACTGTCGCCTGCCACACAGACCCCTACACTACAGTGTTATTGTTGCCCACCTGTAGGCAGTTTTCTTGCTGTTGATTTTTCTTTTGTTCACTTAGCTCATGTTCTTTCGCTATTTCATGCACCTATCTGACGCGCTTTCTTCCCAGACAGCGATTGAGAGTTATCGGGAGCTTTTTGGCAATATAAGATCTGAGAGAATTAACCGCATTGCTATGATCCCTGGGGGGACCTTTGGACGCATGTTGCCTATGGCCTGGCTCCAAGACTTACACAGCATATGAGACGATATAGCGGGGTGGAAGCGGGACCCGCAGTAAATAGGGGACCGAGGCAGATATGTGTGGGACCTACTCCCTTTTTATACAACACACAGAAGGGGGCGTCACTTAAGCCGGGTTGGGTACACAACTTTCCTCGCATAACGGGGCCAGGAGGCAGCCATCACCAAGGGGAAAACAGGAGGAAACTGCTTTTTACTTTTGAAGGGAGAGGGGTTCCCCCTACGGCACGCTCACACCCAGGGTACTTGGATGACCCCCCCCTAACGCCGTACACTCTTGACTCAACTTAAGGACGCTCGCTGTGATATATGTTTCCTGCAGGAAACTCATCTAAACCGTGCAGACTGGAGACGCCTCCTGTCATGATGGTTCGATCGCCAATTTCTTTCCTCTTTAACAGGGAAGAGGGCGGGGGTGGCAATTCTATTTGCAACACACTTCCCCGGTTAGATACTACACACTCAGGCAGAGATACCCGGGAGACTGCTGGCATTGAGAGTGGTAATCTGGGGGCACACCTACACACTTGCATCTGTATACGGCCCAAATGAGGGCCAGGAGACTTTTCTAAGGGAGGCACTGAGCTCGATCCTCGAAACTCCCGATGAGAACCTTATAGTGGGGGGGGGGACTACAATATAGTACAGGACTCTGTATCAGACAGATCCACGCAGAGAGTGGGACACTCAGGGGCTCTTTCGGCTTCTATGAAACAGTGGCTGGAGGAGGTGGGTCTTGTGGATGTCTGGTAACCGCACCGCTCAAGATTATACCTTCTTTTCAGCAGTACACCAGTCCTACGCTCGCTTGGATTTCTTTCTGACAACCCGTGCGTTACCTTAGGGATACTGTAGTGTAGTTCTTATTTCCCTAATAGGCTCTGCGCATTGGAATAATATACCCTATAGGTTTGACATAGGACTGAGGTCAGTATGTCCCTATCGAGTATATTAAACTTAATTACTTTGTGCCAGCTAACTCAGAGGCCACTAGAAACTCCTTTTAAACAAGAAGGGAGTAGTTTCTGGCAACCACATAAACATGACAACTTTGTTTCCCTTTAGAATCGGAACACTCTCAGAATCGTGGAGACAATAGATAACAGTTTCACTCAGCTAATCGTGCATGCTTAGTTTCCTCAGAGTTACACAGAAAGAATAGACGGGCGTTTCAATAAAAGGATTTATTGAACAGTCTTGTTTCTCGTGTAAGAGATATGAGCTGTTATGATCACAAGACAGTATGCAAGATATATAATGTACAGCGTAAGCAGTAGAAAGAAATAATACTGCGCTAGCATTATCTTTTAGCATATATTCACATACATAAATAACATGAGCTAAAAATGCGAGTACTCATACAATGCTTTTCTAAGCTAGTTCTACCCCAGTGTACCTAACCTAGTCTAGGTGTAGGGCAAGGTAAGAAGTAGGTGAAGTATTCTATAGTATGGTATACTAAGAGTCTGGTATGCCAAGTATGCCAAGTATGCCACGAGTCCCTCTAGGTTCTAGTCAGCTCCATACCTTGAGAATGAGAGAGGTGGGAATCTCCTGCCGGATCTCAAACTCTTAACACCCCACGAAGGGAGTCAGAACACTGGAAACTGGATTCTCTGCGAGCAGGGATGACAGCGTCTTCTCAGTGCGTCAGGCCGGGATACGGGCTCCTTTGAAGTCGAGGTCTCCTCTAACTTGCTTGGGCAAGGGAAAGTATATTTATACCTGGTAGGTGCCTTGGAATGTTAGCATTGACGTGAAGTCGGACAGAGGAAGACGTCAGGAATGAACCCTTAAGGTATAGCGGTTCATGCATAATAGATGAGTTCTTGGATAAATCAATAATCCTGTGCTAGGGGAACTCCCAAGAGCTTAAGGGTCTGGTTTCTAAGAACTCGTTGTGACGTTAGGGTGGACGGATGTCGGTGACCATGCCTGTATTTGGAGTGCATGGCTAATGCCTAAATAAGGACTGGGATTCTATGCCTATATAAGGGCAATGCGAATTGTGCCTATATAAGGACATGTTTCAGGAAAACCTATATACGGACACCTAAAGCGGAATACAACACCCACTCCACTTTCGAATGAACGATAATACTAAATGCTAACATTAAACTTGAGTACCACATATTGCTAAAAACATTTCTAAAAGCATAGTAAAAGAAGTTTTTTAAAAGAACTGTTGCTAAAACATGTAATGCAATAGGTACTGTACATTTTAAAGCATTTTTTCATTCTAAGCATATATTGGAAATAAATGCAACATGAATGAATAAACAGAAATATATACATATGATGAAATGGTTGACAAGTTTTCAAAAATCAAAGCCATTGCATATCATGGTATTAAATGAAATTTTAGTCAAATAAGGTGACATTGTGTCCCTGGATGTATTCAAAGAAGTCAGTTTTATAAGAATAGTTCTACTGTAAGCAGATTGTTTCGCCATGTATTTTCAAAAAATAAAGAAAAAGAAAAAGTTCAATTTTAGGAAGTGTTCCAAGTTTTGAAAATATGAAGGCCAAATTCATTGCGTCCCTGGTACACTGATTTCATGTGTAAACATGAAATCATCTATTTCTGTAGACAAAATATCGTCTACCGAAGTTGGTGACATTTGGAACACCTCATTCAGAAGGTTAATTGCACAGAGATGAGAAACATCGCCTTCAGCAGAAGATGCCGCAGCAATGTTCGCGTCCGTTGTTACCTATGTGCCTGTTGATCCATCTCGTACCTCAGCAGCAGCCGGAAGCGTCTGTGAGATCTCAATGAATGCCGTCATCAGGATTGGTAGCCTCTGGTGACAACACAGAGCATGGGCTGTTACCGGGTCCAGCAGAGTATCGATATCCGTTGGCATGACTGATGGGAGTGTTAGACAGGTGTCTAGCACGCATTCTTCACTGCAAAGCAGGCAGTGTAGAACAGGTAAGATGCAATCTTGCCAGATTGGTCTGAATGACAGGAACCATGTTGTATTAAGTTCCCATAGACGAGGCATGCCCAAAATCTGCACTATGCGCTCACGGCACTTCCGTTCTAGGAGAGCTTTCTCCACATCGCTCGGAGTGATGTTGGTGGATAGGCTTGCCATAGCGTAATAGTAGGAATAGGAACAGGATTCCTGCAACAAGTGCTAGAATTAATGGCACACCACCAAACACCGAATGTGCGAAGTTTGGGATGATTCTGAGGACTGCCTGGAAAGGTGCTAACAGTCCTGAACAGATGGTCTTAAATACATGTACAATCCCGCTCGTATCAGATATGTTTAAGATACGTCCCATCATTTCTGCGAAATGTATAGGGCAGTTTGTACGAATTAAAGCCTGTGTCTCAGCCGAAGTCCTTGCAATTTGTAAATCATAGATTTCTTTGGCCGAGGTCAAAGGCACGGTCTGTTGCAAAAGCATGGCTTTCATTCTGCTTAAAGTATCAAAACGTATAAAAGAAACATTCAATGAAGGCCATAGAGGCGACTCCCTGACTGTGTCTATTGGGGGGAACAATACTTGCATACAGCAAGTAACCCTGGAGTCGACCGTTACCAGATATGGGATGCCTGGCAATATGCCACAGCAACTCTGATCATTCAACATGAAATAACTCCCGTTAGAAAGTTGGCCAAACGTTGGATTAATCACAGTAGCCGGTGTACCCTGCTGGTGGCAGGACAAATTTGCCACAGAACCATTACAAGCCCCGTGTAAAGAAATGTCCTGACATATGAGTGAACCGCTTAGTGCATTTTCACAGTGTGTACCGCTGAGAAACACTTCACGATCCCCACTCCAACATCTGTATTCGTAAGGTAAATCCCAGGATGTCTTAATGTATTCTTTACCCAAACTTTCATATTTGCCTGCTTGCATTTGTTTGAGGCAATACTGAAACTGAAAAGTAGTGACAGGCAGAGTGATTTTGCCATGGATAAGCCATTCTGTAGCTGGTTTTTCTGCTACTGTAAATGGTAATTTTTCCAGTTTTTCAATGCTCAGCACTGTATACTTTGCTCCCCTTTGTGCCAGTTCGATCTGTTTATCAGTTAGATTGTATTCTGCAAACAGAGCCGACGTGTTGCTAAACGCCAAGGCACATAGCCCGCACGCAAAGATTGCAGCGTCCAGCCTAATAACATAATAGAACGTAACTGAGATTGGCCTTGTTGTAACATGGCTAAATCTTGTTCTAGTATGTCAATAGCAGAGGATACAATGTTGTCCAATGAATAAATTCTGGATGACAGAGTTGTTAACCCATTGTCGACCACAGAGAGAGTTTTCTCTAAGTTAATACGATCAAGTTCACGTATTCGTTCTGCGGCCTCTGCCTATGAAACCTTCCATACTTCATTATAAGCAGCATAAATGCCGGCATATATGAAACGTTTTTGACGCGGTTTTCTTGGTCCTAGCAAGAATTCCCTAAGGTCTGCGTCTTCTTTAAGTAAAGATAAGTGCTGTTTCACATCCTCAAGTGTAGATTTTTGTAGTCAGTCGAGGCACAATTTTCCTACACTGTATGTTGTTACTACCCCCGGATGTTGTCGTTGAACATATCGTGGGTCTGGCCTATGGATAGTAAAGCCCTGTCTTTTATTCAGGAATCTTTCTTGACAGATGTTTGTGTCTGTGGGCCAGAGCAACCATTTTTTCCAATCAGGATCTGTTCTGTTGTTTTGTAGTATTGTGTCTACTGTAACCGCTCCCTGTGTAGTGTTATTACTTGCAGGTGTTGGTACAGAAGATGTTTTCATGTCTTTGATCTTAGCTAAACCAAGGCAAGACGTTTGTTGCACAGTGTCATTCAAAAACATTATTTGCTGAGGGATGATACATGCTCTAAGCAAAGCTTCTTTCCCCTGTACTTGCCAATCTTTAGAACCCCAGACAGATTTCGTGTCTATTGTGTCCTTCCAAAAGTCAAATCCATGTCTAGACAGTTGGGTAATAAAGGCTGAAGAGTAAATCTGTTTGGTATTAGTTAACATAATTTTCTGTCCTGTTTTGTTTACATTTTTATAGTAAAACGTTTCTGGATCAGATGTATTGTACCCTGAAAAATAGGGAAACTTTTTAGCAAACGTTTTTGAACTACCTTTTGGTGGTGTAGGACAATGTTCCCACTGGTTAAACATAAACACATTTCTAGGTGTTGCAGATTTATGCAAGAAATGATGACCATAGTGGTTGTAACAATAAAGCTGTTCATAGTCTGATGAACCCTCTAAGTATTCATTGTTAGAGAATGCAGCAGACCTTTCTAGATCAGACATCATGTCAATTACAGTCTCAAAGTCCCAATCATCAGAATAGGTACTGGAGGTAATAAAATCACTTAGTGAAATTTTAAATAAATGTAGAATGTTCAAAAGTTCCGTAGGGCCGAAGATATCGAAATCGATTTTGTCCCACACTATACCATCCTGTATAGGAACGGCTGTGATGTTCACTGCTGACAAGTCTCTTGCTTCACGATGGGATGATTTGTGTGGTTTTAAAAGTAAGTTCACATTTTTACTTTCAGTGTCCAAACGGATGTATCTACCATTTATAAGCACGCTGATAGTCATAACCAAAGCTAGCCAAAGCAGAAAGAAAAATATTCCAGCAATAATCCACAGTTCAATCCATGGTGAAACCAGATAAGTCTTTTTCAGAAAATGAAAAAAGTCTTGTACTTGTTGTTTGAAAGTTTTTAAGGCTGGAGTCGTTTCAGGTTCACTCGGATCCTCAGAAAACGTATCAAAGTTAATGAAATAGCCAGAAGCAGTTCTGTCAATTGTTGGAATTGCATCAGGATTCGTAGAAATCGCTGGAATCAGTTGATCACTTGTTACGTTGGTGTAGACAGGTGTATCTGGACGAACTGTTACTTGAGTTTCAAGAGGGACGAGTTCCATAGCATTGTTGCTTAGTCCTTCTTCTGTTACTGCTGAATTCTCGATTGTTATGAGTTTTTCAGTCTGAACCTCTTGGATAGTAGCGAGAGGAGTGCGTCTGCTACTAGGTCGGAGTCCACGAGGCCTACTATTCAGTATTGGCCACATACTGTGGTTTGATGAGGTCGATTGACACAAATCTTTTCTCCTTTTTTTCCAGCAAGGGGCGGCAGAAGTACTGTTCTTGTTCCGTGTACGGCTAGGACAGGTACTGGTTGTCTGTAAGAAGGTCCAAATTCCTTCTTGTCCGCAATCTTCTCTCTGACTAGATCCCCAACTTTTGGGATCCAGGCAGGCCTTGCTGGGACTGCCGGTTTTCCCCCAGTGGTGGTTGGCTTCAGGAACACGTTGCTTTGTTTCGATCTTAGTTCATTTAGATCCTGTAAAACAGCCAAACGATCTTTGATATCTAAGGGTTTATTTTCCACCACTGTGCCTTTACATTCGAGATCAGGAACCCACATTCTTGTCCAAAATAGGACCTCATATGGAGTGACCCCCCCTAGAGAACTTCTTGGCAAATTATTTAATGAGCGTTGGACCCCATAAAGATGTTTGACTCACCCATCACCCGAACCTAATACTCTAGCTGTTATAGACTGCTTTATGTCCCGGTTTTTCCTTTCCACAACAGAATTTCCCTCAGGATGAAACGGAGAGGAGTACCGCAATGCTACGCCCAAACTGGCCATGGCTTCTTTGTAAGCCCGAGAGCTAAACGCAGGGACCTGGTCAGAATGTAGCGTGCCAATTGCGTATGTGCCGATAAAGACTCGCAAATCTTTTATAACAGTTCGAGCGTCAGCCGAGCGCTGAGGCCATATCCATAGGAACCTTGAGCACGAATCCACTGCGACCATTATATATTTATAGTTACCGTCCCGTTGCAAGGGACCGCAGTGGTCCAGGTAAACACAAGCTAATGGTTTGCGTGAAATCAACAGGGGTGTCTGCGCAGGACGTTTCACTGTGGAGACTTTCATTTGTTGGCATATTTCACATTCCAAAACATAGTTCTTGGTCTGTTTCCCAGTGCCAGGCCACCAATATCTTTGTTTTAGTAAAGATACTGTTGCAGAAACACCTGCATGGGCAGAGGCTATCCCTTCATGTGCTGCTAGGATTAGTCCTAATCTACGGTCCATGTTTGGTATTAGCTTATCCCCCACTCAGGGGATTCGAGCAAAAGGAACGTTGTTTGCATCAATTACATAAGAGTACTTGAGTGGAAATTTCTTTGATAACGCTGCACCACTGCCTTTGCTTGAAGCATTGACAGCCAACAATATCTCACTGTCTATTCTCGTTTTTGAACGAGTGATCGCAGCTACGGAAGCCGTCTGAACAGCCCCCTTTGCGGCTTCGTCAGCCAATGAATTCCCTGCAACGTAACGCCATCACGTTGATGACTCAGCGTGTGTATCACGTGAGCCTTTGGTAGTTCGTTTTTTAACTGAACTACTTGTTCCCAAAGCGTTTTATGCTTTATTGTGCCACCTTTTGCATCTTTGAACCTGTTTTCAAGCCAATTCTGTATATATTCATTATACGACTGAACACAGTAGAAAGAATCGCACACTATGAGTGTGGGGAATTCGCGATCTATACTTTCAAGTGCCAGTTTGAATGCTTGTAGTTCAGCTCGCTGAGCTGTGCAATCTCCTAGAGATTGAGTTTTAGTGACCATTGGTCTGAAGTTACCATCTTCCAAGCGACCTTTAATGATTGCGCACGCTGCACTGTAAGCTTGTTTACTCCCTGTCAGGTTTTCTTAAATTATCCCTATTCCTGAGGTTATACCTCCTTTCAGAGGGCTCCTTTTGAGGAGACCTACCTCGGGATTGAGAACGTCTCTCTTTTGAATTTTGTTTATTAGTTTCCCACTTCTTTTTAGAAGATGTTTGTTTAATAGAGTCCTTCTCAGGACTTTCAGATAGTTTTGGATTCAAAGGTTTTCCACCCAAACTATCTCTGCCTAATTCTGCATAAGATTGTTCTATTATTCTGGGTAGTTCATGTTGATGTTCTGTAACATCAAATTCCCTTAAGCGTTGGCGGATCGCCACTGATCCTGCCTCCCCTTTAATATTAGATAATATTATTGTTGAGACCTGGTCGAAGTTTTTCAGTAATTTCATACCTAAATTCAGAGCTGGTTCTGCCTTGTATTCGTTTTGAATTTGTTTCAGGACATCTGGTATTACTGCAATTGATGGAACACCATGAGTTTTAGTATAGATGGCAGCAAAGACTGCGCCCCAAGTGGTGCAATCTTCCAGTTGTAGTGTGATCCCCATTGGTAAACAGATTGTTAGGATTCTGTGTTTCTCATAAGGGCTAGTATTTGGAAATAATGCTTCGATTTGAGTAATTTTTTGAGCTATCCAGAATGGAATTTGCTCACGTTTTGTGGGCATTTTACCCATGACTGCGTATAAAGTCTGTGGAGTAAATTTTAGTGTATTCCCCTGTTGAGGGGTTTGAATTGGAATGGTCATTGGTGGTTGGACTGTGAAAGTCCGCATGACAAATTGGACTAGTTGTCTGTAAATTTTTATTAACTCTTGTAGTTGAGTAAGTAATTCCTCGTCTGACATTACATCGATGTCAGGATGAGGTGTGTAGCTGGCTAGAATCGGCCATGTTGCTCCTGGTCTACCTAGTGGACCGAGCCTGGTAATGTTTTTGTGATGTTTTAGGGCGCCTTTAAACCAGAGATGATGCTCCTGGTATGTGAGTGGAATTTCAATATCCTCGAAAGGAATATATTCCTCTGGTGGTTCATCTTCTTTAAAGAAGTCAAACACTTTTGTTACTGGATTTGATTCTGGGAATGCTATCCATGAATAGAATACCTCTGTCTGAAAGGATTCGTGTGCCTCTATCACGAAAACTGCTCTACCACCTCTTTGTGATAGGCCGTGTTTTATAAGTTTTAGAGTGATGGCTCTCCTTAAGTTTGGATGGATGTTTATAACACCCTCATCGGCTTCATTGAAACCGGTAAAGTTAAAAGCTGTTACGACTGGGTCAGCCGTAGCTACACCGTTCTCTGTGTCATTGTCCCCGTGTATGGACATTTGTTTTTTGAAAAATGTAGTACAAGTTTCAAGGAAACAAAAGATAAGGTGCACAATATTTTGGAACACTGTATCCTTCAACGTTGAACAAACCAAATAGCTAATCTATAGGTTTTTGTCCTATTTAGCTTTGGCGGATATTTAACCCTACCCACTCCAGACGTCTTATGGAGTATGTGAGTAGGGGTCTCTGAGAGAAAAGCACGACTGAGTTACTCAGTATCTAACGTTAAATTAGTGCCTTACCAAACAGTTGGGCGCCATGTAGTGTAGTTCCTATTTCCTAATAGGCTCTCTGCATTGGAATAATATACCCTATAGGTTTGACATAGGACTGAGGTCAGTATGTCCCTATCGAGTATATTAAACTTAATTACTTTGTGCCAGCTAACTCAGAGGCCACTAGAAACTCCTTGTAAACAAGAAGGAGTAGTTTCTGGCAACCGCATAAACATGACAACTTTGTTTCCCTTTAGAATCGGAACACTCTCAGAATCGTGGAAACAATAGATAACAGTTTCACTCAGCTAATCGTGCATGCTTAGTTTCCTCAGAGTTACACAGAAAGAATAGGCGGGCGTTTCAATAAAAGGATTTATTGAACAGTCTTGTTTCTCGTGTAAGAGATATGAGCTGTTATGATCACAAGACAGTATGCAAGATATATAATGTACAGCGTAAGCAGTAGAAAGAAATAATACTGCGCTAGCATTATCTTTTACCATATATTCACATACATAAATAACATGAGCTAAAAATGTGAGTACTCATACGATGCCTGTTAGAACCGGGGTCTCCAGTTGGCCCGAGTCCGCACTCGAGTCCAAGTAGGGACCACCGATTCCGACACAGTAGCTTGGCGCGAGGCAGGTAGGCACGCACAAGGCAATGTGTAAAGTGATTGTGCAGCACACATCCACACTGACGCAGTAAAACACACACAAAAGAAGCGCCACTCCAGCTTTATGCAAAAACCTAGGTATCTTTATCTCTAGTTCAGGAGAGATTGGTCACAATGACATGCACTTGTAATCATAACTTTCCTCGTGGTGAGTAATCACAACAACATGTTCAAGTTTAAGGAGTCCTTTGACTCTGACAGTTATGCAGAACAGATAATTCCTTGGGTGGTTACACATCAGTCTCAGGGGAGGTTCAATAGCAACGATATGCACATATAATCAGGACTTTCACGTTGCAAGATAACCATGAACGAAATGTATCGGCTCACGAGTCTCTTTAGCTCACATTCATGTAAAATAGGGGAGGGTTTGGTGCGGGACACGGTTCACAAGAATCACCAGTTCAGTCTCTGGGGCCCCCTCTTGGGGCACCCGCCCAGTCTCAGGGGTCTAGGCTACAGACGGGACCTGTGCGCCGGGACTGGAGGGGCCCCCCTCGCGCAGAAATGGGGAGAGGGGGTGTGTCCCGTAGCCTCTTGGTCCACTCGTGGCACGGTCACATCCCGCTGGCAAATGAGTGCTCCACAATGATCCCCGGCCCACCAGCACTCAGGTATAGTCCCCGGCAGGCCCGCACTTTCGTCAGATCACCCGCCCGGAGTCAAGAGCCTCCACTGTGGCTTAGCGCCCACCGCTAAGCCTTACCTGGCATTGGGGGGGAAGACTGGCACCAGCGTGGAGTCCCTCCGTTCCTCCGGGTACTTGAACCTCGCTGCGGCTGCCCGGGGAGCAGGAGGGCTCTCTTTCCCGATGTCCGAAGCGGGTCGCCTCCTTGCTGACGCGACGCTGACGTCCTGCGGGGAGGTTCCTCCCGCGACGGCTGCACGTCTCCGGAGGAGCCTGGTCGCCGGGCAACGCCGTGCACACAGGGAAGGCCGGGTAGCGCGTCGGCCTCAGGGAATCCTACCGGCAACCCGGGTCAGTGGCGGTGATTTCCGGCCCCCAGCGCTCTCCCGGTCCCAGCGCTGTCTACCGCATTCGGAGTCCCGGGCGTCGGTGGTGATCTCCGGCCCCCAGCGCTTCGCTCCGCAGCGCCTTCCAGGCCAGACGCAGTCCCCAGGCAGCGGCGGGACGATCGAGGTAACCAGCGCTGCAGGGGCACAGGAGGGGGAACAGGGCGTGGTTGGCCTTGCAGTTCTTTCCTTCAGCAAGGCAGGATCCCCGCGCGGCAAAGACAGTTCGGGGCAGTCCACTGACCAGGGGAACAGTCCTTCCCCCTGGGGTGACACTCTGGAGGTGTTTAGCAGGTTCCTACCCAACTGGGCAAGATCAGCAGGCAGTAGGGCGGCACACACAAGAGGGGCAGCAGCCCCTAGGAGCAGTCAGCCTCAGTGGTATGGCAATCCAGCTGGCACAGCCGTCTTCACTCCAGTCGGGGTCTGTCCTAGTCCAGTAGTGTAACAGAGATGTGTGGCCAGCAACCTCCCTCTTATACCTTCAAGTCATGTGACAAAAGAAAAGGCGGCAAGTTCTGGCGGCAACCTGGGGGGTTGGAAGGTTCTGGAAAAATCTAGGGCTTTATGGTGTTCCCTGTCCCCTCTGTCCTGTCTGTCTACTGTGACAAGAGGCGGGGTCGTAAGGGCTACAGTAACATCCAGTCCCAGCCTAATCCAACTACTGGCGCGCAGACAGGACAGTGGCCTCACCGCAGTAGCAGGGGCCCGTGGCAACCATGTTTGTAAGAGAGAGCACCTGCACCTCAGCACTGTTTAGCAGCGGTAAGGTGCCCAGAGTCCTATGTCCAACAAAAAGGCGGTCAGTAAAGAGGCACAAAAAGGGGAAAAATGTAGGGGAAGACCACCCCAGGGCTGACAGGTCTAACAATGCTTTTCTAAGTTAGTTCTACCCCAGTGTACCTAACCTAGTCTAGGTGTAGGGCAAGGTAAGAAGTGGGTGAAGTATTCTATAGTATGGTATACTAAGAGTCTGGTATGCCAAGTATGCCAAGAGTCCCTCTAGGTTCTAGTCAGCTCCATACCTTGAGAATGAGAGAGGTGGGAATCACCTGCCGGATCTCAAACTCTAACTCCCTGCGAAGGCAGTCAGAACACTGGAAGCTGGATTCTGTGCGAGCAGGGATGACAGCGTCTTCTCAGTGCGTCAGGCCGGGATACGGGCTCCTCTGAAGTCGAGGTCTCCTCTAACTTGCTTGGGCAAGGGAAGGTATATTTATACCTGGTAGGTGCCTTGGAATGTTAGCATTGACGTGAAGTCGGACAGAGGAAGACGTCAGGAATGAACCCTTAAGGTATAGCGGTTCATGCATAATAGATGAGTTCTTGGAGAAATCAATAATCCTGTGCTAGGGGAACTCCCAAGAGCTTAAGGGTCTGGTTTCTAAGAACTCGTTGTGACGTTAGGGTGGACGGATGTCGGTGACCATGCCTGTATTTGGAGTGCATGGCTAATGCCTAAATAAGGACTGGGATTCTATGCCTATATAAGGGCAATGCGAAATGTGCCTATATAAGGACATGTTTCAGGAAAACCTATATACGGACACCTAAAGCGGAATACAACAATACTAGACACCGCTATAGATACTGCATCCCTTTCAAACCACTCCCGTATCAGTCTCACCTGGCAGCTGGAGGGAGACCATCATAGACAGAGGATGTGGAGACTTAATCACAAATTGCTTACGTATGACGCGAACATCAGGGAGGTGCAGAGTGCAATACTAACCTTTTTGGACATCAACGATGATGGGCTTACCCCTGTTCACTTACTATGGGATACTCTGAAAGCGGTCATTCGGGGTTAATTTCTTGCAATATCGGCAAAGCTGAATCGGGATAGGAAGGGTAAACGGGAACAACTGGAGGGTCAGGTCAAGGAATTGGAAATGGTACACCGTTGCACGGGCGCCATCCAAGTCCGCCGCCAACTTACCAATGCTCGTAAACAACTGAAGGCGTTGGACTTCGACCGGGCCGAATACTCTCTCTTACGCACAAAGCAGCGATATTATGAAGGGGGAATAAGGCCGTGAAACTTCTAGTGCATCAAATCCGAACCCAAATAAATAAGCGCCGTATTGCAGAGATTGAGACCGATCGCGGGGAGAAAGTACAGGCGGACGATCTTATAGCTCTTGAATTTGAAACATTTTACACAGCCCTCTATACCACTGACACCTTGGATGGGGAAGCAGCAGCACTGTATGTCTCCCGGGCACCAGTCGCTTCACTCCCTGCTGGGGAGGTGGATAAAATGGATGCAGACATCCAACCAGACGAGGTGATGCGGGCGATTATTATTAATTAGCATTTATAAAGCGCATGGCTACCCTGAGGCATCCCAGCGATTCAGGTACTTGCGTCGGGTAAAGCCCCGGGGGAAGATAGATTGCACCCACTTTGGCTCCGCTGGTTGCAAGACTGTTTAACTCGTTCAGCGAAGATAGATCTATTGCTCCCTCCATGCATATGGCCTCGGTGGTGGTCCTGCCCAAGCCGGGCAAGGATCTGACGAAATGCTCTTCCTATCGGCCTATTTCTCTGCTGAACGTTGACCTAAAATTTTTTACTAGCATATTAGCAGCTCGATTGGCACCCTATATGTAGGGGCTGGTGGATCTGTACCAGTCCGGATTTATACCAGAACGCAGTTGTAGCGATGGAACTAGGCGACTGTGTCATCTACTGGATAAGACCCAGCGCTCCCAGAAGCCGACCTTACTTTTATCAGTGGATGCTGAGAAAGCCTTTGATCGGGTCCACTGGCCCTATTTACGCTTGGCCATGGCGAGGTTCGGCTTGGGGGAGCGGTTCTTGTGGTGGGTGAACAGCACCTACAATGCCCCGGAGGCAAAAATCAGCGTAAATGGTGTCCGTTCCAGACCCTTTCATATTCAGAGAGGTACCCGACAGGGGTGCCCCCTGTAACCCTTATTATTCGCTCTGTATATGGAGCCATTTACGGAGCGCATCCGTTAACACTGCGCAATTACCGGGATTCATATGGGGGATAGGGAACATAAAGTTTCCCTCTATGCCGGCGATGTCGTGTTCTTTCTCACCCAGCCGCTCACCTCCCTGCCTCCCCTCATGCGGGAACTTGAGGAGTTTGGATTGGTCTCCGGCTTCAAGATTAATTTGCAAAAAATGCAAGCGCTTAGCCTAACCATCTCACATGATGAACTGGGGTGTTTAAAGTCAGAGATCCCCTTTGGGTGGGCCACAGCAAGTATTCCCTATCTGGGCCTGCAGATATATCCCACGGTTGAACGCACGGCATGCAAGAATTATGGTGTCCTACTGTCTAATATTCGGACGGAGCTTCAAAACTGGAGAAGGCTTACACTGTCCTGGCTAGGTAGACTGGCAGCTATAAAGATGACGCTATTCCCCCGTATAATGTACATAAGGCAGACTCTGCCACTGCAGCCCCCTCCCCAGGTCCTGGCCAAACTACAGAACTTGTTGGTAGACTTTTTTTGGGGCAGAAAGAAGGCTCGGATGTCGCGCCCCCAAACGTATTTGAAACAGGAGGACGGGGGGCTGGGAGTTCCACACTTAGAGCAGTATTACCAAGCAGCTCAATTGCGGTACATGATCGAATGGTACAAGCAAATGTCGGAAAAGCATTGGTGCTTTATCGACCGCGCGATAGCGGGTATACATGTGTGGAAAGTGCCCTGGCTCCCCAGGCATCACCGCCCTGTCTGGGTCTACATTTCGCCGGTCCTGCGAGCCACGATGACTGTATGGGATAGGGTTCAGGTATCCCGGGGACTATCAACTCCTACGTCCCCTCTGACCCCCTTCATTGGCCATCCGGATTTCCCTCCCGCCCGGGCTGGGCAGGATTATCTCAAATGGCAGGAGGCCAACTGTAAAAGGGTGGGCGATCTCTTCGACGAGGATGGGATAATGGACTTCCCCCAATTAGCTGCTAACTATGACCTACCTAGAGCAACATACTGGCAGTACCTGGCCCTGCGACATTGGGTTACGCAACCACAAATCAGTGCGCTTGCAAGCCGCCCTCTAACCAAATTTGAAAAATGGTTCATAACCAGATATTCAGACAAACGCCTGCTTTCAGATATATATTCGTTTCTTCTTACACCCACACAGCGAGTCAAGTCCCCAGCGCAGCGTAGGTGGGAGTTGGAGTGCGAACGAGAATTCTCCCCAAAAGAATGGCATGATATAATACATAGAGCCAGGGCCTCCTCCTGCAGTACAGCAGGAAAAGAGATGTCCTCAAAATAGCACATTATTGGTACTATACCCCCGACAGGGTGGCACGCTGGAAGCCAGGAGGCGACGCCATTTGTTAGCGACATTGCGGCCAGGTGGGAAATCTGACCCATTTATTATGGGAATGCCCGAAGATACACCCTTTTAGGACTCCATACTACCCGACATAAATGCTACTTATCACAAGTATGTACCAAGCTTCCCTAGCTGCATACTCCTTGGTCTCCCCAATGCCCTAACATATCCCTTAGGATCATGCCGGGGAAGGGCCATCACATTGGCACTGAGGGCTGCTAAGCAGGTGATACTGGCTAGATGAGGTACAGAGGGAGTCCCAACCAGGCTAGACTGGCTGCATAAGCTGTGGGAGGTAATCAGGATGGAAAAGATAACAGCAAACCTAGCACGCCGGCTTCCCCGTTTCGACAAAACATGGGGATCCACCTTAGAGTTCCTGTCAACTGAATTTAATGAACTTACATGCCCTAGATACCTCCGGGTACTAGGACTCACCAGGGATCACGCACAGGACCAGTAGACATCTCTCCTAGCGGTAGTTTGATCACAGGACAGATACACGCCACTCCTCCAACTCTAAACCAGCACTAGCTTTCTGCAGCGCCTTCTTCTTACCTCTCTCTCTATTCTACAACTATAATCTCTTACTTCCTCTATATATTCTTACAATGTTTTCCCTCACCAGCCACTGGATGTAGGTGGCGGCTACTGTTATTGGAAAACTTAATAAAAATATTTTAACCATAATCTCCCTTGTCCAATTTTCCGAGGCCTATTTTGGCTGGCTTTACATTCCACAAAAGTGTCAGAATTTCCGCCTCTACCTATTGGAAGAATTCTGCCGGCACCCAGTAGGGGGTATTTTGGAGTACATAGGTGCATTTCGGGATAGTGATCGTTTTAATTAAACATGGCAGCTTTGCCCAAGAGAGACAGCAGCAGACTGCGCCCATGTGCTGTGGATGAAGATTGTTGACCATTCTAAAGCTTGTGTCAGTTGTAGAGCACCTCATTGCTGATATTCGTTCAAAGTTATTGTATTCTGCCTGTGGTCAGTCTAACCATTTACCATGACCGTTGCTGCCTGATTACCACATCATTACGTAACTACAGTGTTCCAAAGATGTACCATTCCAACGTGTATCATACTTCAGTGGTATCTTGAATATACCAAATCCAACAATGAAAATGTTTTTAAAAAAGCAATTTGCCCTGTAAACATAGTTTGAATTTGATTCATTTATCTAACATTCAGAAAAGTAGACATTATTATGATAAAGTTGAAGTGGTTAGTTTAAGCAGAAGTGAACACACGGTGCAAACGTGATAGACAACACAAAAAAGCACAACGTGTTTAAAAACTGCAATAGACTGGCGTATCAATTATATCCAAAACAAAAATGTTCATTTAAAGAAAAAGCTCTACAAAAATTGTTTTGAGTTTGCCTTTGAAGCTGTTTGCGCCAGTGGCATTTGGACCATGGAAGTGTTTAGCAAAGTTTTGCTTGGCTTTATTTCATATTAAACCTAGTCTTGTGTGTGGGTGTGTCACATCTGTCTTACAAATTCCAGGTAATTGCCTCGCACGTCTATCCTAAATGTATATACCAGCACCCCAGTTACCAGCAACCGTGATTCCCAATTTGCCAGTAAATGCCACGGGAAGGCAGTTTTAAAATGCGTAGACCTACTACTCTGTGGAACATTCAGAAACATTCACCCATATTTAAAGACTAGGTAATGTGACTTTAGAGACCTTGTTATTTGTTACTTAAATATATTTAGAAGGGCCGATTAACTTCGTATTCGCAATATTGGGAGGGGCAGAAAGTAATGCTTGTCCTCAGTTTTGATGCAAGATTTGCATAGACGCAGTAAGTCCATGTTGAATCAATTTTGAAGAATCGTATCTGACAAAATTGTCCTGTTAAGCTTTTAGAGCCCCAAAAATGTGGACTTTGGAAAAAAAGATCACTGAAAATCATGTGTTTTCAAATAGGTAACATATTTTGGTACGTCTTTGCTTGTACATTATCAGTCACTTCAGTTGTTTCTTGTTGTAGCTGTCAGGGCTCCAACTTCACGTATTTACCTAAAGCACTTTATTTCACGATATCATGAAGTGACTAGTCATGTCCTCTGATCTAGTTCATGCCAGTTGGTACCTGTTGGGCATGAGTACATCATTCAGTTTGTCTTTGCATTCTGAGATTTATAATCAAGTGTTTGTATTGGGGAAAGCACAACTTTGCCGAGTACCAGAAGGCAAAGAATAAAATCCAAGACTGTATACTCTTGCTTTTATATGGAGGCACCCGAGAGCTCTACATCTTGTAATGTAATCTCTTGTGATGTCACCATTGTTTTTAAGGTCATGTGAATTAATTTCACATGATGTAATCGTAATGCAAATTTATAGTTTTCAACCTTGAAAAATCCTACCTCTTTTGGTCCCAGAATGTTGGCAAGTATGAAAAGGAACCATCCATCATAATTTCTGAACTCACTAGAAATCCAGCAAATAAGAAAGACCTGGGCTATAGCTAGGAGCAGGCTAGTACCTCGACGTAAGGTCTGACAATTCAGTGACATCTTAAGGATTTGAAAGGCCCTGGACAATATTTATTTTGGCCCCTAAGCTCCAAATAAGATCCTTAGGGCCTGATTCACAAAGGTAACTCATAGGTTGGCGTAGTTTACACTTTTGAGTAAGGTACATTTTTTTGGTTGTATGACAGAGGCACGCATGGCTGAACCACGCGTGCCTCCTCAACGCTGTCCTAACCACAAATGCGTCTAAACCACGCATTTCTTTACCACACAATTTCGTGGTAAAGGCATACTTGGTAAAGAAATATGCATGGTAAAGATTACCACTACCTCGACACCCCTCCCTGCTCTAAGCCCTAAAAGTCTATCCCCTTACCTCGCCCCTCCGCCCTGAGGCCTAAAACCTACCCCGCCCTGCCCTTAAAACTAGCCCTTCCCCTGCCCTGAGGCTTAAAACCGTGAAACCTACCAAAAACTACCCTGACCCCAACTCCCCCGCCCTGAGCCCTAAAACTTACCCTTGCACTGTCCTTAAAACTAACCCTACCCCTCTCCCTGCCCTGAGCCCTAAAACCCTGCCTCCTTTCCAAAAACTACCCCAACCCCCGCCGCCCTGAACCCTAAAACCGACCCTACCCCTAAAGACTACCCTCCCAAACCTGGCCCAGCCCTACTTACCTGTCCACGTCCAGAGCTTCCTGTTCCTACGCTTCCTCTTCTTCTTCCCACCCATCTGAACACTAGACTGCTGCCTGCCTTAACCACGTGTATGCCGAGTACCAGAAGGCAAAGAATAACATCCAAGACTGTATACTCTTGATTTTATATGGAGGCACCCGAGCGCTTTACACCCTCTAATGTAATCTCTTGTGATGTCACCATTGTTTTTAAGGTCATGTGAATTAATTTCACATGATGTAATCATAATGCAAATTGATAGTTTTCAACCTTGAAAAATCCTACCTATTTTGGTCCCAGAATGTTGGCAAGTATGAAAAGGAACCATCCATCATAATTTCTGAACTCACTGGAAATCCAGCAAATAAGAAAGACCTGGGCTATAGCTAGGAGCAGGCTAGTACCTCGACGTAAGGTCTGACAATTCAGTGACATCTTAAGGATTTGAAGGGCCCTGGACAATATTTATTTTGGCCCCTAAGCTCCAAATAAGATCCTTAGGGCCTGATTTACAAAGGTAACTCATAGGTTGGCGTAGTTTACACTTTTGAGTAAGGTACATTTTTTTTGGTTGTATGACAGAGGTACGCATGGCTGCACCATGCGTGCCTCTACAACGCTGTCCTAACCACGAATGCGTCTAAACCACGCATTTCTTTACCACAGAATTTCGTGGTAAAGGCATAATTGGTAAAGAGATATGCATGGTAAAGATTACCATTACCTCGACTGCCCTAAGCCCTAAAATCCTATCCCCTTACCTCGCCCCTGCCCTTAAAACTAGCCCTTCCCCTGCCCTGAGGCCTAAAACCATGACCCCTACCAAAAACTACCCTGACTCCCAACTCCCCTGAGCCCTAAAACCTACCTCTGCACTGTCCTTAAAACTACCCCAACCCCTAGGTATTTTATCTATAGTCCTCCTAGCCCGATTGAAACCAATCCTATATTGGCTTCAAGTTGGTGCATTATAGGGCAGGATTAAGAGATGTTATGGACAGGTCCCAGCAAGGGGTGTTGTTACCTTGGTTGTACTATGTAAAACAGTCTCTTTACTCTATAAACCTGTATGAATATTTGTTGGACCCAGACTCTATTCAACCATCTGCATTAAAAAAGTTGAAGTGTCTACACTTGGAACATGAGGAGGTAAAGCTCTTCAAACAGTCAGGTTTAGGGCAGATGAACGGACGTTTTTTAGAGTTCGAGCCGATCTCGCTTTTTGAAAATTACATGGACGACACTGACCACCCATTTGCAAAAGACCCTTATATAGGTTTCAGGTTGGGCACACTCCTTGCTACGCTTACTGCTAATTGGAATGGAGGCCAAGGAGGTACCGAAATTTGCCCTGCATGTAGAAGTAGCAAAGAAACAGATGAACACCTATTGTGCTTCTGTCCCATTTACTATATACAGTGCAAGCGCTGGATTGTCCCCCTGTGCCATTCCTTAGGAGTTGGCCAGTAGAGGGTCGCCCTGAGAATATGCAGAGCAGACACGTCCCCGACCATTGTCTTTTCTGTAGCTTCTGTACAAAGGAACTGGCCAATACGGCATAAAATCTCCTTTACTCCTGATCCTTAGTCATAGCCCAGCTTCAGTCGGTTAACAATCCGGCCCTGGGCAATTTCGACTTGGACACAATTTATTTATAAAGTGTATTGTATAGTTTTAATGTTTTTATTACAATAGTGCTGATAATATGTAATCTCAATTTTAAGACAAATTACTTTAATGATTGAGCAAGATTTGATGTATTTGTACTAATTGATGATCTGTACTTTAATGGTCGATGACCGAAGTAAAGTATTCAAACAAAAAAAAGAATGAAGGAATTGAAATCTTTTCTCCACTCTGGCATGAAAGTGTGCAATTAGGATAAAAGTGTGTTTTCTGCATCAGGGCTCGAAAAACCATAAAAATGTTACTAGACCTGCAGGTTTAGTAACTTTAATAATCTACTCGACCTAACTGTAATGTACTTGACCTGTGAACTGGTCTCATATTGTGTGATCCTAGGCAAATGTTTTGTCTTAAGGAGACGCCTTTTTCTTTATTATCATATACGAGAGCACCTTCAAATATGCAAGTTCACTAATTCTGCTGTACAAAAAAACGCTTTTTATTTACTGGACTAAGGGGTCGATTCCGATCTCGTTATGAAAGCCCTCCGAACGACTCGGTCCCGGAGAGCTTTCCGAACGAATCGCGCTCCGTGAGTCCGAACGACCACTTTCGATTTGTCCGTATAGTGACCGACTCTGTTCGGTCGGACTCCCATTGAACTCAATGGGAGCCTGTGTACCGAACGCATACACAGGCTCCCATTGCAAAAAGGGGTGTGTGGGGAAAAACGTTAACACTGTTGCGGGCACCACATGGTGCCCGCAACACTGTGCATGCATGGAAAGGGGGGACCCATGGGTGCCCCCCTGCGACCGATTCGGAGGTGCCTAGGTGAAGGGGGGCCTGCTACAGCCCCCTGAAGTCCAATTCCCACAGCCGTTTCAACTCGTTAAAACCGAGTCGTACGGCTGTCAGAATCGGGCATCGTACTTGCTTGTTCGGAAAGCCGGCCCCATTGAGCTGAACGAATTGGCTGCGAACGAGTCGGACTGACTGATTCAGGTTCGTATCCGATTCGGTCGGCGCGGACGGCTTCCTCGCATTGTACTTGGTAATTCGGAACGGGGGGCGATTCGGTCAGAAACATACGCTCCGAATCGGATTTGCTTCTTCCGAATACTGTTTGGAGCCCTTCAGAACGACATTGGAATCGACCCCTAAATGTTTACTCCATGTATAACAAGACTCAAGCCCATATATAGGGTACACATGATTCCTGGCTTGCCTCTTAGTTCACTAATAGCATTGCAATCTGGGCAGGAGCAGTAATAATTCCAAGTTCATGTTTAAAAACTCACTTTTCATACATATATTATCAAAGCATGATGTGGTAGTGCATTGTCATTTACAGATAGCATATTTTCCATTGAAATGGCCACAAGACTTTCCCACTAACATGTAGTTTTACTGATAATAGCGCATAAACAATTTTTGGGAATTGGGTTTCAGCAAAAATATTTAAAATTTGCACAACACCAAGTAAAGTGTTCTAATTTATTTTGATCCTATAAAAATATTTTTTCACCACAGAATTACAAAAAGGGGTCCTCATAACTAGTGAAATATATTTGAAATGTTTGAACAGTTCACTTAGCTATTTCAGTGCTGTGTTAGAAAAAAGCCTGACATCTTACAGCCTTTCATTTAACATGCTTTGCCCAGTTCAATTTCCACACAGTTCACTTTACAAAATCCTCTAACTTAAGTCACGGAAGGAAAAATAAATTTAATAAGATAAGCTGACTTTTAACCTCTGTCTCTGAAAGCCAGCAAATGTGACAAAATAACAAGATTTAATGGCATTTTTATTGCTCTTTCACTTTGTGAGCAATAAAGATGCCTTTAAATCTTGTTATCTTGTCACATTTGCTCTGCTTTCAGAGACCGAGGTCAAAAGTCAGTTTGTCTTCCCTGAAGTTGGAGGATTTTCAACTCACCTGAAAGGGCAAGTAGTCCCTAAAAAAAGCTCGTCCTGAATAAATCGCGAGAGGATTTTTCGAGCCCTGTGCATAAATGAATTATTGAAGGAATGAACCGATTTATAGAGCGCACAGCTATCCCAGGATGTCCCGGTGCTAGATGCAAGATAGAGTTCATATAACAAAAATATCTAGTGTCCACTGAACAGCCTGGTCTTCAGCTGTCTTCTCAAATGGTCCTCATCTGAGGTAACCGTAAGCTGCCAGGTGAGTGTCAACACGTTCCATGCCTTAGCAGCCAGATAGGTAAAAGAGTGGCAGCCTTTCCTGGCTGTCCTAATCCTGGGAGTCTTTAAAAGATGACCCCCTGACGATCTTAATAATCTTGGGGGCAGTATTACTGGAGCCTACCGCTCAGATATTTGGGGCCCTTGTTGTGTGAAGCTCTGAAGGCCAGTTCCATGGAGTCCACCTGGAAGGGAGTAAGGTTCAAAAGCATTGTAGTCAGTACTCTTGAAAAGCCCCCTGCTTGGGGCTCTTGCTCCTATAGTCCATTACATTTGGCTCTTATCGGCTTTCCAATCGAAGATGAACTGATATTTTGTATACCCCAGAGTGCTTTATTGGTAAGAGAAGGCTAGACAAAAATCACCAGCAGAAATGGAGGAAGTGACAGTGTATTTCAAACAGACAGCACCATGGTTAACCTGATGGCTGGAGCAAAGGAGTTCAGTCTCTTAAACAATTCTCTTTGTATTTCTATTTTTCTCGTTTTACATCTCTCTATTAACACTACTGGTGTGATTTGTCCTTTTGCAATGCATTGTATTCATGCTGGTTTTCTTTTTTTGTTAGGCCCTCTGATTGCCACCTCTGTCTTTTCGTTAAGACCGAAGGATAATGACGATCTGTGCTCGGAGGACCTTCAGGACTTGGATATAAGAGCCATTAACAGTCGTTCCTCAAGTGAGTAGATAAAGCAGACGCAATCTGTTGAGATTTAGGAAAAGCAGTGGTGATGGTTTTGTCCACAATTGCAGAACATGTATATCATAGCATCTGCCCATTTAACCTGGGTTTGAACTTTAAGAGTGCGTATGCACATTTTTGTTACCACTACATTCTATGCTGACAAGTAGGTACCGCCCCTCCTCTCTGCTGGTCACCTTCCTGGTGGGCCTGCGTACTGAAGAGCCGCTTTCTCTCCAGCTCACTCTGCAGTGTCGGCTCCTTTACCTCCGCAGAAAACTATGAGTTCTTGGAGTCCTACCTCTGGCTCTTCAGTACTTCATAAACAAAAATGTGCAATCTTGTGAAAGCGCACACTCTTTTACAAACAGGAATAAGTACACAAACATTCACACTCTGACGAATGATAGGATAATCTGAAACCCCACAATCTCCAGTTAAATTTTTATATGGGTTTATAAAGTTTCGACCAAGTTGTTTATTGCATGGTCATTTAGGAACAGCAGGCAGTTGCATGTTTTTCTGGTGGGTTCCATTCCCGGGTCAAAGAGGCCATTCAAAAACTTACATGTAGCTGGGGCTGGTGTAATGTTTTTGCTCTCTGTCATCGGGTAGATAGATGGGTTCAAGAGTTGTGAAATGTCCTCTTTAGATTTCTGTGTTGCTGATAGTGAATTCATTGGCTGGAGGCCAACAGCCAGCTCCATTCATGAGCTCTAGGGACATGTTGCTTTTTCTCATTAAAAAAACTTGAATGTGATGCATTAAATATTTTTCCTTCTGTCAGAGAGCTTCGGTTGTGGAAAGCGGCAGTCTTTGCTGGGGTGAACATCTAAAACCCAATATATTAAAATGACACTGTGAGACACAAAAATCTTTGCCACTCGCGGTATCAGCATTGCAATATTTTGTGAATGGCATGGAGAAGGGGGCAGCACGACCTATAACCCCATAACTGGCAATTAACATTCAAATCTGGTAATGGTTTGCGACTGCCCTGATGGCCACGAAACATTTAAAGGTTACCAATTACTCGTGAAGCATAGATTCCTCTATATAAATGTCTGCTGAGGGGATTGGGAGATCAGCAGAAGTCACAGGGTACAGTTTGCTCACCCTGATATCCCTTTGGGAAGCTTCCACTTTCCTTTTAGCACTGGAATACTGGTGCGCAGCGGACACAGAGGTGGAGGTTTCTTGCAGGACTCAGTCTCTGCAGTTGTGACTGGTTGCTAAGTACCCGCAGATGGAATCCTGCTCATAAATATTTGCGAGGCAACATTTCTGTAAATCCTAGTGACCAGCCAATGCCAGACTGATGCATCTAACACAGCACAAAAAATTGTTCAGGTTACATTGTAAATGCTGCGTGCACAGTGCTGTGGCCAAAAATACTCCTGCCCCACTGTTTATAAATGTTAGACTGTTTTCTCTTGTTTTAATATAATACTTTTCAAACATCTGTTTTTCATATTCAGCTTTCTTTGTCTATATCCTCTCTGTGTATGGTCATCAGGTAATTTATGAATGAATTTGTGTGTGATTTCATTGGTTCCGAGCACTATGAAATTGCATTTATATAGCGCTTACTACCCCTGACGAGACCTATAGTTCTATGAGCTCTGGCTTTTTACAGAATAACATTTGAAGCATCCTAAATAATTACCATTGTAAATTTAAATTCTTACCTGTGAAATGCAAATCATAGATTTCATCTTTATTGAATAGGCGATTCCGATGTGTTATTCAGACAACACCAACATCTGCAGAATACTCAGGATACAGATGAGAAGGCAAACCATGATGCCCTAAGCAGAGGTGAGGAATGCAGCGTGTTATTTTGAATAAAAGAAACTCCTTAAGAATCATCTTCTTTAATAATAGCGCCTTACTTAATGCAAGACTCCCCACTCCATAGAAGAGATGATTGTGTATCCAAATAAACAAGTCAGTGAAGTTAAACTCAAGCATCTTGTATGCCTTATTCAGCATTATTGGATGAAAGGAGAAGGATCCTACTTCTGCATGAAATAGACGGATGAAGAAACAAGAAAAGAATGACCTGAACAGCAGATAACTGTTCTTCTGAGTTAAAATAAAAACAGGCTTTCTGGCAGTCACGATCAATGTTTGTGCACATTATGTTAAATGATCTTATTTTTACTGCTATTCGCATCTTACAGACCACAGAGGAGGGATTCAGGAAAACAAAGTAAGATTTCCTAAGAAGTAAGGTCAAAAAAATCATCAAACCACATGGAAGAGGATGACTGAGTGGGTGAGAAACGGAAGCATACTTAAGGTTCAGAGAAATAAAGTACAGACTACATAAAGAAAAGTTTTGCCTTAGTCAATATTAAGTTTTAGTCGATTTGGAGTAAGGTGAGCCATCATATCCTCCTGCAGTAGAATAAAGAAGCACATCTTTACAGAACCACTCCTCAAATTACAATACCTTTTGCAGGAGTCCTACATCGCCTAATTATTAAGAAAACGTGTTACCTGAAACAGTGAAACAACACAATATCTTCCTTTCTAAAAGGATCTATTTTCAAATGGGGAAACCTAATTTATACTCTCTAGAAATGGTGTTTATAGCCCCGTAATCGTGCACCGCTCCACACTATACCTGTGGGCACATGGTTGTGGATTCCCCCAATTGGCGTTGTCGACTGCAAGTGGTTTCTAGGGAGGTATGGCATATGCGCGTTCTTGCATATTGTCTAGAGCCAGCTTAGATCTGTCAGTGTATTTGGGTCCCTGCGTTTGCTGTCAGTGTCATGTAAGTCTCTGCTGTTGTCTACAACAGTACATCCCTGTCTACGGATTGGAGCCAATGTGTGAATGGGGTCCAGATGTCTTTGGGGCGGGAGCGGATCGGCATAAGTTCCCAGAAGCACGTCAATTGATCTTTGCAGTAGGTGACATCTGCTATCCAGGCCTTAATAGTCGTGGGCGTTGCCTTCCCCCAGTGTATTGCCACTCGTCTTTTAGCCAATAGAAGTAAGAGTGCAGTGAGTTGCCTCGCTGTGTGCGGAGTGTCGCGCACAAATCCCAGTAGTGTCACTAGGGGATTTTTTCAACTCTCTGTCCTGTTATTTCCTCTACATGCTGTAGTGTCTCAACCCAGTATCTGGCTATAGGACGTCACTCCCAGGCCAGATGGAGGAAGTTTGCTTGTGTTGCTCCACATCGCCAGCAGCCCGTGTCAGTTCGGAAGCCATACGATGCAGTTGTGTTGGTGTGCGATATAGGCGGTGCAAAATTTTTAAATGTATGAGTCTGAGGCGATAATTCGGAGATAGCTGCTCCAATTGACCGCAACAAAAGGACCATTGTGCATCCGAGAGAGTGATCCCCAGGTCAGTATCCCAGATACCACGTGAGCTAGGTATGACGATCGGGGATTCGCGCTGTGTTATAGTGTAGATGCGGGTGATCAGTTTGCGTGCCGACTTTTCCTTAAGTATGTGTTCTAGCGCTGGGAGCGACGGTGGGGCTGTAGGGAATGTACTAAATCGTGTTCGATTTGCAGCCCGGAGTTGATAATACAGCAATGTATCTAGCGGTGCAGGTTGTGGCGATCCGCTTAAGCGCTGTAGCGTGATGAATTGGCCGTCGGGGTACAGGTCATTCAAAGTGACCAGTCCTTTCTGATGTGCACGTACCCATGCATTTTTCTCCAGGAGCGGGGGAATTAGTGGATTTCGTGCCAGTGGTATGGATGGTGCATATATTACGTCTAGCTTGGCTCTCCGGCGGAGCCCGCCCCAAGCCCAGCGCATGACTTCAGTAGTGTCAATTTCTAGCCTAGGTCTCTAAGTTTTCGCCACCTTCATGACAATCACGTATTTCCCATTTAGTTACGGTATTTTCTGTGCACACATTTAAATTGTGAGTCCGCTGTGGTAATACAGCCCATCTCGTGGGGTATCACTTGATTACAGAATGTATGGGCAAGTTACTGCATGTCCTATGCGTTGGTGTGCGACTGTGCTGGTGCTGGGAAAAGGGTCAAGGTAAGTTGATAGTGAGCCTTGAGCTGACATGTTAGTAGAGTGATGTGATCTGTTCTTAAGGTATTGTGTTATCTGTATATTCTGGCTCACTTAGGTTCTTAAATCCTTCTTGTGTTTCTGAGCAGTATACACACTTTCCTTGTGCCTCTGGTTCCCATGTCGACCTGTACCCATGCTCATTCTATGTTTTCCAGAGACCTGACTCTTGCTCTCCCATCCTTGCTGCAGTTTGTTTATCTGAGTTGGTTTATTTGTTTGAGGGTTCACCTTCTCACATCTTCCGATAGCCTTCTTCTAGGTCCACTCTGTTCCCCACACTGAATCCTCTGTTTTGAGCAGGCCAATGAAGGCTTTATTTGGTTCATTCTGTGATGCTTACTGTGTGTGTCTGGGGTCTGCTGAGTAGTGTTGCGTGTTATTTCAATGCTCAGAAGTGCAAAAGTGAGACGGGGAGTTATTGAATGCTGATAGGGGTCAGTTGGGCTTGTTGCATGATGCTTCATATTGGAATGTGGTTTGCTGGATTCTGCGTAGAGACCAGTAGTGTGCTTATTATCTGGTGTGTGCCTGCAGTTGCGAGGACGGGATAAAAGTTGATGTAATGGAAGATGTGGGTAAGTTGTGCTTGACTTTGGGTGTTGCTTGGTGGTGTGGTGTTATAGTGGTCCAATATGTTTGCGAAGTATGTTGCATAGTTAGGGCAGTGATTTAGGCATATCACATATCATGTTATTAGCATTTTTCTTGTGGATGCTTCTTTCTGAAAATTCCTCTCTCAATGGCTCACCAGTCATTTGCCAAGGATGTGCTGATGGAAACTGTGTAAAGCTATCTGGCATGCTGGTGTCAGGTCATGTTTTTCCATGACTTACCGACACTGTTCAAAAGCTCTTATTATGAGCTTAGTGAAAGTGCTCACAATTTATACTGAGATATTAGGTCTGATGTCACCTCCTAAGGTCTTGGTGTTCAAATCCTGTCAACAGTGTCGAGACAGACATATAAATAGACCCCCTACAACATTTTTATGTGGGTTTGTGGCCCAGTCGCAATGCCTTGGCCTGGAACTCCTGCACCTCCTGGCACCAGAATGCCACCAGGGAGCAGGAAGGCACATTGTTCTTGGCTCAGAAGTTTAAGGGCAAGGTGCAGCTGGTGTGCTTGGGCTTCGGGGCTCCACTCTTCTACTTTGAGTAGTAATAGCAGTTTCCATCCATCAACACTGAATTTAAAATATAGCAATACCCAATACTGTTGTACTACCAGTGACTGACTGCCACTCTCTGACCCGTGCTTATGCAAGGGTCAGGCAGCCAGACATTTATTTCAGGCACATGCACGTACACCAGCCATTGTCTATCATCGGTAGGCCTAAGGGCTTTCCTGGAGCAGGTCCTGGCCTGCCATTGTCAGTAGTCTTCTGGATCCACTCCTACGTGGCATGCAGCAATGTCACTTTAATAAAGTAATCCCTGGCGCTTTGGGCCGGGGAACGAATGACAATCAGTGCTGCCTTATCACCTAACCCCTACCCTTTCTCAAATCGTCACAGGGTGTGGTAGGGTTAGCAAGCATCACTGACCCCTCCTCATCCTGTGACGAGTTGAGAAAGGGTGGGTCTATTGGAGCAGCATCCTGTGAGCCTTTGACCCACACAGTAATGGGACTTGAGCCACAAGTGTGACAAAGTGCCCTCTTTCTGCATGGTAGCCCCCACTTTTTGCTGAACTGCTGATGTGCTTTGACTGAGTTTGCCCTGGGCTCCTGCCAATCAAGTACCCAGGGCCTATGTTCTTTCCCTTAAACTGCATTGAAAACAAAACCCAATTGGCATCTCTGGCCATAGGTCAGCCCCTGGTAAATGGTACCACATGTACCCAGGGCACTGTGACCAGGAAAGGCCTCTAAGGGCTGCAGCACTTATTGTACCACCCTTAGAGGTCCTGTACCTTTACACTCACACACTGCCTTTGAGGCTGCGTATCTTGGTGCAGAACAAAGTGAAGAGTCGACATGGCACACATCCCTGTGTGCCATGCCTACAACCCACTGCCCTGGCATAGATCAGACACCCCTCTAGCTGGGTGCCCTATACCAGTGGTGAGGTTACAGGTGCATGAGCCCTGTACCCCTACAGTGTCTAAGTCCATTCTTAGACATTGTAAGTGCAGGGCTGCCATTAAGAGTATATGGTGCTGGGAGTTTGTCATTACGAACTCCACAGCACCATAATGGCTACATTGAAAACTGAGAAGTTTGGTATCAAACTTCTCAGCACATTAAACCCACACTGATGCCAGTGTGGTATTTAATGAAAAATACACACAGAGGGCATCTTAGAGATGCCCCCTGAAAAACAACCTACCACTAGTGTCCAGGCTGAGTGGCTGCTTTCAGCTGCCACCACCAGACATGTTTCTGGACCCCTGGGTCGAGATCCTGCTGCTCTCAGGGGCCTGAAACAATGCACATCCTGGGACGAGGTGCCAAGCCTCCTCCCCCAGGATGGGCAGGGTCCACGAAGGGGAAGCTTCAACGGCTTGCCGCCTTTCTGAGCTTCCCCAGGCCACTTGCTGCTTTCAGCAACTGGTCCCCACTGGTTCTGACCCCTACTTTGGGGGGGAGAACCGGCGGGAAAAACAAGTGAGGAAGAGAGGTGTGCCCACCTCTGCCAACTCCACCCCTCAGGTGGGGGAGGCGAGATGAAGCACAACTCTCAGTCCCCGCCATCTTGCAGATGGGGGGACCCAGCCAACCAGGAAAGGCTTATGCCCCCCTCCCACTGGAGGATGGCAGAAATAGGGGGTGTACCCACCCCAGGGAAGGGACCCTAGTATTTAGGGGCACCCCTGAACCTTGCTTCCTCAGACAAGAAACCAGAAGAAAAGAAGAAGAAGGACTGAACAACCGTGCTGAAGCTAACAAGAGGAGGACGCCCACTGACTTGGCCCCAGGCCTACCGGCCTGTCCCAACCTCGAACCTGCTCCAGCCAAATCCCGGTGTGTCCTGCAGCCAGCAACCTCGAGAAACCCAGAGGACCTGCCTGCCTTCCATCCCAAAGACTCTGTCTCCCGTGAACACCGAATTTGTTCAAACAACAGACTCCAGCTCCGCAAGGATCCGCGGGTCTGCATCACTCTGCACCCGGCGCCCACGGCCCGAGTTCGAGTGGCCCAACACCAAGAGGAGGCCTCCCTGGCAATCCTGACCCGAGATCCGGTGACCCCTGACCTGCCTCAAGTCTCCAGCCGACGCCTGCAGCCTCAAACCGGAAGGTCCCCCCAACCGCGACCAGGAGCTGGTAAGAAGCTCCGACCCTAAAAGGCACCCCTGCACCCGACGCCCCACAGCCTTCGATGGCCCAACCTACGGTGCCTAACCAACCCCCAGCATCCCAACTTACCTCTCCAAGTGGTGGTCGCACCCAGAAGACCTTCGTCCCCGAGCCTGCAGTGTGTTTGCAAACCGGAGACTCCCCATTGAAAGCTACAGGGTTCCCGATGCCAAAACAGCACTCTGCACACGGCCGCCCCAGTGCCGCTGAGGGTGCACCTTTTGTGCTGGCACAAACCCCCATTTTCCCTAAGCTTAAGTCCAGGAGCTTTGCTCCCACAACCCAGTGGCCTGCTCGTCCGCAGCCACCAACCGGAGGCCCCCTAACCCCCATTGGATAACATTGGGACCCAGCACTCTGCACCCGGCCGCCCTAGTGCCACTGAGGGTGTAACAAGAGTGCATCCTTGACCCTGGGGGACCCCTGAGTCTAACCCCAGAATACCAACTCCCACAACAAAGTGCTTCCCTGCTAACCGATAACACTGTTTTCCTCCATAGGGTAACATTGACTGTTTTTCTATGAAAAGTTTCTAAGTGTGGAGTTGGAAAACCTAAGAAATCCTTTTAAAATTGTACTAAATAACAAAAACGCTTTTACTCACCTGCTTACAGGAAATGTCCCAGTGCAGTATCCAGGTATACTGTACTGTGTAAGAAAAGTAATCTGCAAAGTAATCTACTGGTCATTTTACTAAAAAGCCTATACAAAGTATATGTACTGTATTTCCAAAACATTGCATTTTTAGTAACAATACTGTAATCAAAACAAAGTGCATATACAATTGCAAACCAAACTGTGTTACAACTGCATTACTACTGTGAAGTATTTATTGCTTACCTGTGCCAGGCTTGCTTGGTTCTAGAAAATAAAATAACTAAAAGAATATTTTTATACAAAAACAATTGGTCTGAAGTTCAGTCTTTTAGTGTGTGAATTCATTTGCTGACTGAGTGTGTACAACAAATGCTTAACACTGTCCTCTGATAAAGCCTTTACTGCTCGACCACACTACCACAAATAGAGAGTGAGGTGCTATCTACTTCACCTCTGCCTACCTTTTGTGTTCCACTGGACTCTGTGCACACTATACCTCACTTTGGTATAGTATATACAGAGCCAGCTTCCTACAACAAGTTCACCCACTTACTTGAGTGTGACGTCGGGTCACATGCATGCTAGAAACAGATACACTGCACTATGCTCAACCTTTTGCTGTTTATTTGTTTAAAGCAGCCACTGCCATTCAGCCAGTTATTCACCTTGGCAGGGCTGTTGGTCGGATTTTGAGAACATCTTGAAGTGCATTAGGAGGATGTGCGCTGATTTAGACTGAACTCGCGTCAGCTTGCCTTTGCTTTTTTGCACCCTGGCCTGTGACCCAGAGAGTTGAAGACTGTCCTTGCCTTGTCTCTTCTAAGAAACAGGTAAGCCACCCTGTTAGCCTGGTTTTTTCCTAGGGGTTCTACCAAAGTTGTTTAATTGTCTTTGCATTTTCTTTTCTGTTGATGCCCCACCCTTAGAGTTATAGTGTTTGGGTTTACTGGCACAGTGAAACCAACACAATGCAAAAACGTTCTCTTGGATTGAGATCCTATAGATGGGTGATGAAGACAAGTGGTGTTGGTAGCAAAAAGGCATGAAGTCAGTTTAAAACTCTGCCTCAAAGACATTAACAACGACACATATGATAGTAAATCTTAGCTGCAAGCATTTTTAAAATATATATTAGGTTATTGTGGGGACCTGATGCAAATATCTTAAGGTACCCAGCAAAGTCAAGGGTATAATGAAAAATAAGATAACTCAGGTGGTTAATGTAAGTGCTGGAGAAATCTGTGTGTGGTCAAGTCACACAAAATAGCACAGATGGTTAATGTGCCTAATGCAAAGCACAATGTTTACCATGTAAGTCACAAATTTGAAATTTTATGTAGACCTCCCAGTTTTTTGCATCTTTTTCTGCAGAGATCCTTGGGTTACCTGCAGGTTTCAAGTTATAATCCTTGCAGTAGAACTCAGAGAGTTCTGATACGGCATCAAGTATCTGCATGCAAACTGCAAGGCATTAGGTGTAGAACATTACAGTTTTTCTCAATATTTGCTAGTTTCCTTATTCTAAATTTGACCTTCTGAAAATGCATGTCTCCTTCTTACACGCGCCAGTGGTCTGACTAGACTTTAAGTGCTACATGATCCTCCCATAAAAAGCACAATAAATGTCATAGGAAGAGGTTTTGTCTTTCTTGAGATCCCACTCTAAGAACTGTTCTAGGCCTGGACAGCACTGTTCCCTGATGGCTGTTGCTTCCTTGTCCTGCTCAGAGCTGATCCTGGTTCTCAAGAAACTTTAACCAGAATTTCTGGCTCCATCTGTGGATGACTGTCAACAATCCATGCTGGATATCCTCAAGATTGACCCTCATTCCTCTGGGCCAGTCCTCGAGGGTGAGCCACATGCTGTAGGTTCGGCAGGTCTGGCAGCTTCAGTCTGAACATCACTTGTCCCTGAATCTCCAAAGACTTTGACATGGTTTCCGAATAAGCTGTTGCCCAGAAAGGCACTGACTCGATTGCCTTTTATGCTGATTTCAGTCCTCCCCAGCACCAGTCTCTGAGCCGCTTTCCGTGACACCTCAGTCCTTGAAGTAGGCAGAAATTATTCGGTTGGCAAAGGGTCAGAGCTTCCTTTGAAGACCAGCAAGTTTCTAGGGTATGGGAGAGGCTCACCAATTCACTCAAATGGAAAAACTCTTTGACTCAGATTCTTATGCACTTTATGTGCCTAACCAGGATTTTAGATGCACAGAGGAAGATGATTCAGAGCCTGACAACAGCCTCCCTCCTAATCAAACAAGTCCTAAACTCTACTAGACCTCCAGACAGTTACTGGTCTTGATACATCCTTAGAAATTGATGTATGATATCATTTGGGCCCTCCTTCTGAGGGAAGTCTATTCATTCATTTCAGTAGTATTCAAGGAAACGTAGACGTTTGAGTTGCTGTTATCGATTACAAAAGCCCAACGGAAATCATGCATCCCTGGGAATCCCCTTTGCCATTCAGTGAAGCGTTGCTGGAACTGGTACTAGCTCTGTGAGAAGCGCTTTTTGTGTCACATAGTGTTAGAAATGGGATCTCTAGTTGGCAAGGGCTTGCACCTTTGTCCAAGTAGGGACCCTTCTTCCTAGTCAGGGTAAGGGAGTTACACTCCTAAAATAACCCCTGCTCACCCCCTTGGTAGCTTGGCACGAGCAGTCAGGCTTATTCTAGAGGCAGTGTGTAAAGCATTTGCACATAACCAACAGTAATACAGTGTAAGCACTACAAACGGACACCACACCAGTTTAGAAAAGTAACCAATATTTTTATATACTCAAGACAAGACCAAATACGATAGAAATCCACAATACAAATACTTTAAAAATGAATACGTTGCAAAATAACTTCTTCTTTGCAGAAATCGTGAAAAACAAAGTTCGTGCGAGTCGGTAGCTCCGTCCGAGTCTACCGCGATGCTGAAAACAAAGTCCAACAGTTCCAGCCGACCGCGTCGATACGGGCCGGCAGAGTCGTGCACAGACTTGGTCACAGTACCTTTCTCGTTGTGGCTGGTACGGAGTGTACGAGCCGGTCGGCGTTCGTCGCGGTTGCGGTGCAAGACGGAGCGATGCAAGGTGCGGTGTCCTCTCGATGCGGTGCAGGCAGCGGCTCGATGACAGTCGTGCAGACGGAGTCGGTGAGACCAAGGCGGGCGATGCAGGGTGAGACGGTGCTCGATGCGGTGCTGGCAGGTTGCGATGCAGGCGACCAAGCCGGAGTGCGGGAGCTGGCGTCGGACAGCAGTGCGAGTCGGAGCGGTGCGTCGCGAAGCGTGCGAGCGGTGCCCCAACTGCGATGCGGTCACGATGGTTGAGCCAGATGCAGCGACAGCGTCGGTCTGGTCCGGCCGGTACAGTGAAGCGATGCGAACTGCGGTGCCCACAGGTCACGATGCAAGCAGCGGCTCGATGGCGATGGCGTCGGACGTCGTCGTCGGTGAGACCAGGGTTGCGGTGCGAAGCGGGGCGATGCGGTCTGCGGTGCAAACAGGACACCGGGCCAGTGATGGAGTCGGTTGCGGTTCCCTTCCTCTGTGGCAACTGAAACAGCGGTTCCAGAAGCGGTACCCAGAGGGTTGTGAAGTCTTTGCAGTCCCTGAGACTTCTTAACAGGAGGCCAGCTCGGTTTCAGGCCCTTGGAGATTCTCAGCACCAAGAGTAGAAAGTTCAGTCCAGTCCTTTCACTGCCCAAGACAGAAGCAGCAACTGCAGGCCAACCCAACAAGGCAATAACTCAGCAAAGGGGCAGTACTCCTCCTAGCAGCTCTTCTTCTTGGCAGGTTCCTTGATTCCAGCGAGATCTAAATTCATGGGGTCAGGGCCCCAATATTTATATCCCAAATTCCTTTGTTCTCTGAAGGCAGAGAGGCCTTTGCCTAGTCCAAACCAGTTCTGGAGCACTTTGTTGACAAGTCTCCGTCCCTTCTTTCAGAGAGTAGGCCAGGGACATCAGACGCACCACAGGAGGTGGAGCCAGCATTGTGGAGGGAAGGCACTGTCCTATTCAGGGCCCAGGTGCAACTCCTCCCACCCATCTACATGTAGATCTTGCTATTCAGCCCTGTGCTGACTCACCCTGTCTCCTGGCATCCCCCAGCCCCTGTCACTCACACTCCAGACAAGGAATACACAACCTCGCAGAGGCAGGCTTGGATGGTTAGACAAAAAAATACCCACTTTCTAAAAGTGGTATTTTCAAACACAGAATGTTAAAACCAACTTCACTAAAAGATGCATTTTATCATTCTGAGTCCAAGCATACTAAACTCGAATTTCTACCATGTTCACGGGGTCAGTTAGGATTATAAGCTGTAATAATCAAAACTGCCCGTTCTGGCCTATGGAGAACAGGTAGCCTTGCAATAGTGAAAAACGAACAAGGCTGTAATTCACTATCAGGACATGCCACACACACCAGGGCATGTCCTACCTTTCGCATACAACGCACCCTGCCCACAGGGGTACCTTGGGCCTACCTTAGGGATGACTAACATGTAGAAAAGGGAAGGTTTAGGGACTTGCAAGTGTGTGCACTTGCCAAGTCGACATGGCAGCCCCAGGCTGCGCACAGGCTCTGCAATGGCAGGCCAGAGTTACACTTTACGGGCTGTTTGCGTGGGTGGCACAATCCAGTGCTGCAGCCCACCAACAGCATTTGATTTATAGGCCCTGGCACTCGCAGTGCACTTTACTAGGGACTGACACATAAATCAAATAGGCCAATCATGGAAACACCAATCCATAACACATTTTACACAGAGAGCATATGCACTTTAGCACTGATTAGCAGGGGTAAAGTGCCCAGAGTCCTAAAACCAACACACACAGGGTCAAAAACAGGAGGCCAAAAAGCAAAAAGTCTGGGGGTAAACCCGCTGAAAAAGCCAAGTCTAACACATAGTTTATAGACAGATCGCTTAGTGTCACAGGCCTGTGCCATCCAATCTCATATCAATCCGTCCTGCTTCTGAGAACGTTTGTGGTTTAAGCATTATAAGCAAAGCCAAACCAAACTCTTTCCCCACTGGTCCTCTGGACCTTGAGTCCAAATTATTTGACTTCATTGGAAAGAAATGTTTTTGCTTTGGGCAGTCTAGCCCTGTGCGCTGCCAACACCACGTGCCCCCTTAGACAGTATGCCCACACCTTATTGGAATTGCAAGAATGGATAAATTGAACCTTCCAGATCACATGGCAAAGTCTTTTGCCGATCTAGTGAGCAAGGCTTTGGATGCCTCCAAACCAATTCTTAAACATGCTCTGCATTTGGCTCACACAATGCCCTGACCAGGGCTTAGGGCATTTTAGGAGCCATGTAGGCTACTCTAATGGACATGCCCTTCAATAGTGCGAAACTGTTTGGTAAGAAGGTCTACTCCACCCTTAAATTGTTACAAATTGCAGCACTGTGACATGCTCACTTTGCCTAGCCTCCAAACCAAGCAGTTTGACCAACAATATAGCCACTTTTGAAGGCTTTCTATAGGTCAACTCTGGTTGCAATGACAGTCCTCCCAAGCGGTCCAGCCTGAACAACAATTCTACCAGTCATTTCGAGGGAGAGATGGACCTAAGGAGCACAAACAATAGCAGCAGTAGCTCTAGTCTGCCCCATCCTCCACTGGATCTGCTGCTTCAAAACTGCTTTGATTAGTCTTGCCTCCTTCATCTGCTGCTGAAAGGGGTGATGGTCTCTCAATTTCTGACCAATTGGGAGGCCATCACGATAGCTGAGTGCGCCAGCTTAACCGCAAGGGCTAGGCCCTTCTTCTGTCCACTCCTGCAGACTGCTCACCATTAGGTACTGCAAGACAGTGCTTCCTGGCACATTCCATGTTTTTAGAGGCGGGAGTTCTCACCAATGTTGCACAAATAGGTTATAGAAGTGGTACAATTCCAGGAGATGGACAAGTGATATTACTTCATTTTACTTCTTGGTTCTCAAGAAGGGCGAGTGTGGCACATGGGTTCCTCCCAGTTAGTCCACCAGGAATTCTTTGCTTGTGATTAGTTTTTTGACTTTCACTGTGGGTGGGTCTCACTCACAGTAAATTCATGTTAACTGAGCTGAGCAGGTTTACCGCCAGTAACTGCCTTTTAAGATAAGGCCACTGCACAGCAAGAGTAAGAAGCAACACACTAAGCTGGTTACACATGTGCGGGCTGCACATGTGAGACCACCGTTGTGTGCAGCCTGGTAATTGCGACCAGGTAGCCTGACTCAGAAAGGACTCAGGAAGAATAGATAATGACCTGGGGCAGACTTTATAATATTTGTGGGCATTCATAGATAGGTCAGTAGGGCTTATTGAAATAGCTGTGGTGCTTTCACTGTATTAAAGATATAGGCAAAATCTGTTCTAAAGTGCAGTTTTGCGGGGGGCGTGGCCACGCAGCATGGCCGATAGGACGTGAGCTCCTTCGGCTCCCGACCGGCCAGCCGCTAAAATCCTTTAATATCCTTCCCGCCGACGCCCACAACAGATTTCTGTGAGCGACTGGGATCCTGCAAGCGGCGAGGGCAACCTGGGAAAGGGTGAGCCTGATTAACTGCCTGGTACCGGCCATTGCGACTCCGTGCCCGCCTGCCTGATGGGCCGAAATCACGCGGGGCCGGGGATGCGGCCTACACCTGCCTGAGCTGTGCCCGGAGACGACGATTCTCTCTCCGATTGCTCCCGCGGACCCGGCTGCTGCGGAGGAGGGGCCCACTGCCATCGGGGGCCTCCCGGAGTGTATTGGATCCAGCCGTCATCATTTGGCCCCTGGGCGAGCGACGATCTACGAGGGGCGCTGCGAGACGTCCGCGTCAGCCTGAGGTGCGCCTGAGGGCCGGGCCTGGTTCCGACTGCTCCTGGGACCCCGGCACATGCGGAGGAGGTGCCTACTGCCGTTGGGGGGCCTCCCGGAGTGAGCAGTGTCCCTGCTGCGCCATGCCGGCCCCGAGGTGAGCTGCGAACCACGGGCTGTGCCGCTGGGCGTCCCCGAGCGGACGTACCGGGGGGACAGTGATCTGCGGCGGCCGCCCGGGAGCATTGGGCGGTCGCGTTCTCCCTCCTGCTGTGGCGGCGTATCCTACAAATAAGAGTGGTGGTGATCGGGCGCGGCTCTCTGTGGTGGGCCGCGACGGGCCAAGGTACGCGCACGATCATGGCACGACGCGGCTGACTGCCTTGTGATCTCCCTCTGCGGGGCACCTGCGGACCTTCCTACTGGTGATCGGTGGCCCCTTGGACCCTGGGGACCCCGAGTGGCGTGATATTGATGCCTTGCTGGGAGGCGGCTGCCATGATGCAGGAGAGCTGAGCCTGCCGCGGGATCATTGCCTCTGAGGCGGTCAGGTGCGGGGACTCCCTTCCGGACTGCTGCATTGTCTGCCTTTGCCTGCCTGGTGCTCTCGGGGGTGCCTGACCTCTGTGGAGACCCTCGGACTGCCTGGGGACGGCCGCGGAGACGATCTCGGTGTTCGGGGGTGCTGCGGGTCACGTCACTGGCGAAGGAGGGGAACAGATAACCACCCTGCGACCACTGGACCGGAGGCCATATTGAGGTGAGCGGCCCTGGGATCTCTGTCAGACCACATAGTCGGCCCTGTTCTGGAGCACGACGGGACTGAGACCCTCCACTACGCTGGGTGGGGACGGCGGCCCTCTGGCCCCCGGCTTGGTCTCCCACGTTCTTTAAGACACTTGCGGGAGGGACGTGATCCTGGTGCTTGGAACCCTATGGGGTGGGACTGAGTTGGGCGATATCAGCATTTGCGGACCCCTGAGTGATCCTGACATCTGTATCATGGGTAAGGATAGGCTACCCCGCGCCTCCAACCCCAACACCATCACGCAGTATACCACACAACGCCTCCCTACGCAACGCATTACCCGTCAAACGGGCCTGGAGGGGGAGGGCGACACCTCCAACGAGCCTTCTCGCGCAGAGCTTCTGGAGGCGATACAGGGGTCCCGCACCGCCCTGGAAAAGCAAATAGGGATAGTCTCCATTGATGTGAACCTGCTGCGGGCGGATTTGCGGAAAGTGGCGCATATGGTCTCCACGGCGGAAGGGGACATCGTCCAGCTGCAGGGTGAAGTGGCCTCCCTGAAGCAACAGGTCTCTCAGCTCACCAACACTACTGCAGCACTGGAACGTCGAGCGGAGGAAGCGGAGGGAAGGGCCCGCCGCAGCAACATCAGGGTCCTGGGCATTCCGGAGCGCTCGGAGCAATTTTTGGAGAACTGGATACGCACCAAGCTATGCCCCACGGGTCTGTCGGAGGTCTTTGTGGTGGAGAGAGCCCACAGGGCGCTGGTCCCTCCGCTGCTGCCGGGGGCCCCTTCTAGGGCCCTCATCGCCAAAATCCTGAACTACCGGGACAGAGACTGTATTCTGAAAGCTGCAAGAGAAGCGACAGACCTCACCTACGACAACGCCAAAGTATCCATCTATCCGGACTATGCTCGCCAGGTTCAGGAACAGAGGAAATCTTTTCTTGGCATCAAGCAGAAGCTTCGTGAACTGCACCTACAATACATGTTACTGTACCCCGCGAAACTCAAGGTGATATCCCACGGCAAAGCTCATTTCTTTGACTCTCCAGAGGAGGTATGGGAGTGGCTCGAAATCAGGGGAGAGGCCCTCCCCCAGCGAGAACAGAGGGGATCCCGGAGTACTTGGGGGACCAGACCTCCGAGGAATCGCAGGAGCAGGCGCAGGAATAGATCTGTCGGCGACGCCCAAGCGGAGCGGCAGCGGACCACGGTGGGGGATGATGGCGCCTTACGGGTGGAATCTTCGGACTCTGACGACTCTACCCCACAGACTGTGGCAGATACTCCCGTAGTGGGACTGGTACCAGAAACTCTCCCGCCAACCACCCATGTGGTCCCAGAAACTGTCATGGACCTACTCACACCTACTCCAGACCCGTCCTGAAGATGATATCCTTTTCTCTTTCTTCTTACTGTGGAGGTGGAGGGGGCCGAATATTAGTAGCCTAGTGGTCATTGACTCACAGGGACTCTGGAGAAGCGCTTTTTGAGATAGCACCTATGGGTGACTCTTTTTGGGGAACCTGAGGAGGAATGTCTATATATGTAGATATCTTATGCATCTCGTGGGGGTTGCCAAACAATCTGGCTCTACTGTATCACACGTATAAAACTGGGCGGTTCGGGACATTGAATCACGCCATGAGGCGGCTGGTCTGGGCCGGGAGTTAGACCTAGGGGGGTTTTTATTATTGTTTTTGTAGGGTAGTCTTTGGCCTCTGTGGGGCTAATGGGGCAGCTGTGCACGTCCTGGCACCAGCATGGGAAGGGCATTTCTGCATGTATAGTTGTCAGTATATTGCTCGTGGGAGGGTATTCTTAGGGGGTTGTTCTTGTTTTTTTTATGTATTGTATGTACAGCATGTAGGGCACAGGGACTATGTAGCTATTCGGGGCGGGGAACACACAGAGTTTGGTTGTGCTACCATCCATGGGGTTTACATTTTTAAGCTGGAATGTGAGGGGGCTGGGTACGTGCACCAAGAGATACAGGGTCCTGTCCTTTCTCCGCAGACATCAGGTCTCGATAGCATGCCTCCAAGAAACTCACCTCACTGACGAAGGGGCTCAGAAGTTAGCGAAGAAATGGCGTGGCCAGCTTTTCCACTCTTCACTCTCTACTTATGCCAGGGGAGTCCTTGTGTGGGTGGCCCCGGGGACCCCATTTGCCCTCCAGTATGTAGAAGCTGACATCCATGGGAGATATCTACTCCTTAGAGCTAAGCTAGGTGGTAGAGACGTCGCTATAATGAACACTTATGCCCCAAACACAGATGATCCAGACTTTTTTCAGTCCCTACAGGAGGTTCTGGTGTCGGAACTAGAAGTCCCACTGATCTGGATGGGGGACTTTAATTGTGTCCTAGACCCCGACCATGACAGGTTCCCACCCCGCAAAGGCACGAAGCCGAGGATGACGATGAAACTCCGAGAGTTAATGGGGAATATAGGGGCCCAGGATATATGGCGCCAAAGACACCCAACCCAGAAAGTGTATACCTGTTTTTCACCCACTCATAACACGCACAGTCGCTTAGACAGGTTCTTAATCGCAAACCCAGACATGGCTATGTCCTTTGAGGTGACACATCAAGCGCGGTTCCTATCTGATCACTCCCCTGTAGCGTGTGTGGTTGACTGGGGGGGCCCGACTCGTCGCCCACGGACTCAGAGGTTACCGGCAGAGGTACTTGAGGACCCAGTGGGGAAGCATCACCTAGAGACTGCCATAACTGACTATGTTGATTTAAACTGGGACGGGCCGGACTTATCACAGGCCACAAAGTGGGAAGCCCTGAAGGCGGTAGTAAGAGGGGCCTGCCTAAGCCTAACATGTGGGGTCCGAAAGCAGCTCCAACGAGAGCTACAGGAGGAGGAGCGACACCTCTTAGAAGTACAGACTTGCGAAGCTCCTGACGCAGAAGGGAGGAATAAGGAACATGGCATCCATGACATTTGGGACAGGCTTGATAAATACACCCTCACACATTACAGACAACGCCTCCATAGGGAAGGGGATAAATCGAGTCGTCTCTTGGCCTGGATTCTCCGACGGGAGCACGCCCCTGCCGCGATTGTGGCTCTGCGGGACTCCACGGGAGGCCTGGTCCACTCAGAGGTGGGGCTACTGCGGGTCCTAAAATCCCATTTGCAGACAGTGTATGCCGCGGACCCCGCAATCAGCGAGGCAGCTTATCTCCCTTACCTTCATGACCTGACTCTACGGTCTATCTCTAAATCGGCACAGAAGGAGCTCGATGAACCTCTCACACTGGGGGAGGTGCTATCCGCACTGCAACACCTACCACGAGCCAAATCCCCAGGAAGTGATGGGTTCCCTCCTGAGTTTTATCAAGCATTTGCAGGCACGCTTCCCCGCCTCCTGTTGCAGGTCTATCTCGAGGCCTTTGAACGCGGAGTTCTCCCACCAAGCATGACACAAGGGGAGATATGTATGATTCTGAAGCCGGGAGGGGATCCACATGAGCCCTCGTCATATCGACCGATTACTATGATTAATACAGATATTAGCATTTTATGTAAGCTTTTGGCTACTCGATTAGGGCCATACATGCCTCACTTGGTCCATGAGGACCAATGTGGGTTCATACCGGGACGAAACACGGCTATGAATCTACGCCGGCTTAACCATGTCATGCATGAGGTAAGCAATCGGGAGGAACAGATGGTGCTGGTTTCCATTGACCTCACCAAGGCGTTTGACACAGTGGTTTGGGGGTACCTTCTCGAGGTCTTACGGGCTGTGGGGTTGGGTCCCAAATTCTGTCGCTGGATTCGCATTTTGTACACAGCACCCCGCGCGAGAGTAAGGCTTGGGGGGCGCGCGATCAGAGGACTGGCAATTGGGAAGGGGCACTCGCCAGGGGTGTCCCCTCTCGCCTCTACTGTTCGCCCTGGCCATAGAGCCATTCGCGGTCCGAGTCAGGACAGAAATGGAACAGTGGTGAATTAGAGTGGGTGACACGAGTCATGTTATCTCCCTATATGCCGACGATGCCCTGTTTTATTAGGCCTCTCCGCGGGATGCACTACCTGTACTGCTGCGCCAACTGGATAGGTTTGGAGAGGTCTCTGGATTGCGACTCAATCGCGGTAAGTCCCTGATCTTTCCACTGGCAGGACTGGCCTCGGTACCCCTGGGGGATCTCCCGGACCTGGGGCTGCGCTGGGAACGGGTGGGTTTCCGTTACCTGGGGATACAGGTGGCCCCGACGGACACACAGGCGCTGGCCCGGAATATAGACCGGATAACCACGTCTCTGCAGCAGTCGGTTGTATTTTGGAATACCCTTCCACTGTCATTGATGGGTAGGTTGGCCATCTCTAAGATGGTGAGGCTTCCTAGGACACTCTATGTCCTCCAGAATTCACTATGGCCATTACCGACGCGAGTCTTCAAAACCCTGAACATGCTCCTCACATCTCTGCTCAGGGAGGGCCGGCGCAGTAGAGTAGCTCTCAATACTATTATACGCAGCTATGATGAGGGCGGACTGGAAGCTCCACGCTTCGATTTATATTATTACGCGGCCCAAATGCAGCCTGCGGCACGTTGGCTGTCAGACGCGGACAACTGGGAGAAACGTCTTCTCTCCGGCAAGGTGGACACCCAGACACTGCAGGAAGCACTGATGCAGGGCAGGGGGTCGGAGACAACTCTTCCCTACATAGTGCGACATACGGCCAGCATATGGCAGCGGGTTGCCGAGAAAGTCTTACGGAAAGCGCCCTTTCATAGGGAGCTTTCGATCTGGATACTGGCCCCCCTTTATAGACATGGGAAGGTATATGTCCTTTCAACCCTGGAGGGAGGGTGGCTGCGAAGTTCTTGCCGACCTTTTTCCCAACGAGACATTTATCACTTACGAACAGGCGGAAGAGAACTTTGGCCTCGGGCAGGGCCAATTCCTACACTATCGGGGAATCCAGGACATGGTGGAAATTACCTGGATGCAGTACCCGGACATTCCACCTCCGACACAAACTCTAGATATCCTGCTCACGTGTGGTACCGGTCGCAAATTAATCTCTCTTCTCTATAAAGCTATGAAACAGGATTCCGCCCCCCCCGGTGCCGCCCTCCCGGGCTGCTTGGGAGAGAGATCTCGCTCTCCAGCTCGATGAGAAACAATGGGCACACATAGGCTCCCTCACACGCACTGTCTCCTCTAATGCCAGATTTAAACTAACGCACTTTAACTTCTTGCATCGCACCTACCTAACCCCGGTATCCCTAAAACGCATTTCATGTGACAGGGGGGATAGATGCTCGAGATGTAACACGGAGAAAGCGGGCTTCTTACACTTGGCCTGGGATTGTTCGGTGGTCAGGCAGTTTTGGGTGGAGGTGGTGGGCAGGATTGTTGCGGCCACGGGCCTTCAGGTGAAACTGGAACCCTTGAGTTGTCTACTTGCATCTGTCCGGAAGCCCAAGAAAAATAAACTCCCATATAAGCTCCTACAATTAATGCTGGTGCTAGCTAGGCACAGGGTAGCTATAACTTGGATGGGGCAGAGGGGTCCGGAAGTGCCAATCTGGCTTAAAGATGTTCGAGAGTGGTCTCTAGCCGAAGAAGCCCATATGAAACTCGCCCGTAGGGACGAGAAGCTACAAGTGGACCTAATGGTTTGGCGTGAAATGTGTACTTCTGGGCTGACGGAGGGGGAGCCCTCCTCCCAGGATGCAACTGACAGCGGGGAGAGTGGGTTAGATATAGACAACGGCCCTAACCGTGATGAGGAGCTAGAGGGTCGATCCCATTAATATACACCCTGAGAGTCAGTGGCATGTCCCATGCTTCTTCTTCACTGTATTATGCTTACGAATGGCTGTGTTTCCCCATTGTGCCTTTCTTCCCCCGATGCTACCCCCTGTGACATGTACCATTAATAGTATCAACGGTATGCCTCTATATGCTGTATCGATGTTAATTTGTCATTGTATTTGTAAACTGAAAAATAAAGTTTAAAAAAAAAAAAAAGTGCAGTTTTGCTCCACTTAGGTCTACACAGTACAGCAAGTTGTCAAACTGGGGTAAAACATGCATGCCAAATTTGAATTTGCAACTTCCCAGTACACTAAGCCCCCATATTATGGGACTTTGGGAATTGTCATATTTCTTTGGCTCAGCTCATAATAAAATTTCAGGCCGATGTTCCAATCCCCCCACTGCCCCCCTCAGTGAATTGCAAGGCAGCTAGGAGGCCATGGGTCTGGGTGTGTGGACAGGAGGGTGTTCTGCTGGCTGATAGTTGAGTGGCTGCGCAAGATGCCCTCACTAGCAGTAGAGGAGCACAAGGGTCAGGCAGAGGAGAAGGCTGGCGAAGGGAGCCAAAAGACCCAGAACTCTGCCAAATGCACTATTTGAAGACCAGTAGGCCTATTGAAGGAGCTCCTGGCAACCAGGAGAAAAACGAGCCAAAAGGATCGGTACTATGGGGACAGAGATATGCTGTTGGACACATTTCAGAGGGCCACGGAGCAGGCAGGGGCTACTGGGCCCAGCCGTGGTAGTTTAGGCCTTTTAGTACTGATGTCCCGGGGCCCGCCCTACTATGAATCCTGCTCAACTGGGTCAAGTAGCCCTTCTTCACTTGACTGTCAGTGGTAGCTGTAGTCGATCAGTCGAGGCTTCCTCAGGGAGGATGCAGTCACAGGTCAGTAAACATGACTCATAACTCAAAGTGCAAACAGTACGAACAAGAAATCAGTGTCAAGCCAAATACTTGTTTTTTTAAGAAAAAGTAGTATTTTATTTCTTACTCTACACATGCAAAGAAATGCAACATTCAAATGGAAAAAAACAATCCCTCTTGAGGTCAGGGCTCTATAGTTGTCAGGCGAATCCCTGTCCCGCCTTCCTTCGTTTAATGTGTTCATGGTCATTCCTGTAGGAAAGTAGTTTCTGCTTCTTATGGTTACCCCCACTTTTTGCTGATGTCACACTGTTTTTGGACTAGTCTGACTGGGATCGTGCTATCCAGGACCCCAGTCTATCTGCTTTCTTCCTTAATTGATTGCTATGTATGTGCTTTAGGTACACTCCAGATTGGATACTGGGGACCCTTATCAGTCCCTAGTATATGGTACACCATGTACCCAGGGCATAGGTACCCCAGAGGCCTCCCATGGGCTGAAGCATGTATTATGCCACCCCTGAGAGGCCATTCAAATTCACACGACAAGCCTGCTACAGCAGACTGTGTAAGCTGGTGCTTACACCACTTACTTAAGATATAGGTTCACTATATCTATTTAAATCACTACACTTAAAAACCTATCAGTCACCCCTATGGCAGGCCTTATCAATCCTGAAGGCAGAGTGCTGGGTTTTACGTGAGAGGGTGTCCCTGCATGAGCAGAGCCCCTCTGCAGCTTTCGGAGACCATTCTCCAGGGTTGTCTGTGATGCAGCCAGACATATATGTTTAAGTGCATTATAACCTCGCGGTAAATGCTAACTTTAAAACGGCTGCTTAGAAACATGTCGTGTTTGGTGTCAAACACCTTGGAATCATACCTCCACACCAGTAACTGGTGTGGGAGGTATGATTCCACCCTTCTAAAGGGACATATGTGGGTCACCGGTCTACCCGGTACCAGCTTTCTCGACCTGGGCAGCACAAAATGGACGCTGCCAGCCACAGACACGATTCTGCTCTCCTGCTGCTGAGCCAAGCTCGAGCAGAGGAAGGCATGGCAATAGGCATCCTGTCACAGGGAGGTGTGACCACCTCCCAGACAGGGTTTAGTGTATTGGGGCTGGGTGGGTGCACTCTGAGAGTGCCAGAAAGTCTGCACTGGGGGCACATTTGGTGTCCCTGTGCATAGTCCAGCTCAAACCAGTTCTGGGAGCCATTGGCTCCTGCTCTGGCGCGAAACTGGACAAAGGACATGGGTGTAGCCACCCCTCTGTCCTGCCCCTCCCCTAGGAGGGTCCCTAGAATCTTTCCAACCCCTTCCCATGGGTATAAAGTGGGCTACCTGGCTACAGGACTTTAGATTTTACCTGGACAAGATTTTACAAAGAAGAAACCAAGTACTTCGACTGTCTGCACGACGCTGGACGACTGAAGAATCTCCCTTGGAGTAAAGGAGTTACTCCCCTGCAGAAGCAGGCACGAAAGACGCATCTGACTGGTTTGCTTCTCCCGAGCTCCTGAGGACTCCGAAGATTTCAGCAACACCGGAGGTGGGTTTCCGAAGGTCCCTGAGGTCGATCTGCCTTCTCAGCGATTCTGAGACCAGTATCCCTCGTGGGGACCGTGCAACCCGAACCCCTGTGCACCGCGTACATTTGCAGGCGCATATTCTTGTTGGCGATTCCCGAGCTTGTGCATTGGACTCCGTGTAGTCCTGACCCCGAGCAGTATTTGCACCGAAGATTTCCGGCCTCCACTACTCGAGTGTCCTGTGGGCTGGTACTTTGCAAACTTGCTTGAGGTCTCCTCGCGATCCCTGGTCCGTTGGCCTGTGGGTCCTGGCGAGGGTCACCTTGTTTGTTCTTGGGCTTTCCTGGTTGCTCCAGACGTGCCCTGACTCCCCATTGCTTGGAGAGTCCCCTGGACCTTGCTGGTCCACACCGTAACCTGTTTCCTCTGACCGCGTGGGTTACATTTGCCAAGGCTTGTTGGTGCTCCAGCCGGACATCGACCCCTCAGCACTCGACATCCTTCGTGGGACAGCTCACCTCCGGACTCTGGTCGTCTTGGACGTCTCCTGGTCCCCGTGGCTGCAGAGTCAAGCAACCCTTCTTCACTCCTGAAGCACTCGACATTGGTGGGCATTCGACTACTGAGCCCCTGGTCACTTGAAGTGACCCAGACTCTGTCCCCTCTGCTTTCAGGTTCCTCTCATCTCGAATCCAGGCTTGGATTCCACCGGACACTCTTCGCCCTCCTGGCAGCAGGACTTCTTTGCACTCCTCCATTGAAAACGACGAAGGTTTCCGACACCACTTGACCCCTATGCACCCGGCTCCTCTGGGATAGGTAACACAGGTACCTCGGTACTCACTGGTGGGTTGGCCTTAGAACCTCCTATGTTCCAAAGGGTTTGCTCGAAGTCCTCGTAGAAGTGTCCTTAACTTGTAATTTTGCAACCGCAACTTTCCCATAGAGTTGCACGGAACACGTGGTCGTGTTTCCTCACTGCACCCGTCCTCCGTGGGCTCCCTGTGTCATTCCTCTGGGTGGTTCATTGGGGTCCCAGCGATTCTACGTGCTCTAGACACTGTGTCTAGTCAAGTCGTGATTGTTATACCATTTTTTTAGTATATGGTTCGGTCTCCCCCTGGAGCCCGCTGTGTATTTCGCTACTTACGTATGTTCTATTGATTCAGTATTGTGTGAATTGTGCCCTAGTCTCGGGTAGAGACTAGTAGAGAGTGTTATATTAATAAATACATATTTCTATAGAACTACTGTGTGGTTCTCCTTTCATTTGGTCATTCAGGAGGTGATATTCTGGTAAAACAAGCTGCTTTACATTCCTTCAAGATTAAGCCTGAAGGCTGCTCTCCACAGCTACCACTAGGATAGCTTTCTAAAGGTTATCTTTGACCTCATACATCATAAGGGTCGTGTGGACTGGTACAAGGTGCCCACTTAAACTAGTGGACAGCATATACCACGCAACCTTCTCACATTGGTGTGCAGCGGTTGGGATTCAAGCTTGCTATTGTTTTACCAGATAAATCTCATTGAGTGATTAACTGAAAACCACTAAGTAGTAGGCACATATAATACATCAAGATTAGAATAAGTAAGTTCTACTGAACTTGGAGTTGGGTAAGCCAAGGGTCTAGCACACCCTTTCTCTAACTCAAGAGAGTTTAGTCTCCACTAGGTTAGGTAGGTGCCTACACCACACAACACTAGTATGTCTTCTAGAGAAGAAGCCAGTGGCTCTCTGCCAACTAGATACAATGGCCTCTCATTTCCAGAATTGAGAGCCATGTGTGCATCTAGGAAGCTGAAGACAGGGAGAACAGCAAACACCCAACGTCTCATTGAGATTTTGCTCTTAGATTACCTTAGGAAGACCCCAGGGTCTGATGAGGTAGATAGAGTGGGTGGGGCAGGGAATGAGGAAAGGCCAGGAAGTGAAACCTTCTTTGACCTGGACTCAAACCCTGACCAGGAGAATCAAGATGATTCTAACCTGGACAACACAGAACTTCCTTTAGGTGGGGGAGAAGGCCCCAGTGGCCCTCTTTTTACTCCACCAGGAAAAGTACAGAGTTTACCTAGGAGATCCAGATCTCCCTCTGTAGAATCTCATCACTCAGGAACGTCAGTAGGGACTTCCATATCAAATAAGAGGGAATCCTCTTATGATAGACCGTGCCAATTTCTGGAGCTTGAGAGAATCCAGCTCAGGCTCAAGAAAGAGCAATTGGCCCTAGACCGGGAATGCCTAGAGCTCCAGAGAGCAACAAAGAGATTGGGACTAGAGTCCCATGGTGGCAGCAACAGTGTCCCTAGGGTTAGAGAGTATTCTCATGATCATAGGAACCTGAACAAGATAGTCCCTCCCTACCAGAGTGGGGATGACATCCACAAATGGATAACTGCACTGGAGAGGGCCTGTAAGGTACAGAGGGTCCCTCAAGAGCAGTGGGCAGCTATCTTGTGGCTCTCCTTTGCTGACAAAGGTAGAGATAAGCTCCTCACTGTTAGAGAAGAGGATGCTGCCAATTATTCCGTATTGAAGAGTGCTCTCATTGATGGGTTTGGCTTAACCACTGAACAGTACAGGATTAAGTTCAGAGACACCCAGAAGGCACAGACTCAGGACTGGGTTGACTTTCTAGACTGTGCTACTAAGGCTCTGGAAGGCTGGTTACTTGGCAGTAAGGTGTGTGATTTTAAAGGATTGTACAATTTAATTATGAGGGAGCAGATCTTTAATAATTGCCAAAATCAGTTGTTGCATCAGTACTTGGTTTATTCTGATCTGACCTCTCCCCAAGAATTGGGAAAGAAGGCAGACAAATGGGTCAGAACCAGGGTGAAGCAGAAAACTCAGAATCAAGGTGGTGACCAAAAGAAGCAAGATGCTAAAACCTCAGATAAGGGTGGGGAGAAGGGTAAAGACCAGAAGTCTTCACAAGGGCCCCAAAAACCTGCATCTGGGGGGGAGTCACAGTCTAACAAAGGCAAAGGCAAAAAGAAACCTTGGTGTCATATCTGTAGAGAGAAGACACATTGGACAAAGGATGCCAATTGTCCAAGGGCCAAGGAATCTACTCCAGCAACCACTGCCCCTAAGGCACTGTTCCCCCTAGCTCAGTTCCAAGTGGTGGTGCACAGAACAAGGGTATAGTTGGGTTAACCTTGGGATCTGATATGGATTATGGTCAGAATTCCAACTCAGGCTGTTTTGGTCTGTGATGGAGGCATGGATATTGCCTCCTTATTTATCAGTCCCAGTAACCTGGGCAAGTACAGACAACAGCCTTTGATCAATGGTAAGGAGGCCATGGCATACAGGGACACAGGTGCAAGTGCCACAATGGTGAGAAAAGATCTTGTGGCCCCTGACAGATCATACTTGGTGAGATGTACCAAGTGACCAATGCAAGCAATGTCAGGACAGACCATTCCTTGGCAGTTGTGAATTTCACCTGGGGAGGGGTAACGGGCCCTAAGAAGCTTGTGGTTAGCTCAGACCTCCCTGTAGAATGCTTGTTGGGCAATGATTTGGAGACTTCAGCTTGTGCTGAAGTGGAACTCAGGACACATGCAGAAATGTTGGGCATCCCTTCAGATGTGTTTGCCATGACTAGGTCACAGGCAAGAATGTCTTCCACTGAACAGGCCCTGGATCCTGAAAAGATGGACCAGGTGCCTTCCAAGAGAAGGAGCAGAAGAGGTAAGGCAGTGTCTTCCCCCCTGCCTCAGAGTGAAGATCAGTCTCCTGAGGGAGATGATCTCTGTCCCTGTGAAGGAACTGTCTCAGAGGAACTTGAACCTGACCAGGTTGAGTTCTTGGGGACAGGGGGCACTTCCAGGGCAGATCTGAGCGAGGAGCAGCTGAGCTGCCCCTCTCTTGAACCCCTCAGACAGCAAGCTTCTGCTGGGAGTGCCAGTGGGTCCCACATGATCTACTGGGAGGATGGACTTCTGTATTCAGAGGGTAGAGACCCCAAGCCTGGTGCTACCAGGAGGTTGGTTATACCTCTGAAGTTTAGAGGCTTCCTATTAACACTGGCACATGAAATCCCATTAGCAGGACACTTAGGCCAAAGTAAGACCTGGGACAGGCTTGTCCCTTACTTTCACTGGCCTCACATGTCAGAAGACACAAAGGAGTTTTGTCGCTCCTGTATCACTTGCCAAGCCAGTGGTAAGGCAGGTGGTACTACAAAGGCCCCCCTGATACCACTACCTGTGGTGGGGGTTCCCTTTGAGAGGGTTGGGATTGACATTGTTGGTCCCATGGATCCTCCAACTGCATCTGGGCACAGATTCATACTAGTGGTGGTGAACCATGCCACTAGGTATCCAGAGGCAATTCCCCTTAGGACTACCACAGCTCCTGCTGTGGCTAGAGCTCTCCTGGGAATCTTTTCCAGAGTGGGTTTCCCTAAGGAGGTAGTATCAGACAGAGGTGCAAACTTCATGTCTGGTTATCTTACTGCTATGTGGAAGGAGTGTGGAGTGAATTACAAATTCACCACACCCTATCACCCACAATGCAATGGGTTAGTTGAGAGATTCAACAAAACCCTCAAGGGCATGATAAAAGGTCTCCCTGAAAAGCTTAGGCGCAGATGGGACATCCTTTTGAACTTCTGTTTGGATATCCAGTTAGGGGTCCCTTATGTTTAGTTAAGGAGGGATGGGAGTTACCTCTCAAACCACCTAAACAGGACATAGTAGACTATGTACTTGGTCCCCGCTCCAGGATGGCTGAATACATGAAGAAGGCATCCAAAAACCTTGAGGCTAGTCAGGAATTACAAAAAGCCTGGCAAGACCAAAAGGCTGTTTTGACTGTGTATCAGCCAGGACAGAAGTTATGGGTGTTGGAGCCTGTGGCCCCAGCAGCTCTCCAAGACAAGTGGAGTGGGCCCCATACCATTCTTGAGCAAAAAGGAGAGGTTACCCACCTGGTGGACCTTGGAACTCCCACGAGCCCCCATAGGGTGCTCCATGTGAACTGGCTCAAGCCATATGTGGACAGGGCAGACATGGGCTTGCTCATGGCTACTGATGGACAGGAGGAAGAGAGTGACCCACTCCCCGACCTCCTCTCACAGAACCCTGATGATGGTTCAGTTGATGGAGTTGCCTTGGCAGGCAGCCTCACTGAACGGCAACAGACTGATTGTAGGAAGGTCCTCAATCAGTACAGACATATGTTTTCACTTTCTCCAAGTCAGACCACCTGGTGTACACATGAGGTGGACACCGGTGACAGTCTGCCTGTTAAAAATAAGATTTACAGGCAACCTGATCATGTCAGGGTCTGTATCAGGACTGAAGTCCAGAAGATGTTGGAACTGGGAGTGATTGAACCCTCAGATAGCCCTTGGGCTAGTCCAGTAGTCTTAGTACCAAAACCTCACACCCAGGGTGGTAAGAGAGAGATGAGGTTCTGTGTTGACTACAGGGGACTCAATGCAGTCACTAGGACTGATGCTCATCCAATTCCAAGGGCAGATGAACTAATTGATACTTTGGCCTCAGCCAAGTTCTTAAGTACATTTGACCTTACAGCTGGTTACTGGCAAATCAGATTAGCTGAGGATGCTAAACCAAACACAGCATTTTCAACCCCTAGAGGGCACTACCAATTTGTGGTGATACATTTTGGCTTGAAGAATGCACCTGCCACATTTCAAAGGCTGGTGAATAAAGTTCTCACAGGTCTAGAAACCTATAGTGCAGCTTATCTAGATGATATTGCTGTCTTTAGCTCCACCTGGGAGGATCACCTGCTCCACCTGAGAAATGTTCTTCAGGCCCTGCAAAAGGCAGGCCTCACTATCAAGGCCACCAAGTGCCAGATAGGGCAGAGTAAGGTTGTATACCTGGGCCACCTTGTGGGTGGAGGCCAGGTTCAACCATTGCAGAGCAAAATCCAAACCATCATGGATTGGGTTGCTCCAACTACCCAGACTCAGGTCGGAGCTTTCTTGGGCCTGACTGGGTACTACAGGAGGTTTGTCAAAGGATATGGCTCCATAGTGACCCCTTTGAATGACTTAACTTCCAAAATAATGCCTAAGAAAGTTCAGTGGACAGTTAGCTGTCAAAAGGCATTTGATGACCTGAAGCAGGCCATGTGCACTGCTCCCATTCTGCAAAGTCCTGACTATTCCAAACAATTCATTGTTCAAACTGATGCATCTGAGTTGGGGGTAGAGGCTGTGTTATCACAACTGAATGAAGAGGGTCAGGATCAGCCAGTAGCTTTTATAAGCAGAAGGCTGACCCCCAGAGAGAAACGTTGGTTAGCTATTGAGAGGGAAGCCTTTGCTGCGGTTTGGGCTCTGAAGAAGCTGAGGCCATACTTGTTTGGCACTCATAAGCCCCTCTTATGGCTAAAACAGATGAAGGGTGAAAACCCCAAACTTTTGAGGTGGTCCATTTCCCTACAGGGGATGGACTATACAGTGGAACATAGACCTGGGAGTAACCATGCCAATGCAGATGGACTCTCCAGATATTTCCACTTAGAACATGAAAACTCAACTGGTCAGGGTTAGTTTAATGTCCTTGCGTTTGGGGGGGGGGGTTGTGTAGGAAAGTAGTATCTGCTTCTTATGGTTACCCCCACTTTTTGCTGATGTCACACTGTTTTTGGACTAGTCTGACTGGTATCCTGCTATCCAGGACCCCAGTCTATCTGCTTTCTCCCTTAAATTGCTATGTATGTGCATTAGGTACACTCCAGATTGGATACTGGGGTACCCTTATCAGTCCCTAGTATATGGTACACCATGTACCCAGGGCATAGGTACCCCAGAGGCCTCCCATGGGCTGAAGCATGTATTATGCCACCCCTGAGAGGCCATTCAAATTGACACCACAAGCCTGCTACAGCAGCCTGTGTAAGCTGGTGCTTGCACCACTTACTTAGATATAGGTTCACTATATCTATCTAAATCACTACACTTAAAAAGTTATCAGTCACCCCTATGGCAGGCCTTATCAATCCTGAAGGCAGGGTGCTGGGTTTTACGTGAGAGGGTGCCCCTACATGAGCAGAGCCCCTCTGCAGCCTTCGGAGACCATTCTCCGGGGTTGTCTGTGATGCAGCCAGACACATATGTTTAAGTGCATTATAACCTCGTGGTAAATGCTAACTTTAAAACGGCTGCTTAGAAACATGTCGTGTTTGGTGTCAAACACCTTGGAATCATACCTCCACACCAGTAACTGGTGTGGGAGGTATGATTCCACCCTTCTAAAGGCACATATGTGGGTCACCGGTCTACCCGGTACCAGCTTTCTCGACCTGTGCAGCACAAAATGGACGCTGCCAGCCACAGACGCGATTCTGCTCTCCTGCTGATGAGCCAATCTCGAGCAGAGGAAGGCATGACAATAGGCATCCTGTCACAGGGACGTGGGACCACCTCCCAGAAAGGGTTTAGTGTATTGGTGCTGGGTGGGTGCACTCTGAGAGTGTCAAAGTCTGCACCGGGGGCACATTTGGTGTCCCTGTGCATAGTCCAGCTCAAACCAGTTCTGGGAGCCATTGGCTCCTGCTCTGGCGCGAAACTGGACAAAGTACATGGGTGTAGCCACCCCTCTGTCCTGCCCCTCCCCTAGGAGGGTCCCTAGAATCTTTCCAACCCCTTCCCATGGGTATAAAGTGGGCTACCTGGCTACAGGACTTTAGATTTTACCTGGACAAGATTCTACAAAGAAGAAATCAAGTACTTCGACTGTCTGCACGACGCTGGACGACTGAAGAATCTCCCTTGGAGTAAAGGAGTTACTCCCCTGCAGAGGCAGGCACCAAAGACGCATCTGACCGGTTTGCTTCTCCCGAGCTCCTGAGGACTCTGAAGATTTCAGCAACACAGGAGGTGGGTTTCCGAAGGTCCCTGAAGTCGATCTGCCCTCTCAGCGATTCTGAGACCAGTATCCCTCTTGGGGACCGTGCAACCCGAATCCCTGTGCACCGCGTACATTTGCAGTTGCATATGCTTGTTGTGTAGTGTAGCTCCTATTTCCCTAATAGGCTCTGCGCATTGGAATAATATCCCCTATAAGTTTGACATAGGACTAAGGTCAGTATGTCCCTATCGAGTATATTAAACTTAATTACTTGTGCCAGCTAGCTCAGAGGCCACTAGAAACTCCTTGACAAACAAGAAGGGAGTAGTTTCTGGCAGCCGCAAAACATGACAACTTTGTTTCCCTTTAGAATCAGAACGTGTCCCAGAGTCGTAGAAACAATAGATAACTATTTCACTCAGCTCAGTCGTGCATACTTAGTTTCCCTCAAAGTTACACAGAAAGAATAGACGGGCGTTTCAATAAAAGATTTATTGAACAGTCTTGTTTCTGGTGTAAGTTAAATGTGCTGTTACGATCGCAAGACAGTATGCAAGATAAATAATGTACAGCGTAAGCAGTAGAAATAAATAATACTGCGCTAGCATTATCTTTTAGCATATATGCATTTACATAAATAACATAGACTAAGAATGCGAGTACTCATACGATGCGTCTCTAAGCTAGTTCTACCCCAATGTACCTAACCTGTCCTAGGTGTAGGGAGAGGTATGAAGTAGGTGAAGTATTCCTTACTATGGTATACTAAGAGTATGTTAAGCCTAGTATGCCAAGTATGCCAAGAGTCCCTCTAGGTTCTAGTCGGCCCCATACCTTAAGAATGAGAGAGGTAGGAATCTCTTGCCAGATTCGAACTCCAACACCCCGCAAGGGAAGTCAGATCACTGGAAGCTGGATTCTCTGCGTGCAGGGATGACAGCGTCTTCTCAGTGCGTCAGGCCGGGAAACGGGCTCCTCTGAAGTCGAGGTCTCCTCTGATTTACAGGGGCTAGGGAAGGTATATTTATACCTGAGAGGTACCTCAGAATGTTAGCATTGACGTGAATCGGACAGAGGAAGACGTCATGAATGAACCCCTAAGGTATAACGGTTCATGCATAATATATGAGTCCTTGAAGAAATCAATAGTCCTGTGCTAGGAAACTCCCGGAGCCTAAGGGTCTGTTCTTCAAGAACTCGTTGTGACGTTAGGGTGGACGGATGTCGGAGACCATGCCTGTATTTGGAGTGCACGGTTTAATGCCTAAATAAGGACTGGGATTTTATGCCTATATAAGGGCAGGGCGAATTGTGCCTATATAAGGACATGATACAGGAAAGCCCGTGTATGGACACCCTAAGAGGAATACAACACCCACTCCACTTTCGTGTGTACGATAATACTAAAATGCTAAACATTTAAAATGCTAACCATTAAATTGAGTCCCGCATATTAAAAAATATTTCTTAAAAGCATTAAAAAACATAGTAAAATGCAAAAGGTACTGTACATATTAAGCAATGCTTTTCATTTCAGGCATAAAGTTTGAAATTAAATGCAATTTGAATGAAATAAGCAGTAATATTTACATGTGACAGAAAATGATCGATAAGTTTTTCAAAGTCATTTCATGTCATGAAAATTAATGAACTGTTTTAGACGCACAAGACGACTAAGTGTCCGTGGAAGTACCGCGAAGTCTGTACTATAAACGCCCAACTCTGGTCTGAACTCTCTACTCGAGAGAATTCACCCGCAAGGAAGTACCTAAAAGAATCACTGGAGACCTTGGGACTAACAAATCTCTGGGAGTCAGCCACAGACATCAAAAGCTTCAAAACAGTGGTAACAAAAGTAACCAAAATGATATCATCTATAGAGGACAAAGAAACCCTGGCCAAGAGGGCTCATGGATGGACAGTACTGAAAGACTACAACGCTCTGAAGCCGCAAGAATACCTAAAAACGGGCCTAACACAGAAGAGAAAAAACAAATTTTTAAACCTGCGCCTCGGCATCATACCAATACTACCCCACCTGGCACCTTGGAAAAGGGAAGGCGCAGAAAATTGTTGTCGTCTCTGCAGAGCAGGAAAAGAGGACCTAATACACATTATCTGTATTTGCCCAAACCTCATGGACATAAGGCGCTCCTTACTTCGAGTGTTATGGAACCAAAAGGGCATAACTAGTTGTAGGCAGGCTGTGATGCTGTGTTTTAATCCCGAAGAGACTCAGTTAAATTGCAGATTAACAAAATTCTTTGATATAGCGGCTAGAAGACTCACGAGATAGCCACATGGCTCTCCAAAAGCACCTGCATTTTAATCGCACAGCCTGCCTAGTCACCTGCCAAGCTACCACTATGCTAGAAAATTCGGAGTACATTAACCCTACGATTTTCTCTATTTTCTAACGGTCTTTATCAAAACGTAATCGAGACTATTATGATCTTATAGAGTGTGACCACCTTCTCCTTTTTATACTATAAATGTAAATAAGGTTTTTCTTATAAATGTAAGTTTTTAATATTGTGAGTTTATATTAACTGTACAATAAACAAATTCATGTACTATAAGGCTAGTTCTACTTTAAGCAGATTGAAGTGCCATTTTAGTTCGAAAAAATGGGAAAAAGTTCAAATTTGGAAGAGTTCCAAGTTTTTGAAATATGAAGGCCAAATTGTTACTGCATCTCTGGAACACTTTAGGTTGAATCAGAGTCAGTTTACGGGTCTGGTGTAAACATGAGATCATCTATTTCCGTAGACAAAACATCATCCACTGAAGTTGGTGTCAGTTGGAACACCTCGTGTAGTAGATTAATTGCACAGAGATGTGAAGCATCGCTTTCAGCATAGGTTGCCGCAGCAATGTTCGCGTCCGTTGTTACCTGTGTGCCTGTAGATCTTTCTCGTACCTCAGCAGCAGCCGGAAGCGTCTGTGAGATCTCAATGAATTCTGACATCAGGATTGGTAGCCTCTGGGGACAACACAGAGCATGGGCCGTTATCGGGACCAGCAGAGTATCGACATCCGTTGGCGTTGCTGATGGAAACGTTAGACAGGTGTCCAACACGCATTCTTCACCGCATAGCAGGCATCGTAGAACAGGTAAGATGCAATCTTGCCAGATTGGTCTGAACGACAGGAACCACGTGGTAGTCAGGTCCCGTAGACGAGTCATGCCCAAAGCTGTACTATTCGCTCACGGCACTTTCGTTCAAGGAGAGCTTTCTCCATTTCGCTCGGAGTGATGTCTGCGAATAGGCTGGCCATAGCGTAATAGCAGGAAGAGAAATAGAATTCCGGCAACAAGTGCTAGAATTAATGGTATGCCACCAAACACCGAATGTGCAAAGTTCGGGATTATTCCGAGTATTGCCTGGAAAGGTGCTAACAGACCGGAGCAGATGCTCTTAAATAGATGTACAATTCCGGTGGTATCAGACATGTTGAAGATACGTCCTATCATTTCCACGAAATGTATAGGGCAGTTTGTACGTATTAAAGTCTGTATCTCAGCCGAAGCCCTTGCTACTTGTAGATCATAGGTTTCTTTGGCCGAGGTCAAAGGCACTGTTTGCTCTAAAAGCATGGCTTTCATTCTGCTCAATTATCAAATCTTATAAAAGAGACGTTCAGCGAAGGCCATAGAGGCGACTCCCTGACTGTGTCTATTGGGGCAAACAATACTTGCATACAGCAAGTGACCCTGGAGTTGACCGTTACTAGATATGGGATGCCTGGCAACATGCCGCAGCAACTCTGATCATTCAACATGAGGTAACTCCCATTAGAAAGTTGTCCAAACGTTGGATTAATCACAGCAGCTGGTGTACCCTGCTGATGGCAAGACAAATTTGCCACAGAACCATTACAAGCCCTGTGTAAAGAAATGTCCTGACATATAAGTGAACCGCTCAGTGCACGTTTACAGTGTGTACCGCTCAGAAACACTTCACGATCCCCACTCCAACATCTATATGTATACGGTAAATCCCAAGATGTCTTAATGTATTCCTTACCCAACCTTTCATATTTGCCTGCTTGCATTTGTCTGAGGCAATACTGAAACTGAAAAGTAGTCACAGGTAATGTTATTTTGCCATGAATGAGCCATTCTGTAGCTGGTTTTTCTGCCACTGTGAATGGTAATTTTTCCAGTTTTTCAATGCTCAGCACTGTATACTTTGCTCCTCTTTGTGCCAGTTCGATCTGTTTATCAGTTAGATTGTAGTCTGCAAACAGAGCCGACGTGTTGATGAAACGCCAAGGCACATAGCCCGCACGCAAAGATTGCAGCGTCCAGCTTAATAACACAATAGAACGTAATTGAGATTGGCCTTGCTGTAACATCGCCAAATCTTGTTCTAGTATGTCGATAGCAGAGGATACAATGCCATCCAATGAATATATTCTGGAGGACAAAGTTGTTAACCCATTGTCGACCACAGAGAGGGTTTTCTCTAAATTAATACGATCAAGTTCACGTATTCGTTCTGCGGCCTCCATCTGTGACACTTTCCATGCTTCATTATAGGCAGCATAAATGCCGGCATATATGAAACGTTTTTGACGCGGTTTTCTTGGTCCAAGCAAGAATTCCCTAAGGTCTGCGTCTTCTTTAAGTAAGGATAAGTGTTGTTTCACATCCTGTAGTGTAGATTTCTGAAGCCAATCGAGGCATAATTTTCCTACACTGTATGTTGTTACTACCCCCGGATGCTGTCTTTGGACGTATCTTGGGTCTGGCCTATGAATAGTAAAGCCCTGAGTTTTATTCAGGAATCTTTCCTGACAGTTGTTCATGTCTGTGGGCCAGATCAACCATTTTCTCCAATCAGGATTAGATCTGTTGCGTTGTAGTATATTGTCAACTGTCTGTGTATTATTATCACTGGCAGGTGTTGGTACAGAAGGTGTTTTCATCTCTTTGATCTTGGCTAGTCCAAGACAAGATGTTTGTTGGACAGTTTCATTCAAAAACATTATTTGTTCAGGGATGATACAGGCCCTAAATAAAGCTTCTATCCCCTGCACTTGCCAATCTTTAGTACCCCACACAGTTTTTGTGTCTATTGTGTCTTTCCATAAGTCGAAACCCTGTCTAGACAGTTGGGCAATAAATGCTGCAGAGTAAATCTGTTTTGTATTAGTTAACATAATTTTCAGTCCTGTTTTGTTTACATTTTTATAGTAAAACGTTTCTGGATCAGATGTATTGTAACCTGATAAATATGGAAACTGGTTAGCAAATGTTTTTGAACTACCTTGTGGTGGTGTAGGACAATGCTCCCATTGGTTAAACATAAACACATTTCTAGGGTATGCAGATTTATGCAAATAATGATGACCATAGTGGTTATAACAATACAGTTGTTCATAGTCTGATGAACCCTCTAAATATTCATTTTTAGAAAATGCAGCAGATTTTTCTAGGTCAAACATTATGTCGTTAACAGTCTCAAAGTCCCAATCATCAGAATAGGTACTGGACGAAATGAGATCACTTAGTGAAATTTTAAACAAATGTGGAATGTTCCATTGTTCCGTCAGGCCGAAGATATCAAAATCTGTTTTGTCCCACACTATACCATCCTGTATAGGAACGGCTGTGATGTTCACTGATGACAAGTCTCTTGCTTCACGATGGGAAGATTTATGAGGTTTCAAAAGTACGTTCACGTCTTTTCCTTCAGTATTCACATGGATGTATCTGCCACTTATAAGCACGCTCACAGTTGTAACCAAAGCTAGCCAAAGCAGGAAAACAAAAATTCCAGATATAATCCAGAGTTCAATCCATGGTGAAACCAGATAAGTCTTTTTCATAAAGTGAAGAAAGTCTTGTACTTGCTGCTTGAGTTGGAATGATGCTGGCATCGTTTCAGGTTCACTCGGATCTTCTGAGAACGTATCAAAGTTAATGAAATAGCCAGAAGCAGTTCTGTCAATTGTTGGAATTGCATCAGGATTTGTAGAAATCGCTGGAACCAGTTCATCACTTGCTACATTGGTGTAGACAGGTGTATTTGGACGAACTGTGACTTGATTTTCAAGAGGGATGAGTTCCATTGCATTGTTGCTCAGTCCTTCATCTGTTACTGCTGAATTCTCGATTGTTATCAGTCTTTCAGTCTGAACCTCTTGGATAGTAGCGAGAGGAGTGCGTCTGCTACTAGTTCGGAGTCCACGTGGTCTACTATTTAGTATTGGCCACATACTGTGGTTTGATGAGGTCGATGGACACAAATCTTTTCTCCTTTCTTCCAGCAAGGGGCGGCAGAAGTACTGTTCTTGTTCCTTGAACTGCCAGGACAGGTACAGGTTGTCTGTAAGAAGGTCCAAATTCCTTCTTGTCCGCAATTTTTTCTCTGACTAGATCCCCAACTTTTGGAATCCAGACAGGCCTTGCTGGGACCGCCGGTTTTTCCCCAGTGGTGGTTGGCTGCAGGAATACGTTGCTTTGTTTCGTTCTTAACTCATTCAGTTCCTGCAAAACAGCCAAACGATCTTTGATATCAAACGTTTTATTTTCCACCACTGTGCCTACGTGATCGAGATCTGGTACCCACATTCTTGTCCCAAATAGGACCTCATATGGAGTGACCCCCCCCAGAGAACTTCTTGGCAGATTGTTTAATGAGCGCTGGACCCCATTAAGATGTTTGACCCACCCATCACCCGAACCTAATACCCTAGCTGTTATAGACTGCTTTATGTCCCGGTTTTTCCTTTCCACAACCGAATTTCCCTCAGGATGGAATGGAGAGGAGTACCGCAATGCAACGCCCAGACTGGCCATGGCTTCTTTGTAAGCCGAGAGCTAAACGCAGGGCCCTGGTCAGAATGTAGCGTGCCTATTGCGTATGTGCCGATAAAGACTCGCAAATCTTTTATAACAGTTCGAGCGTCAGCCGAGCGCTGAGGCCATATCCATAGGAACCTTGATTCAGTATTTGTGGGAATGCACTTGTCCAGTGGGACGCAGGCGCGTAGATAGTCTAATGCTGTCTAACACTGGTGTCTGTACTGGGTTGCCGCATTCACAGCATGGTGTCAGGTGGCGCTCTCGCTGTAATTTACAGTCTAAACAGTTGTTGATGAATATGTGAATTTCTGTATTCATTCCAGGCCACCAGTACATCTCTTTTAACGTCAAAATTGTTTTAGAGATCCCTTGATGTGACAGACCCTCCCCCAAATGTGTTTCATAAATCAAGGCTGCTCTACGTTCCGTGTTTGGAATTACCCTATCCCCCACTCCAGGGATTCGAGCAAAAGGAACGTTGTTCGCATCAATTACATAAGAGTACTTGAGTGGAAACTTTTTTGGTAACGCTGCACTGCTGCCCTTGCTTGAAGCATTGACAGCCAACATTATCTCACCGTCTATTTTTGTTTTTGAACGAGTGATCGCAGCTACGGAAGCCGTCTGAACAGCCCCCTTTGCGGCTTCGTCAGCCAATGAATTCCTGCAACGTGAACGCCATCACGTTGATGACTCAGTGTGTGGATCACGTGAGCCTTTGGTAGTTCGTTTTTCAACTGAACTACTTGTTCCCAAAGCATTTTGTGCTTTATTGTGCCACCTTTCGCACCTTTGAAACCATTTTCAAGTCAGTTTTGTATATATTCATTATACGGCTGAACACAGTAAAAGGAATCGCACACTATCAGTGTGGGGAATTCTCGATCTGTACTTTCAAGTGCCAGTTTGAATGCTTGTAGTTCAGCTCGCTGAGCTGTACAATCTCCTAGAGATTGAGTTTTTGTGACCATAGGTCTGAAGATGCCATCTCGCATGGGACCTTTAACGATTGCACACGCTGCACTGTAAGCTTGCTTACTCCCTGTTGCGGGCTGTGCGGATCCGTCAGTGTAAATTATGAATTCGTACTGATCGAGAGGCAGAATCTCAGTGGGCAGAGGACATTCTTGTTCATATTGCAGGAATGCTTGTGTTTTTAAATCGGGATCAAAAACATATTCAACATCTGTTGCAGCAAGAGAATTAACCCATTGTATCCATCTTGGATGTAATGCTTTAGCATTTGGAATGCTTACTTTTGTGACCGCTTCTAAAGCTGGTACCGGGGTTACGACAATAATGCGTTTCCCTTGGGCTAAGGCTCTTTCTTTTGCTACAGCGGTTTGAACTGCTGTCAGAATTTTTTCAGTTGAACTGAAGCGCATTTCCGCCTGTGTATACAAATGAGACTTGTATGCGATTGGTATTTTTTCACCCTCATTGAAGGTTAAGTAGGTGAATCCGCATTGACCCGAAATTATTCGGATCACCAAATTGCGTTGACTTACGCGTGTTTGTAAGTGATTTGTTGCTAACATGTTTGCCTGGAGTGAACGCAAAATTTCTGTGTGTTCCTGTGTCCAGTTTTTGATTGAAAAATCAGGTTTGATTAATGCGTAGAGAGGTTTAACCCTTTCTGCGTAATTTAGAATGTATGTTCTTCCAAAATTTAGGAAACCCAGGATGGATTGTAAGTTTTTTAGCGTTTTTGGAGGTTGGAGCAGCGCACACTTTTCTAAAAAGTTAGCTGCCAAGCTCTTGCCTTCACTTGAAAGCTCATATCCTAGAAATAGGACATTGAGATGGGCAATTCGGGACTTTTAAAGTTGAACTTGTAGCCCTCAGAGGCGAAGCCCAGTATAATGGTGCTTACCCTGTTCAAGTGTTTTTCCAGGTCATCGTCTGTCAGATAGATGTCATCGACATATGACAATGCCTCATTGTCATAAATTTGTAGTAACTCCGTTACTCTCGCTGAGAATAAACCTGAGCTGTTCTTGAACCCTTGTGGGAGTCGACAAAATTGACGGTGGGTCCCCATTATGGAGAATGCTGTTAAGTACCTGCTTTCAGGTGCTATGTTTTGACAAAAGAAACCATTTGAGATGTCTAATGTTGTTTTGTATTTTTTACGCACAATGTTATTCATTAATGCTGTGCTATGTGCATTTTGCACTGCAAATGTTTTAGAACAAGTGTTTAGGTGTCTGTAATCCAAAACTAGACGATATGTATTGCCTGGTTTGGAGACAGGAAACAAAGGATTGTTCATTGAGGAGGTGCATGTTTCAATCACCCCTTGGTATTCAAGTTGATCTAAGATCTCCCTGACCTGTTTTTTAGCTTCTTGCTTTATTGGATACTGCCTTTGTGCAGTTGGTTCATGTTTCAGATGTATTTTATGGTGAGGTGAGTCCTCATCCCATCCTACATTATTTTTATATAATGCTGGGGCCTGGGCCACTGCCCATTTCCTGGCATATGTATATTTTAGGTGAATTGGAATATGGTTGGAGAAGGCAGGCATAATAATGTCCTCGCCGTGTGGGCAATCCCTGACAAATTGTGGTGGCCAGTCTTTTTCTGCTAGAAGTATGTCATAGCCCCTTGATAGTCTTTCCCAAAAAAGTGCTTTCACCTGTCTAGGTTTGTCTCCCTCCATCCGGAGTGTTATTTCATATAACTTTTGTGGAGTACTAACCCTGGTGTCTACAGACTCAACTGTAATGTACTCATTCAAGTCCACTACCTCCAGAAGTTCCTTCAGGTTCTGGCGAGCTATTGTGACTTCTGCTGCATTGTCTGAGCCCATTCTCCGTTCTTGAGTTGTGTTCTCAGTATTCTCGGCATGTCTGATCTTCAGACCTGCTACTTTCTTTTTGGAGAATTGAGGTATTGCTTTATTTTTTGGAGCGTGTTTTTCGTCTTTCGATTTCTCGCGTTCTTCTCTATGTTCTGATCGTCCTCTTCTTTCCGAAGTCTGTGATGAGATCTGAAAGTGACGAGAGGAACGTGTATCAGTATCTTGATACCTGTCAGGTTTTCTCAAATTATCCCTATTCCTGAGGTTATACCTCCTTTCAGAGGGCTCCTTTTGAGGAGACCTACCTCGGGATTGAGAACGTTTCTCGTTTGAATTTTGTTTGTTAGTCTCCCACTTCTTTTTAGAAGATGTAGGAGTTTGTTTAATAGAGTCCTTCTCAGGACTTTCAGATAGTTTTGGCTTCACTGGTCTTCCACCCAAACTATCTCTGCCTAATTCTGCATAAGATTGTTCTATAATTCTGGGTAGCTCTGTTTGATGTTCTGTAACATCGAATTCCTTAACTTTTGGCTGATCGCCACTGCTGCTGCCTCCCCTTTAATATTAGATAATATTATTGTTGAGACCTGGTCGAAATTTTTCAGTAATTTCATACCTAAATTTAGAGCAGGCTCTGCCCCGTATTCGTTTTGAATTTGTTTCAGGACATCAGGTATTACCGCAATTGACGGAATGCCATGTGTTTTAGTATAGATGGCAGCAAAGACTGAGCCCCAAGTGGTACAGTCTTCCAGTTGTGGTGTGATCCCCATCGGTAAACTGATTGTTAGTATCCTGTGTTTCTCATACGGGCTAGTATTTGGAAATACTGCTTCGATTTGAGTGATTTTTTGAGCTATCCAAAATGGAACCTGCTCACGTTTTGTGGGTATTTTACCCATGACTGCGTATAGAGTCTGTGGTGTAATTTTTAGTGTATTCCCCTGTTGAGGAGTTTGATTTGGAAGTGTCAATGGTGGTTGGACTGTGAAAGTCCGCATGACATATTGGACCAATTGTCTGTAGATTTTTATTAACTCTGTAAGTTGAGTAAGTAGTTCCTCGTCTGACATTTCTTCAATGTCGGGATGAGGTGTATAGCCGGCTAGAATCGGCCATGTTGCTCCTGGTCTACCTAGTGGACCGAGCCTGGTAATGTTTCTGTGATGTTTTAGGGCGCCTTTAAACCAGAGCTGATGCTCTTGGTATATTAATGGAATTTCAATATCCTCGAAAGGAATGTATTCCTCTGGTGGATCATCTTCTTTGTAGAAGTGAAACAGTTTTGTAACTGGATTGGATTCAGGAAATATTACCCATGAATAGAATACCTCTGTCTGAAAGGATTCGTGTGCCTCTATCACGAAAACTGCTCTACCGCCTCTTGGTGGTAGGCCATGTTTTATAAGTTTTAGAGTGATGGCTCTTCTTAAGTTTGGATGGATGTCTATAACACCCTCCTCGGTTTCATTTAAACCGGTAATGTTAAAAGCTGCCATGGCTGGGTCAGCCGCAGCTCCAGTTTCATTGTCGGAGTCAGGCATTTTGTTTTTTGAAAAATGTAGAACAAGTTTCAAGGAAACAAAGATAAGGTGCACAATATTTTGGAACAGTGTATCCTTCAACGTTGAGCAAACCAAACAGCTAATATATAGGGTGCTTCCCTATGTAGCCGTGGCGGATACTTAACCCTGCCCACTCCAGACGTCTTTTGGAGTATATGGGTAGGGGTCTCTGAGAGAAAAAGCACGGCTGAGTTACTCAGTATCTAGCGTTAAATTACCGCCTTACCAAACGTTGGGCGCCATGTAGTGTAGCTCCTATTTCCCTAATAGGCTCTGCGCATTGGAATAATATCCCCTATAGGTTTGACATAGGACTAAGGTCAGTATGTCCCTATCGAGTATATTAAACTTAATTACTTGTGCCAGCTAGCTCAGAGGCCACTAGAAACTCCTTGACAAACAAGAAGGGAGTAGTTTCTGGCAGCCGCAAAACATGACAACTTTGTTTCCCTTTAGAATCAGAACGTGTCCCAGAGTCGTAGAAACAATAGATAACTATTTCACTCAGCTCAGTCGTGCATACTTAGTTTTCCTCAAAGTTACACAGAAAGAATAGACGGGCGTTTCAATAAAAGATTTATTGAACAGTCTTGTTTCTGGTGTAAGTTAAATGTGCTGTTACGATCACCAGACAGTATGCAAGATAAATAATGTACAGCGTAAGCAGTAGAAATAAATAATACTGCGCTAGCATTATCTTTTAGCATATATGCATTTACATAAATAACATAGACTAAGAATGCGAGTACTCATACGATGCGTCTCTAAGCTAGTTCTACCCCAATGTACCTAACCTGTCCTAGGTGTAGGGAGAGGTATGAAGTAGGTGAAGTATTCCTTACTATGGTATACTAAGAGTATGTTAAGCCTAGTATGCCAAGTATGCCAAGAGTCCCTCTAGGTTCTAGTCGACCCCATACCTTAAGAATGAGAGAGGTAGGAATCTCTTGCCAGATTCGAACTCCAACACCCCGCAAGGGAAGTCAGATCACTGGAAGCTGGATTCTCTGCGTGCAGGGATGACAGCGTCTTCTCAGTGCGTCAGGCCGGGAAACGGGCTCCTCTGAAGTCGAGGTCTCCTCTGATTTACAGGGGCTAGGGAAGGTATATTTATACCTGAGAGGTACCTCAGAATGTTAGCATTGACGTGAATCGGACAGAGGAAGACGTCATGAATGAACCCCTAAGGTATAACGGTTCATGCATAATATATGAGTCCTTGAAGAAATCAATAGTCCTGTGCTAGGGAAACTCCCGGAGCCTAAGGGTCTGTTCTTCAAGAACTCGTTGTGACGTTAGGGTGGACGGATGTCGGAGACCATGCCTGTATTTGGAGTGCACGGTTTAATGCCTAAATAAGGACTGGGATTTTATGCCTATATAAGGGCAGGGCGAATTGTGCCTATATAAGGACATGATACAGGAAAGCCCGTGTATGGACACCCTAAGAGGAATACAACAGTTGGCGATTCCCAAGCTTGTGCATTGGACTCCGTGTAGTCCTGACCCCGAGCAGTATTTGCACCGAAGATTTCCGGCCTCCACTCCTCGAGTGTCCTGTGGGCTGGTACTTTGCAAACTTGCTTGAGGTCTCCTCGCGATCCCTGGTCCGTTGGCCTGTGGGTCCTGGCGAGGGTCACCTTGTTTGTTCTTGGGCTTTCCTGGTTGCTCCAGATGTGCCCTGACTCCCCATTGCTTGGAGAGTCCCCTGGACCTTGCTGGTCCACACCGTAACCTGTTTCCTCTGACCGCGTGGGGTGCATTTGCCAAGGCTTGTTGGTGCTCCAGCTGGACATCGACCCCTCAGCACTCGACATCCTTCATGGGACAGCTCACCTCCGGACTCTGGTCGTCTTCGGCGTCTCCAGGTCCCCGTGGCTGCAGAGTCAAGCAACCCTTCTTCACTCCTGAAGCACTCGACATCGGTGGGCATTCGACTACCGAGCCCCTGGTCACTTGAAGTGACCCAGACTCTGTCCCCTCTGCTTTCAGATTCCTCTCACCTCGAATCCAGGCTTGGATTCCACCGGACACTCTTCGCCCTCCTGGCAGCAGGACTTCTTTGCACTCCTCCATTGAAAACGACGAAGGTTTCTGACACCACTTGACCCCTATGCACCCGGCTCCTCTGGGATAGGTAACACAGGTACCTCGGTACTCACTGGTGGGTTGGCCTTAGAACCTCCTATGTTCCAAAGGGTTTGCTCGAAGTCCTTGTAGAAGTGTCCTTAACTTGTAATTTTGCAACCGCGACTTTCCCATAGAGTTGCACGGAACACGCGGTCGTGTTTCCTCACTGCACCCGTCCTCCGTGGGCTCCCTGTGTCACTCCTCTGGGTGGTTCCTTGGGGTCCCAGCGATTCTACGTGCTCTAGGCACTGTCTAGTCAAGTCGTGATTGTTATACCATTTTTTTAGTATATGGTTCGGTCTCTTCCTGGAGCCCGCTGTGTATTTCGCTACTTACGTATGTTCTATTGATTCAGTATTGTGTGAATTGTGCCCTAGTCTCGGGTAGAGACTAGTAGAGAGTGTTATATTAATAAATACATATTTCTATATAATTACTGTGTGGTTCTCCTTTCATTTGGTCATTCAGGAGGTGATATTCTGGTAAAACAAGATGCTTTACATTCCTTCAAGATTAAGCCTGAAGGCTGCTCTACCACTGGGATAGCTTTCTAAAGGTTATCTTTGACCTCATACATCATAAGGGTCGTGTGGACTGGTACAAGGTGCCCACTTTAACTAGTGGACAGCATATACCAGGCCACCTTCTTACAATTCCCCATTCACTGGTGGCCGCATCAGGGAATGCAAACTATTAGGCTGTACTAAAGAGTTCTCCCTTTTGACCCTTTAGGTGCCTGATTTAGATCTTGGCGGACGGGTTACTCCGTCACAACGATGACAGATATCCTATGGGATTTATATTTCGGCAGACGGAATATCCGTCACCGCTGTGAGGGAGTAACCCATCCGCCAAGATCTAAATCAGGCCCTTAGTCAAAAGTGGCTATGGTGCCACAGCACCTTAGACAGCAAGTTCCCCCAGGGCCCAACTGGCCCAGTTCACGTCTTACCCGCTCTCGCAGTAGAGTTCAGCGACACAGTGCACACCTTCAAAGAAGCACCTGCAAATCCTCCTCAGTTCGTAGAGATCGGGTGCTTGCGGCCCATGCTGCAGCACCCGGCAGTGCAGGCTCTTTCTCCTGAGCGGTGCTGCTTGAGGTCTCCCAAATGTCGGAGCAGCTCCCTGCTCGTGAAGACGTTGTAAGTTGACTTTGCTCCACTAGAGGAAGGGATCCTTTCTTCAGCTCCCGACTGAAACCAGTGAGGGTGAGAAGCCGTCCACAGCTTCTCCAGTATATATGAACAATGTGTTCCGTTGGGGAGAAAAGGGCAAATGCTATATGTTCAATTCTTCAATAACATTGGAGGAAACAAATTTCTCTCTTAATTTCTCTACACCAGTAAATGATTACAAACACACATGGGTCTGGTTTCACGTTTCTTTCTTATATTCGTTTTTAGTAGTTCGAAGTTACATGAAATAAACACAGAAGGGCTGCTTCAAAAAGTGATGTGAGAAAAGTGCTCGTGCAGTGCAATTGGTGAAGTCAAGTGACAAAGAATAAAAAGAGTTTTTTCTCAAGATTCATCACAACAGAAATCTATTTCATCAATATAACTCCTGTCTTCCACAGAATAGCCCCAAAGTTCTGACCAAAAATGCTGCGCTGCATTGCATGAGAAGGAGAGAGCAGGAGAGCTCCATATCTACAGAGATATGGCTCTGTCCTCCCATCTCCCTGGCGCCGGCGCAGAGTTTTGCTGCTTAAACTCCATGCACACACATTTGCGCCATAGTGCAAGGATTTGTGCATGAGTCTAGCATAGGTTTTGTATATGAAGGGTTCCCTTCCAGTACAAAACTCTATGCCTAAACAACGATTAAAACTTTTCCTACTTAGTACAATGCAGCACACATGCAAAGTTGGAAAAGAAAGGGGAAATTAAAACATTCCTCCTTTTAACACCTGCTTTCAAGTAGCATTAATTTTTGATTCAAAATCCTGTTTCATATTTTTGGTAGATAGGGCTTTTCATCAAAAAGCATGGGTGGTTCCATGAGAACGCCCATGTTTCACCCATTTAACGCCCCCTTCATGCTAAGTAACGCAAAGCAGCGCTTTGCGCTCTTTTGCGTTACTTTTAGGCACCCTTCCAGTGCAAAACGAGGTTTGCACTGGAAAGTAAATAACAAAAAAAAAGAATTTGGGGCTGGTTTGCTTTACCTTTGTGATGAAAACACAGCGCAAAATGTTTGTAAATCTGGCCCTCATTGTGTGGGAGTGGATGGTGTCCTTGGATCTCAAGGATGCCTATTTCTATCTACCTATCCTCCGTGCTCACAGACATTACCTGCACTTTACAGTAAAATCCTGACACTACCAAATCGCTATGCTATCAGTTAATCTCACAACTCTGTAGCCTTCGCTGAGTGCTGGTTGTGGAGTTCTGGTTGTGGTGGCGACTTCAAGGAGTTCCAATGTTATAGATATAAACACAATGACGCTGTACTTTCTGAGCATGTGCGCAGAACCGCACCACTAGGGCCTCAATGCCGCGTTTAAACAGCAAGTTCCAACATCGTGAGCCAACGTAGAAATAAGCTCTGGAAACGTGAATGTACCGCCTAAATGGAAACGTGCTCCTACGACAGTGAAACGACCTTCGAACGATGGTATATAAACCAGGATGAAGGAATAGCCACTACGTCCTCTGTATACAATGGGGGTCCTGGTCGCCAGGGAGCACTGTGTTCACGCCAGTCAGAGCGAGACACCCGACAGTTTCGGAACGTCATTCCTGTTTTTGAGGCGACCAGGACCCCCATTGTATACAGAGGAACTCCTTGATGCACAGCACTGGCCCCTGAAGAAGGGATGTGTAAATCCCGAAATGCATTGGGGACACCACTAAATGGAGATTTGTCATTTATATTGATGCATGTAACAATGGATGTGTTTTCATGACTTAGTAGTTAATGTCATTAGACACAACAATTGTGTGCGAAATTACGATATGTAACAAAGTACAATTAGCCAATTAAAGGCTATAATTTATGTTCAACCTCATTCAGATGTTTGTGTTTAACTTTTGAGATTCATCATTGTTGATTGAGTATCTTCTATTATGATTATGTGAGGAATTGTATCACACGCTGTGCAACCAGTAATCGAGTGAAGAGTCACTTGCATATCTTGTTCTATATTTTTAGGGGTTGGCCACCTCTGTCTGGTTGGCATGCATACAAGTTTAATTTTGAATTTCATTGTCATAAGAGTTTATTTTAAATTGGTGTGCGCTAACTTCTTCAATTCATCAGTCTATAACCATTCCATCCTTTTTATTTCCTCCTCATCCACCTGAGGAGGAGAAGCAAAAGCATAGACTGAACCCTAGGCATGCATGTCTTTATTGACCATATAAGGCAGGACCAGGTTATCAACTCTTCACAGGTTTGGCTGGATCTAAGAAAGGCATAGTGGTGACCAAGCATACTATTCACAATTGGGTCAGCCTTTGTATAAAGATATCCTACACTTTGGCCCAAACAAATCCTCAGGCTAGCATTCAGGTGCACTCCATGAAATGGCAGCTTTTATTGCACTTGCCAGGGGCGTCCAGCCTTACCTTTAAATAAACATTACTTCTTAAAGCTCAGAGAACAGTGACAGACATTTATTTCGCTAGGGCTGGGTTACATGATTTCCTTAATGGTTGGTTAATCAGCATTACTCAATTCCACCTTCTGTTTTAGGGTGGGGTGTGTTGGGGAGGAATTGATAGGTGGGAAATTGCCTTGGGATTCATTAATAAGGTGAGGAATCACAGGAAGAAGTATCTATCAGAAGAAAAAGTTATTTACCTTCAGTATGATACTATATTCTTCTGCATATTCCTCTCTGCCCTCCCTCCTCCCCTTGTGAGATATGGACTAAGGTCCCAAATCTACTGTTTATCATCTGCTGCTGTTATACTCTCTCGTTTTCTCTCTACATGTCATGTTTTGGCATATGAAACATTTAAGGAACTGAGACGGTACACAAGATGACACCTCAAAAAGTCCAATATCGTCCAAAACCATTTTCTCTCTTATAAATGACATGACAAAACCCCCGGTAGGAACTAATAATATCATATCTACCAACCTGCACTGCGAATCTCTAGCACGCTACTTCATCAATAAAGTAGAGTGCATCTACAATACACTCGACTCCAGAAGGGCCGCCTCCAAACCATGGCCGTCTAACTGCTCATCTGATCTCCCCTACTCTCTACAAGACTTACCATCTATGTCCTTTAAAGACCTGGAAACTCTGGCAGCAAAGGTGAAATCAGGTCCCCCTGATGATCCAGTAAAACCAGACACCTTCAGGAAATTCCAGGACTGTATTATGACGGAGGGTAGGGAACTGATCAATAGATCGCTCCAGTCGTCAGTAATTCCTAAATCTTGGAAACATGCCAAGGTTGTCCCTTTACTGAAAAAGCCATTACTGGATGCATCTCTACCAGAGAATTTCCGGCCAATTTCCCTACTTCCTTACTTGGCCAAGGTCATGGAATCCCATGTCAATATCATCCTGACCAAGTATTTGGAAGCCAATGAGATTTTGGACAGGTCACAAAACGGGTTCCGGCCTAAGCACAGTACGGAATCCGCCTTGCTGGCAGTTACAGAGCAGCTGAGGGCATCACTTGACGAGGGCAACACCTCGGTACTGGTTTTACTCGATCTGAGTGCAGCCTTCGACACGGTCTCCCATGAGATTCTGCTCCAACGACTCAGGGAGATCGGGGTCAGCGGCAAGGCCTGGGCCTGGCTCGCATCTTTTCTATCCGATCGCTCCTTTCAGAACCACGCCCCTCCCTATCTGTCCAGTACCTACCCCCTCAGCAGTGGTGTCCCCCAAGGCTCTGCTCTGAGCCCCACGTTGTTTAACATGTGCGTCCGCCCTCTAGCCCTCTTGGCCAAAGCCCGGAAGATTAATATGATATCTTACGCGGATGACACACAACTGTTATTCACTTTCACCAATAACCCAGCCCAAGACCAACTGAAATTCCGTGACGATGTCTTGGCCATCTCAGATTGTATGGCGGAAAATTACCTCCAACTTAATTCTTCAAAAACGGAGGTGCTTATGGTTGGCCGGGACCCCCATAAATGGGACTACCAGTGGTGGCCCGCTGCACTGGGCACTCCACCCCAGCCGAAAAGCGCAGTTAAGAATCTAGGGGTCCTGATGGACAACTCTCTCTCCTTCGAGCTTCACGCCAAAAAAGTGGCAGGTACATGCTTTGGCCACCTACGCGGTCTGAAACCCATTTTGGGGTTTTTTGACCCTCCCACCCGACAAGTGATTATTCAATCCGTGGTTCTGTCACGTCTTGACTATTGCAATGGACTGCTACTGGGCGTAAATAAAACTGTTACGAAGAGACTTCAAAGGGCACAGAATGCGGCTGCCCGCACTCTTTTTGCCCTCCCTAAGCACTGTCAGACCTCCCATCTCCTGTACTGCCTACACTGGCTGCCAATCGAACAGAGAATTCAGTTCGAAACTCTCTGCACCACTCACAAGATCTTACATGGCCAGGGCCCCCAGATACTGCAGAGGCTCTGCACACTATATGTCCCAACGCGAGCACTGCGCTCCGCAGATCTGCATCTGGCCTGCACTCCTAGGGTGCGCAGGAGCAGAGCGGGGGGCGCTCGTTTAGGTTCCTGGCCCCAGCCCTATGGAACTCTATTCCAATCACGGCGCGCAGCACACAAGATCACTGGGCATTTAGAAAACAGATCAAAACCTGGCTGTTTTCATCCATCTAGCACACAATGTGCGTGCATGCTGCGCTCCTGTTCCCTGGGTTTTTAGAAACAGACATTTCCTGGCTGTCTTAACATCTGGCTAGCAATCACCTTCATGGTCACCCGTTCGCGAGCGCTGGGACGCCCCGTTGCTGGGGCAGCCACCCGCTATACAAGCGCTTCTAACATAACATAACATTCTGGGCAGAAGGAGCCTTGTCTGGAGTAACCTGGCAATACCGGGCACCCCTGAAGAGCTGTGCATTATAGTGCATTCTCAAACTGGCCTACCTTTCGGTCAGATTTGGGAGCACCATAAAACAAGGGTCTGTTTTTATTAGGTTATGTGAGATTAGTAGAGAGTTTTTTCAATGTTTAGCTAAAAAGTGTTTTACATAGGTGAACGTGAAGGCAAAATCAGTTTTGATGTGGAAAACCTTTGTAGTGTCTTATGTGTACGGATGGGTGTGCAGAGGGTCTTTCAGCAGAAAAGAGCCCAAAGGCGGACTTTCCAATCTGCACCTCACGTTTGTTTCGTTTTTAGTAAATGTCCCACGCACAATCACTCCAGCACCCACCGTTGTACGGTGCCCCTTTGTTCCAGATCTTTATTCCATAAAGCAATAGGAGGTGCGTCAGGTGATGAAGTCAAGGCATTCTTATTGTTTCAAAGACCTTTATTCATATTCTTTCTTCATTTTACAATACAATTCCTTGTTACAACAAAACCGCTCAGCCAATGTGTTTTGTTCCCAACCGTGGGAACTTCGTCAGGGCTTGAAAAGTAGTATAGACAAGTGCAGTCTTCAAAAGCAAAATGAATACTCGTATTTCACATCCAAAGCGTCAGAGTTGGTTTATTTCCTCAGGGCATCATCATGCCCATTGTTGAATACCATAATAAGTAAAGCGTATTTCTCCCATGGTCACCGCACCGATATCAGCACTGGTATCACTTTACCCATGGCTAAGCAGCATGTGTGTGTGCAAGACATAATGAAAGAAGAAGTGAACCATAACACAGCTCCTTTCTCTGCCATAACTGAGCAACTTTTCAACAAACTGGACCAACCATCCTTGACCGGAAGCCTTTGATCCTCAGACTAACCTCCCATTTAGAATTATCCCCAGCCATCTGATACTTTTTTTTAGAAAGATCTTTTATTACAAGAAAAGCAATCAAAATAACAGTGACAGTAAGCATTACACAATGTAGCATCAACACACAATTCGGTAAACTCGAACCCCCGCCATCCCCTAAAACCCCCTGGCTCCCCCCCGTACCCCCCCCCCATCAGTTCACAGGGCAGCATTAGGGTCGGGACACTCTAGACCCCAGGATTAAACCCAGCACTGTCAGTATCATTTGATACTTTTGAAGAATCGTAGCACCTCTTTAACTGTCCACTGTCCCACCAAACTTAGAGAGAGAAAGTTCTCTCACCATCACATTCACTGTGACCGTTCGACACCAAAGCAAGACTTGTACTCTTGGACCATCATTTTCACCCCACTTAAAGCACAGCTGTTGTATCTAGTTGAAAATGTCTCAAAATGTGCATCCCAGCAACAGTACAAGTTCACGTCTAACACTACAGAGTATAGGAATGGGGAAAGAGGCCATAGCACCAAAGAGATGTGGCTTGTAGCCCCACAAGACCCATCGAGGGAGGTGGAGAACTATGATCAACAGCAGGTTAAACACAGAGTGAATATGTAGGGATTGAACCCCTGGGAACAAGGCTGTACACACCCTTACTTACCGTACCAGGACTCTCAGTGCTCAAGTCTGAAGAAAAAGAGCGCCTTGTATCTATAGCACACACCACTCAAGCTCCTGCTCAAAGCTGGGAGGGCATCTTCAAGGGGGAAGGTGGAAGAGAGATATAAAACTGGTCTACTGTATGTGATGGTCAGAACAAAAGTGGAAACATTAAGGGACCAGGTCCGAGGCTGATTTTGCCAGGAGTTTTGAAATGGAAAGCCTTATGCCTCCAAGCCTTTATTCCCCAAAGGGAAAATAACATAATAAGCTTCAGGAAGGCAGAAAGGAGTGTTTGAGGAAGGGCTTCTTGTCTAGGTTGCGTGTTTTCCCTAAATGATGTTTGTGGTACAGCAGAGCAGATAAACGTAAGCATTCCAATGTCTTTAAAAAAAATATATATATTTAAAATTCTGGTACAAGGTTTCACATTATCACTAATAATGACTGAGTCAAGAAAGCATTGGTGCCTAACAGAGCCAGATCCTAGGCCACAGGAATCCTCTGCTCCCTGAACAGCTTCCTACCATACTAACACTTGAGCCTTGACTGTGTTTAACCTGGAGTCTAGATTCACTTTTGACCTCATGTCGGGAAAGTCAGTCGTCGCAGAAAGCCACACTTTGGGATATTCAACCCTGCAACGGGCACGACTTCCATCCTGGCTGGCTACACTGCTAGGTCCCATTGTCAGGTTCAACAAAATCTCTCACCTTACCCACCAAATTCCCATTTCACAACCAGAAATGGAGCCGGTGCCAGGAGAGAGTCCCAGGACCTGCACCTGCCACCGTGAACAGTAGAGAAGGGTTCAGCAAGAATCTATGAGAAAGTGATTATTGAAGGCTGCAATGAAAAGGGTGATGCAGAGGCCAGTGTGGGCCATCCTCACACAGCCTCCCATCTGGTCATCATTCTGAGCCATGATCCCAGTCAACAAGAGTGAAGGATGGATCCACAATACCCCTGGAAGTGCCCACCAAAGACCTATAGCGCCACCACCAGACAGCATTGCATATTAAGACAAGTGAGCAGAATGCGATCACAGCTATCTCTCTGCAGTCCCTGTGGCTTCCCTGAGCATTCCACTGCTCAAAACAGATCTACAACCAGGTGGAAACACAGGGAGGTCAGTTGACTTCTATTTCAGGCCAATAAAACATCATACAGATGGATAGCCTATGCCTTATAGAAACCATATTTCAGAGGCTTCCCTTGTGACACACAAGTCAGGTCAACCAAAAAAACAATTCCATAAAAGAAGGCTCACCTAACTTCATCTTCCACCAACCGACTTTGACTGTGGGGTCACTCCAATGTCCCTAATTACAAAAAAAGACTGGCAGGTATGGTCATGAAACACACACTATTCTGTTTACATTTTAGCAAAATATAGGCGTTTTCACACGGGGAGATGGTGAACACTCTCACTTGGAAAGAGGAGTTTCTATAATTGTACATGCTCTTATATCATTAAACGACTCCATTTTGAAAATCGCGTAGCCCTTTCTACAGAAACTGCTTACCCTCTACTCTGCTCTTTTATGTGGAAAGATGTAAACCACGCTTCTCCAACGAGTAGCTGGTGAGCTACTGGGACACTTGTAAGTAGCTCTCCATTGTGCAGCCCTGCCTACTACATTAGAGGCTCTTGTTTAATTGAAATAATATATGTATCCCAAAACTGAAAACCATGTATTCCAGATGAAAATATTTGTTGTTTCCGAACTCATAAGCTGATGTTTAGAGAAAAAAGGATTTCCAAAATATATTTAAAGCTGTGTGATTGGAGAGAATTATTACTAATATTATTACTTTGGTGCCAGGGGCATTGCAGGTCTGGCTCTCATGTATTACCCACTGAAAGGCATTGCAAACTGATGAAGTGTTTTTTATGTACTGCTGTTTTTTATATCACCCTGACTGATCCACTGAAGTGGGACTGCTGATAATAATGCATGGGATGTTATCTTGTCAGACACAGTCACTATTACAACACTAATATTAGTAGCTCGGGATGATTTCAATTGAATAAAAGTTGCTCTTATTACAAAACAAGTTGGAAACCGCTGATCTAAAGTCTGCTCTCTCTTAGACCTTTTTGATCCCTTTGTCCTTATTTGTTCCATTTGACCCTGGCCTGCTATTGCTGATCACGATATTCCCATAAAATTTACATTAGAATTTCTCAAACCAAAACCTGAACTTTGAAGTAATTGCATGGTTTTTTTTTAAGCAGGGGATCCAATCCTTAATTCTGGAAACCTTTTGAGAAAAGAAGAGTTTCAATCGTGTCTCGTGGATTCTTATTGTGGAGAAGAAGGAGAAAGTAAAGCTGCCCATAACATAGGTAAGAGTTGTTTTATGAATTTCTGGATTGCAGACAGTGTCCCCATCTGCCACCTATTGAATTCAGCAAAGATATTGATTGAACATATTTGCATGGGCCTCCGACATATTCAGATCTGGCCTAGACAACACTTCGGCTGTCTCAAAAGTCTCATGTAATAAAAACAAATAATTAATAAAAAAATAAACATATACATACTTAAGTGAGCTTTTGATCGGCATTCTTCATCCATTGGTTTGTCTGACTGTCATTCAAATTTTGTTTCTGCCCACAGCAGCATACAGTATGGGGCAATGAGTCAACCCACTTCAGCCATTGGCTCTCTTGCACTCTCCGTTTGTCTGATCACATTTGCACATCTGCCTTAAAAAGAAATGCACTTCAGTGACAGGGCTGGTGGTCTAATACTTTACTTTGCAAATGTTTTTCTGTGCCTTTTCTGTGTGCCAATATGAATTGTGTTTTCCTGTGATGTGCTAAGTATATGTAATGATTACTTTCTTTTTAAATTACACTTTTTGTTGCAAGGACCTGACCACCATGTTCAAGTGGCGGCATGTTTTCTTTATTTTCTTCTTTGTATCTTTGTGGCATAGGCTTGCAAAAAAAATTAAATACAAAATATAAACATCCCACCCAATTGCCAAGGAGAGTCATTTGGTATTGTCAGTGCTTGTTTGACATCATTTCAGAAAGTGAGACATGTGAGAACCTCTGCTTCTTCTTGTACCAGAGCACGAAGCCAAATGTGTTTTGGAATGTTTGCGAGCCAGTAGAACTTTGGCTTTTTAAAAGCTACTCAGATGCATAGTTTGGAGCAGCATGCTAAGCCAATAGCTTCTCTTGATAAATGATAGAAAAAGGAAAGGAATCTATTTACTCCTTATACCTGTATGAATGAAAAGAAAAAGTATTCGTTGTTAGAGCTAGGGTGACTGATAGAGAAAATAATGTATGATTTACTTTATATAAACAAAAAGGCACCATTGGTTCAGTACCACCTTTGGTAAAAATTATCTAAATGCCACAATTGGATTGAAGATACTTACTCCCCTCTTAGTTTTAATCTACCCATCGGGGACACCCAACAAACTTTTTTATTAATCCTCCACAAGGAAGTTTTACTGATTCACATTCACAACTATGCACTCTGCACAACTCATCCACACCTCTCGCTCACATGGGGACCCTGCCATAGTATAAGACAATACTCCAAGAGTACCTCCCTCCACTTCTTGAAATTGGAGGCAGTTGTAGTCCACACCAGAAAACTTTGGTTCTTGGGTGATTTCTAAGCTGGCCATGACTAGAAGATACATCACGCTTCTTCCCCCTGTACATTACAAAATAGACTTTACAGTGTTGGATACATCAATTATGTCTGCAAAGACAAGGTAACATTGTATTATGCAATAATCCTGCATCTAACTAAAATATGTACAAATATGAACATGCAAAGCAGAAACCAATCCATTCACAACAAAATCTTGCAGATTTTGTGGCTTCTTTACCATTCACTCCCTCCTTCTGAGAACTTTCCCCTTCAGTCCACAACCATGCCCAACCATTACTTCTCCGACCCCTTGGCTCACTCATCTCCATTCTCTCTCCTCCAGACTTCTCCATCCAGGGGCCTATTCACAACAACCCTTCTCTTTTTCCAGATCATACCACCCTCCTTCTTGATTGCATTTTTGAATAGCTTCACCACTCTCGGCTCTCATGAACTTAGACTAACCCATGCACTGCACAGGTGTACTCATTTTAATATAATCATCCATATTGATCCTAGTGACTTTTACACTTCCTTTTATCAAACCTTTCTTTTCTTTTGGCTTGGAGATCCTTATCTTTCTCTCTCCTACGCCATGGAGTCGCAAACCCTTAATATATGTAATCAAACCTGTACTCATCCTGGTACGAGTAGCATGGTCTTTCAACAATTCGAAGGGATATTTGCCCGTTGAGCTGAATGGAGTAAACCTGTAGGCTGTGATGCTGTACTGTAATTGCACCATCCATTTGAGACCTTTGGCTCTTGCAAGTTGTATGCCCTTCTTCAACGTCTTATGCATGTGCTTCACAGTACCTTTCATCTCAGGGTGGTATAAGGAGCTTTTATTTGTGCTCAAAACCATAGCCTTTTTAAAAAAACTCTTAATCTTGACAGAGCAAACTTGGACACCATTATCAGATAGCGAATAGTGGGAAAGATTTTGCATCTAGATATAACCTGGTTATACCGTCGGTGGAAATGTCCTTTACTTCTACTCACCTGGAATAGAGACCCATGAAGACTAATAGAGAGTGTGTGACCAGCTCACCCCTTATCGTTCCAACTAGATAAATGGTAACCTCCTCTCAAGGATAATTGGGCAGTATCTTACACACAGGGGGCATCTGTCTGACCTCCAACCCTTTGTAGCAGTTCTTGCACTCCATATACTTCACCATGACCTCGACCTCTAAGTCTTCACCTGGCCATCAGAAGTATGTTATCACTGTCTCTTTTGTTTTTACAATTTCCAAATGTTCCTCAGGTGTTAAATTCAACAAATTGATCCTGATTCCTTTTGTAGGACCCAACCTAATTTTCTGAAACAACAAGCACTTCTCCACTGACACCTCATTCCTCACCATTCATAACACTTCTCACTTCTTGCAGCTGTCTCTATAACCACTTACTGACCTGTACAACTTTAACTACCTTGGATAGGACACAATATTTAGCCATTTACTTACTCCATCCTCTCTCCACCGCACCAAATGTCACTGTGTACATTCTCACATCCTCATCCAACGCCTCTTCCACCTAACTTTCCTCCATGCTTTCTACTACTAACCACACTAAACAGCCACCTGAACTATTTCTAACTCCAGGTACATACTCCACTTTAAAACAAAATTCTTGGAGTGATATAAAACATCTCCTAATTCTTGATAAAATGAGTCTAGCCCCTTCCTCTGTAGAAGCACTGTACCCAGCCCTCCGCTCTCTAGAAAGATGCTGACACTCTGAAGAGTGCCATGACGGAAGTCGCCCTTTGATTATGGCTTAGGCCTGGCATTGCGATCTCTGTCTCTCTAATGAAACTGGTAGAGCAAATAGAAATGTGCTTCTGGGACTAAATACTGAAGTAGCTGTGACAATATTTGTGCAGGGGCATGACATACTGTATAGTTTTCAAGTTAGGGTCATCAGCTGCAGCACAAGTGTCAGACGGCACGTACAAGTAGAGACATACCTGAGACATGGTAGCAGACAGACATTCAAACTTGACAGAGTACGCTTATTGTTTAAGACACACACCTCACTATCTACAGCCTTCTTGTACTGTACCTTTGCAGAGAGTTATATGGACTAGGACAGATCTTAATTCATCTGGCAACAAATTTGGAATCTCACTTTTCTCTACCAGTTTCATTAGAGAGGCAGAGCTCACAATGCCAGGCCTAAGCTAAAATGAAAGGCTGACTCTTGTCATGGCACTCTTCTGAGTGTCATCATCTTTCTAGAGACCTCAATGATTGTGTCAGAGCCTTTTACGAATAAGACAACACATGAAAAAAAAGCCTATAAGTACTACACTACCTCTGTAGCACAACACGTACTCTCTAAATGTGAGTAAAAGAAGCTGCATGGGTCACTTTCTGCTCATTATACAGGGGAGCCAGGTATGAAGCTCTGTGTTCAAGTGCTTCTGTGACACCTGATCTGTACTTCTGGGACTGAATGCTGAAGTAGCTCTGACAAGATTTGTGCAGGGGTATGATAGAGTCTATAGTTTTTAACTTAGGATCATCAGCTATAGCACACGTGTTAGACTGCACTTACAAGTAGAGACGTACCTAAGACATAGTAGCAGACAGACACTCAAAATTACTCTAGACATATCAAACAACATACCTATAGCATTATTTACACTAACACAAGACTCCGTTAATTCAATATGTATTTTTTCTGATGAAATATTTCACAACTTTGATAAACAGTTCATTTTATTCTAAAAAATGTAATTGCAATCTTAAGCACTCCTACGCCATACATCACACTCCTTACACATTTGTAACTTACCTGTGAAATCCTGCTGTAGATTCTGAAGTTATCACAAATTTTTAGATATTTTTCTTTTCCACACAATAAACGTGATGTACCACTCTCAATAAGAAACAACCAGTAATGGCAAATTTTCCACAGAAATAAATGTTAGTAACAATTCAAAATATATATTTCTTTTTTTCAAAATGTAAAACCACTTTCTATTGGGTAGTTATATTAACCCATTACTAGTCTGTTCTAAAGCAGCCCAATCTGGTTATCAGCCGCGGCCCGTGCAGGTAAGAGTGGTGGGGCCGGGTCGGGGGATTTCAACAGACGACGAGGGGAAATTAATTATTTATTACTCGTGGTCGTCTGTCGAATCCCCCCCAACCCGGCCCTCCGCTCTTACTGGCACGGGCCGCGGCTGCTGGTTAATTTACTTGCTGAAGTTGGAACTCCACCTCGACGCCCAGCACAACCCTCAGTGTAACGTCACAATGGAGTCGCGAACCCTTACGGGGGTTTAAAAACCCATGTCCAATAATACTACTATTATTTCTTAACAACATACCACTTTTAAATATAATACTGGATTGGAAAAATTCCGTTTTTTAAGATATAGCATATATATAATACTCCATTTCATATTTTAAAACTACACTGTTCTTTAAACCCTTCCCCCATACTGCTTCACCTCAGTTTCCATAGCAACACTTCTGAAACATTCCACTGTACCAGTAAGTCAAAAGTTCATCTTATTTTAAGTGCAGCACACTAGCTTGCAATTCTACAGTAGCAGGTGTGGTTGACTGCAGCAAAATATTAGCGTATTCAGTGTATTGTACCTTTCAACATTTTCTCCACAACCAATCAGAAAAATACTTATTTTACAAAGTAAGATGCAACCTATTTTTAGGTAGGCAAGGACTTTGAACAGCCAATGACTCTGCTTTCCTTAAACCACATTCAGTCCACCATCTTAGATGCCTTTCATTATACTAACTGCCATATTCAGCTACAAACGTCTTCTGATTCGTAGGAAAGTATGCTTGAGACAGAGGTATTGACAAAAACTTGGGTTTACACAATGTGGATATTAAATGGTTTGCGCAGAGAGGATTAAAGTGGCACCAGCTGCTACCTTTGATTAAAAGCATTTTGCATTTCCAACCCCCTGACCTCATGACTGTGCACTATGGTGAAAATGACATAGGCACGCTCACTGGCGTAGGGCTGGAAATCCCAAGAAAGGATACCTTTGCACAACTCATGTCACTTTTTCCTTATACTGTCTTTGTATATTCTGATATATGCCTTAAGACAGAAATGGAAGTGGTCAAATCAGTTTTGTCCACAGATTGAAAAGCCAGGAGGCATGTTAATAAAGTTGTTTCTGCTTACCTCAGAGACCATAACATGGGCTGTATCTATAACAACAATCTGCGTTTTGACATGGATAATGTCTATAGAAGTGATGGAGTACACTTCACAGATGAAGGAAACAGGGTGTTTCTCAGCAACCTGAAACTGTGCATATGCACCTACATGTAGCTGCAACAAACTCATAATAAACACAAAGGCTCTTCTCAGAGCCACGCTATAACCCAACACTGGAAAGTATATATTTTTTTAAACTATATTACTGAAAAAGTATTTTTTGAATTTGCGAACCCATTGCGGATCCTCAAACCAAAAGCACAAACTCAATGCACAACAACACATTTTACATTTTTATTATATTTTTAACTATATGCATAGTAAAATGTTTTTCTACTTACTTTTATAACTGTATACATGTCAAAATAAGTGTGTACTTAGCTCTGAGTAGCTTTATGATAGCCTTCACAAGTGTCTGAGTGGGAATCTGAGTGGGGGCATCAGTGTAAAAGTAGCTCTGTGACTGAGCAAACCATTATCTAAATGGGTTTCTAAGTGGGCGAATCAGTGTCTCACTGACTCTGTCACGAGTTACGTCACTGTCTGGCTAAATCTCTAAGTGGGTGCATCACTGTATGTATAGGTCAGTAAGTGACCATTTCAGTGTCTGAATGAGTATGTTAGTGTGTGCATCAGTGCCGAGTTGGTCTGTGAGTGAATGCATCACTGTCTCACTAGGTCTCCAAGTGGTTGTATCGGTGTCTCAGTGGACCAGTGACTGAATATATTACTGTCTCAGTGATTTGGTCAGTAGGAGCATCAGTGTCTGAATAGGTCTGTCACTAGGTGCATCACTATTGTAAATCTGTGAGTGGATGTGTAGGTGTCTGAATTACTCTGTGGGTGATTGTACAAGTTTGTGAATAGCTATGTATGTACATACATCATAGTCTGAGTAGGACAGTGAGCGGGTGCATCAACATCTGAGTGGGTTTTCCAAAGGGTGCGTCAGTCTCTGAGTGGATCTGTAAATGGGTGCAACAGTCTCTAAGCCGGCTTGACAATGGATGTGTCAGTGTCTAAGAAGGTCTGTGAATGCCTGTGTCAATATCTGAGTAGGTCTGTGACTGGGTATCTGTATCTCTCAGTGGATCTGTCAATAGTTACATCACTGTCTGAGTGGGTATGTCAGTGTCTTAGGGGGTGTGTGAGTAGGTGTGTGAATGGGTGCATTAGTGTCTTAGTGGGTTTCGCACTGACTTCATCAAATACTTAGTGGATCTCTCAAAGGGTGCGTCAGTGTCTGTGTGTCTATGAGTGGTTGTATCAGTGTCTAAGTGGGTCTTTGTTTCAGTTCATCAATATCTGATTAGGTTTGTCAGTGAGTGCATCAGAGTTGAAGTGGGTGTGCCAGTGTATAAGCAGCTGTGTGAATGGGTGCGTTTGTATCTGACTGGCCTCGGACTAGCTACATCAATAACTCAGTAGGTCTGTGAAAGAATTCATCAGTGTCTATATAAATCTGAGTGGGTGCATCAGTGTGTGAGTCAGTTTGTCAGTGGGTGTTTTAGTGTGTGAGTGGATTGATTAGTGGGTGCATCATTGTCTGTGTGGGTTAGTGAGTGGACGTGTCAGTGACTCAGTAGGTCTCTAAGTAGGTGCATCACTGCCTGGAAGTCAGTGCATCACTGTCTGATTAGATCTGTAAGTGGGTATATCAGTGTTTCATTAGCTCTGTGAATGGGCACATAAGTCCATGAATTAGTTTGTGACTACATGTGTAACTGTTTGTATAAGTCTATGGCTAAATACATTATTGAGTACATTAATATTTAGATATTTTTTATTTATTTATGTTGGGCGGATACGTGACTCCACCGCGATGTTATTCAGCAAGGCGTACTCCGTGGCCCCCCCCCCCCACCCCTTCTCTGGGCCAATTTTGGCGCTCGGGACCCCATCTCCCAGGGCCTGCCCTTTTCTATATTTATATAAAAAAAAATGAAATGGGCCCGTGCGGCCTGCCTCCTAGGCCCATGTTGGCCCCGGGGAACCCATCCCCCGGGGCTCGGCCTGTACTGTGGGTGCCCAGGGCACCCACATTTTGCACGTTGGAGACTGCGGGGGGAGCCTGAAGGCCCCCGCTGTCCCCGACAGCTACCTGTCTCCTAAGGGAGCCAGCACTGCTTTTTACACACAAGGAGCTCCCTGTATGTAAAATGCAAAGTGCTCTACTTTGAGCAAGAGAGAGCAAATGTTCGAAGCGGACCACTTGTTTGCTATGGCATGGCGGGAGCAGTGCTCCCGCCTTGTCATAGAAAACTGCAATGTCCCGGGGGTGGGCACCCCAAGACATTGCTGGAGCCGGCCCTGGGGGGTGGCGGTCCCCAGGGCCATGTAGGGCTCCGGGGGGGGGGGGGTCACGGCTCTCCTCCTTGGTAAAGTAAGCCCCGGGGAGGTGGTGGTCCCCGGGGCCGAGGGTCCGCAACAGACCCCCTTCATTAGTGTATTAGTATACTTGTGCCCCAAGAAGGTAACAGTGCCCGGGGCTGCGGGGGGGGCGGGCAGACCCCCCCTCCTTCATAATATAAAGTGCCCGGGGGAGATGGCGGCCCCCAGGGCAGCGGGGGAGGCCATAGGTCCTCCCCCGCATTATTTTAATATGCTTATACCCCGGGGAGGTGGCAGTCCCCGGGGCTTTGAACAGCCCAAGGAGGGGGGCCCTATGTGCCCCCCTCCTATATTTTAATAATGCCCCAGGACCTGGCCCATCCGGGGGCCTATAATGAACAAAGCGCGTTCGCCACCTCTCCTCCGTCCTCTTTCTGACTTCTTCTCTGCAAAGGAAGCAGGAAGCACCGGGCTCCCAGGCTCCCCTGACCAATCACAACGCTGCAGTGCAGCGTTGTGATTGGTCTGAGCACCGTGGTTCAGCGCTCAGCCAGTGAATGGGGGTCTGGGCATGTTCTCCATGCAGGTTGTAATGCAGCCTGCATGGAGAACATGCAAAGTGCGAATGAATGTTTGGTCGGCCCCAGAGAGCCGGTCAAACATTCATGCACACTTACATAGTGCCCACCACCCCTTCCCTTGCTCTAAAAGCAGAGAAGATCTTCCTCACCCAGCCCTCCGACACACCGCAGCAGGAACAATAAAATGATAATAACGTAATTATTATCATTTTATTTTTCCTTTTTTTCCACTGTGTGAAGCAGTGGGGCGAGGTTCCTCCGCCTTAGCGCGGGAGCCGCCAATGGGTAATATATATTCATGAAGATTTCATAAATTGAGTATTTGTTTGATGAATGATTAGTTCTGTATTTTGGTGTATTTATTTTGCGGTTCAAATCATCGAAAATTCTTGGGCCCAGGGATCATGGCTTCCAGTAATGACTTAATGACGTTCCCTTGATTCTGTGAAGGTCCCTTAGTTCCAGTAATGATTAAGTGGGGGGGTCTACAGAAGTCTAAAGGTTTAGAACCACTGATCTAGAGGGTTAACGAGGACCCGTGGGTAGGTGTGCACACAGAGGTATGCAGTGTGTAACTGTAATGGTGGCAGAGCCACAACAACATTAATAAAGTCTCTCCTGAAGTGGAGAATGTTGCATAGCAAAGGCGCAAAACTTATATGAATTACAGGACGCTCCAGCCAATTTTATTGGGCCATAGCTTTTGAGTAAGCCAATCAGGGCTCGGTCAGGGGGGCAGTTTAGAGGTCACCTTTGTGACAAATAGCATTACTGGCGAGAGTTGTAATCTCCAATGATTGGAAGAAGGGTTTAGGAATAACATTAAGGCATACAGTCAAGGGATATCTCACTGAGGGTTTGAAGTGCCATTTAACGTTGAAAGATATGGGTTCCCTCTAAATGACATACCCCTGGCAGGCTATGCCTGCTTGATAGCCGGGCAACAAAAATTAACAAACATAGCGAGTTAAGCCTACCCACCAAGAGGGTGGATAACCCACAAAAAGATTGAACTACGCTAACAGGCTTAGAGGTACTGCGGAACAAATTGATTATTGCTAATTGCTATATAACAATGAAGAAAGTTTAAAATAACGTTACCCATCTGCGAGCTGGCCATGTTTTAACAAATGTTGATTAAACTGGCCATTTTAACTTCAGAGGAGTAACCTGGATCACCAAATGATGGGGTTACTAGGTGTTTTGGCCTACGTACTTGTATTCAGGCATAACCCACCTTACAAACACCCTGAATCTTTGATAAATGATGAGGTACTCTATCAACAATCAGGAATTCATGTGGTTCTTCTGGATTTGAGTAAGGAAAAAATTCGGGTAGGGGTATTACCTAGATGCTGGACAGAAAGAACTCCACATACTTTTAAAAATGTGCACCCTTCTGACACATCTGCTCACTCAGACACATGTATCATATGACATCCCACTCTGTCTGAAGATTGGTAAAGTAAGCAGCCCCCCAGCAAAGGCTGACATTGACCTGCCTTTACTTTTCTATAGCACCGGTTCTTGAACTTTGGTTTCTGGGGACCCCCTGTCAATCACTGCTGGAAACCGGGGACCCCCACCTAAGTAATTTCTAGGATATGAACCTCAAACCAATACACAGAAGCACACAAACAAGTGTACAACAAACAGATATACAAAAAATTATTAAATATGTTATTTAATTCACAAACAGAAATATATGCAAACATCGACATTTTAATTGGAAGGTTGGAGTGTTTTAAAAATTTAGTTTCAATTTTATTTGAATTTTATTTTTAGCATTCAATTTCAGATTCTCATTTACAGAGTGTTCTAGCAATTTCAGTTTAATTTGTTTCTTTTTGTATGTATGTATATATACTTTATTAATCTGCTAATATTTCATTTTGTAAACAGCCTCCCACCCCCTTAGTAGGTGTTGCTAACCCCTAGGGGTCCACGGATCACAGGTTAAGAAGCACTGTTCTATAGCAACAATCTACCTTCACTGGACAGCTGTCTCCCATGGAGAGGGTGTGGGGCGGGTGGGTGTGTGTGTGTGTGTCTGCCTGCCTGTCTGTCTGTCTGGGGTGTCTGTATCACTGGCATTTGTAATCTGAAAGCACCTGCCTGCCTGTGTTTTACCAATAGGGAATCCCATTCCTAATTCCGGAAGTGTTTTAAGGAAGGAAGAGAAGTTGGAATCTGGTTTCATGGATGATTATGGCACGGAGATGGGAGAAAGCAGCACTGTCCGTTGCATAGGTAGGTATATATTATCTGCATTGTTATGCATGGCTCTTGTAGAGAGCCATGAGCGTGAATGACTGCATACTAAAGCCAGTAATTCACATCTATGACACAGCAACAGTGGGTAACAGAATTTGTTGTCTCTGAGAGCCTTTTAGAGCAGCACGGAAAAGCAGAGAACAGTGCTTCTTGAGGAGAGGGAAGGGAAGGCACAGAGTGGGGGTAGGTGGCAGGAGACCATGTATTTTTTTTAAATTTGGGACGGGAAGGAGAGGCCATGTTATGGCTCCCCCATTACTTCTTTGCTCCTGCAAAGCATGCTGGGGGCCATACATAGTATAACATTGTACATGGGTATGGGTAAAACATGAATTATGGGAATAATTTTAACCTCGGGTTCATAGAGAACTCAAGCCTCTCTCTGTCTATTTAAAGTCACTCAGAATCCCTCAGTGAAAAACATCCCCATTATTCACTGTTACTCATCTATAATTTGATATCCCTGTGTTCCTGGGTTGCGCAGTGAACATTTAAGCCAGAGCAGAGATTTCACCGGCAGTTGAAATTGGTGGAGCCAATCAGTGAAATTATTTATGTTGATGACAAAGCAGCATAATCACATTTTCGAGCATGTGCACCTGCATGCCTGTGTGCATGTAAGTGTTTGAGTTGTCTAAACAATGCAATATTTGCCGTCTGTTGTGTCTGTGATCATATGTTTACCGAGCAGCTTTAAGCAGTTATGAGACAACCGAATTGGTCAACATTATGCCGGGAAAATACTTATGAGGCTCGATGTGTAAAATGAACTGAGTGCTATGTGGGGAATCACTTAATGTGTAGGCAAGTACAGATGTTGTTTTTCTGTTGCTACATTGTTGGATGACTAAAGAATTTAAATAAAGTAAAAAAAAAAAAACATGTTAAACTGGATTTAAGAACAAGAACTAATACATTCAACAACTAGGTTTAACCAGTAATAATGGACAGGGTGTCAACCATGAGCAAGCCAAATCTGTCAATCTCATATATTCAGTTTTATTCTATGAATTTTATCATGAAGCAAAAACATTTGAAAAAGCAAAGATGCCTGCAATGTTAAATAAAATCTGACTGCTACCAAAAAAAGACAATAATGAGAGTAAATGGTAGCAACACATTTAAAGAATTAGTTTAACCAGGAGTTGGATTAATGATAACAATGCACATCTGTCTAATACTGCAATAGTTGATACATAGGGAATGTGAACAAGTGACATGGTGGCTCCATTGTCCTGGCTCTGGATTTTGCTTGGGCATTTACCACACCTGTTGGTAATTACCTGTACAAAACGAGGTGTGCTTCTGCACCCAAAACATGGGCAGGTGCTGTTTGCCTACAGTAATCCCTATATTTTTACACATGGGTGTCAAATCGTCCAGAAAAAAAACATAAGCAGCCCAGCGTACCGGAGTTTTTTTGTGGCCGCACTTTTACACCAATATGTACGAGATACTGTGGAGTGTCAGACCAGGATACACCCCCATTGAGAAGTTTTTCTGATAGAAGACCAGTGAGCCTAAAGTATGAGCAATTAGAGGTATCATCCCCCTAAGATGGAAATATTTACTGTTCATTTCCTCCTTCCTGTCACTACTACACAAAAGACCAATGCAATTTTTCGTCCATTCTCATACAGGTTATGTTTTTATAAAAAATGTATTATTATATCACGAACTGGCAAAATTTACATTTATTTCAATCCTGGACTTTTATAGCATTGTATTTTTTGTACCAGGGCATGCCGATGAAGCACCATTTGTTTCATTCAACATTAAAAGCGAAGTAAAGACGTTTTCAATGAACCCCTCGACTGTGATAGAGAAAGGATTTCCAGTACCACACGTGAGTATTAAGTGCTTACCAGAGGGCCGTTACATGAAAAAATCTGCTATTCTCTCTAAATCTCTCGCTCTTTCCAGGTATGTTTGTAGATCTGGCTCAATGAACAGAATCCCACTTCCCACCACTCCCATAATTGACGTTTTGGTAAAAGAAATTCATACACTGTCCTAATTTCTATTGTTGTTATTTTTTGTTACATTGTCTTTATATAGGGCACATTCTCAAATTCTTTGACCTCTTAGTGCTTCCTCTTGTAGAGGTGTGTCTGCAGTTCGGGACGTGCCCACGAAAGGACTTCTATGGGGGGCGTTGTACTACCACTGGACCAGGTGTATGTGTGCAGTGTGCCTTAGAAGCAAGGATTTTATGTCCAGTTGTGTTCAAGTGGGGAAGGAGATCTCCAACCAGTCAGGCAAACCTGTGTAGCAGGTAATTTCATTTTAGGTCTGGCATTAGCCAATACCTTCTGATGGATAAATTGTGCTGCTGATTCTTACCGAATCAATGCTCCATCCAGGATTCAAACCGTTTTTCCCTGCAGTGCTTCTCCAGCATTGCGAGATGGTGCTACGTGCCTCCAATGATGATTTAGTCTCCATAAGTGACATTACCCGAATATATTAGGTGCTAAGGTCTTTCCGTCCGCCACGGTCGCAGTCTGGATCCCCCCGCCATCGTAATGTGGCGGGGGGAAATTCGCGGTTCGATGGCGGAAGGACCGCTACTGCATGGCTGGCGGTGGCGGTCCTTCCGCCATCGTAATGACCCCCTAGGTTAGATGTGTTCACAAAAAGCCTCTGGGTTTAAGCCTTGTAGTCAGTGCTGCAAGAAGATATCTATTTCAGACACCCAAGCCAACTGTCTGTTGTTGGGTTAGGAAGCGTCAGCCTGCAGCCCTTGTGCCTCCATGCCCTTTAAGCAAAAAGAACAATTGTTGGACAGAATGTTGAACAATGTCAAACATTCACCCCAGTACAGAGATCTAGGCCTAAATCCATTGTATTTTGCTCCCATGCCATTCCAGTTTAAACCCAGCCATATGCAAATCAGTCTTGACCCTGTTCCCCATGGGAACAGTCTAGCCCGAACTGCCAGGCCAGGTCTTCCCTGGACTGGAAACAAGCACCCTGGGATCGGTTTTGAGGTTTCACCCCTCATCAACTAGGCAAGCTTGACTCAGTGGCATGGAGAGCAAGGGACCCACGTCTGGGCATACCCGTCCCACTTGGGGTTACATATGCGAAAAGAAGAATTGATGGATAGGATGCTGAACAATGTCAAACATTCACCCTAGTACAGAGATCTGGGCCTAAATCCATCGTTTGTTTGCTCCCCATGCCATGCCAGTTTAAACCCAGCCATATGCAAATCAGTCTTGACTCTGTTCCCCATGGGAACAGTCTAGCCCGAACTGCCAGGCCAAGTCCTCCCAGGACCGAAAACAAGCATCCTGGGACCGGATGCGGGGTTTCACCCCTCATCAGCCAGGTTAGCTTGACTCCAGTGGCATGGAGAGCACAGGACCCACGTCTGGGTATACCCGTCCCACTCGGGGTGGCAAATGCAAAAAGAACAATTGATGGACATAATGTTGAACAATGTCATTGTGTGTGTCTTTTGCTTTCTTCGCCCTAAGTTCTCCGGGTATGCCTAGACATTGGTCCCAGGCTCACTGTGCAACTGGATACAAGCTAGCCTGGATGATGAGGGGTGATACCCCGAAACCGGTCCCAGGATGCTTGTTTCGGGTCCAGGGAGGACCTGGCTTGGCAGTTCGGGCTGGACTGTTCCCACGAGCAGCAGGGTCAAGACTGATTTGCATATGGCTGGGCCCAAACTGGGGTGACATGGTGAGCAAAAGAATGATGGATTAAACCCAGATCTTTGTGACTGGGAGAGAATGTTTGCATTGTTCAGCATTCAGTCCATCATTTGTTCCTTTTGCTTTTGACGCCCTAAGTGGGAAGGGTATGCCCAGACGTGGGTCCCGTGGCTCCCTTGCTCACTGCGCCACTGGATTCAAGCTAGCCTGGCTGATATGGGGTGATACCCAGAAACTGGTCCCAGGATGCTTGTTTCTGTTCCAGGGCAGACCTGGCTTGGTAGTTCGGGCTTAACTGTTCCCATGAGGAGCAGGGTCAAGACTGATTTGCATATTGCTGGGTCCAAACTGGGGTGACATGGTGAGCAAAAGAACGATGGATTAAACCCATATCTCTTGACTGGGGGTGAATGTTTGATTGTTTCCACATTCTGTCCATCATTTGTGGGTCTTTTCTATGACTTTAAGGTCATCATCTAATGGGAGGCCATATTATTTTTGGCTAAGGTCCGCAGGGTGACTCCCAGCAGACTCCCTCTCCCAAAGGTAAGTCACCCGCCAGGAACATTCTCCTAAGAGATCTTCCAATAAAAAACACAAAAGGCACCATACGAAGGAGATGTATTCCTTGTCCTCAAAGAACTAGTCCCGTTTGGGATTGTTCGGAGCGTGGATGACACTCGACATATGGCAACTTGGTGGTGGATGAGAGCCCTCCACTGGTGCCTGACGAGATAGTGGCTGCAACACCACGAAGTTTCTTTGCTCAGGTGTGAATCTTCCAGTCAGTGCATCAGGCTCTGCACTGGTGGATGGACACCTCCAACCTTCTGAGGGGTTGCCCATTCTGCCTTCCATAGACTTAGGCTACCGTGGTCATGCATACCTCATTGCTGGGCTTGAGTGATTATCAGGAGACATGATGGTGTGAGGTCTTTGACCGTATCAGGGTAGCACCTTCATATGATTGTGCTCAGGCTGAAGGAAATCCGTTTTGGCCTCCTTCCATCTCAGGGGTCAGCATCGGATTCACACCTACCGTCCATTATATGAATAACTAAAGCGGAATGGGGTCATGGACTCTATTTTGTGAGCTGATTTGCCTGTGGTAATGGGCCCAGAAACGGAGAGTCTTCTCTTCCTAGTAGTGGCCCAAATCGCAGGATCTCTCATTGTGAGTGAGTGCCCTAAGTTGTCTCTCACTAGAAGACCATAAGTGGGAGTTCCCTTGAGGTTACAGAAGCCATCTTCTCAACCATGAAATTTCCCATTGTGAATCTCATTGCTATGGCCCGGAACAGGAAGTATCCTCAGTTTTGTGCCATACATTTTCTTCCATGAGCAATGTCTTGAAGGTTAGCTGGTCTCGGAGCCAGCTGTACATGTTCCTGCTGATTGTGCTTCAGTCCAAACTACTGCCGAGAGTGTAGGATGATCGGGCACAGCTGATTCTGATCACTCCAGACTGGGCAAGGGCGATTTGATATAAGATCTTGAAGCACTAAGAATTCTCCCACCTCGCCCCTCCCACAAAGAGCAGACCTGCTCTTGCAACTGGATGACCATATCCTCCACTCCAATCCATACACACTACAGCCGCACAAGTGGAGATAGAGCAGTACCAGCTACAATATTTTTGGCTCCCATACGAGATCGCCGATGTCATCTTGGTGACCCAAAAGCCTGCCACCAAATCCATCTATGCAGGGAGGTAGAACGAGTTTGTGCAGATTTGTGAATCTAAAGGCAGTAATCTTTATACGTAGCAAATGTTGGCTGCAGATACACATACTATGCACGCTCCTGCCATCTAGTGTTGGTCCCGGACTCTGCAAGTTGTTTTTCTCGAGGAAGTTTTGTGGTTGGCGTCGTATCCCCTCCTCTTCGAGGTATTGCGCATGTTCAACGACTCCTTTGTTAGGTTTTTTTTTCTGCCATCGGACTCAAACTGACTACTTGAAGCGCTACAGTTCTGAAGCCCACGTGGCCTACGGACGTAAAAAGGAAATCCACGTGACTGAAGATCGACAAAGAAGAATAGCACATGCCTCCAATACATGTTGTAATGGTGTACAGATTGAGCGCTCGCGCCAGAGTTTTGCATCACCGACATCCACACCCGTCGAGAATGTCCGTCTCCGGTTAATGGAGGTCAAAAAAGAAACCTTATTTTGACAGTGCCCACGGTGGGGCGCCAAATACACCTATTCGGACATTCATAAGGTCTGTAGCCTGTGTTTATCACCGGAATACAAGGAACAAGACTGTGCAGCATGCAACCTCTTCAAACATAAGAAGACTTTGCGATGCAGAAGAGATCGGCGCCTAGCAATACCATGGAGATGGCAGCAGAGGCGGATTTCTCGCACTGAGAATCACACAGCAAGGGCAAGCTCAACAAAGAGACAACAGTACAAGGTGGAGTCATCATTGCCAACCCCGACTATGTATCCTCTGCCGAAATCCAGTGACGAAGAAGAGTCGGAGGTGCAGGTCGAGGATCCCACGCCGAAGGCTCCGGCATCCGGGTCTGGACCGAAAACAAAGATGACACCAGGGGCTGTGAGTATTATTGACCCATCCCCTGCAAAGAAAATCTTACATACACCTCCCCCTCCACGCCACAGTGCGCCACAACTCTAGGGCTCTGGTCGACATCGGGAGCACGCCTCTTAGCTGAGAAGGGACAAGCCTGTTCTCAATCCCAAGGCCAAAATATGGGCATGGCACCAACACCACTTCGGGACCACAGCACTCGTCGTCATCGACACATGCTTCGGCTCCGAAAAAGATAAACACGACTTCAACTCCGGACAAGTCATTGGATCCGAAAAAATGCTTAACCTCAAGTCACTCGGAATTCAAACATACATCTGCACCGACAAACGAAAAAGAACACGGTCAGTCTATGACGTCGCAGAAAACCCATATTCCCACAAGGGCCACGACAAAGACACCTTCCTCGGCCATACCAACAGTGCCAGAGAGAAAACAAAAACAAGTGCCACAAAAAGAAGAGGGTAATGTTTTTGAAGGACTGCATAAATATATGCAAAAAAGGCATTAGGACACTTCTAACACACAGGCACAGGATTTGGAAGGCCCACAGCCACCACCAAAGAAAGTGGCTACAGGACACAGGGCCTCAAACCCTATGACATTTAGTCAACCACAATTTCCAGAATCAATATCACCCTCATCTACACAGGAAGAGGAGGGTGGGAATACACCTCAACAGGACTATGACTCTGATTTACAGGGGGACATTCACCACAGCCCAGACCCATGGGACGATTATGATGTGGTTCTGCCGGACAACAATATGGAACCACCAATTCCTAGCAAAGCCTCACCATCTGATGACACTTCTTCTTACAATAGAGTCATACAGAGGGCTGCAGATTATCATAAACTTCCTATGCAGACCACAGAGCAATAGACAGATTTCTTAGCTGAAACATTCTCCTGCACAGACCGTACAGTACAATATCTGCCTATGATTGGCACAATGTTAAATGTCTCAAAGGACATCTTTAAGGACCCATTAAAATCCAGGATGCTTACACCATGTATTGAAAGGAAATACAGGCCTTCATCTTCAGACCCAATATACATCAGGGGTCACCCTCCAGGAGACTCCCTAGTGGTCACGACTGCAAGTAAAAGAACAGAATCCGAGGGCACAGGAGAAGCACCTCCTCCTGGCAAGGAGAGTAAGTGTGTCAACGCGGCTGGGAAAAGGGTGGCCACAGGACATGCCAAACACTGGTTTACTGCAAACTCAGTGGGTCTACTCTCTCGCTACAACAGAGCTACTTGGGATTAAATGCAAAACTTCATGCAACATCTCCCAGAACAGTATAAAAAGAGAGGAGAAGAGTTAGTAGCAGAGGGAAAAAAATCTCCAATGCAGTCATCAGGTGTGCACTGGATAGCGCAGACACTGCGGCAAGAGGCATTAACTGCTCTGTTACACTGCGCAGGCATGCGTGGCTACGCATATTTGGCTTTAAGCCAAAAGGGCAACAGCACATTCTTAACATCCCCTTTGATGGATAAAGGGAATGTCCAAAATTGCCACCACAGAAAGCCCCATGAACCAATATCATCAACAGACAGGCTGAGGATATTAGAGGTGGCTACAAATATAGAGGAACGGGTAGAGGTACACCCTCAACGGGAGCCTCTACCATCAAACAGTGACTCCCCAAGACACCCCCCCCCCCCCACCCCGATCACAAATCACCTGTCGGGGGGAGGCTACAACAATTCATTCAGTTGTGGTCAGAAATAACATCAAATCAATGGGTATAATACATCATCAGTCAGGGATATTGCCTAGAACTAAACCAACAACTGCCAAATATCCCACCAAAGAGACACATACTAAATCCACAGCAGCTACATCTGCTAAAGAAAGAAGTAAAAGCATTACTACAAAAGTGGGCCATAGAACCAGTCCCGATCAAACATCTCAACAATATTCCCTCTACTACCCAACAAGAACGGGTCACTACATCCAATACATGACTTACGCCCTCTCAATCAGTACATCGGAACACACATGGTAACACTTCAGGATGTGATACTATTACTACAGGAAGGCGACTTCATGACTACATTAGATCTGAAAGATCATACTTTCATATCCCAATTTACCCGGCTCATCAGAAATATCTCCGGTTTGTGGGCATCATTATCAATTCAAAGTACTACCATTTGGGGTAACAGCCCCTCGAGTATTCACAAAATGTGTAGCTACACTAGCTGCAAAACTAAGAGAAAACATACATGTGTTTCCCTATCTGGACGACTGGCTGATCAAGAGTTCCAACAAACCAAAATGTCTGCAGGACACTCAAAACACCATCAACCTATTATACAAATTGGGATTCACAATACATGCCACCAAGTCCCATCTACAACCTCTCCAAATATAGCCGTATCTTGGAGCCATGCTCAGTTCCATTACAGCAAAAGCATACTCCAATCCACAGAGGGTTCTCAATCTTCAGAACCAACTGACTCTTTTTTAGTTACATCGTCGCCTGACAGTTAAAACAGTGAGATGTCTTCTTGGTATGATGACCTCTTGCATAGAAATAGTTCCACATGCAAGATTACATATCAGACCCCTACAGGAGTGTTTAGCATCACAATGGTCACAAGCGGGACAACATGGAGGATCTAGTGTTGGTTTCACCCAAGGTCCATCAAGCGTTACAATGGTGGAACTCGAAAAACACATAAATGGGAAGAGCCTTCAGGGACCCAATCCCACAGGTAACAATTACAGCGGATGCATCACTCATGGGCTGGGGTGCTCATATGGAGGTCATTGTGGTATAGGGGCATTGGTCTCCACAACAACAGACATTGCACATCAATATATTAGAGCTGTTAGGCATTCAATTGGCTCTCAAAGAGTTCCTACCCAACATATTGGGGACAAATGTCCTTCTACGAACAGACAATATGACAGCAGTGTACTATAATCAGAAACAAGAAGGGACCAATTCATTGCAACTTTCTCAACCGGCACAAGTGATATTGAAATGGGCCAACAAACACAGTCCACCTACTAGCACAGTACATACCAGGAGAGGACAACTCACTAAAAGTCCTACTAAGCAGAACGCAACAGCAGGTACATGAGCGAGAAATCCACACTCTGACACTACAAACGTACTTCCAACGGTGGGGAAAACCAACTGTAGATCACTTTGCCACCGTAGAAAACACAAAATGCCAAAACTTCGAATCCAGACATCCACAATCCAAGGGCAATGCTCTATGGATGAACTGGCCAGGAACTTTTGCGTACACCTTTCCACCACTCCCACTCATTCCATCGTCAGGAAACTCAGACAGACTTCATTAACTATGATACTCAAAGTCCAACATGGGCACAGCAACCTTGGTACACAACTCTGCTGGAGATCTCCCTTGTACCTCATGAGAAGCTATCTAACATTCCATATCTTCTCACTCACAGTGGGGGCAGAGTCAAACACCTAAATGTTCAACAACTCATTCTTGCAATCTGGCTCCTGAGGTCATAGAATTTGGATATCTAGAGTTGCCGCAGGAATGTATGAACATTCTAAAGAAAGCCAGAAGACCAACCACAAGGACCTGTTATGCAGCAAAATGGAAACATTTTGTCCACTACTGTGCTGCAAACATCCAAACCATCTTAAGAACAACTAGTATGTTACTTGCTACATCTGCAAAAAGCACATTTAGGATACACATCTATACATTTGCATCAAGCAGCAATTGCAGCGTACCTACAAAACAAAAAGCACCAATCTCTTTCCCATATACCTGTCAAAAAAGCATTCATGGAGGGACTTAAAAGAGTAATTCCACTACGTACACCTCATGTACCAACATGGAGCCTAAACATTGTGTTAACAATGCTAATGTCCACACCATTTTAACCAATGCATAAATGCAAAATCAGTTACTAACATGGAAAGTAGCATTCCTTGTGGCCATTACATCACTACAAAGAGTTAGTAAAATACATGCACTCACTATTGAGGAGCCTTACTTTCAAGTATTTCAAGACAAAGTTCACCTACACACAAACCTAAGTTTCTGCCGATGGTCATATCACTTTTCCATTTAAATCAGACATTGGATTTACCTGTTTTTCTTTCCAAAACCAGAAACAGTTGCAGAAAGAACATTACATACACTATATGTAAAACGTGCTCTTATGTACTATATGGAGAGAACAAAAACTTTCAGGAAAACACAACAACTATTTGTAGCCTTTTTTAATCCCACGAAAAGGCAATCCAATATGGTAGGAAGTAGGCTCTTCATATAGTATACCAAACAGAGGTATACTGTGCAAAGAGTCCAGGTATTCCCTTATGAGTGGACAGGGGCTTGCTCTAGCAATCCCAAGGTGCTCATTACGGGAGTAGTTTGGTGGAGCAGCCTTAGGCTTATCCGAGAGGAGTGTTGGACAGCTGCAAATGCACACATGATTAGTAAGTGGTACACACGACTCAATAAGGAGATCCACACCAATTTATAAAAATAGCATGTATCTTTATATATATTTAGGCACCAGAATCAATATGATCAGGTAAGTATGTTTCGAGATAGAAATACTATTAGGTTTCAAAAGTCAACACTTAGTGCAATTTTCATAGGCAGCAAAGTAACCCTTTGGAGGAAAAACAAATACTGCATACAAGTTCTTTACAGCGACTTACGGGATCAATCCTCAGGGCTTAAGGTGAGTACAGGGTAAGGTCCAAGGCAGCACCAGCAGGTCACCTCCAGCGGCACTAGAGCGGCCAGGTACAGTGGTGCAATACAGCGTTGGGTGCCCAATGTTAGCCAGTGGGGATCGATCCGGTCGAAAAGAGGTTGCAGGTTTGAACCGGGAGACCAGTCAGCCTAAACCAACAGGGGGGTTCAGGTCTTGCGATGCTTGTGGATGTGGGGACGCCTTCGGTCCTCTTCTCCACAGGCCAGGGGCGACAGGTGCAGAGGTGCTTTGAGGCATTGGGTTTTTTGTCACCGGAGACACTCGCTGCAGGCAGCGTCTGGAAGTCCACAGCGGGAAAACCTGAGGTGGGCTTTGTCTCTGGAGAGTTGGGGGACCACGCTGGCACCATTGACCCACTTCAACTCTGGCTTGGAGCGACGGGTGCAGTGGCGCAGGCCGGTGTCGGGTTTACGCAGTATGAAGTCCTCATCGTTCTTTCTTTGGTACCTGCAGGATGCAGGGGAACAGCTCCACTGCTCCATGGGATTTCCTGGGTCTTTGTTGAAGTGCTGGCGGTCCTCCCGGGCTTTGGAGGCATAGCAGCTTGCAGGGCGAGTCGACTTTGGCGCAATTGTCAGGAATGGGCAAACAGGCCGGCAGGGTTGGTGCCAAGTCAGTTGCTTCTGCCTCAGTTCTTGCTTTTCGCAGCTTGTCAGCCCTTCTTCTTCTGGGTCGGCAGGATCTGATTTCCTGGTGCCAGTGGCTCCCCTAAACACTAGATTATGGGATGTTAGGGGAGTGTGGGGTAATAGCCAATGGGCTACTTACCTCTGGGGTCACTACCCCCCCTATATGACCACTTCCTGTGGGAAATGGGCATAACTCTGTCCCAGAATTCCTAAGTTTGCCATCACAAAGATGACAGACTTCTGATTTTTGTATTCAGTTCAGTTAGCCCACCTTAGGGGTGGAACTAGCCTGAAGGTGAACACGCATCTGACTACTAATTTTCCTGCCTGTCCAGGCGCCAAATGGGCCCAGGACATGAGGGGGGAAAGCGGGGGGGGGGGTCGGTATTCTCTCCTATGAGGGAAGCCAGGCTTGCATACCAAATGTGGTGGGCTCTTTGAAGCTCCCTGCCGTGAAATGCTAATTTGCAGGTCATCCTGTTGCAGGGGGTGTAAACGCGCTCTGCCCGAGCAGGCTTTGTTATTGACCTCCTGAGAGCAAAGCTCTTCACCCCTGCAGGTCAGAAACTCTTCTGTGGTGGCAGGCTGACTAAGAGCAGTCAGTCAGCACACTAGCAGTTCGTAGGTTTTCAGGGGGCACCTCTAAGGGGCCCTCTGGGTACATGTATTAATACATCCATCACTGGAATCAGTGTGGGCTTATTAATACCAGGTGTTTGATACCAAACACCTCTAGTTTCAGTGAAGCCATCATGTAGCTGTGAAACTCGGTTTTGACCAGTGCCCAGCAGATGTGTTTAAAATGGCCTCCCTGAGCCACTGCAAGAGGAGTACTGCTATACAGTCTATGCATAGCATGTGTATCTGCTGCCAACTCATGCTACAAATAGAGTATGTTACCCTGTAACATGTATCCGTAGTGCGTAGTGCTGCTGATTCACATCCACCCTCCCACCTCCCCTGCAGGTATTGGATGGTGACACAAATACACAGAACTTTCAGCATGTGCAATAGCAAACTCTAACTTAGCAGACTATATCCTCACTTCCCGTATGGCATAGAAAAAACAAACTAACAAAGGAGCTGTTGAACATGCGCAGTACCTCGAGGAGGAGGGGATACGATTCACAATGCTGACCATAAAAGCTCCTTGTGAGAAACAACTTGCAGAGTCTGGGCCCAACACCAGATGGCAGGAGTGTGCATAGCATGTGAATCTGCAGCCCTACTCGCTAACAAATAGATGCTTAAGGGTAAGTGACATACTCTTTACTTGTCCCCTGTCTTGAGATTTGCGTTATCCTTGCTCAGCAGGATCTGGCAGTGGCTATATAAATGAAATTGCTACTAGTGGTGCACTTACTGAAAGGTTTGCTTGATCTGTTCCTGCCAAATCCTTTTATTGTTCCTCAGTAGGATTTGAACCTTGTTTTTGGGCCGTTGCACAGTTACCCCGGTTTGACATTTTTTATTCTTAAAGCAGCTCTGCTTGTGGCAGTTACTTATGATTACAGGGTTGTAGAACTTCAGGCCCTTTCAGTTTGTCTTCCCTGCACAATTTTCTACCTGGTTCAATTGGTCCTTCATGTTTATCCACATACCTTTCATCACTCCTGCACATCCGGATAAGGAGGAGGAATATCTGCATAGGCTGGGCTCAGGGGGGTAGTGTCCTACTATGTCGACCACAAGCAACAGGACAGAGTTGATAACTAGCTCTTTGTGAGCCATGCTGCTACAGGTACTTGCAGAGCCTTTGCTGTTGCCCATATCTGTTGAGCAACTACCTGGTCATCTTTGCATACCTTTGGTATTCACTACTGCCTTACGTCTCAGGCGCACACTGACAGGTACATTTTACTCCTGGGAGGTTTTGCTTTGGATCTCATTCATAAGTTGAGGAATCTGCAGGAAGATGTATCCATGAGAAGAAAGTTACTTACTCTCAGTAACGAGATTTCAGGTGGATACATAAATCTCCCCACAGAATCTTCACCACCATCCCCTATGAGCTAGTGCCATGATTAATAAAATGTCAATATATGCAAAAATGTTATGTGGTGTATTTGTTGCTGTCATGGCTCTGTTGGTTTCTCTCTGCCGGACTTAATGTGGAAAGGAAAAATATCAGTAACTGATGCCAGCTTGCTGGTTGGCACCCAATATACTTCATTGACATTACATTAGTAGCCAGTGTTACGTCTGGAGCCATGTAGTACCACCTGGTACCACTGGCCAGTCATTGCTGAGGAAAACGTTTTTCAGACCAGTCTGAAACCTGTACAAAGTATTAAGGCGACCGATCAGTGGAACAATTATGTATTCACCAGAAATATTGTCAACTTTTTCTTTTGTTTTATCAAAAACATTTCTTTAAAAATACATATAGAGAGGCTTTCATTTAGCCCGATTCATCCATTGGTCTGTTTTAGTGTAATTAACATTTTACTTTTGCCCACCACAGTATACAGGGCAATAGGTCAGCCCACTTCTGCCATTGGATCTTCTCACTGTGAGTGACATTTTGTAGTACCACGGTAATCTACAAATGCTGCACAAGAATGCATTTACATGCTGGCTGTGAAGAGCCAGAATTTAAGATGTTTACGAAAAGTTAGATGATCCGGTTGTGCATAGAGTTTTGCTTTGAAGTAGGAGAAATAGCTTCCACCTATAAAAGTTTAACAGACTATGGGTAAAAGTAAAAGGAAAGCAGAAGACAACAGAAATGTGCAGAATGGAGTATAGAGGTTGAATCAGTTGCAAATGTACAAGACCCCTTACCATTGATTGGTTCATGGCAGAGACACAGACTCTTGGAAGCTGAGTGTCTAGCCACGGGAAGTCAAGACAGCTTTACCGCGTGTGCAGAGATGCTGTAGATGTATGGCAGTGAAGACCAAAGATTGTGCAGCTTCTTTCTGAGCAATTTGAAGCCTTGTTGCCAGAAAGCAGGGAAAGTCTGAGGTAGAAAGAGCTGCCATAGCCAGTCTAGACAGGATGATGGGCTGGGCACCGGTTCTATTGCACTTAACAGAAGGGCTGCTAATATATTGTTGAGCATCTTGGTGTAATAAAGGTACTTCGCTGTCACTTTGTTGACCTGGAATTAAAGAGCAAGAGACTTATCACAGAGGAATCTAAGGTTCCAAACCTAGTTGAAAGAGATGGTCAGGTGTTGACAAAATCAATTTAGAAGGCAAAATGATGGGGTTACGGCCTACCAGCGACCCTCTGTCATATCTGAGATGATCTTTAATGAATTGGAGCTCATCCAAAAGGCCATCTTTGAAAGATACTTGAAAGATTCTCTGTACTGAGCTTCCCAAGCCTTTTAATGATTTGTGTGTCATCAGCATATGTCATTAAAGAGAAGCTAATACTGTGGATCCGTTGGAGAAGAGCTGATTAGATAATAAAATTATTATTGAGATACTCCATTTGTCAGAGGTTTGAAAACAGAACCAAAAGGTCAATGGACTGCCGCCAAATGATTCTAGAGAAACACCTGGATCCAAGACCGAGCTTTAGTGCACATTCTGAAACTCTGATGACAGGATAGCTGGTTCTACTGGGAGACAGTGTCAAATGCTCTGTGGGCCTTGGGTCCTTTTCCGTGCATCTGAGAACAGCATAAGAGCAGACACATTTTTATTACAGTGGATAGAAACCATCCTCTACAGGGTCAAGCAACTTGTTAGTTTCAATAAAGGAAGGCAGCTATTGTTTTTTTTTATTTTTTATAGATAACGCTGCTACTACACACCAGTTGCAGGCTAAGTAGGCTGAGCCCAGAGTCACTTCAAGAGCCCTTCCACCTTCCCTCCAAACTTTCACAGCCCCTTAAGTTTGGGAAAAGGGAACCAAGATAGAAATCTTTCATTTGATGCCCCCTAGCTTCTGTGAGCCATGAGCCACCCAGAGATCCAAGCCAGAACAAAGTTAGCAACAGCAGGTGGCTTTTGACTGTGCAATTTCTCATTTAAATCTGTTGTTTGTGTGTGAGCGCCTGATTAGGACTTCCTTTTTAAAAACTGTACTAAAGTGACAAAATGACAGAAAACCAACTCAGTAAAGTTAACCGAAAACCTAACTTAAGCGTTTAGAGGCTTCTTAAGTTGTTTTGTTTGTGTTAAATGGTGTTTAGAAGTCAGCCTGTTACTTGGTTTTGGGGTGTTTGCAGAAGGATTTTTAGGTGTTTGGTAACATTTCAAGTTGGTTTACATTGGGTATTATCCACAGTGTTTAACAGGAATTAAAAAGTATGTATTGGGCTAGTATGCAACCAAGGAGACTTTGAGATGAGCAACAGCTCTCTGCCCCCTTAGCACACCTGTTGCAGGCTGACTGGGCTAGGTCCAGAATCACCAGAACAGACCTTCCTACTCCCCTCCCATCTTACACAGCCCCTCCATTTTAAGGTAATCTGATCTATAAAGCTAGAGTTTCTATTTCATGTAGGGCGTAGGCTTCTATTGGTTTCCACAGCTGGGACTTTTATTGGCTGTAGGATTTAGGTCTTGGACTCCTTTTGCTTCCCACAGCTAGGGTTTCTGTTGGATGTAGGGCTTGTGTACCTATTGGTTCCTTCCGCTAGGATTTCTGTTAGCTGTAGGATTTAGGGCTTGGCCTTCTATATACCCCTAGGTCTAGGGTTTCCCATTGGCCCATGTCACCTGATCACTAGAGTAATTTAAATAGAGAGTTTAGGGTGTCCAGATAAAGGGTGTCAGTTTAAGGGTGCTGCCTCTTTGGACCGGGAATGGGCCAAGAACCACAAACTGTATCTCCATCTTTAAAACTCCAGGTAAGCAACCATTCTTTTACACAATTTATATCTACTACTACCCCTATAGACTATCTTTCCTAAATACACACCCCTCATATACATTAATAGGGTGAACAAAACTACTACTGAACCATCCAAATCATCCATATCAATCAATCAATCAGGGTTCTTATAGAACACGGTTAATCACCTGTTCGGGTCTCAAGGCACTGGAGGGTGGGTTCTGCAGTTCAGTCGAAGAGCCATATAGCCTCATTAACAGCAGAACCACCACACCTACACCACGCATAAAACCACATCCCAAACAACTAACAGACACAATGTTACTTGCTAGGAGAAAATTAAAAATGAAGGGATTACATGAACATATGATACTTATGTTCTCTGAACGCACCTTTCCCCAGAACCTCCATTCAAACACCATACAACACAACAGCTACAATACCAATACCTTCCACTAAAAGTCCACACACACACTTGTGAATCCTCAAAATTCTCTAACCCAACAACCTTCCTGCCACCTCCACACAAGCTGCAACCACACTACCCCCCTCAACTACCCACACCAATATCCAGTATGCCCCTGTTCCTCCTCCCATACTTGACTACATGTTCCCCTCCAGCACCATGACATCAAGGGAAAATAAGCACAACAAATAAAATGCCTACTCTTCAGCGCGAACAAAAGTTGCTTCAACATTTTTGATCTACTCTCTGAAACCACACCATACATCACCTTCATTACAGAAATATGGTTCAGTAAATACTTTGCATCCACATTCCACGAAGCCATCCCACCTGGACTTGGCTTCATCAACAAACATCATCTTTGCTAAATTTGAGAAGTCATGGGCGTCGTCCATAAAAAATCAATAAAAGTAACACATTAAAAGCCACACCATGGATGGCTGCAAAACCTTGCTAATATGATGTCACCCAACTGCAATTATCACTTCAATTGAATATATAGACTACCCCCCTGCAATGCAAACTTTATACTAGATACAGTGACCATGACCCATCTTAACCACCCAAATCTATACATTTTAGGAGAGCTCAACATATGGTCTATCTGATAGGGACTTCTAGCTGCAAATTCCTTACCTTAGCATTATCCCCAGGTGTCAGACTGTATCCGGAATTTTTTCTTGAGTAGTACCCCTACACGCCGGTAGGTGGCATCGTTTGGCTCCGCATGGCGTTGCCGCCATCATCCGAGCCAGAAATTAGGTGCACCGTGCCTATGTAGGCGCTTTTCCAGCGCGCTGACGTCAGTTGTTTTCTTTCCACACCAGTCAGCGCAAATATGGGGAGAGCTACCCCGTAGTCAATTTTTGACTAACTTTGGCCAGGTACAGACAAATGGCCAGAGGGCCAACAAGCCGAACCAAGAGGGGAAACCCAGGACTAAAAGGAAGTGGAGACAGAATCCTCCAGCTAAACATCCAGGTGGGGCATATATGAGGGGGCATCCATGCTAGTGCCCATCTATCCCCAGAGCTACACCTTAGAGCCACGGGAGGCCGTTAGTCGAATAGATGGAGGCGTGGAGCCTGGAGGTTCAGAAGCACAGATATTCCATGCAGGACATATAGTCAATAAAAGGCTGTCAGAGGCGAGAGAATCTTTTTTCAGAAAGCACTGTCTTGTGCAATAACTGGTCCATAGCCAAGGTGTGCCATAGCAGTAAACCAGGACACTGCTGAAGGAGCAGATGTGGTTTTCCAAGTCAAAGCTAGAAGTTGTTTTGCTGCTCCAGTCATGTGACGGACAAGGTACCAATCTGCATGAGTCACCGCCTCAATTCTGACCGCCCTGACCCCTAGGATGATTGTGCTGGTATAGAAAACCCTAGTGTGTTCTTGATGTGCCTTAGGATTTCTTTCCAGAATACAGTAAGGACGGAACACAACCGCCATATATGCTGAAAGTCCCCGACCTGTGTGCCACATCTCCAACAAGTAGCCGGGGATGCAGGGAATACGGTGTTTAAACGTTCAGGGGTGTAGAATCATTGTAGCATTAGTTTATATACCGATTCTTGTTGTGAGGTGCTTCTATGAGTCTTAGGAATTTCACGCCAAAGGAGTTCCCGCTGTTTCTGGGAGCTGCCCAGGGTACTATCCAATTCCCATTTAGTTTGGTAGAGGTGACGGGGAAGTAGGAGGGACTGTTGTAGAACCCTATACATTTTAAAAATGAGACCTGTGGATCCCTCAAGGTCTCGCAATAAGGTTTCAAATGGGGTGAGCGATTGAGTGGCACCTGCAGCATTGGTGGGGAATAAAGCCCAAGGGCGAAGTTGGAGGTACTGATGGCGGGATGTATTGGAAACAGTGAATATGCGTTTACATTGCTCAAGTGGCTTGATTGTCGACCCCTGGAATAGATCCTGCAGGATCCCACATTAACCCTTTTCCCAGTCTAAGAAAGAGCCTGGGGAACGGCTGAAGTAAAGTCCAGGTTAAGGGCAATTGGGCTATTCGGGGAGCGAAAGAAGGTAAGGTCTCTCCCTATCGCCAATCTGTCCTAGATTTTGAGGACTGTGCGAGTCAGGGTCGCCAAGTATGCACTGCGGGGGCGATGCTGTCTCGGGAGCCAGGCCAGGTCCCATAGCGGCCTGCATGCCACTGCCTGGTCCATATGTAGCCAGTGCTTTTCACTTTCCATGACCACCAAACTCAGGAATAAAGCGCAGGTGCGTAGCCCAATAATAGTATAAAAGGTTAGGGTACATGAGGCCTCTGCGGTTTCGGGGTAGCATCAGTAAAATATTCAAAATACAGGGTCGTTTTCCCTTCCAGAAGAAGGATCGGAGGTCTCTCTGCATGCCTTGATGTCATCGGCTGGGATAGGTGTAGGGAGTGACTGGAATAAACATAACAAGCACGGGAGGATATTCATCTTCACCATATTTATACGACCCAACCAGGAAATGGTTTCTATCTCCGCAGGTCCTCCGTTATGGCCCTGCGAAGCGGCGTCCAGATAGCACAGGACCAAGTCTGTAAAGAAGAGGCAATGGCGAGTCTAGGGTACTGTATAGAGCGCAAAGCCCACTGGAAGGGGACGAGCTCCGCCAGACATGGAACCTGTTGAGGTTGAGTATGTGGGATTTGGTCATATTGATCTTATAGCCCGAGACTGGCTCAAACGTACGAAGGCACTAGATCACAGCGGGAAGAGAAGTTTCTGGCTCCATTGGTGCCAGTAACAGTACTCGGATGGTAGCTGTAGGTGCGATGTAAGGGGTCATGATTTTGCTAATCATTGTGGGGCCCAGACCGATCTTGTATAGGACTGTGCGTAAAAAGGCCCAACTGACTTGATCAAACGCCTTCTCTGCATCGAGGGAGAGAAGGCAGGCTGAGATATCGTGTGCCCGGACTTTCTCAACCAGATGGGCAAGACGCCTGATGTTGTCCGCACCCTGTCTTTGTTTGATAAAGCTGACCTGGTTGGGGGTCAATCAACCCTGGCAGCAGGATTTCCAGACGGTTAGCCAACAATTTGTTATATAGCTTGGCATCTGTGTTCAGTAATGCGATTGGCCGATAAGAGGTGCACAGTGTAGGGTCTTTACCCAGCTTAGGGATGAGCGTTACCTCAGCGGCCGACATCGTTGGTGTGAGGTCTGTGACATGCGTGAAAGAGTTGTAGCAGTCAAGCAGAGGCAGTTTTAAATGGGAGGAAGAAAAGCTTATAAAAAGATACTGGTAGGCTATCAAGGCCCGGAGTCTTTTTCACCGGGAGCCCCCGAAGGGCACAGCTCAGCTCGCCCGCTGTAAAGGGGTCGTCAAGCTCCAACCTGAGGGTCTAGAGGAGGCCAGGGACAATCGCAGAGGTAGGAATCAATGGAAGCTGGTGCACCTCTTCTCTGGAGTAAAGATTCTGATAGTAGGCCTTAAGGGCCTCCTACTTTTCCTGTTCCTGGATGGCCCAAGTGGAGTTAGCCATCCGTTTAGAAATGTGGGAACGAGCATATTGCGCTTGCAGTCTGTGGGCCAAGAAAGTGCCTACCTTGTTACCCCCTGCAAAGTATCTTTCTTTAAGGGCCAGGAGTGATCTCTCTACCTTGTTGGCCCGATGTGCCCTCGGCTGGCCTATCAGCACCGCCACTTGCCGTTTACCATGTGCCATGGGGTGCTGTTTATCTTTAAGTTCCAAGGAAGAGATTTCCTCAGTAAGATTGGCTTCAGACAGGTGAGACTCTCGCATTCTTGCTTTATACATGGAAGAGATGACACCCCGATGAGTTGCCTTGAAACCATCCCAGAGCATGAGAATAAAAGGAGTAGTCCCTTATATCCAGATGTAGGTAGCGCCATGCATCAACTAAGACAGCATCCACAAGCTCCCACTGGAGCTGGCCAGACATGGCACCAGTGCCCTGAAAGTGTGTGGTGTTCCTGTCCAATTCGGGATCCCAAACTAGATGAAAGTCCCCCCCTCCCCCCACCATAATGTCAACCCTGGCAGACCCCATTTGGCTCTTAAGGACCCCGCGTAAAAATGTGTCTTGTGCTTGATTTGGGGAGTATAAGTTGGGGAGTGTCAAGACAGATTTTCCCCTTTCGACCGTCAGGGTTAAACCCCCCCCCCCGCGAGGTCCCGGGAAACCTTCAGTAGCTTGGAGTAGATAGAAACCTTTCTTGAGGAGGATAGCAACCCCCGCTGTTGGCTGGGGTACCAAGGGTGGGCTATGCGAGGGCAATCTTCCTTAAGTAGGTGCGTTTCCTGTAGAAAAATAACATCTGAATCGTGCTGGAGGAGGAATCACCAGATTTGTTTCCTCTTGCTGGGGGAGTTGAGCCTTTTGACATTTAGGGACTAGAGTTTAGTCTTGGTCAGGGACCCCATGACCTAGAGAAGGTGGGCAGTGCTGTCTGCAAGCATGGTGATTCCACATGGGCCCAAGATGGAAAGCAACCGGGGTCCGGCCCCACCTACCCCAGATCGCAGGAGGCTCATAGTCAGGAGGAGGGAGAAAAAAGGGAGTAAACCAGGGTGAAACAAGCAGGCCAACAGGGCCCAACGAAATGGACTTCTCCATCAGGAGATGGGCAATAAAACCCATCTGACCCTATAGAGGCGCCACCCTCGACGAAGCGAAGCCCGGTAAAGGTGGGGGAATTGGCAACTGGCACAGCAACTCAGCTGCCAAACCCCGTATGGCAGGGTGTAGTAGTAAATGACAGTAGCTGGTATGAGCAATATATCTGACTTGGTGGGAAATGTACAAAAGGACCCAGGTCCGTGGACCATGCAAAGTGAGGGACATCAGACTGACAGGGAGTGGCATTCCATATGTTCAATGTTTGTGCGGCGTAGAAGAGTCCAGCATTTAGCTTGCAGCATCAGTGGGGGTCTGTTAGCGTTCTTGTTTCATGTTATGTAGATGTGAGATGATATCCTCTTTGGCAGCATGTAGGGCTTTTGCTTTGTAGTGGCGATCTGGGCCACGGCCTCGGACCATCTGCCAAGCAGGACGCCAATGATCCAGTCGTTTAGGTGGGGCGGTGGGTCATCAGGCAGACCCAGTAAGCGTTTAGCCTCCGCCAGCAATCTCACCATGCGCTGCTTGCTGATCCAGTGAAAAAAGAGTCCAAAGGGGTGGGCCCATTGATACTTAAGGCCCAGGTCCTGTAGTTTAACGATTTGCCCTGTCCAGGACGAGTGGCTGACCCTCGGGTCCCCCCCGGATGGCTCGGAGCAAGTCATGATGTCGTCCCCCTCCGCACCCGCATGCGGATATTGTTGCGGCGGCTGCGGTTCTCAAGGTCCTCCTGTTTGGCCTGCAATTTGTTCTGTTGTTCTTCCAGAGTGACCATGTGGCGCCAAATCAGCTCCAGATCCTCCGCACGAGAGTCAGTTGTATGTTCCAGATCATCCACTCTCACATATGGAGGTGATGTTGGTACAAAGCTCATGGATGCAGCTTTTAAAATCCGATTTGAGGGAACCTTTTTCCAGCAGTTCCATGTCCAAAGGCCCCAGTCGTGTGTGGACGGGAGGAATGCCGTCAGAAAGGCCCCTACCGACAGAGACAAGCAGTACTTGCACGGGGTCACTCAGAAGTGCCCAACGAGGATACAGGGCAGTACTCTCCTATTCCTGCGATCACTGCCCCCTTGGCACCAATATCAGCCCTCTCACTGCCCACCTAAACCCCTGCGCCTACAGTGAAGAGCAGGCCCTCTCACCTCTCCATTGAAACCTCTGCCGGGCAGATCAGAGGCGACTCCTGTGTCACGATGGTTACTGATGCACTGATGAGGGGGCCTCCAGGTCCTAGGGCAGGTCCGCAAACTGCAGTAGTGGGGGCCCCCTCAGGGGAAGCCGCTAGGAAGTAGGCCGTCCAACAGGAGAAGCAGGGATGTGTCCAAGATTTCCAATCTCCCCAGGGCTCTCCAACACCGTGCACCCCGCCGGACCCGGGGCCCGCTTCACAATCGCCGCAATCTCTGTTTGCCCTAGACACACCTGCCAGCCGTGTAGGGGCAACGCGGGCCTGGTGCTGGATGCACCATGTGGCGACTGGCTGGGTCGCAGTCCTGGGGTCAAGGCAGGCCGAGATCGTCTCTTGCTGCTGCTGTGCTCAAGTCGTCACGCTGGGGAGGGGACACCAGCTGCAGGATGAGACCTCCGGCTTTCGATGTAGGGCCTCTCAGCGGTGTCGGTGTCTTCTGTTTGGGGGGGCCTGCCTCAGGAGGGCTGGAATGAGTTAATCAGATCAGCGTTCAGGGCTCTCCAGGGTATATTCGCCTGCAATAGGAGGGCCACACCAGATCAGCGTCCCCTGTGCACCCTCGGCAGAAGTGATCCTCGGGTGTAGAGGCTCTGGGACAATGGTGTCAGCGCCGTCATCTAGGCGCAATCGTACCTCAAGTGAAAGCTTCTTCAAGCGCACCTCAGGCGGTACAGCGCTACTGATGCTCAGGTGCAACGCTTAACCAACCGGAGACGCAGTCTGCCCGTCTCGGCCTTCCCCGGCAAAATAGTGGCCATTCCTGGGCTCTGGGGCAGATCAGGTTGTTTTGTCGCACACAGGCGGCATCTGGCCCTAATCACTGGCAGTCCCGGATGCAGATCTCTCCCCGCATTGGGATGCTTGTTATAGCGCACGTGGGGCCGTCCAGAGTGTTGAAAGGCCCATGGGAATACGGAGCTCGGACGAACATCACCCTACTCCCTTCCCAGTCAGGCCACGCCGACTAACCTTTTGGGACGTTTTGTCGAAATGTTTTGAGGTTTTTTCCTCCTGGTGTGGCAGGAATGTCATCGAAGAAGGTCAGCTTCAAGCCCTGTGGCCCTCTGTCACGGTTCAATGTCATTGACGGACCCGCACCTTGTGTGCCTCTGGTGCTTCGAGCGCGACCACGACCCAAAGGCCTGCTCCGATTCCCACACCATGCACCCGAAACCCTTGAGGGAGTGCTCTCTCAAGCTCCTGGCGGCTCGACGTGCAACGCCGCGACGATCCAGATCCCAGTCAAGAGTTCGACATCCTCGTCGCAATCGAAGTCATCAGGTAAGTCCCGCCACAAGAAAAAGTCAGCTGATGAGACATCCGTCGGCCAATGAGACTAGGGAGCCTAACTCGAGACCTGACTCCACAGCTGAGCCAGTGCCTGGACGACTCCACGCCTCCCAGGGTTTCCGGGAGTTGGAGCGACCCCCGTCCAATTGAGAGAATTTTATCAGGCTAAGCACCTCATATTTGGGCGGCCTGTTCCCTCCGGAGTGCCTTAGGGCCCGCAGGTTCAGGAGGGGTCCCTACTGGATCTACGCCGGCAGCTCCGGCGCCAGTCTGGCCCCAGGGATCCACAGATGGATCCGGCTTGGCGCCGGTTGTTCCATGCCGACCTTCCCCAGAGCTGGTCCTGAGGCCGATGCTTCCAGCGCCGGCTGCATCTTCCTCATTTATGTTCCTGACTCCAACACTGAGCTAGGGGAGCCATGCCTTCTAGGCCGGAGCCTGAGCCCTATTCCTATGGGCTAGGACTCGGGGAGGAACAGGAGGTGTCGCTGGTCTCTGAAGAATACTAGCCATAAGATACTAACTGGTGTGAGGATTGGCGGACGTCAGAGGACTGGATACTTGTCCAGATACAGGCATGCTTTCTCCCCCTAACATGGCTACGGAGGAGGGAGCTTCATTCGCAAAGGTGGTGAGGAGGAGAACCGAGGTCCTGGACCTTACCTTCCCCTCGGTGGCTGTCAAAACTAACGTCTTGACAGAAGTGCTTAAACCGGGAGTGTCCCCTCAAAACCGCTTCTTCCATTTAATGAGGCACTTACTGATGTCCTGCTTGGGACCTGGTCCAAGCCCAACACAGGGGCTCCTGTAAACAGGACAATAGCCTGCCGCCGCCACCCCAGGGGACCTGAAATTACTCCCAGAACACCCTACCCCAGAGCACTTGGTGGTCCAAGCCTTCACTTCCCACGTAAATCATGGCACATTCCGAACCGTACCACCGGATCAGGAATCCAAGAGGCTGAACAGCTTAGACAAGAAAATGTTTTCTTCCACCAGGCTGGTATTGCGGTCTGTGAAAACTGCATGCCTTTTGGGACACTATTCCCACGCTAAGTGGGATACCGTTGTGCAGGTGCTGCCAACAGTTCAGGAGGAGGCCATGGCTGTGCTCTCCCAGGCTGTTGCCGACGGGAGGGATGCCGCTAAGTTCACCATTGAATGTGGACTGGACACCACCGACTCACTGGTCAGAGCTGTTTCATCGACAGTGGCCCTACAGTGCCATGCCTGGTTGAGGACTATTGGCTTCTCTGGGGATGCCTCCCGTCTCTTCAGAGACCAGGCAGATTCAGCACTGGAGAGCTTTAAGGACAGCGGGGTTATGGCCAGATCCTTGGGCCTTTCCAATCTGCCTTTCGCTCCTTTTGTGGCCCCGGAAGGGGCTTCCAGCTGCGTCTATACCCACCCGGCCAGCGGGCCGTGCAAGCTTTCCAGCCTCTGCGTGGCTGAGGACATGGTTCCTTCTTGGGCAGCCAGAGTTAGGGCCAGTCCACCAATCCCCCTGCAGCTGCAGTCTCCAAACCCTTATGGTCTGCCCTCTTGCCATCATGGGCACCAAGCGGGAGCCAGCATCTGCCATCAACTGCCCCACTGGCAGTCTATAACATCGGGCCGGGGGCTTTTTGCAGATCGTCCGAAGGGGCTACTCCCTCCCATTCGACACTACCCCTTCCTCCATGCCACCTACTTACGACGGGCTGACGAAGGACCACCTGTCCCTTCTCCTCCAGGAAGTGACTGCTCTCTTGGCCAAGGGAGCCATGGGGAGGTGCTGGCGCCAGAAATAGGTTGTGGTTGCCATTCCTGCTACTTTCTGGTGCCCAAGAAGGACGGAAGTCTTTGTCCTATCCTCGACCTGCACTCTCTCAATTTCTTCCTCAAGAAGGAGAACTGCAAAAATGCTCACTCTTGCTCAGGTCGTGTCTGCCTTGGACCCGGGAGACTGGATGGTATCATTGGAGTTGCAGGAAGCATATTTGCACATTTCCGTCCTGCCTGCCCATAGGCGTTATGTAGTGAAGAAGTCGCCAAAGACGAGGTAAGTTCCAGCAAAACAACTTTATTTGCGGCACGGACTGCGCAGCAGCCAACACAGGACACAACCCAAATCAACTGTAAGCATACATTTAAACACTAAGTTCCAAGTTCTGTTGTGGAATGCACACGCGCAAGGAACCACGCGAGGTGAGCATTTCACAACAGGGATACGCGTAATAGGGGAAACCACTACATTATCTCCCTCCTCTAAATGTTTTTTTTAAAGGACACAAGAACAAACAAACGAGGAAAACCAAAGGAAGGCAAAGGAGGAAGGAAGGGAAGGAAAAGCAAAGGAGCCCGGAAAGAAGGAAAAACTGAAACAGAAACGAATAGGAGAAAAAGATTAGCAAAATCTCACAGGAACAGAACGACATCTATTGCTCCTACGCAACTCAAACGGGAGAGGAGCATCGGAGTGTTTATCCTTAGGCAACTCAGAAGAACTGCAAACGGAGCGACTGGAGGGCGCATGTCCCATCAACTTAACAACCCTGGACATGTTCCGACAATGTTTGTTGTTCACCCTAACAGCATTTTCACAAACCTTGTCTACAACCATGGGCTCAGAGAACTTAGCATCTCCTTTTATGCAGTGGACAGGAATATTCACACGCACAGTGTCCCCAATTGCAAATGTATGGTGAGCCGTTCTTTTTCTAGCATCAAAGTAAGACTTTTGGCATAACTGTGCTTTGGAGATATTTTCCCTTACAAGGTCTTCCACACCCTCAATGGCATTCATCTTCACCCATTTAGACATCCAGCCAGGACACAGCTTGGAGGAAGGCTTCCTTCCTCGTAATAATTCAAAAGGAGAAACCTTGGTGGATGAATGGGGGGTGGTGCGGTAAAACCATAGCATGGAGCGCACAGCATTCTGAACAATACACTTGCTAGCAACAGCCCATTGTATACAGTTGTTTAAGACCCTGTTCATGCGCTCCACAAGGCCATTCATTTGTGGGTGATAAAGAGAACTCTTGGAGTGAGCAATACCACCCTGTGCTAAAAAGTCTTGGAATTCTTGACTGACAAGCTGCACACCGTTGTCAGATACAATGGTAAAAGGAGAGCCCTCCCGCATGAAAATGTCCTTAAGGATATCGATAACATTTTTGGAATTTGGCTCGCCAAAGAAACAAACCTCTGACCACTTGGAATAGTAATCAATGGCAACGATGGCAAAGCGTGAAGAGGGAGGAAGAAGGTTGTATGGACCAACCAAGTCAATGGCAACTTTCTCTCAGGGCCCAGCTGGAAGTTCAATGGGTAGGAGAGGAGGAGTCCTTACCTTAAGTCCTTTTTCAGCATTCAAACATACAGCACACTCTCCCACAAAAACATCGATATCCTTGTCCATAAGGGGCCACCAAAAACACTCACGCAGCCTGCGCTTTGTGAGAGTTTTACCCAAATGCCCCTCGTGAGCACCACAAATCAATCTACGCCTGAGTTTTTCAGGAGGAATCAATCTATCACCACGCACCAGGATACCGTCCTCAACAGAAAGCTCAATGGAGACCTTTACAAAAGTTTGCAAGGAGTACAGTGAGTTTTTTTCCTTTGGCCAACCACCCTTAACACACTTCATGACCTGACCAAGCAAGACATCTTTAGACAATTCATCTCTCCATTCTTCCTCACTCACGGCACACATGTCACCCATAGCCATGGAGGCAATAAAACAATTGTCCAGATCCTCATCTTCACCAGAAAAAGTATCCTCATCTGCGACAGGAAATCTCAAGAAGTAGTCCGTCCTGCCATTCTTGTTACCAGGCAGGTAAGAAACTTCAAAATCATACTGTAACAACTTAGTGGACACCATGGCAATTCTGGGAGTATGTTCTTTGATTTTGTCCCCAGAAAGAATGGAAACAAGGGGACTGTGATCGGTGCACAACACAAAATGGTTGCCTCAAATGTAGGGATGACATTTTCTGATGGCCCACCAACAGGCCAACAGCTCTCTTTCAATAACAGAGAAATTCAACTCTGGACCACGCAAAACCCTTGAATCATATCACAAAGTGTTCTCAGTACCATCTTTAGTCTGGGTGAGAATAGCGCCCAACCCAACACCGCTGGCATCAACGGTGATGGTGCACCTGACATTGGGATCGAAAGGTTTAAGAATATTTGGACCAACTAATTGGGACTTGATCCATTCAAAAACTACCTGACAGTGATCGTACCAGACGAAAGCCACGCTTTTCTTTAACATGTTGGTGAGGGGTTGGGCCTTCAATGCATAGTCAGGAACTAACCGTGAGTAAAACTCGCAGAGTCCAATGAACGATTTGAGGCCAACCTTATCAGTAGGCGCTGTGCTGTCAACTATGGCCTTCACCAGACCGGGCCTCGGTTCCACCCCTTGTTCAGACAAAACATGTCCCAAGAATTCCACTTTCTCTTCTAGGAAAAGACACTTTTCCTTTTTGAGAACAACCCCTTTCTCCTGCATGATGTCTAGAACACGGAACAAGGATTCATCAAGCTGTTCCTTGGATTCACCATAGATCAAGACATTGTCCTGAAAAACAGCAACGCCCTTGACCCCTTCAAACATGTGGCACATGATCCTCTGAAAGACCGCCGCCGCAGAGGAAAGACCAAATGGCACCCTACAATACTGGAAAGTACCAATAGGTGGCACAAACACCATGAGATGCCTCGAAGATGGGTCCAAAACCACCTGGTGGTAAGCTGACGCTAGGTCAAGTTTGCTGAACCACTTGGATCCGTTAATCATAGTCAGCAACTCCGAAATCTTAGGAAGAGGGTGGGAGTCAATCCTGAAGTTTTTATTGAGACTGCGTAAATCAACACAAATGCAAAGATCCCCATCTTTCTTCCTTGCCACGACCAAGGGAGAAAGCCACAGAGAGAACTAAATAGGCTCAATAATGCCTTTCTCACACAAGTCATTAAGCTCGTGTTCAAGGCGATCTCTGACACTAAAGGGAACACTCCTAAGTCTGTGCTTGACAGGAATGGTGTGATCCTTAATCCTAATCTGATGAGTCAAACCCTTGATCTGTCCCAAACTTCCACCAAAAACAGTGGGGAAACGTCGGAACACATTCTCAGAATAGTCATTGGAGTAGACAATAGAGACCTGTTCCTTAGTTCCGGGCCTAAGAACCATCTGAAAGATCCCTTGGTGGATCCACCCCAGAATGGACAAACCCTTGATGGCTACATACACCTTACAGAGAATCTTCCTACCTTTAAATTCTAGAATGTCCTTGAAGTAACCAGCCGACTCAATCCTACGCCCCTCATAAGAAACAGGAGCCCTGTCGGGTGATTCCAAAGGGCATGAACCCTACACCTCGTGAAACATTTCCTGGGTGATCATGGTTATTCTTGCACCTGAATCCACCAACAGACACACCTTTTTATCACCAATGCCGATTTCCACGTAAGGATCTATGCATTCGGAGATGTCTCCTACGACAACAGACTTCTCACTAACTACCATAACCATATCTCTCAACTCATCCTGAATACTACGGTAATTGTCTGAGTCAGCACGTTCCGCATCAGACACATTTGCAACAGAGGGGGAATTGACCTGGCCTTTGCCAACCTGAGGAGTCGAACCACCCCGCTTACTACTTTGACAGACTTTGGCAAAATGCCCTAACTTGCCACAGGACCGGCAAGTAACGTTTTTGGCCGGGCACCCTCTACCCCCTTTGACATGAGTGGGATTTCCACAACGAAAACACGTTAGGTTGTTTGAAAAATGAACTTTCAGAACGTGGGACTACATTGATCTTAAAATACTTTGGTCTAACCGCCCCCACCAGATCATTCGATTTTTCCTCCAACTCCTTAACAGAAGGTTTGGAGAGCTCGATGCTCTTCGCAGTGCGAATAGTCTCTTCGAGGGAAGGATTACCCATAGATAACAGTTTCTGCTGGATAGTCATGTCCGAACATTTACATATGTACTGGTGTACAATTGCTCTGTAAACGCCTCAAACTGGCAATCTGCGCTTAATTTACGGAGAGCAGACACAAAAGCATCAGCATCTTCTCCATATCTTTGCTCCCTTTTGAAGAACTTGTGTCTAATGACAACCAAGCTGGGCTGAACGTCAAAACGCAATTCAAATTTCTTTACAGTTTCAACGTATTCATCAGTGTCCTCCTCCTCCTGAGCTCGTACTAAAGGTGGCAATTGTTTGAACACTGATCTACCCTCGAAACCTAAGGAGTGAAGGAGAATTTTTTTTCTTTCTGCCCTATAACGAGACGCTCCATTAGCTCCTAAGTAAGTCACAAAGGCATCATACCAATTTTTCCATGTTATGTGCGGGTTTCCAGGCACCTCGAGAAAGGGGTGTGGAGGAGAAACAGACTGCATGCTAAACGAGAAATAGATCTGCCTCGACACCAGAAGAGGCGATAGAGATAAAATACCAGAATGCAGGCGTTTGATGTAGAGAAAAAAACAGCAAAAAATAAACAAAACAACCACACAAAAACTTTTCGAGGTGTGCGTGCCACAGTGAGATGTGCGCACAAGTGAAATACCCAATCAGAAATGCGTGCCAACGTGAGCAAGAACACGCACGACAGGTAGATGAGCTGAAGTACGCACTGCCGCCGGAGAGATAAATCTACACTATGTTAGTGCAGAATAATGACACACCAGGTGTGCGTGTCACCATTGAGCTGCATGCGGACAATACACAGCCAGAGATCCAAAAACCAATGAGTGACACGTAGGGTGGCGTGTCACTGTTGCAGGAAACAAAAATGCAGCTAGTGCCAAACGCAAATATGACATGCCCGGTGTGCGTGTCCCCGTTGCAGGAAACAAAGATGCAGATAGAGCACAAAAGCAAATATGACACGCCAGTAGTAGTTTATAGGTAGCTGACTGAAGCACAACTGAGGACCAGCTTCGAGTGACACACAAAGTGTGCATGTCACCGAAAACGGAAGCAGCTTCCCAGAAGAAACGATGCAGCGCTGAATGGAACGCACGCTGACACGCAAGGTGTGCATGTCACCGGTGAAGGTTACACCAAGTCTTGCTGAAACGCAGAAGCATTCATGCAAAATCAACCAATTCAAAATGGCCGGTGCGAGCATAACATGCGTAGAGACATCACACTTTACCTCGTCCTTGGCCTGGGCCTTGTCCAGATGAGCTCCTGACCCTGAAATGGCGCGTTGCGTGACGCGGCGTAGCGTCGCAAATCCCTGCCCCCGCCTTTAAGTTAGCCGTTGGTTGCTCTGCTGCATAGGGGAGTGTGCAAGCGCGAAAACATTACCTTAAGGCGTCCGCCCCTGACTGGCCAGCAAATCTACGCCGAGTCTCAGGCTGAAGAACGTAGGGACCCACCGCCGAGTTTCCTTTTTTTGGAATGACCGGAAAGATTTCGAGGAAAACCATACGCCGATCTCGAAGGTTTTCGTGGGTTCTGCAGTCCGCTGCCGCTCGTCGCCATCATAAATGTAGTGAAGAAATCGCCAAAGACGAGGTAAGTTTCAGCAAAACAACTTTACTTGCGGCATGGACTGCTCAGCAGCCAACAGAGGACACAACCCAAATCAACTGTAAGCATACATTTAAACCCTAAGTTCCAAGTTCTGTTGTGGAATGCACACGCGGAAGGAACCACACGAGGTGAGCAATCCACAACAGGGAAACGCGTAATAGGGGAAACCACTACACGTTACCTGCGGTCCACAGTGGGCTATGAGCACTTTCAGTTTTCTATGCTCGCTTTTGGCCTTACCAGTGTCCCTTGGGTGTTTACCAATGTGATGGCGGTGGTTGCAGCTCATCTGCGGAGATCGTGAGTGCCAGTCTTCCTCTGTCTTGACGACTGGCTGTTGAAGGCGGGCTTGACCCAGGCTGTCATCTCCCACCTCCAGACTATGGCGGACCTCCTGCATTCGCTGGGGTTCACTATCAGCGTGCTGAAGTCACACCTGATACCCTCTCAGACGCTCCCTTTCATCTGAGCTATTCTGGACATGGTGGAGTTTTGGGCCTATCCTCCCGAACGGCGAGTTCAGGATATTCAGGCTATAATACTGATGTTTCCGACTCTATCCTGGTTTTTGGTGAGATTGACTCTAAGGCTGCTGGGCCTCATGGCCTTCTGCATCCTGCTTTTGACGCATACCCTCTAGCATATGTGGGCTCTGCAGTTCCAGTGGGCGCAGCATTAGGGGAATCTCCCGACCTACAGACCTCCGGGACCCCGTCCTGCCTTCTGCAACACAATCCCCGATTTCATCGCCCCTTTTGCCATTGACTCAAATCTGTCCATATTCCTATGAAACCTCCACTTCCACCTGAAGCACACCGATGACGTCAATGCGGCCAACCTCCTAGAAAGCATGGCTAACCTTGGGCTCAAGCAGCAAGTCACCGACTCCACCCACACCGCAGGACACACGCTTGACCCCATCTTCTCAGCCAGCAACAGAGTAACATACACCCACGCCAGGTAGCTCACCTGGACTGATCACCACTGCGTCCATTTCGTCATCTCCCAACCCCCCAACATCCACGCCTCCACTGCCAGCAAAACACAGTGCAACTGGTCAAATATATCAGAGCAACAATGGACCAAATCCTGCAGACCCACCACCACGAAGATCCAGAACAAGCGACTGAAAACTTCACGAACTGGATCACGACAAGCGCTGACAAAGTCGCACCTAGGAAACCCACCAACCCCAAGAAACAAACGCTAAACACCAACTGGTTCACGGCAGAACTGAAAACCCTGAAACGCGGCTGTAGAAAGATGACGACGATCCAGCAGGACCCTCGAGGAACTAAAACAATTCAAAGGAGCCCTCAGCCGTTACCACCACTTCCTGAAAAACACCAAGAAGACCACCCTAGCCACCTGCATCAATGACAGCTCCAACATCAGCAAGGATCTGTTCAAGGTCAAGGAGTTCACCAATCCATCGGTAACCGAAAACACCATCACACCCTCGCAAGCCCTCTACCACACCCTCTCAGACTTTTTCCACAACAAAATCAACACCTTCTGCCCAGACTTCACACCGCAACCCCCCACAGAGGACAACATCAACCTCCTCACGCCGACACCCACCCACACCAGCTCACCGCATGAACACCCTCATCAAGGCGGAAACGGCTGCCATCATGAGATCCATCTACTCCGAAGCTCCAGCAGACCCCAGCCCCACCAAACTTTTAACCTCTGCAATCAACCCATCAGCAAAGAACTCACCAAGGTCCTCAACTCCTCGATCACCATGGCACACTTCCCACAGAAATGGAAACATGCAGACATGAAGCCGTTGCTGAAGAAACCTTCCGCGGACCCAGGAGAACTCAAGAACTACCGACCCATCTCCCTTCTCCCCTTCCCAGCCAAGGTCATTGAGAAAGCTATCAACATTCAGCTAACCAGACATCTGGAAAACCATAACCTTCTGGACTCCTCCCAAGCTGGCTTCAGAGCAAACCACAGCACCGAGACAGCTCTAATCGCAGCCACCCTATGGAACAACAAATGGTGGACACCTGAGCTGGGCCCTACCCCCAAACCCACCAAACATGCTTGCAACCTCGGCATCATCCTCGACAGCCACCTGTCCATGAAGAAGCAGGTCAGCGATATCTCCTCCGCCTGCTTCCCCACCCTACGAATGCTCAGTAAAGTTTTCAGATGGATCCCGCCCAACACCAGGCGAACCGTCACCCAAGCTCTCGTCACTCGACTATGGCAACTCCCTCTACATAGGAATCACCACGCAACTCTTGAGGAAACTCCAGACCATCCAGAACACAGCAACCAGCCTCGTCCTCAACCTCCACAGACAGACTCACATCACCCCTCACATCAGGCAACTCCATTGGCTACCAGTCGCGGAGAGATGCCAGTCTAAGCTTTTCACCCAAGCTTACAAGGCACTACACAACGAAGGACTAATGTACCTCAACAAATCAGTGAACTTCCACCAACCTACCAGAGAACTCCGTTGTAGATCCCTCTCTCTAGCAGCTAACCAGCACATATGTCGGGTGAACAGCGGAGGCCGCTTCTTCTCCCACCTGACTTCTAAGACCTGGAACAACCTCCCCCTACACCTCAGAGCTGCTTGGTCACTTCAACAGTTCAGGAAGGACCTCAAGACCTGGATGTTCAACCACTAGGAACGGGCAACGGAATCCCTCCGCAGGACCATACAGCGCCTCAAGACCCTCACGGGTAAAGCAGATGCCCTATACAAATCCTGATTGAAGATCTCGGACAATCGGGAACTGCAATTGAGTCAGCGGCAGACCCCTCTCCCTTGCCCAATCAGATCTGATGTAGTGACAGATGGGTCACTCCTGGGATGTTGCAGCCATCTGGGAGAGGTGGAGATCAGAGGCCTCTGGTCTCCAGCAGAATCCATACTCGACATCAACCTGTTGGAGCTCCAGCGACACAGCTGACATTGAAAGCCTTTCTACCCTCCATCAAGGAAAGGCTAGTATAGGTGTTCACGAGCAACACCACCGCCATGTGGTACTGCAACAAACAGGGCGGGGTGGGGTCATGGACCTTTTGTCTCTGGACATGGCTGGGACAGCAGGGCATTTCCCTGGTGGTTTAACATCTGTTGGACTCTGAATGCCAGAGTGGACAAACTCAGCCGAAGAGGACTCTTTCAGCAGTGGGGAGAGGCTTTGTTAGATCTGCTCGTCACTGACGAGAACCTGCAATGTCAGCAGTTCTGCTCACTTGAGTTTCCAAGGCAGCTCTCTTGGAGATGCTTTTCAGCTGGAGTGGAGCTCAGGCCTCCTGTACGCCTTTGTGCCCATACTACTCCTGCCCAGAGGTCTTAAGAAGATCAGGTGAAACCTGGCCCAAGTCATCCTTGTAGCTCCGGACTGGGCACGGAGAGCCTGCTATCCCGAGCTGTTGAGCATGGCCATCGGTCCTCCAATCAGGCTGCCCCTTCGAGAGGGTCTTCTGTTGCAACAACAGGGGAGGGTTCTCCACTCAAATCTGTCATCGCTCCACCTTCGTGCGTAGAGATTGAGTGGCCTTTCTACTTCTATCTACAGCTTTCTACCTTCTACTCGAAGTCTGCAATGTTATTCTGGCAGCCAGGCGTCCCTGCACCAAAACGGTATACGCCTGCCGTTGGGGCAGCGTTGTGACATGGTGTGCAGAGAAACAAAAGGACCCTCTTTCTGCTCCCCTTTCTCAGGTTCTCCTCTTTGTTCTTTGCCTTGTCCAGCAGGGCTATGCTCTGGGCACTGTTAAGGGATACCTTTCTGCTATATCTGCTTTTCTGCGTTTGCCTAACCAGCCTTCCCTCTTCCAATTCCCTATTGTACATAGGTTTTTGAAAGGTTTGCAACATGTTTCATCCTTATGCCTTCTTTATGCCTCAGTGGGACATTAATCTGGTCCTGACGTTCCTGATGTGTGCTCCATTTGAGCCCATACACAATTGTCCTCTTAGGCTCCTTACTATCAAGACGGCCTTCCTGGTGGCAATAACATCTGCCCGTAGGGTCAGTGAGCTTCAGGCCTTGTCATCCAAGCCTCCTTACCTGTTATCTACCTAGGCAAACTGGTGCTTCGTACGAGGACTTTCTTTCTTCCGAAAGTGGTTACTCCATTTCACACAGGCCAATCCATCACTTCTCCCTACTTTTTACGCTCTGCCTCATCCCTCCAATAGGAGCGACTTCACCGTCTGGACCCAAAAAGAGTGTTGTTGTTCTCCCTTGACCACACACAAGAGTTCTGGTTGAACGACCAACTCTTCGTGGGGTATGTCAGAGCGAAGGAAGGACAGGCCTCGCAGAAGCGGGCAATCTCTCCCGATGGATCGTGCTCTGTATAAAGATCTGCTCCGCATTGGCTAAAAAGCAACCCGAGGGTTTGCGTGCTCATTCCACCAGAGCTAAAGCTGCAATCACTGCGATAGCACGCATAGTTTCGATCTTGTACATCTGCCAAGCTGCAATGTGGGCTTCCTTGCGCACGTTTAGCAAGCACTACTGCCTGGACAGTCAGGTCCGTAGGGATGATCACTTTGCCCATTTGGTCCTGCAGGAGTTCTTCGTGTGAAATTGATCCGCAGACCCACCTCCGGGTAGGTATTGCTTGGGTATCTATTCTGAGGTGAGAAATCTGCGGCTAGAAGTCTTTATTAGACTAACAAGCTACTTACCTTTAGTTAAGCCCTATCTGGTAGAAAGAGAAGTTCTTGAAATTTCGTTTAGGGCTGTTGCCTTCTGCAAACCACTTGCCGCCGTGGCTACGCCCTCTGATGCCAGCAATTTGCCAACTCTGTGGGGACGGCGAAGAGAACATAGTACACCTCATCACCATATGCAGGGAACTACTACAGGAACGCCGGACCCTCCTGAGACTGCTTTTCAACAAAAAACATATACGGTCCTGCAGGCAAGCGGTGCTGGCAAGCTTCCTCAGCGACGATGTCCAACTGAGCTGCCGTTTGGTAAAATTTCTTGTAGCCACGGAAGTCCACTTCAACAAACGGAAAAAAGGTCCAGCAGACAATAGCGTTCCAGATGCAGTGCGGAACCTAGCACTATGATCCTCACCGAGAAGGCCCACGGTCGCACTATCATCGCATCAAGAAGCACAGCGCCGGCAATCTGCGCACATCCTGCACTTTAAGAGGACAAGGTAATCTGGAGGGAATGAGGGTCCAGCTTGGAAGTCGGTCCCCACTGTTAATCTCTGGCCCAAGGACTTAAAGCCGAAGAGACCGGGGCAATGATCTTATAAATAAGCTAGCATGGCTCAGTTGCTTCCCTGAAACTCCCGCCTTCTGAACAATTAGCTCTGTGTATCCCTTTAATGGTCTTTTAGGAATCTATCTGTTCTACTGTGTGTTTTTTTGCCTTACAGGCTTTAATCATTTGTTGAACTGAAATGACGAACAAGTTAGCTCAAGGCTATGTGGTGGGCCAACCCCTGATGCCCTGTACCTACTCTTAATGCCGCTCTTGCACTAAGCACTTTCCCCGGTACATCTGCATACTGTTACCGGTCATTCTTAATGCTGCTCTCGCACTAAGCACTTTTCCCGGTACACCTGCACACTGTTACCGGTTGCCCGAACCAGACCTTTGCTAAGCATACGATTAAGAGGCTGATTGGCTAGGCCATGCTGTTAATCACAGGCCTGCAATAGCTGCCAGCCATTACTTTAAACTTATTTTATGCTTACTTTGCCATGAACCTTAGCTTTGACAAATATTTGCACACTAAGCACATCATGCACTTTCCGGTAATTACCAAGTACGAATTTTAACTAGCACCCAGGCTCTATTGATTATAGATCTTGAGGCAATTTTGTGCATACAGACCCTGCTACTTGTTCCTAAGGGCAGCACAACATTACATGCGCTTGAGTAACAAAACTGTCCGCCTAATGCTTTCCTGGCTGCCCTGCCCTGGCCTCAAGTCACCCGTGCACATGGCACTTTACTTTTTTGCTCTCCGCAGGCCTAAGATACCCTGTTGCGAATTTTGCACTCACAGACGGGGACCGGGTCAGCGCTCAGGCTAATTTTACGTCCATAAACCATTAGCCATATTTTATCAGTTTTTATCTTTCTTATTTAACAGCAATTTTTTTTTTTAATCCTTGAACTGCCACAATGGTAATATGTCATGACATGTACTTTTATTATGAAATTGTGTAAATTGACGGATGCTTGTAAAGGTTTTAATTACCTGTACAAAAAAAAATTACTTACTATCTGGGAGAGACTCTATCTAACTGCAGAATCCTTACTGACCCACACACCCGCCCCGCTCTGCGAATGGATTTCTAGAGAAAGGGCTTTCCCCTATCAGGGCCCTAGTATTCCACACCAAAAGTCATTGTGCTTTGTGGCTCTGCGCTTATGGCGTAGAAAGTCGTGAAAAGTAACTTACGTCCACGCGCTGGTGTGGCGCCTATATAGGCACCACGCAGGTCACTTCAGGCTCTGACAATGTCACACGGAGTTGAACGATGCCACCTACCGGCATGCACGGGTACTGCTCAAGAAAAAATTTCCAGATCCAGTCTGCCGCCTGTGGATAATTCTAAGGTAAGGAATCTGTGGCTAGATAGTCTCTACTAGGTGAGGTGTTACCAAAGGTAAGTAACTTGTTCGACAAGAAGAATCTGACTTAGCCACAGCTATCACAATTAACCTTGAGACCTTCAACCTCCAACAAATTATTTCGATCCCAAATCACTCTTCTAGACATACTTTGGATGTCATATTCGCTCCAATGGGACATGCCATAGTTACAGACGATTCGCCTATAAGCTGGAGCTACCACTACATCATCACAATCACAAAACTACTGCACATGCATAATTGGAGCCAACTGACCTTCTAAAGAACTCCACAAGATTCTAGCAGAATTAGCAGCCTTTAGTGCCAAATCACAGAAACACCACAATCACAAGACTTCTGTGACAAAATATACATGAAGTTGATCTCTAAATTAGAAAGAAAGAAAATGACCTTAAGGCGTACACAGACAACATCTCCCCAATACTTGAACCAGCCACCACAGAAAGAGATGAAAGCAATCTTCCACCACTACATACTTTCAATACCCTCACAGATAAAGATTTCCTCAATGTTATCATTGCCAGCAGACCATCTAAATCACATTCAGACCCACCATCTCCATATCAAACATCTTCAAATATTTTTGGAGATTGTGTAAAACTGTGAAGAGAAGGTAGCTAGAAATTTACTCAACAAGTCCCTGGAACTAGGTTAATTCTCTCCCGAGCTGAAAACCTCCTACATTAGAGGACTCCTCAAAAAGGAAAACTTTGAGTCTACAGAAATATTACTTAAACAATAAAATAACTTTTTTCTTGTGTGACAGGTTATCCATTTCACAGTATTGGGGTAGATGGAAATGTGAAGAATTATCAGTGCACTGAGCAGGAGCCTGTCATCCACCTCAACTCAGGTAAGCTGGAAACATTCCTACCTTGCCTTGTGACGGCGCAACTCGCTTTGGGTCTCTCACTGTCAGCGAGATTACTGGGTGAAATAACTCCATTCAACGGAATTTTGTATAAGAACATGTCTGATTAAGTTTCTTTTATAACCTGTTTTTCAGGAACATCAGTCAAACTAATTTGAAAACCATGTCGAAAAAAACATATTTCCCAAATAAGAGGCAGAAGACAGGAGCGAGATTGAGAGCTGTGTGGATGGGGCAGTGCTGTGCGGTATAAGAGATGGTGTCTGAAAACAGAGCAGAGTGAAATGGGAGGGAGAGGAAGACCAAAAGAGAAAGTGAGAGCTGAAGTGATCAAGAAAGAATTGCATTTCTCTGCTTGTTCTGGTTATCGCAAAGGCTAACATCAGTAATTTAATTCCATAAAAACTATAGAAAAGTGATATCCTTTTGGGGACTAACTCAAAGAACTACAACAGTCTATCATTACGTGTACACACTGCGATTGTGGTATTTAATCTTTTTTTCAGCATACATGTTGAGTCATTTTGACCAGGAACACCCGACGACCATTTTACCCCGCTGTTGGTCGCCTTCCATTAACTTCCAGTGAAAGGCCAGAGCTCTCTGCAAGGCTCACTGCATTTGTTGACCAATTTGGTAGCATGTATGGGTGTGTGTCTTTTTTGGCATATAATGAGTACAATCATAGGTAAACAGCAACACAGTGCTAGACAGAAAGTGAAGATACGACATAAGACTATTAGCAAAAGGTTTCTTAGGATGGGGAGGGTGAATCTCATCCGTGTGAGGCCTGTGTGTGCAGCAGCAGCTGTTAAGCCCCTCCTGATGATGGATGAGATGTTGTTTGAGGACATGTGTATTAATTTATTTTCTAAACTGTAAGAGCCAGGTGAGAGCTTTACGTGTGTAGGATGTTTTTGATCATTTTTTAGGCACAAGCTGGAGAAGCAATGACTCCAGATCATTTTTCGCACTGCTTCAATTTTAGTCGGGTGATGCCTTGGCTCGTTGTGCTGTGAAAATCTATACAGTGTACCCAAAATGGATGTCAGGAAATTTACAGATTATATGGTAGCTTCAGCATTTTCACTAAGGGCATGGTGCTTAGGGACAGAGGAGTGTTCAGGGATGGGGCCACTTAAGCAGTAGTGGGTCCAGATCCAACAGCAGGGCAGCCAAATGATCAGTATCTCCATCTTGGCCACATTTTGCGGTGGTGAGCTGGAGATATTCATGTAGCACCAGATGTAGTTAGCTGTATGCTCTTCAGCTGCAGTACAGGGCCCACTTGTGGTTGGTTCTATGGCTCCACTTTGTGACTTGAAAAAAGTTAGAAAAAGACACAAACACGTTTGTTTTTTAGTTTTTTTAAATGCTTTATTAAAAATAATTTGAGACAATAACTATTATTAAACATTGCACTGTGTGAATTTATGAAATATACATTGCATTATAGTTATGTGACTTTTTGACAAAGTCAGTAGGTATGCTTTATATATATATGTTGATGTGCCCACCCCTTGATAAGCCGATAGGCCCACCGCTTTTTGTATTTTGACCCTTTGACAAAGCCAGTAGGTGTGCCTTACTTAAAATGATACCCTTTAAATAGTTTTTTTTTTTAAAACAGATTTTTATTAATCATTTATGTTATCATCATAGCAGTTTAGCGATGGGTATACATTCTTAACACAAGTTCTACATGCGTATCTGCTGCCGCTATTCTTGTTCTTATCTATAAAACCCCTTACAAACCCGAGTAATAGGTTACAACTGCAGTGTTCCCCCATCCCTACCCCTCTGCGAGTTCTCTTGTTGGGGTGTAGATCGATGTATATGTCGTAGAGCTTTATATGTATCTATTAGTGGGGATTTAGAATAGGGGTTCGTGCAGTGTTAGGCTACAGTATAAGCGTTTGAGGGTGATATCGTCTCCCAAACATATGGGTGTCCCTTCCATGGGCAATGGATGCGTGTGTCAGGGTCTTTGTTCCATTAGGTGTCGTCCTCTCCCTCCGGTTCTCCCAATTCTGGTTGCGTCAGATCGTGCAATATGGCTTCCCATGCCCTGGTAATTTCTATGCTTCGCAGCCCTCTCTTGGCCTCTCTCATCAGGACCCGCCCTTCACATCCTGCCCACTTTAGGAGCTCTGCCTTCCAGGCGGTTGTCTTGGGGCCTCTTGGTGACTTCCAATGTGTGGTTATTTCCCTTTTCGCTAAAATGAGTACTAAATCTTGGAATTTACTAGTGACCTTGTTTTTGGCTGTGTGAGGGAACCCTCCTAGGAGGCAGTGGGCTGGGGAACAGGGAATTTCTTTGCCTATTGCCTCTCCTATTATGCGTGTTACCTCCTCCCAGTATTCGCGTAGGTTGGGGCAGGTCCAGAACATGTGTAGAATATGTGCCTGTTCTACACCACATCTTGGGCAAGTTTCCCTTTCCGTTTGGAAGTATCTATGTATGCGTTCAGGGGTCAGGTAGGCTCTGTGGAGTACATAATAGTTTATTAACTTGAAGCGCGTGTTTCTGGACACTTTGGGTGCTCCCGGTAATATATTGTCCCAATCTTTGATCGGGATTGGGGATCCCAAATCCTCCTCCCATTGTAGGCGCAATGCCTCCAGCGGGCACATCCCATCTGTTTGTAGCGCCCTATAGCGGCAGGAGATCGCCTTGAATGTGCCCGCCGATAGGGCTATGTAGTAGGAGCTCTGCTGGGATGGGGGCTCCGTAGATCCCGCCTTCCAGTGTTTGCGTATTGCTGTCGTGATTGCTCTATGCAATAAAAAGTGTCCCTGAGGTATTTCAAATTCGGTGCAAAGCTCCCCAAATTGCAGTATTTCTGTGTCTCTATAAAGGTCGCCCATTTTTGTTAACCCAGCCTCCATCCAGATCTCCAGGGTTCGCCAATTGTCCCTATGTAGGATCGCCCTTAGCATGTCCAATGGGATGTCTGGTGAGTACGGGATCTTTGCTCCTATTTTTTGTAAGCCCCGGCGCCAGCACTTAGCCTGCACCTGAAATGCGTGAGGGTCATTCCTAGCTGGTCTGTTCACCCTAAAGAATATTTGCAGAAGGTCACACAAAACTGGGTCACTTGGTCCTGGGTAGTCTGCCCACTGTCTCCTCTGCGCTATGCCTTACACGAGCCACTGTATTTACGTTGCTCTATAATAGCTCTCAAAATCTGGGACCGCCATGCCACCTGCCCCTGTCGGCCGTTGCATTGTGTGCAGTGCAACCCTTCGGCATCCCGAGCTCCAGATGAAGGTCCGGATCTGAGTATTCAAGTCCTTGAAGAAGGTCGCAGGGATCCATAGTGGGAGTGTGTTGAAAAAGTATAGCAATCGTGGGAGCGCTATCATTTTAAGTAGGGCAATCCTGCCAGCTACTGGGAGCGGCAGAGTACCCCAGAATTCCAGAGCTGTTTTGAGCCCTCGCATGGCTCTTCCCTCATAGAGATCCGTCCAATCGTGATAGATGTGGACGCCCAGGTATGGTAAGCAGTTAGGCTCCCATCTCAGAGTTCCGAGATCATCGGGGGGGGTTGCCGTCCGCTTCACAGGGAAGAGTCGGGATTTCTGCCAGCTCACCTTAAGTCCTGATATAGAGCCAAATGTCTCCAGTAGGGCCCGGGCCCTCGCTAAGTCCTCATCCCCTTTGTCTAAGAACAGTAGTAAGTCATCCGCATAGAGTGATATGTGGTGACAAGCGTGACCTGTTGCCAGGCCTTGGTAGTGTTGCCCTGTTCTGGCCGCGAGCGAGGGGTTCCATGGCCAGGGCAAACAGCAAAGGCGAGAGGGGGCATCCCTGCCTGGTACCTCGCTCTACTGGCCATCCCCTTGATTTAGTTCGGCCTATGCGCACACTAGCTGAGGGCTCCGTGTAAAGGAGTCTAGTCCATTTTATGAATCTCTCCGCCAGCCCCATGCTCAACATCACCTCAAACAGGTAGTTCCATTCTAGGCTGTCAGATGTTTTCTCTATATCGACCGCGAAGACTGCTGCTGTTTCGTGACCTTCTTTATTCGCTTCCAAAATAGCCAGCAGTCGTCTGATATTTCCTGCTGTGTTTCGAGTTGGGATGAACCCAGAGTGGTCCTCGTGCACTAGTGTGCTCATGTGGGGCAGTAAGCGGGTGGCAAGGATCCGACTGAGGATTTTGTAATCGTTATTTAACATCGAGAGTGGGCGGTAGGCCGTTTTTTCGTGAGCCTCCTTGTTGGGTTTCAGGATAGGGACTATAATAGCCTCTCTAGTGGTTGCCGGGAGGAGGTTCCTGTCATTGGCCGCCTTATATAACATCACCAGTTGAGGAATTAACTCGGCCGAATATGTGGAGTAAAACTCCACGGAGAGCCCATCTGTGCCTGGGGTCATATTGCGTGCCATGTGCTTTTATTTTTTTATTTTATATTTATTTTTAGAGTTTTCTATAGCGCGGACCAGACCCAGGGTAGGGTATCAGAGCGCTTTACAATGAGAGCACAGTACGAATGAGTCAGTTAGCAAAGCATAGCATACAAAGAATCAACATAACATGTTTTGATAAAGTTCGGAGGGTCGTAGCATAGTTCTGAGCCCTAGGCACAGGTTGAGAGGCAAGGGTATCCTTATTGGGATAGAGGAGGCAAGTTTGAAGATGTGGAACTGAAGTGTAGAACTGGAATGGACCATGTGAGAGTTTATGGGAGGAATTTACACATCAGGAATGATTTTGCTTCCCTTTTGAATAGGGAGTAGAAGAGATTTTTCTGATGTATGCGGGAAGCGAGTTCCATATTCTTGGTGCTGCTCCGGAGAATGCTCTGTCATAGGTTTTTTCTTGCTGAAACGCGAGGGTTTCAGGAGTAGGTTATCGGTGCTCCTTGAGTGTCTAAGTCCCCCAGATAGGGTACGTTTTGGGATAGGTACTGGGGGAATTGTGGTGTAGCGCTTTGTGAGTGATGCATGCCATTTTTAGGTGGATTCGAGCTTCATAAGGTAGCCAGTTGAGTGCTTTCAGGTGTGGCGATATGTGGTCATATTTCCTGGATCCCGTTAGGAGTCTTGCTGCGGCGTTGAGACAGGCTTTTAATGGGGCGGTTGAAATTTTGGGTAGCCCCGAGAGGGTGGTGCATCCGTACTCCAGCCTTGAGATGACTAAGGACTAAACTGCATTTTTGAGGTCCGGGTTCTCGATGAAAGGTTTAATTTTTCTAAGATAGCTGAGGTGAAAGCGTGCGTTTTTAGCTAACAGGTTAATGTGTGTTTGCATGTTAAGGTTCTTATCTAGGGTAATTCCAAGTGATTTGGTGAAGTCCACCAAGGTTGGCTTGCAGTTTAGAGCAGTGATCAGCTTGGTCCATTCCTTTGTCTCCTGGGAATTATTGGGGGGGAGATTAGAAGAAATTCTGTTTTTTGCGAATTTAGCTTGAGGAAGTTGGTCGATAGCCAGTGGACAGTCTTCCACTGCAGTTAGCTGCGGCTATTTCACTAGGTGTTATATCTTCTCCCAACAGTTGCGAATTTAGGTGTTATATCTAGATTATAACTAGGTGTTATATCTTCTCCCAGCAGTTGCGAATTTAGCTTGAGGAAGTTGGTCGATAGCCAGTGGACAGTCTTCCACCGCAGTTAGCTGCGGCTATTTCACTAGATGTTATATCTTCTCCCAGCAGTTCCGCGGTTTCCTCTGCAAGCTGTGGTATTTCGAGGTTTGCTATGTATTCCCGTATCTCCTGTGGCTCTTTAGCGAATGTGCTAGCATATAGTGTTGAATAATAGTCTGTAAATATTTCATTAATCCCTTCCTGAGTATAGACCCTGTCGCCTTCTGTGTTCTTAACTTCTAGTACAGGCGAGCCTCTTTTATCAGGATTAGCTAACCAAGCCAGCAAGGAGCCCGATTTGTCCCTCTCTGCGTGTTTTTGTCTATATAATTTTTTTAATCGAAGCATCTGAGGCGCTCCACCTGCACTGCTTCCTCCTCTTTGGCCGTTAGGAGGTCTGATTGGATCTCAGGGTGGTTCGGTCGCCTGAGCTTTAGTTCCCGCAGCTGTTTCTCAGCTTGTTCTACTTCTGTTAATAGTGTTTGCTAAATTCTTTTTGATTCGGCTATGCAATATCCCCTCACCACCGTCTTAAAGGCATCCCATTCTACTTGGGGGTGGACGCCGTCCCTGCATTATCTGTATGGCACCCTTTAAATTGTTACGCATAGACAGCCGTACACAGCAGTGCGGGGTTGAGTGCAGTAATATGTTACTTTACATTTAAAAAAAAACTGAAACATTCACTGGAAAAAAACAACGGTTGAAGGGACATGATAGTTAGGTGAAAATGTGAATGAAAGCATACTATTCTAAAAGACCAAAATTACTGAAATTCACCTGTTATAGTTATACCAAGTAACTATAGCTCGTGCCCTTGCCATGCACATTTTCCATCACTCATGACATGTCCTACGACATAATTGATAACATCACTGCTGCATCTGAAATTACATCATTAATGACTACACTGTGCACGGCGAAAGCCATGTATTTCGCTCTTATGAGAGCTCGTTGGAGAGGTATAGCTTTACACAGACACAAGGAAGTACCCAGTATAAGTCAAGAAAATACTCTTTCAGGATTAGAGTGCTGCATAAATTATGCAAGGAACTCTGCTCCTATATAATTGAGTACCTTTTAACACCGCCGACACCTTGAATCTGCTCACCTCAAATGTCTTGTTCACACTGAACTAGAAATTGACTAAGCTTTTTGCCCTTTTGACAGCAAACTCTTTAAGTGTGGGTTAGCTACTGCCATCCACACTGAGCTGAAAAATTACAACAGCCTTTTACCACTCTAGGCACAGTATTACAGCTTTGGATTGGTAAAATACCATCGAAGCCAACCAGGAATGAATGCAAGCAACCCCTGCCACGTTTTGTTCTTATTAGAGCTAGTCAGAGGTACTGCTTTGTACAGACACAAGAGAGCACCCGGTATAAGTTAAGGCAATACCTTTCAGGCTTAAAGTGCCGCATAAATTATGCAAAAAAGGAAACAGGGAACTCTGGGTAGTTTCCAATTTTTAGGTGGAGAGCATTTCCTTTATATTGAGCACGCTACAACACCAGCGACTCACAGAATCTGCTCACCTCAATTGTTCGTTTTTCTAGCAGAGTTTTTAAGTATAGAATTAGCACAATGCCATCCACACTGAGCTAGAAAGTGACAAAGCATTTTGCCATTTTACAGCAAAGTCTTTAAGCATAGGTTTATCTTGTGCCATCCCACCGACCTGAAAAATGACAGAAGCCTTTTACCACTCCAGGCACAGTATTACAGATTTGGATTGCTAAATAAATTGCATGCTCTACAATATAATGCATTGCAGGGTAATGGCATGCATTGTTAAGCTCTGTGTGGTATTACAATAAGTAATAAAGTCCACTGAGTATAGGCATGCGAGGTAAAGACCTGCATTGTAATGTGTGATATACATTTTAGTTTGGTGGACAGTTAATCTACAACATCTGTTTGGCTTGTGGAAGGCTGTGCAGTCAGTGGCAGTGGTAGATTTGACTTTCTTCCGTAATCCTTAATTGTTGAACCATGTTTTGGCCTCCACTTTGCCAGGTGTGGTCCTGCAGTACTTTAAAGTTGCCTCAACACGTGAGACGTTGTTACTCTGTTTTTCAGGAGCATCCAATATCATTGACAACCAGGAGAAATGTCATTTATTGGGACTTCTTGTAAAAAGTGCATTATTGAGGTCTTTCTTGTTCTTCTGGTGGGCCCCATTTATTTACATCTGAAGATTAAATCAACATAACTGGCAGCCTAAATGTCTCCTGACAGTTCTGTGTGAACATTGAGATTCCACTGTCAATGGTACGTACTCTGAGGCCACAGGGAGAATGTGTGAGCATCTGGGTTGTCTATAGAAAGATCTTGAATGTACTAGTTTGTATTATTCCGTTTTCTATGGAAAACATTGATTATTGGAATCCTTAGATCTTCGATGAATTAGAGGCATCAGGAACTTTGTTGGAGGGGGCATCATGCAAGTGTATTGTTTAATTATGTCAATAGAGTACGAAGAACAGAAGGGTATGGTGTTGAATGAGAAATCATATGGTTGTACCCCCATTGATGAGAATCCACTAAATCCGTCTAGCTTAACATCACTGTCACCACATTAATGAATACCTCTAATGAGACAACCCACCATGCTGATAAGGTAAGCAAAATTATAAGAATCAGTAGGAATTGGACTAGGGTCTGGGTTATGCTTGGAGTTAGGTTTATATTTAGGGTGTGATTATGGCATACAGTTTAGAGGTGGGGTTCAGGTTAGGAATTATGGCAATGCTTAGTTTAGGTTAGGCAATAGTTTTAGGATTTGGTTAAATTACAGTCTTCAGTTATGGTTCTGGGGATGCATAGCGTGAGTGTAAGATTTAGACTTAAGGTATGTCAGAACCCCTTTCAGAGGTCCACGTGACAAGCAGGAGCTACTGAGCCCAACCGTAGGGGTTGAGGCCTTTTACTCTTGATGTCCCGGGGCCTGACTTACAATGGGTCTTGAGAAACTGGGCCAAGTACCCCTTCAGCACTTGATTCTTAGTAGTAGCGTGGGTTGAACAGTCTAAGACTTCTCGGGGGAGGGGGGTAGATGCAGGGAGGTGAACCCAGGCTCACAACTCAAAATACGTTCAGCAGCAACAATAAATGATAAACAGTCAAATACTTGCTTTTATGAAAAAAGTAGGTTTGAGGCATATGAGCTGTAGATCATATGCTGTGCATAGATCGCCATCTAGTGTTTGGTCCGGATGTTTGCACTTTGTTTTTCTTCGAAGAAGTCTTTCCAGTCACGAGGTAGGTGACTCCTCCTTTCGGTGATAGTGCGCATGGGCATCGACTCCATTGTTAGATTGTTTTTTTCCGCCATCGGGTTCGGATGTGAATTGTTTCGCTCCGGTTCGGCACCGTTCTTTGGGCCTCCCTTCGACGCGCAATCCACTACCCTCTACGGTATTGTTTATCGATCGCGTTTCCCTTTCTCCGCGTATCGTCTACACCCGAAAGCCTTTGATCGGAAGATTCGTGGAAGGCCGTTGGGCCTACCCGCACCGGGGTTGATAGCAGTCGATGGAACGGACTCCATTCAAGTTCTGTCCTGGGTGTCGCGTTAAGTTTCCGCGCACCACCTTGCACGAAGTGTGCAACCTTTGCCTATCCTTGGAACACGACGAGAAAGACAGCACCGCGTGTCGGTCGTTTCGATCAAAGAAGACGCTCAGTGACCGTCGGGCTCGACGTCACGAAATGCACCAACAAAGCGGCTCCACACCGGATCTTGTCGGAGACAACTCCGAACATGAAGAATCCCACGCGCAGGAAGCCGAATGCGAGGAGGAGCTCATCTCCGTGTCTGAAGCCGACTCCGATGCCGAAGACCTCACACCGGGCCAACGGATCGTGAGTACAGAGACTTTCTTCCCCTACCATCAACTCCATAAAAAGGCTCCGGTCCCTCCTCTGCCTTCGGGCCAAGGTCGGCACCGAGAAAAAGTTTTGAGGCTCGGCGCTGAGACACAAACAACAGCCTTCCGGCTTGGGCTCTACCCGTCCTCACGCCGGTGCCGACCCGAAACCTTCGGTGTCGAAATTGAAACACGTTCTGGTGTCAGTGCCAGCGTTAACTAAGGCTAAATCTTCGGAGCCAAAAACTTCGGAGCCAAAACTTTCGACGCCGAAACAGGCATCTAAAGAATGCAGTTCAACAAAAGAGCCTCAGACAGATGTTCCACCTTCGGATCCAAAACAAAAGGAAATTGTGATTAATCCACAAACTGGACATATTCTTGCCAAACTACCTGAGAAAAGGAAAATGGGCTTACAAGAAGATTACCACATTCCTCTTAAAAGGAAAAATGTGGGTACTAACCCTTCTCCACCTTATATTCCACCTTCTTCACCCATTGATCCAAATTTGCTCATCACACCCACACATTCACCACCACCACCATCACCTGACCCACAGGATACAGGAGATGGGGATGTGTAGGAAACTGGCTCTATATATACTACACCAAAATGAGGTATAGTGTGTATAGAGTCCAGGTGACCCCAGAGGTAGGCAGAGGTTAAAGTTAGATAGAACCTTACTCTCTATTTGTGGTAGAGTGGTCGAGCAGTAAGGCAGTATCAGAGGACAGTGTTAAGCATTTGATGTACACACTCAGTCAGCAAATGAATTCACACACTCAAGGACTGAACTCTAGACCAATTGTTTTTGTATAAAAAATATACTGTTGTTTTATTTTTAGAACCAAGCAAGCCTGGCACAGGTAAGCATTAAATACTTTACTGTAATAAGTTGCTGAATGTAGAACAGTTTGAAAATGCAATAGGAATTGTACTTTGTTTGATTTACAGGGGATGCAGTAGGTTGCAATACTTTGCAAATACAGTACATTGAAATAAATAGGCTTTTTCAGTAAATTACAGGTAAGTTACTTTTTTGCGTTACTTTTCTAACTCAGTGCTGGATACCTAGATTCAGCACTGGGACATTTCCTGCAAACAGGTAAGTAAATACGTTTTGGTTATTCATGCAATTTTTAAAGAATATTTTTAGATTTCAAAACTCCACAATTAGAAACTTTTTGGAAGAAAATTGTCAATGTTATCCTATGGAGGAAAAACAGGTTATTGGTTCACAGGTAAGTTATCGACTGTGGGAGTTAAGGTTCTGGGTTAGACTCAGGGGTCCCCCAGGGTAAGTGATGCACTCTTGTTTTTTTTGTGTTTTTTTTTAACTTTATTTTTTGATTTTTCAGAAAACAATACATTGGCATCAAATAAATACGTATGCATACATTTCGTTGATAGCAATTATAGTCGCATGAGACACAAGGCCGCACCAAAGAGGAAAGGGACAATGGGGACAGGAGAATCATCCACAAACATATCCCTGTGGAGGGAGGGGCGGCAGAGAAGGCACCCCTTCCCAATACGGACCCTATCAGAGTTAAGCGTCACGTACCCCACTAGAAACAGACCCCCGGGTATATCTGCATCACTCTGTTCACTAGCAGTAGCATCCCGTGAGGACGACTCCCCTCCGCTAACCCAGTGGCACACAGGACCCGCCAAGCCATCAGGTCATCCTGCAATTTCTCATCCCGTCGGGTAAGTTTCATGTGTGCCTCTTCAGCCAGCGACCACTCTCGAACATCTTTGAGCCAAACATGAAGTTCAGGGGCCCCCTGCCCCATCCAAGTTATTGCCACCCTTCGCCTGGCAAGCACCAACATTAACTGTAAGAGTTTATAGGGGAGTTTCTTCCTCTTGGGCCTGCGAACCATCGCGAGTAGACATTGCAAGGGTTCGAGAGCCACCTGAAGCCCCGTGGCGCTTACAACCCTAGTCACCACCCCCGTCCAGAATTGCGCAACCAATGGGCATTCCCATGCCAAATGCAAAAAGCCTGCATTCTCTGCGGCACATCTAGGACAGCCAGCGCCCCTGCTACTATCAATGCGTCTCAGAGACACCGGGGTAAGGTAGGTGCGGTGTAGGTAATTAAAGTGTGTTAGCTTAAATCTGGCATTGCATGAGACAGTGTGTGTAAAGGAGCCTATGCGCGCCCACTGTGCTTCCTCCAGCGGGGCAGCGAGGTCCCTCTCCCAGGCAACCCTTGACGACGGGACCGGGGGGGTGGAATCCTGTTTCATCGCTTTATATAGGAGGGAGATCAAGCCGCGCCCCTTGCCGCACGTGAGCATAACATCCAGTGTATGTGTCAGTGGTGGAATATCTGGGTACTGGGGCCAGGTGATTTTCACTACATCTTGCATTCCCCTGAAATGCAAAAATTGGCCTTGTCCAAGGCCAAAGTTCTCTACCGCCTGCTCGTAGGTGATAAAGGTTTCGTTGGGATAGAGATCGGCGAGGACCTCGCACCCTCCCTCCCTCCAAATTTGGAAGGACATAGCTATAAATGGAGCCAGTATCCAGAGCGAGAGCTCCCTGTGAAAGGGCGCCCTTCGAAGGACCCTCTCAACAAAGCGCTGCCATATGCCAGCTGTATGTCGCACAGTATAGGGGAGATACATATCTGATCCCGCACCCTGCATCAGTGCCTCCTGCAGCATCTGGGTGTCTGCCCTATCAAGCAAAAGGCGCTTCTCCCAGTTGTCAGTGTCGGTGAACCAACGGGCCGCATGTTGGAGATGGGCGGTATAATAGTATAGGTCAAATCGAGGGGCTTCTAGACCGCCCTCCTCGTAACTGCGGACAATGGTGCGAAGGGCTACCCTACTGCGTCGACCCGCCCAGAGCAGAGACGTAAGCAATGTGTTGAGAGTTTTAAAAACTTGAGGTGGCAAAGGGCAAAGTGAGTTTTGTAGCACATAGAGTACTCTGGGGAGCATCACCATTTTCGAGATGGCGAGACGGCCCATCAGTGAAAGTGGGAGAGTATTCCAGAAAGACACGGACTGCCGCAATGCCGTAGTGACTCGGTCCACATTCCGGGCCAGCGCTTGTTCATCCGTCAGGGTCACCTGAATACCCAGGTAACGGAACGCCGTCCGCTCCCAACGCAGTTCCAGATCTGGCAAATCCTCCGGAGGCACCGCAGCTAGTCCTGCCAATCGGAAAACGAGGGATTTACCACGGTTCAGCCGCAATCCAGAGACCTCACCAAACTGATCTAGGTGGTGCAACAGCACCGGCAGGGCATCGCGGGGAGAGGCCAAGTAAAACAAGGCGTTGTTCGCGTATAAAGAAATGACGTGAGTCATGTCCCCCAGCTTAATACCCCACTGCGCCATATCCGCTCTAATCCGGACCGCGAAGGGCTCTATAGCCAGGTCAAACAAGAGTGGGGAGAGGGGACACACCTGTCGTGTACCCCTCCCCAGTTGCCACTCTTCGGACCGCGCGCCCCCGAGCTTAACTCTAGCGCATGGGGCCGTGTATAGGATACGAACCCAGCGACAAAATTGGGGACCCATCCCCACAGCACGCAAGACCTCGAGAAGATATCCCCAATCCACCGTGTCAAAAGCTTTGGAAAGGTCAATGGAGACCAACACCATCTGCTCCTCCCTGTCCCGCACCTCATGCAAAATATGAGTCAGTCGCCATAGATTCATAGCCGTGTTTCGTCCCGGTATGAACCCACATTGATCCTCGTGGACTAGGCGGGTCATGTACGGTGCTAAGCGAGATGCCAAGAGCTTGCAGAGGATTTTTATATCCGTATTGATCATCGTAATCGGCCGATACGATGAGGGCTCGTGTGCATCTCCCCTGGTTTTAAAATCATACAGATTTCCCCTGTGTCATACTTGGCGGGAGGATTCCTCGTTTAAAGGCCTCATTGTAAACTTGCAGGAGGAGGGGGGGCAGAATATCGGGGAATGCTTGGTAAAACTCGGGCGGAAAGCCATCACTACCCGGAGATTTGGCTCGCGGGAGATGCTTCAACGCGGATTGAACCTCGCATAGCGTCAGTGGCTCATCAAGTTCCTTCTGCGCCTGTTCAGACATGGTGCTCAGGGTCAACCCATGTAGATACGGGAGATAAGACGCCTCCCCCACCACTGGATCCGCTGTATACACCGCCTGAAGATGCGACTGAAGGACCCGCAATAGTCCCACCTGTGAATGCACCAGACACCCAGTGGAATCCCGTAAGGCCTCAATTGCAGCAGGAGCGTGCTCTCGGCGGAGGATACAGGCCAAGAGACGACCTGATTTATCCCCTTCTCTGTAAAGGCGCTGTCTGTATTTTGTGAGCGTGTATTTATCAAGCCTGTCTAAGATGTCATGGATGCGCTCCTGGATCGCTCGTTCCCCCTCCCTCTCGGCTGCGTCAGTAGCTATCGAAGTCTGTACCTTCAACAGGCGGCGCTCCTCGTCTTGCAGCTCGTGTTGGAGCTGCTTCCGATCCCCATACGTTACACTCATACATGGCCCTCTCACTACCGCTTTCAGGGCCTCCCATTTGGTGGCCTGCAATAGGTCTGTCTCACCCCAATTTAGATCGACATAATCAGTAAGGGCAGTTTCTACATGGTGCCTCCCCACCTGATCACCGAGAATCTCTGCCTGCAACCTCCAAGTCCGCGGGCTGCACCGCGGGGTTCCCCATTCCATCACGCATGCTACAGGGGAATGATCAGATAGGAATCGCGCTAGATGAGTCACCTCCAGAGACATGTTGGCATCGGGATTCGCGACTAAAACCCGGTCGAGGCGGCTATATGTGTTATGAGTAGATGAGAAGCAGGTGTATACTTTCTGGGTTGGGTGTCTTTGACGCCATACGTCTTGGGCCCCTAGATTCCCCATGACCTCCCGGAGTTTCACCGTCATTCTGGGTTTCGTACCAGTGCGGGGGGGAATCTATCCAGGACAGGATTGAGGACACAATTAAAATCTCCCATCCAAAGCAGTGGAACCTCTAGTTCCGATACCAGGACCTCCTGCAGGGACTGATAAAAGCCTGGGTCATCAGTATTCGGTGCATAGGTGTTCACTATGGCCACGTCTCGACCATCTAGCTTGGCTCTGAGGAGTAGATACCTCCCCTGGATATCAGCTTCCACATATTGGACGGCTAAAGGAACCCCGGGCGCCACCCACACAAGGACCCCTCTAGCATAGCTTGAAAAGGAGGAGTGAAAGATCTGGCCCGCCACTTCTTTGCCAATTGTTGAGCCCCTTCGTCCGTGAGATGGGTCTCCTGGAGGCATGCTAGTGAGACCTGATGTCTACGAAGGAAAGACAGGACCCTGTACCTCTTGGTGCATGTACCCAGCCCCCTCACGTTCCAGCTTAAAAGTTTAAACCCCATAGTGGTTGTAATGCCCAATCCCCGGGCAGTCCATGCCCCATGCAGCTACCTAAATTCTGTGCCCCAACTGTGATGCATACGATGCCAACAAAAACCCAACAAAACCCCCTGAAAGCCCCCCTCCCCCCACCCACGAGCAATTTACTGACAACCAAACATGCAGAAATGCCCTTCCCGTGCTGGTGCCAGGACGTGCACAGCGATCCCATGAGCCCCACAGGGCCTAACTTCGTCTACAAATGAAAGAAAAAACCCCCTCCCCCTCCCCAAAAGCCGACCCCCGACCCGTACCAACCGCTCATGTCATGAATTTGTGTCCCGGGCCACCCAACGAAAATCTGGTACACATAGTGCAGAACAAAGCAAGCAGCGGAGCCCAATAGACACAGCCATCATCATCTCTAGGATCTCGGTGAAATCACTGAAACCCCCAATGTACCATAATCCCAGATCCCTCACAGCCCAGTCCCAACCACCCCAACTTTGGGAAAAACAACAGGATAACAGCCAGGGGGGCCCGCAAGGAGCCCATATCCGAAGCATGAAGTACACAAGCAATGTACAGGTGAGGGACCGGCAGCGGATTCCCCCGAGCCACATCCATAACCCCTGAGCCACCACGGACCAACTGCCTGCGTTACAAAAGTGAAGCAGAGGACCGCTGCGTACTCAGGGTGGGCCCGCAGCAGCAGGAGGCGGATCCAGAATGGTTTCTGGGATCACTTGATTAGTGGATAGAAGGGTGTCCGGCACCAAGTTCTCCTCAGGCGGTCCCGCCATCGTCCGTGGGGGAGAAGCGTCGGAGTCCGCGGAGTCCACACGCAGAGCACCATCATTCCCCACCGTGATCCGCTGTCGTTCCTCCCGGGCGCCGGCCATGGCCCGGCCCCCGCGTCTGCTTCTACGTCTTCTCCTCGGTCTGGCCCCCCAGGTACTCCGGGAGTCCCTCTGGTCACGCTCGGGGAGGGCCTCTCCCCGGACCTCGAGCCACTCCCATACTTCCTCCGGGGAATCAAAGAACTGAGCCTCTCCCTGGGAGATCACCTTGAGTTTCGCGGGGTACAATAGCATTTACTGCAGACTAAGTGCACGGAGCTTTTGTTTAACGCCCAGATAGGATTTTCGCTGTTCCTGAACTTGGCGGGTGTAATCAGGATAGATAGATATTCTGGCGTTATCATAAGTGAGGTCCGTTGCCTCCCTAGCGGCTTTCAGGATGCAATCCCTGTCCCGGTAGATCAGGATTTTAGCAATGAGGGCCCTAGGAGGGGCCCCGGGCGGAGGTGGAGGGGCCAACGCTCTGTGGGCCCGCTCCACCACAAAGACCGCAGACAGGCCAGTGGGGCACAGCTTCGTTCGGATCCATTCCTCCAAGAAGCGCTCCACATTGCCCTGCTCCGCGCGCTCCGGGATACCCAGGACCCTGATGTTACTGCGTCGGGCCCTGCCTTCCGCCTCCTCCGCTCTGCGCTCCAACGCACCGGTCGTGGTGGTGAGCTGAGTAACCTGGTGTTTCAAGGAGGCCACCTCCCCCTGCAGCTGGACGATGTCCCCCTCTGCCGTGGAGACCTTATCTGCCACCTTCCGTAGATCCACCCGCAGTAGGTTCACATCAATGGACACTGTCTCTATTTGCCTTCCCAGGGTGGTGTGAGAGCCCCGTATAGCCTCCAGCAAATCAGCTCGGGACGGTTCGGTAGGGGTGTCGCCCTCGCTGTCTAGGCCTATCTGGCGAGTGATCCTCTACGTGGGGAGGCGATGCGTGGTGTACTGCGTGATCGTATTGGGGTTAGAGGCGCGTGGGGGCTTATCATTACCCATGGTGCAGATCTCAGGCCGTCAATTGAGGTGTTCACCTAGCCCGGTCCGGCCTTGTAGGGTACAGATGCCAGGGTAGTCTCTCCCCCTCCGCCGACACAGGATACACAGTAGAACAATCCGGAGTCCAGGGGACCAGTTTCACTCCCCAGGACACCCACTCTGGGCTGGCGTCAACCACGGGAGATCAGGCCGGCCAGTCCGGCTCCCCAGGACCACTCACCACTGCAACGGTGCCAGGACGACGACGTGGGCCCTCTGCGCACCCACCACCGGGGTCCACGCAACCCCTCCCGGCTCCATCATCGCCGTCCGGGGGGCCCCGAAAGAAGGGCCAGACACCTCCGCAGTCACTCAGGAGGGCACTCAGCAACCAAGGGTGGGCCGGACAGGAACCCTCACTCCACTCAGAGAGGCAGGATCGCGCTGCTCACCGTGGCAGGCCGGCCCTCTCCGCCACGTCCGCCACTCACCGGGTCAGCGGCGCCAAGTAGCCGCGGCCCACGCGCTGTGCTCTCCGTCGCAGGAGCTCAAACCGGCGGGAGGAGCGCGCGACTCCAGCGCCCCCAGGCGGCCGCCATGCGTCGTCGCAGGCTTCGCAGCTCAGGACCACTCCGCAGGGCCCCAATCACGGTCCACTGCTCAATGCGGAACCAGGCAGGTAGGCACCGCCTCCCCCGGGGCTACGAAGATTCCGGCAGGCGCCTGGGCCCCCACAGGTCAAGGCCCGGCGCCCGTCGGTGCACTGCGCAGGCCTCCAGCCCGCAGGGCCGTGTCACGGGGATCAGGGCCAGCACCCCACCGGGAGCCTCCGGCGGGCAGGATCGTCAGCTGGGCCGGTCCAATGGCCACAGCGCGATGTCAGGGGGAGCTCCCCCACTCAGGGCCCAGGTCCCGCTCACGCGAGCATAAGCTGCATCCCCGGCCTCTCGTAGGTGCGGCCCGCAGGGGAACCAGCCGCCGGGACGATTCCGCCGGTCTCCAGGTCGGATTTGATTCCGAGTCGGGTCCGGAGCACCGCCGCTCGATTCAGGGCTCCAGGCGCTCAGAGAGTACTGTTGTGGGCGACCGTAGTAGTGATTTAGCAGGATTTTTGCGGCTGGCAGGTCGGGAGCCGAAGGAGCTTACGTCCTGTCGGCCATGTTGCTTGGCCACGCCCCGTTCGTGATGCACTCTTGTTACACCCTCAGCGGCACTAGGACGGCCGGGTGCAGAGTGTTGAGGCCCAATGTTATCCAATGTGGGATAGGGGGCCTCCGGGTGGTGGCTGCTGGCAAGCCGGCCACTGGGTTGTGGGAGCAAAGCTCCTAGGGTTTAGGTCAGGGCAAATGGGGAAACAAAGTAGCACAAAAGGTGCACCCTCAGCGGCACTGAGGCGGCTGGGTGCAGAGTGCTGTTTCGACGTCGGACGCCCTGTTGTTTTCAATGGAGAACCTCCGATTTGCAAAAGCACTGCAGGCAGGGAGACGAAGGACTTCTGGGTGCGACCACCACTTCGAGAGGTAAGTTGGGAAGGTAGGGACTGGTTAGGCACCATTGGTTTGGGCACACAAGGCCGTGGGCATCGGGTGCAGGGGTGCCTTTTGGGGTCGGATCTTCTTACCAGCTCCGGGTCGCGTTTAGGGGGGCCTTCTGGATTTAGGCTGCAGGCGTCGGCTGGAGGCTTGAGGCAGGTCAGGAGTCGCCAGATCTCGGGTCAGGATCGCCGGGGTGACCTCCTCGTGGTGTTTGCCCACTCGAGCTCGGGCCGTGGACGGCGGGTGCAGAGTGGAGCGGATTCGCGGTCTCCGGGTGCTGCCAGAGGGTGCAGTTGAACAAATCCGGTGTTTACGGGAGAAGCAGTCTTTAGAAGTGAAGGCAGGCAGGTCCTCCGGGGTTTTTGAGGTTGCTGGCTGCAGGACACACCGGGATTTCGCAGGAGCAAGTTCGAGGGGAGACAGGCCGGTAGGGCTGGGGCCAAGTCAGTGGGCGTCTTCCTCTTGTTAGCTGGCTGCACAGCTGGTCGGTCCTTCTTCTTCTTTTCTTCTTGTCGTTTCTGGATCTGAGGAAGCAAGGTTCAGGGTGCCCCCTAAATACTAGATTTAGGGGCGTTACAGTTAGGTAAAGGGCAGGGACCAATGGGTCCCTTCCCTGGGGTGGGTACACCCCCTATCGTGCCACCCTCCAGTGGGAGGGGGGCAGAAGCCTGTCCCTGGTTGGTTGGGTCCCCCCATCCTCAAGATGGCGGGAACTCAGAGTTGTGCTTCACCTCGCCTCCCCCACCTGAGGGGTGGAGTTGGCAGAGGTGGGCACACCTCTTTCCCTCACTTGTTTTTCCCGCCGGTTCTCCCGTCCAAAGTGGGGGGTAGAACCAGTGGGGACCAGTTGCTGAAAGCAGCAATTGGTCTGGGGAGGCTCACAAAGGTGGCATGCCTTTGAAGCTTCCCCTTCGTGAACCCTGCCCATCCTGGGGGAGGAGGCTTGGCACCTTGTCCCAGGATGTGCATTGTTTCAGGCCCCCGAGAGCAGCAGGCTCCCGACCCAGGGGTCCAGAAACATGTCTGTTGGTGGCAGCCTAAGCAGCCGGGACACTAGAAGTTGGTCGAGGTTCAGGGGGCATCTCTAAGATGCCCTCTGTCGTGCATTTTATATTAAATCCCACACTGGCATCAGTGTGGGTTTAATGTGCTGAGAAGTTTGATACCAAACTTCCCAGTTTTCAGTGTAGCCATTATGGTGCTGTGGAGTTCGTAATGACAAACTCCCAGCACCATATACTCTTAATGACAGCACTGCACTTACAATGCCCAGGAATGGACTTGGGCACTGTAGGGTTACAGGGCTCATGCACCCGTACCCTCACCACTGGCATAGTGCACCCAGCTAGAGGGGTGACTGATCTATGCCAGGGCAGTGGTTTGTAGGCATGGCACACAGGGATGTGTGCCATGTCGACTCTTCACTTTGTTCTGCACCAAGACACGCAGCCTGCAAAGGCAGTGTGTGTGTGTGTGAAAGGTGCAGGGCCTCTAAGGGTGGCACAATAAGTGCTGCAGCCCTTAGGGGCCTTCCCTGGTTACAGTGCCCTGGGTACCTGTGGTACCATTTACCAGGGGCCTACCTGTGGCCAGGGATGCCAATTGGGTTTAGGCTTCAATGCAGTTTTAGGGAAGGAACATAGGCCCTGGGTACCTGATTAGAAGGAGCCCAGGGCACACTCAGTCAAAGAACATCAGCAATTCAGCAAAAAGTGGGGGCAACTATTGCAGAAAGAGGGCACTTTCTCACAGGATTCAGATGACTATGCACCATAAGATACTGACCCAAGGGATCATTATGACACTGACCCTCAACTAGATAATATAATGACCCAGACTTATATTCATCCAGACCTTCTCCTCCAGATGATAATATTGGATATATTGAGCTCCTTAACAGAGCTGCACAGTATCATTGGGTAGAGCTACATAAAGAGGCTTTAGAGGAAGAATTTTAGTTTGAAACCCTAAGTTCATCTCAAAGGGTACCCAAACATTACCAATGCTAAAAGGTATGCTTAAACATGTTGATGACATCTTTAAAGACCCTGTAAGAGCAAGAATCATCACTCCCAGGGTAGAGAAAAAGTATAAATCTGCGCCTACTGACCCTGTATATATTAAATGCAAAAACAACAATTGATGGACAGAATGCAGAACAATGTCATACATTCACCCCAGTACAGAGATCTGGGCCTAAATCCATCGTTTTTTGCTCACCATGCCATTCCAGTTTGAACCCAGCCATATGCAAATCAGTCTTGACCCTGTGCCCCATGGGAACAGTCCAGCCCGAACTGCCAAGCCAGGTCCTCCCTGGACTGGAAACAAGCATCCTAGGACCGGTTTCGGGCTTTCAGCCCTCATCAGCCAGGATAGCTTGATTCCAGTGGCATGGAGAGCACGGGACTCACGTCTGAGCATACCCGTCCCACTCGGGGTGACAAATGCAAAAACAACAATTGATGGACAGAATGCAGAACAATGTCATACATTCACCCCAGTACAGAGATCTGGGCCTAAATCCATCGTTTTTTGCTCACCATGCCATTCCAGTTTGAACCCAGCCATATGCAAATCAGTCTTGACCCTGTGCCCCATGGGAACAGTCCAGCCCGAACTGCCAAGCCAGGTCCTCCCTGGACTGGAAACAAGCATCCTAGGACCGGTTTCGGGCTTTCAGCCCTCATCAGCCAGGATAGCTTGATTCCAGTGGCATGGAGAGCACGGGACTCACGTCTGAGCATACCCGTCCCACTCGGGGTGACAAATGCAAAAACAACAATTGATGGACAGAATGCAGAACAATGTCATACATTCACCCCAGTACAGACTGGGGGTGAATGTTTGCCAATGTGCAGCATTCCGTCCATCATCTTGTGTGTTTTGCATTTCGCCCTAAGTGGGAAGGGTATGCCCAGACGTGGGTCCCGTGCTCACTACGCCACTGGAGTCAAGCTATCCTGGCTGATGAAGGCTGATAGCCTGAAACCGGTCCTAGGATGCTTGATTCCGGTCCAGGGAAGACATGGCTTGGCAGTTCGGTCTGGACTGTTCCCATGAGGCACAGGGTCAAGACTGATTTGCATATGGCTATGTCTGAACTGAGGTGGCGTGGTGAAGCAAAATAACGATGGATTAAACCCAGATCTGTGACTGGGGGTGAATGTTTGCCAATGTGCAGCATTCCGTCCATCATCTTGTGTGTTTTGCATTTCGCCCTAAGTGGGAAGGGTATGCCCAGACGTGGGTCCCGTGCTCACTACGCCACTGGAGTCAAGCTATCCTGGCTGATGAAGGCTGATAGCCTGAAACCGGTCCTAGGATGCTTGATTCCGGTCCAGGGAAGACATGGCTTGGCAGTTCGGTCTGGACTGTTCCCATGAGGCACAGGGTCAAGACTGATTTGCATATGGCTATGTCTGAACTGGGGTGGCGTGGTGAAGCAAAATAACGATGGATTAAACCCAGATCTGTGACTGGGGGTGAATGTTTGCCAATGTGCAGCATTCCGTCCATCATCTTGTGTGTTTTCCTGTATATATTAAAGGTCAGTTGCCCTTCGACTCTTGTAGTTTCTAACGCTCGTAAGAGAGCTAATTCACAAACCACAGGTGAAGCCCCTCCTCCTGATAAAGAGTCCAAATTAATTGATGCTTCGGGCAAAAGGGTAGCGTCACAAGTAGCTAATCATTGGCGCATTGCCAATGCTCAAGCACTATAGCGAGATATGACAGAGCTCATTACGATGAGCTCGAGAAGCTCATGGAATTTCTTCCTGATGAGCATAAGTCTAGAGCTAGTGACCTTATTCAAGAGGGTAAACTAATAACTAATACCTCTATCAGATGTGCACTAGATGCAGCAGCCTGGGCAGTAAATACTAGCATACTGCTTCGTAGGCATGCTTGGTTATGAATTTCAGGATTTAAACCTGAGGTGCAAGCCTCTATTCTTAACCAACCATCTGACAAAGAGCACCTCTTTGGTCCAGCTGTTGATACATCTCTGGAAAAGATGAAAAAGGATACTCCGGTAGAAAAGTCCATGGGGGCCTTACATTCACCTTCCGACAGAGGATCCTTTTGTCGCTCATTCTACAGGGGTGGCTTCAAAAACATATCTACAGAAAATCCCTCCTCTTCTTACAAAGGCAACAATCAGTCGCCCTCTTCAAGAGGTTACTTTAGAGGTGGATATAGAGGAAACAACGGAAAGGGAAGAGGCAGAGGTAAATCAACACTCACTCCCCTTGCAAACAACAAACAGTGACTTCCTTTCCATACCCCCCCCCCCGATCATTCCACTCCTGTCGGGGGTCGTCTTTCCCAGTTTCTACCCATTTGGAATACGATTACATCAGACAAATGGGTTCTACAAATTATCCAATCTGGTTATTGCCTGGAGCTTACAAACACTTCACCAAACATTCCTCCAAGGTCACACCTCATGTCAGAAGAACATCTTACCCTTCTAAAGCAAGAGATTCTCTCTTTGTTGCAGAAAGGTGCAATAGAACCGGTCCCTTTACAATACCAAGAGGAAAATGTGTACTCCCTCTACTTTCTAATTCCCAAAAAGGATGGCTCTCTCAGGCTTATATTAGACCTCAGAGAACTAAATCTGTACATTCAGTCGGACCACTTCCATATGGTAACACTCCAACAAGTGCTTCCGCTCCTTCAGCAAGGCGACTTTCTCTCCACTCTGGTTTTAAAGGACTCCTACTTTCATATACCAATACATCCTGCACACCGCAAATACCTCCGGTTCGTGGTAGCAGGCCACCATTATCAATTCAAGGTGCTCCCATTCGGAGTAACAACAGCACCCAGGGTATTAACAGAATGCTTAGCAGTGGTCGCAGTCCATCTAAGAAGACAACATATTCATGTCTTCCCATACTTAGTCGACGGGCTCATAAAAGCCAGCTCGCACGACAGCTGTCTACGCCACACACAAAAAACTGCAATTGCTCCACGAGCTGGGATTCACTGTAAATCTGTCCAAATCCCATCTCCAACCGTCCAACACTCAAGCATATCTAGGAGCTACTATAGACACACAAAAAGCTCTAGCATACCCAACTCCGGCCAGGGTCCGGAATATACGAGTCCTGCTGTCTCAGTTTCAGCCTCAACACTCTTTACCAGCTCGTGTGTTCATGCAGTTACTGGGAATGATGGTGTCTTGCATTCTAATAGTCCCTTACGCAAGACTTCAAATGCGTCCTCTACAGGAATGCTTAGCAAGACAGTGGAACCAGGCTCAGGGTCGGTTATCAGATCTAGTGTTGGTAGACGGCCGCACCCATCGCTCTCTGCAGTGGTGGAACACACAAAACCTTTTAAAAGGGCGGCCCTTCAGCGACCCGGTTCCACAAATAGTACTAACAGCAGACGCATCACTGACAGGTTGGGGAGCACATCTCCAAACCCACACAATTCAGGGCATATGGAGCTTGCAGCAGAAACAACTTCATATAAATCAGCTAGAGCTGCTAGCAATTTCATCTAGTACGCAAGACTGTCTTGATTCGTATAGACAACATGACAGCGATGTATTACATACAAAAACAGGGGGGGACACACTCTCTCCAGCTGTCACAGCTAGCACAGACCATCTGGAAATGGGCCATACATCACAAAATGTATCTCCTAGCGGAACACCTTCCAGGAGTAAACAATCAGATGGCAGATCTGCTCAGTCGTCAGACACAACAAATCCACGAATGGGAACTACACCCTCAAGTTCTCTTCCCATTCTTTCAAATGTGGGGCTTCCCAGACATAGATCTGTTCGCCACACATCTAAATGCAACATGCCCTAACTTCGCGTCCAGGTATCCACACCCATTGTCCAAGGGCAATGCACTATAGATGAATTGGTCAGGGATATTTGCTTAGGCTTTTCCACCTCTCCCACTCATTCCATTAGTGGTTCGGAAACTCAAACAAGCGTCCCTGACACTAATCCTAGTTGCTCCCACGTGGGCACGTCAACCCTGGTTCACAACCTTGTTGGAACTGTCAGTTGTTCCTCATCAAAAACTACGTCTTACACCCAATCTCCTCACACAGAGCCATGGAGACATAAGACATCCAGAACCCAGTCAGCTCAACCTGGCGATCTGGCACCTGAAGTCCTAGAGTTTGGCTACCTTAATTTACCGCCAGACTGCATGAATATTATCAAAGAGGCTAGACGTCCTACCACAAGAGCCTGCTATGCAGCAAAGTTGAAATGGTTTGTAATATACTGTACTAGCAACCACATCAACCCGCTTGATGCTTACACATCCATACGCTTACATTTGGCTGCAATAGCTGCATACCTCCAGAATAGACAACATCTATCGCTCTTTAGAGTGCCTGTCATCAAAGCTTTTATGGAGGGACTCAAAAGAGTCATTCCCCCAAGACATCCACCTGCTCCAGTGTAGAATCTCAACATTGTTCTCACCAGGCTAATGGGTTCACCCTTCGAACCATTGCACAAATGTGAACTGCAATTTCTCACGTGGAAAGTAGCTTTCCTCATAGCTATTAGATCACTGAGGAGAGTCGGTGAGCTTCAGGCACTAACTATAGAAGAAACCTTTTTACAGATGCACCAAAATAAAGTAGTTCTTCGGACCAATCCTAAATTCCTTCCTAAAGTCATTTCTGCCTTTCATATCAATCAATCTGTTGAGTTACCTGTGTTCTTCCCTCAACCAGATTCAGTGGTATTATATGGGGTTATGTGGCCCTTAGATACATTGTCGACATCACTAAGTTAGCATGAGTTTTGCTTGCCCTATGCTGCTGCTTTTGCGCACGCCTCTGCTAACAGTTTGTTTTCGCGACACTTTGCCTCTGCCCTATACATGATAACGATTGTTTTTCACGTTCTCAGCTTTCCCTTCAATTCTGTCTGAACATAATGTGCAAGGTTGATCAACAATGTCTCTTGTTATTCTGTTCTGGTCAGTCCCTATTACTTAGACAAAACATGTTATCAACAGCTGCAGTATGGAAGAATCGAGCTTTGATATAGCGTTGTTGCATGTTTTTGAAACGCACTCGAAGAAAGCCGTTCCATGGAGCTGAGCTCTGCTGTTCCTATGATGTAAACCTTTGCGTTTAGGCTTTCAGGTAGGGGGTCTGCTAATAATGCCTAGAGATCTTCTGTTATATAAAATAACTTCTTACTACCAAGGGGAGGGTGATTAGGCCCAGTTATTTTGCCTTTTTCACAGTCTTTATAAAATGACGACTCCTTTTGTATTCTATGGTATTGTAACAATGCTAATGATGCTAGCTTTATGCATTTTGCTGCTGGTCGTGGTTCGCATACTGTTTTATTAATCACTATAGTCAAAATAAACATTTTGAACTTATTTAGTGACTCTGATTATTCTTATTGTGGACAAGTACGTGAGAGCGAAAGATTGTCTTGTTCCCGTGACTCTGAGGTGAGTCGGGAGTGCTCGTGTTCTGGGTTGTCTAAACATTCGTAGCTTCTTGATATATGTAGGAGACCGAATGAGACACTATTGCTAGTCGGTTGGGATTTTGGGTACTAAGGTGATAGGAGGTACACCCCTATTTACTGAGGTCCTGTTTTCTTGTGCATAGTTCTGTGTATGAGCAGAATCCCCGCAACATGGGGCCGCCAACGTTTGGTCTGGTTCTTATCTGCGAGGCGCTTGAGTAGTGCTCGTGCTGGTCCACAATACCCTCACTTCTGTTTCCGGAGACAGCTGTGACGAAGTAACCTCCTATATTGACATTTTTATAGGTTTATTCAAGCTTGAAGTTTTAAAAGGTATTACTTTTCTTATAACCTGTGTTTGCGCTGCCACTCTTTAAGTTGTTCTACTGTCTTCTCCATAATGGCTGTAGTTGATATTCCGGCTCATAGCAGAGCCACGCTGAGGGTGCACTTGACTCGTTATGCAGTCCCTGATGCTGGGGCTGCGCTTATTTTCGTGGTGGAAGCCGATCCGGCTCACCAGTTTGAAGTTTTTTACTCTTGGGTCACCTTACCGGCGGTGGATGGTACTGATGATATGTTTCACACGTATACTGCCACTGCCGTTCCTCAGCAGTATCAGCCTTATAGAGCTCTTGAGATTCCGCTTACAGCTTGGCAACACCGTATTTGGTTTAATGGCGCCCTTCCTCACCCATTAACGGCAGTCCGTTTAGGCCCTTTGTCTATAGATGGGGCCACATGGCCCTTTTTGGCTGGGTTTACCCCACACCCATGTGCTTTTACAACTGCAACTCTGGCAGAGCTCCGCGTCTTCCACACATCGTTAATATGCATATATAGAGCTGTAATACAGTACGTAACACGCACCGTCCAGGTGGGACCACCTGGCCCTGCTGTACAACCTACGGGTCCTGGTGATGTGACCATCAGTCCCGTTATAGTTAATTCTGTCATGGGCAAGCGCCCACAGAATAAGGATGAATTTCCTTATTGGCTTGCCGAGAAATTTGGACAGATAGAAGCTGTCTTTCCTAATACCACTCCTGTGGAGAAACACAGGATCTTAACTATTAGTTTGCCTGAAGACTTAATTCCCGAATTGGCTGATTGTAACACCTGGGGCAGGGTGTTTGCAGCGGTATATTCTATGTGTTTTGGCACTCCCTCCATGACCGTACTCCCCTCTGTGATTAAACGCATTCAAGATGAACACGGAGCAGAGGCGGCTGTCTAGCTGGGGATGCGACTAGTGGGAGTGTTCGACGTGGTTGCTGATATGATCCTTGCGAATGTCAAGGGCGATGCCGTTAGCTTTCAAGTAGCAAACAGCTTAGAAGCGGTCGCGGAGGCTGACAGACCGCGAGAATTACCAAAGATTATTGCGAAGGCTTATAAAACTATAGGCCGCAATAGTCTGGGAAATAAGCCTATGACTCAAATACAAACGCAGTCTCTAAATCAACAGAAAGCCCAGCCTGATAAGGATGGGCGCCCTTTCTTTCCTAAAAAGAATTGGCAAAGAAATAAGAAACAGGGTTCTCAACAGCAGAAGCAGGGTTTGCGTGCCAGTTCACCGACCCCTGAAGCTTCTGAACGTACTTATGACTTGCGCGATCGCGCTAAAATTACGTCTCCTGATAGATTTCAGGTTCTTGATCAGCGTTCTCCTCGTTCTTTACAGGAAACATCAGGCTCACAAGCCGGTGGAGGTGATCGCCAGGATCGGGGTAGAAGTCAACCTGCGTCACAACTTCGTGAACAGCCTCGACAGTTTGAAGTCAAGGACAAGCAGGGTGATTTCGCTCGTACCCGAACTCCTTTTCAAAAAAAGAAGGTTGCCGCTTTGACAGCGAGCCATGCCACAGACGGTGAGAACGCGACTCCTGGATTGGACATGGGCAGTGACTCTGCTCGACAGCGCGGCAGAAGTTACCATAGTCAGGGAGGCTCTACGTCCCCGTCTGGATGTGACAGCAACTGACACATTTGTTACAATTGAGACTGCAGATATCCGGGTTGCCCCCCCCTCCCCGGATAGGCTATTCGAAGTCAGTTTCCAAATTGAAGGTGATATACTGCGTCCCATTAAGGTGGTTTTCTGGGAGAATCTAACTGCTACATATGACATTTTATTGGCGGAGAAGGATTCCCCTCCACCCTTTGTGTTAGCCTCTTCTAGAGGGGAAGATGTGATACTTCCGAGTTTTTCACGTTGTGTCCCTGAGGACCGCGCACAGACTTACGCGGAGGAATGGGCTTTGGCCTTAGCCCCAGTGGTGTATCGCAATCAGGTGGGTTGGGACGTTGATTCACCAGCTCATGAAATACCGTTGCGCTCTATGCCACAACCTCAACCTCAATATCCCATCAAACGTGAAGCAAAGGCTTCGGTTTGTGACATTCTAAGACAATTGGAGTATCAGGGGGTAATTGAGTCATGTACGTCACCTATGAATAATCCTCTCTTTACTGTCCCTAAACCTGATGGTTCATTTCGGATTGTATTGGATTATAGAAATTTGAACAGCCATTGCCGCACCTTTGCGGTGCAAAACACACACAGCTCGGCGCTGGTGAATAATATTATTCGTAAAAAATATAAGACGACACTTGACATTTCCACCGTGCGAGTAGTGACCTGATAGCATTCAGTGCAGTCGGAAATCAGAAAAAATTTACACGATTGCCTATGGGGTATAAGAATAGCCCCTGGGCATTTGCGGCGCGCATTGTGTCTTTGTTGCATTACATTGACCCTGAGGCCTTGTCGTACGTTGATGACATCTATTTGACTGACGACGACCTCGCCCCGCATCTTGACCGAGTCGGCCACATAATTTTGTCTTTTGCCGACTACGGTTATAAGTTCAATTTTGCAAAGTCACACATTGCCCATCTGGCAGTGCTCTTTATGGGCTATGAGCTCAATAACGAGGGAAAGGGTTTAGCACCTCACTTCCTAGAGAAATGTGCACATTTGCAACCACCTTCTTCTTTGAAAAAGTTACAATCCCTGCTGGGTTTTTTGAATTTCGGGAGGACTTACATTCCCGATTATGCCCAGCGTATCAAACCGCTTTATGCATTGATACAACCTAAGTTTTCATCTGCCAGCTGGCTTCCGGAACATACTTCCGTTCTGCAGTCTTTGCAGGCGGATTTGCTTGCGACTAACTTCTTAATGACTCGTGATAACACCACCAACCTGGTAATACGTATCGTTTCAGGGGCAGTGGGTTTCACGTACTTAACATTCAATGAAGGAGACACAATACCGATTGCATACAAATCACACTTGTACACTGCGGCTGAAATGCGTTTTTCCTCTGTTGAAAAAATCTTGACGGCAGTGCAGATGGCGATTCTAAAGGAACGCTCACTGGCGCAGGGCAAACGCATTTTTATGGTCACCCCCTTCCCTACTTTGGAAGCGGTGACTAAAGCAAGTGTACCTAAATCGAAGGCATTACACCCACGTTGGATTCAGTGGGCTACTTCTTTGACGTCTTCGGATGTCACATTTGTCTTTGATCCATCACTTCAGACTCAGGAATTTTTACAGTATGAATTTGTTCATCTGCCTCCTTTGTCGCTTCTTCCTCTGAGTGAATACAAATGCATCATTTATACCGATGGCTCGGCGCAGCCGGCCACGGGTTCCAAACATGCTTATTCAGCAGCTTGCGCTATTGTGGCAGGCTCCATTGACGATGGAGAGTTTAAGTCTTCAATTGTGCACACACAGGCACTAGGGGACTGTACGGCGCAATTGGCGGAGCTGCGTGCTCTTGTTCTAGCTCTAGAGTTTGCTGATCCTCTTGTGAATACTCTTATTGTGTGCGATTCTTACTATTGTGTCCAGTCGTTCAATGACAACTTATTCTTTTGGTCTCAAAATGATTACCGCGATTCTAAAGGCAGCGCAATTAAGCATAAAACGCTTTGGGTTCGAGTGGCAGATCTTAAACAACGTCTGCCTCTGACACATGTTATTCACACTCTTGGCCACCAGCGTGTCGGAACGCACGCTCTTGGTAATTCTTTGGCTGATGAAGTAGCCACGTGTTCCGTAGCAGCAGTTACAAGATCTATGACTAAGGTTGATAATGAGATTCTGGCAGCGGTCGCTGCAACTAGGGAGGGAGGTAATTATCCTTCGGGTTTCCCTTCTAAGTACTCTTATCATGTAACTCCCGAACAGGTTCCTTATGCTACCATTCCTTCAGTTGGGGATCGGCTGATTCCCAACTCTGACCGCAGACAAGCTTTGATCAAGAAGGCATTGCTTTGGCACATGCTGGTGTGTCGGCAACAGTCTCTATTCTTCAGCAACGTTACTGGTGGCGTGGTTTATATAAACAGACTCGTAACTATGTTCTTTGCTGCGATGTTTGTCAACAAATCAAACCTTCTACGTTCCCATGTCCGCCACAAACTCAGTTATGTATTTCTAATAGACCTTTTGGCTGTGTCTATCTTGATCACTGCAGTTCTCTTTCTTCTGATACTGCATACAAGTATATCTTGGTTGCGGTTGATTCGTGCACTCGATTCCTGTGGGTATGGCCACAACGTAGTGCTGACGATCGAAATGTCATCAGGGATTTGCGTGTCTTTATCGGGATGTTTGCCTGTGGTACCTTCCATTCTGACCAAGGTCCAGCGTTTGCCTCTAAGGCTTACAAGGATGCGATGAAGTCGTTGGGGGTACAGGTGCAGTTTTCGTCTCCATACAGGCCTGAGGGCAATTCAGTTGTGGAGCGAATGAACCGTGACTTAAAGCAATCCTTGACAGCTAGAGTCTTAGGTACTGGCAGGGACTGGCTGTCCAATATCTCCCTAGAAGATCTCTGGGTGGGCGGACCCCTTACGAAATGCTCTTTGGCTTTCACATGTTTGTTCCTGACCTTGATGGTCTGGACATTGTGGCAGCTGCCTCTAAGTTTGACGTAGATAACCATTCTGCTATGTTACAGGATCTACAAAAGACTCATGATACTCTCAGGGCTCGAAAAATCCACTCGACCGCTCACATATGCGAGCTAAATTTAACGAGGACGAGCTGTTTTTAGGTCCTACTCGCCCTTTCTGGCGAGTAGGAAGATAAACTAACTTTTGTCCTCTGTCTCTGAAAACGGAGCAAATGTGACAAGATAACAAGATTTAAAGGCATTTTTATTGCTCACAAAGTTAATGAGCAATAAAGATGCCTTTAAATCTTGTTATCTTGTCACATTTTCTCCGCTTTCAGAGACAGAGGTCAAGTAGGTTGCAGTTAGGTCGAGGAGATTTTTCATGGTACTAGACCTGCAGGACTAGTACCATTTTTTGGATTTTTCGAGCCCTGTACTCTGGCAAGTGAGCATTTACCATCTTCGCCTGCTGATTCACTACTGAATCCTGTTACCGGTTGGCTTCCTAAAATTGGGGATCTGGTGAGAGAGAAAATTGAAAACAAAAAAGAATTTGGTCCTTCTTACCGGGCTCCAGTTTCAGTACTTAGACTGAAGGGTACTCGTACAGTCATTCTACCACCGTTGCCAGGTTGCAAAGACAACAGGTACATCTCAGTGGACAATGTCACGTTACACCGTGTGGCCGATTCTGAATAGTGTGACACCTGCAGTTTCGTGCAACGCAATATCCTTAGCACCATTAACTTTGTCGTCATCTGCTGCCACACGGATGTCTGCTCATTTGATGGACACTGTAATTGATCTTCAACCTTTGCGACAATCCTCTTCTGCGATGGATATTGTGTGCCCTATTCCGGCTATTGATTCCATGAGTGAGCTGCCTAGCCCACAGGTACGAATGGACGATTCTACGCTTTCACCTTTGCTTGCAAGTCCCGTGAGTGCCTGTAATGGGGATCCGGCAAACCTTACTTCTGCCTCGTCCTACTCATCATCCAGTTTGTCTGATGCGCCCCCCTCTAAATTGCGTATTTTTTACTCCTGGTTCAAAAAGACATACTTCGTTCCCCCATGGACCTACATTTGGTTCATGCTGTTCCTAATTTTCCTCTTCATGTCAATTGGATTTGTGACAGTGTTCTTTTTACTCATAAATGGCCAATATCTCCCTGAACGCTCTGCAGTACAAATGGTCGATGGAACTTTAGCTCCTCACACATCGTCCCATATCATGAAACGTGACCAGTCTTTTGTGAACATTTCAGCTTTCCCAGTTCCTGATGGCATAGTTTGGGACAAAGTAGCTTACGAAATTCATGGGCCGACTGAGGTCCTTCGAGTTCCATACGTGTTTCGGGTCTCATTAGGAGATGTGGTGACACGGGACATACATTCGGATGATTGGGATGTGCAGGCAGTTCATGCATTGTTTTCAGATTTAAAATATTATGCTGCCTTTGATGCTGAAGATTTGTATTTAAATTCTGCCAATTATGGTGATCTCTTTTGCTATCAACATTATGGGCATAATTTTTACACAAAACCAACACGATGAGACCTGTTTTTAATTTTACCCAATGGGAACATTGTCCAACTCCCTTGGAGGGGAGTTCTAAAACTCTTAGAAATAAGTTCACCTATTTTTCAGATTATGATTTGACTAATCCAGAATCCTATTTTTTTTAGGCTTCATAAATCCCCTACATCTAAGTACCTGTTATCACACACTAAACTGATTTACGCCAACTTGTTTAGAACACAGTTGGCCACATACAGTTATGACCATTGGAAACAGGCTATAGATTTAAAGTCAATCTGGGGAACAAAGCCATGGCAGGTACAGGGCACTGAGGCATTACATTGTGCCTGCCTGATCCCCACTCAATTGTTATTTTTAAATGAATCCATTTACCAAACATCCTGTTATGGCCTTGCAACTTCCAAAAACCTGAATACCCCCTCCATTCCTTCATTAGCTGAATATGACAATTGGCGGTTACATAACAACTACACCATTGAGGTTTTGCAGACTCTCCTTCAAAATGCCTCCTTTAATGTTTCTGAGGTTGATTCATCAGGATGGTTGGTGTGGCAAACTAATGCAAATGCATGCCAGTTGCGTTTCTATAATGTTACACCTGGTTTTATTCAGACTAAGCCTGACCCTCGTTATCCACCTCATCATTCTGACTACATACTCGGTAGGTAAATTGTGCCAGCAGTGGTTAGAACACTCTTCCCTGGCATCTGTGAAACAGCACCTTTCCCTCCTATCGAACGATATAGATTTGGCTGATTTTCTTCAGGGCCCACCTAATCCAAGGGCCAAGCGATTTATTTATGCCTCTTATAATGAAATTTGGAAACTTTCACAGATGGAAGCCGCCTTCCATCTGTGTCAAATTGATCAGGCGAATTTAGAAAAAGTCCTTGCTGTAGTGGACAACAGCATTAACACACTTTCTTCACGCATTTACACCTTAGACAATATTGTTTCTTCTTTAATAGATATTGTGCAAAGCGATGTTTCTGTGTTATATCATGGTCAGAATCAGTTAAGGTCGGTCGTGCAATTTGCTTGGACGTTGCAGACACTGAAAATGGGTAAAGTGCCTTGGGATTATTTGAATGCCACTGCTTTATTTTTGCCTTTTAACCTGACTGATAAACAGAGGTTTATGTCCATGAAAGATGCTGTATACACGCTGTTACATATTGAACAATTGGAACCTTTACCTTTTTCCGTAGCGGAAACAGACTCTGCTGTGTGGTTAATTCATGGGGTTATCACTTTGCCCTTGCCCTTTTCGCTTTTTCATTTTAAATCATGTATGCAACACTTTCCTGTTGGCCGCTTTGAACCGCTTGGTAGTGCTTTTCTGCATGAATTATGGGCCCTGCCCTTTGCTTATCGCTGTCTGAGGGAGGATAAAGAGATTTTTCTTACAGGGGAGGAGTGTGATTCGACAGTGGGTCACTCTCTTGTGTGCAAACACGTTAAGCTGCACGGCGAGTGTAACGTGTCAGCGCCGAATCTAGCTTGCTTTTTAAAGGGGACCCCAGTACCATCCATCACGCCTGTCTGTACATTGCTTACTAACGGCAGCTATCCCATTTTAAACAATCAAGACTGCTGTGGTTTGCGGGCGGGAGTCCCATACTTGGTAACAGTTTCCCAGCGAGTAACTTGCTGTAGCAATGTCCTTTTCCCGCCCCCGCAGGGGAGTTTAGATTCTTCGCTTTGGCCTTCCATTCCGACTTTGAAAACAGAGTTCAACAAGTTGAAAAGGCTCAAAGCCCTTTTATTCCAACAAGAGGTGGCCCTCACTTACGCCCGAGAAACATTCAGATTGCAGGTGGCTTGGACCTCGAGTGAGATACAGTCCCTTCTTAACACTAACCTCCCACTTCATTTTGGGGAACTAATTCACCAAATATTTAATGCATCTGAGACGACAGGCCTTGCACATTTTTTTAAATGTGTGGGATCTGGCCTGGTCTCTTCCTTTCAAACTATATTCGGGGTAATACCGGCTTTTATTCATTCTATATTTTCCAGCGTTTCGGAGGGTTCCCCTTAATATTGGCGCTGGCAGCTGGTGTCCTGCTTCTTCTCCTTGTGCTTCGTAATGGATGCTCACTTTGTGGCTCTGCACAAGCCGGCCCAGCTACAACTGTACCGTAATCGCCTGTATGAGGCTTTTGGATGCTTGCCTTTAGCAACGCTTGGCGTAAGTTACGACTTGACATTCCGCTTTGCCTATTTTACTTGCGTGCAGCCAGTGCTTCATTGTAAAAGATGTCATTTCTCCTGGGCGATAGAACTTTGCTTATCGAACACGTGGTGTCCAATCCCTGATTTCAGCCTGTTGATGGGTCCCTTAGAGGCGCATGACGAGGCTTGTTCTGTGGCTGGCCAAATGACGCGTGCAGCTTTACTTGGAATCTTGGATCAATGGGATATCTGTGCGGCTGCGCAGACTTTCCTACAACGAAGTTTCATTGAATATCAATCAAGTTTCCCATTTCTACTTTTGGATGCTCCTGCTTGTGAGGAACATGATTGTTCCTTCGACTTACTAAATTGGATGTCATCGCTTTTTTCTACCAATGACAAGGATGAATTATTGGAAGGAATTGCATTCCTTTGCACTCAAACCTTCATGGATTGACTACTTGGGTCGTCCCTACTCCGCTGTCTAGAATACAGACTCTTTTTTTCCAGCTCAAAGTGCCTTTAGCTTTTTTTTCGAACTTTCCCTATTTTCTCCGATTTTGTTTTCTTTTTTTTTTTTTCTTTTTTTAGAAAGTCCCTCACCAATATTCTAAACACTGCCTGACTTTTGAACTCTGTTTTTGTTCTTCTGTCTATGTCCTACTGACTTACCAGGGGGAGGGTGTTATATGGGGTTATGTGGCCCTTAGATACATTGTCGACATCGCTAAGTTAGCATGAGTTTTGCTTGCCCTATGCTGCTGCTTTTGCGCACGCCTCTGCTAAGAGTTTGTTTTCGTGACACTTTGCCTCTGCCCTGTACATGATAACAGATTGTTTTTCACGTTCTCAGCTTTCCCTTCAATTCTGTCTGAACATAATGTGCAAGGTCGATCAACAATGTCTCTTGTTATTCTGTTCTGGTCAGTCCCTATTACCTAGACAAAACATGGTATCAACAGCTGCAGTATGGAAGAATCGAGCTTTGATATAGCGTTGTTGCATGTTTTTGAAACACACTCGAAGAAAGCCGTTCCATGGAGCTGAGCTCTGCTGTTCCTATGATGTAAACCTTTGCGTTTAGGCTTTCAGGTAGGGGGCCTGCTAATAACGCCTAGAGATCTTCTGTTATATAAAATAACTTCTTCCTACCAAGGGGTGGGTGATTAGGCCCAGTTATTTTGCCTTTTTCACAGTCTTTATAAAATGACGACTCCTTTTGTATTTTATGGTATTGTAACAATGCTAATGATGCTAGCTTTATGCATTTTGCTGCTGGTCGTGGTTCGCATACTGTTTTATGAATCACTATAGTCAAAATAAACATTTTGAACTTATTTAGTGACTCTGATTATTCTTATTGTGGACAAGTACGTGAGAGCGAAAGATTGTCTTGTTCCCGCGACTCTGAGGTGAGTCGGGAGTGCTCGTGTTCTGGGTTGTCTAAACATTCGTAGCTTCTTGATATTTGTAGGAGACCGAATGAGACACTATTGCTAGTCGGTTGGGATTTTGGGTACTAAGGTGATAGGAGGTACACCCCTATTTACTGAGGTCCTGTTTTCTTGTGCATAGTTCTGTGTATGAGCAGAATCCCCGCAACAGTGGCAGAACGTGCCCTACACGCTTTAGATGTGAAGAGAGCATTACTTTATTATATAGAAAGGACAAAACCTTTCCGTAAGACAAACCAACTTTTTGTCGCTTTTGCTCCACCACATAAAGGCAATCCCATATCAAAATCAGGTATTGCAAGGTGGATAGTCAAATGCATTCAAATATGCTATGCAAAAGTTAAACGAACATTAACAGTTCCTCCTAGAGCACACTCTACACGCAAACTGGGGGCTTCTATGGCATTCTTGGGTAAGTACCCATAGATGACATATGCAAAGCTGCAACATGGTCTACACCTCACACATTCACAAAACACTATTGTGTAGATGTGTTAGCAAGACAGCAAGCTAGTGTGGGCCAAGCAGTTTTATGTACACTATTTCAAACAACAGCTACAGGTTAACCACCGCTTTGGGAGATAACTGCTCTGTAGTCTATGCGCAGCATATGATCTACAGCTCATATGCCTCGAACGGAAAATGCTACTTACCCAGTACGCATCTGTTCTTGGCATATAGAGCTGTAGAGTCATATGCGCCCACCCGCCTCCCCTGGTACCTATACCTGTTGCAGTAACATCTTACTTAGATACATGCATTCATGGACATCTCCTTTTACTACTCTCACTAACTCCATTATCACCCTCTGCTGTAAAACAATCTAACAATGGAGTCGATGCCCATGCGCACTATCACCGAAAGGAGGAGTCACCTATCTCGTGACTGGAAAGACTTCTTCGAAGAAAAACAAAGTGCAAACATCCGGACCCAACACTAGATGGCGATCTATGCACAGCATACGACTCTACAGCTCTATATGCCAAGAACAGATGCATACTGGGTAAGTAGCATTTTCCTTTTCATATAAGAACACAAAGTGAAATTCAGCATACACAAGCAATACACACAGTCCCCTGAGGTCAGGGTTTTAGTGTCCCTGTGTCCCATTTCCCTCTCACTAGCAGTAGGGGTTATTTCCCATTCACTATAGGTGACATTCAGGATAGGCCCAACTAGTAGTCCGAGTCTCAAGAGTCCCACTCCGACTCTTTTAAAAGTCAAAAGTGTTCCAGTGCCTGAAGCTATATGTGGCAGAACAAGATCTCCTGGGGCCTTCTGCCCTATGATTAGTATTACCCGCTCCTGCAGAGGTTGCACGACCAAAGTCTCCTGGAGCGTTTCACTTGAAGAGGTCGCAGAGAGCTGCAGCAGCTGCTGTTGGTGAGTAACACTCACGGCTCTGCAGGAGCAGCAGCTGGGCGTCTATGACGCTTCCCTCAGTGAAACGATAAGTTCCTCTGATCTTCCCCACAGATGGAGGGTTGATTGCTCCGATACCAATTGTCTGTCGGTGGCTCGAACCCACACAGGTCCCCACAGCGACCTCCCCTCTTGAGGACTACTTTAACCAGGTAACGCTCCTTGTCCCTTTCGGTGGTCCTTTCTGCATGTGGGGTCACTGATCTCAGTCCCCACTTCTGTGACGTCCTGATCAACACAACAGTAATATTAACGGCAGCCCCCTCTGACATAAGGCGTTGCTGACTTCACACATGGGCTATGGCCCGATCGGCACAACAGTAATCTTCATGGCAGCCCACTCTGGCATACAGGGTTGCTGAATTCACTTTGCATATGGCCAACAACCTAATCTGAAAGAGACACGTTAGTGATAGATTCCTTACCTTAGAATATCCCCAGGCGTCAGGCTGGATCCGGAAAGTTTTGCGTAGCAGTACCCTTGCGCGTCGGTAGGCGGCGTCGTGCGGCTCCGCGTCCGTCGTCGGCGTCGTGATCGCCGGGATGACGTCGCGGGCAGTACTTAGGCGCCGCCCTGCGCGCTGACGTCAGTTCTTCTTTTTCCGCGCCAGTAAGCGCAGATCCGGGAAGAGCAGTGCCCTGGTCAATTTTTGACCATACTTTTTGGTGATTTTTCACTGTGTTTTTCCAGCCTTCAGGTGTCGTAGGGATGCCCGGCTTCAAGCGATGCGGCGCCTGTGCGCGGATGATGTCCGTCACCGACCCGCATTGGGAGTGTCTCTTCTGCCTCGGCCGAGGCCACGACACCGAGTCTTGTCCCGAATGCCAGGCCCTCAACCCGAAGGCTTTGCGAGAGCGGTCTCGAAAGCTCCTCGAGGCCCGGCATTCGGCTCCGCGGAAGCCCCGGTCGCGTGAGAGGTCCAGGGGTCGCTCGCGGAGTGCACACCGGTCGTCGGCGTCGAAGTCTTCTTCGTCCGGTAAGTCTCGACACAAGAAGTCCAAGAAGCATCGTCGCTCTCGGACTTCGCCTCGCCGGTCTCGCGACTCGGCTGAGGCCCCTCCCGGCACCGTCCCGCCCCGCGGCCCCGGACTTGCCTGTGGAGTCGCCCCCGTCATACCCGCCCTTCCCGGGTTCGGGGCGGATCCGGCCAAGGTACAGGAGTTCCTGTCGGCCATGGCCCGCCTCTTCGGGCCTTCAGGCCCCTCCGGTGCGCCTTCGGGCCCCGCGGGCCCTGATGGGGTTGCTCCGGCGTCGCCGGCGGCTCCGGCCCGGCGTCGCCCGAGCCTCCAGCCTCGATCCCGGCTCCGGCTTCGGCCCCGGCCTCGATCCCGGCTCCACAACCCCCATCGACGCCGGTCGACCTCACGACACCTCCGCCGGCGCCGATGTCTCCGGTGCCGTTCTCGACGCCGCCCTGGGCTCCGGGCGGCGTCGTTCCCCAGTTCCTTCCGGCTCCGGACATGGACCCGGAGCGACGTCGCTCGACGCCGGCTCCGGCGCCGATGGGACCTTGGGTCCCAAATGTCCCTCCTCCTCCTTATTTTGAACCAGAGGAGGACCAGGAGGACTGGGAGGGGTCTGATGACCCTCTGACACGAAACTGTCAGTATGATGAGGACTGGACAGAGAGTCTAGGGAGGCCAGTGGTCTGGATACTTCTCCTGACACTGGCATGCTGTCTCCTCCCGTGGCTACGGAGGAGGGGCCAATTTTGGTACGGTGTTGCGTAGGGCTGCTGGGGCCTTATGTCTCCAGCTCCCTACTTTGACGGTCAAGACTAACATCTTGACAGAGGTGCTTCAGCCGGCAGCCTCCTCTGCGGAGACTGTGCTGCCGTTTAACGACGCCCTCACTGACGTTCTTTTGGGCGCCTGGTCCAAGCCCAACACAGGGGCTCCTGTGGATCGGAACGTGTCACGACGCCATCGCCCCGCTCCGGGCGACCCCTGTTTCTTTCTGTCCACCCCACTCCTGAGAGCTTGGTTGTCCAAGCCTCCGCTTCCCAAACCGCCTTCCCTACCGCTCCTCCGGATAGGGAATCCAAACGCCTGGATCAGTTTGGGAAGAAAGGTTTTTCTTCCTCCAGTGCTGGCTTGCGGTCCGTTAACACCGCTTGTCTTTTGGGCCGATATACCCACTCTCTGTGGGATTCGGTGGCGGATGTTTTGCCCCAGTGCCCTGAGGAGGTCCAGGCACTGCTTTCCCGCGCCATTACGGAAGGAAGGGATGCGGCCCAATACACTATCCGTTGTGGCCTTGACACCGCCGACTCGCTGGGCAGGTCGATTGCAACGACGGTGGCGCTCCGACGCCACGCCTGGCTAAGAACCACTGGTTTTTCAGGGGATGTCCAGAATACTCTCATGGACATGCCCTTTGATGGAGTCGGTCTTTTGGGTCCAAAGCAGACCATGCGTTGGAGCGCTTTAAGGACTCACGGGCTACTGCCAAGTCCCTGGGCCTTTCTGCTACACGCCCTCCGCTGCCTTCTGCTTTTCGCCCCTATCGTGGCCACGGTAGGGGCGCCCCTTCACGTCAGCAGCCCAGCCACCGGCCCGCGCAGCAGGCGTCTTCGCGTGGCCGAGGACGTGGATTCCGCCGTGGCGGATCGGGCAACCAGCGTGCGGGTCAGGCCACCACCTCCAACCCGTCCGCGGCCTCCAAGCCCTCCTAGTCCCTCCTTTCAGGTGCACGGCACGCCAGTAGGGGGCAGGGTCCGCCATCACCTTCCCCACTGGCGCACCATCACCTCGGACAGGTGGGTCTTGGACATTGTCCGAAGGGGCTACTCCCTCCCCTTCGAGACCACCCCCAGCCATGCCACCTCAATTCCACCGCATGTCAGGGGATCACTTGGTGCTTCTACAGAAGGAAGTCACGGCCCTCTTGACCAAGAGGGCCATCGAGCATGTTCCGACCCCAGAAGTAGGGCGTGGTTGCTACTCCCACTACTTTCTGGTGCCCAAAAAGGACAAGGAGGACATGCGTCCTATCTTGGACCTCCGGAACGTAAATCGCTTCCTCCGGAAGGAGAAGTTCAAGATGCTCACCCTAGCTCAGGTCTTGACTGCCCTCGACCCTGGAGACTGGTTGGTAGCGTTGGACTTGCAGGACGCGTATTTCCACATCCCCGTCCTGCCGGCCCACCGGCGTTACCTTCGGTTCACGGTAGGCCCCGAGCATTTTCAGTTCACCGTGCTCCCCTTTGGCCTTACCAGTGCCCCTCGGGTGTTCACGAAAGTGATGGCGGTGGTCGCAGCTCATCTGCGCCGGGCAGGGGTTTCAGTCTTCCCCTACCTCGACGACTGGCTGCTGAAGGCGGGCTCGTCCCAGGCAGTCGTCTCCCACCTCCAGACTACGGCCGAACTCCTGCACTCGCTGGGGTTCTCCATCAATGTGCCAAAGTCGCATCTAATTCCTTCTCCACAGCTCCTTTTCATCGGAGCAGTTCTGGACACGACGCAGTTTCGGGCCTATCCTCCCGAACGGCGAGTCCGGGATATTCAGGCTATGATTCCGATCTTTCGGCCTTTATCCTGGGTTTCGGTACGGATGACCCTGAGGCTGCTGGGCCTCATGGCCTCCTGCATCCTGCTGGTCAATCATGCCAGATGGCATATGCGGGCTCTGCAGTGGGACCTGAAGTTCCAGTGGGCGCAGCACCAGGGCAACCTGTCCGATCACGTCCAGATCTCGGAGGGGACTGCAAAACAGTTGCAGTGGTGGCTCTCGAACCGGCAATGGGTCATGGGCAGATCCCTCTCCCTTCCCCAGCCAGAGCATACAGTTGTGACGGACGCGTCCCTTCTGGGATGGGGCGGTCACATGGGAGAGGCGGAGATCAGAGGCCTCTGGTCTCCGGCGGAGTCCCGGCTCCATATCAACCTTCTGGAGCTCCGGGCGATCCGGCTTGCACTCAAGGCATTCCTTCCCTCTGTCAAAGGGAAGGTAGTGCAGGTGTTCACAGACAACACCACCGCCATGTGGTACTGCAACAAACAGGGCGGGGTGGGGTCTTGGACCCTTTGTCAGGAGGCTCTGCGCCTCTGGACATGGCTGGAACATCAGGGCATGTTCCTGATGGTTCAACACCTGGCAGGTTCTCTGAACGCCAGGGCGGACGAACTCAGCCGCAGATGCATGATGGATCACGAATGGCGTCTTCACTCGGAAGTGGCGCAAGGACTCTTTCTACAGTGGGGAGAGCCTTGGTTAGATCTATTCGCCACCGAAGAGAACGCGCAATGTCATCAGTTCTGCGCGTTGGAATTTCCAAGGCGGCACTCGCTCGGCGACGCTTTCGTCGCGAGTGGAGTTGCGGTCTGTTGTACGCCTTTCCGCCTATACCACTTCTACCCAGAGTGTTGAAGAAGATTCGGCACGACCGGGCCCAAGTCATTCTTGTGGCTCCGGACTGGGCTCGAAGAGTTTGGTATCCCGAGCTACTCAATATGAGCATAGATCCCCCGATCCGTCTGCCTCTTCGGGAGGATCTTCTGTCGCAGCAGCAGGGGACGGTCCTCCACCCGAACCTGTCCAGTCTACACCTGCTTGCGTGGAGATTGAGCGGCGGCAGTTGATTCCTTTCGACTTGCCTCCCGAAGTTTGTGATGTGATTCTGGCAGCCAGGCGTCCCTCCACTAAGGTGGTATACGCCTACAGGTGGAACAAATTTGTGGCATGGTGCACAGCAAAGGCTGTGGATCCCCTTTCTGCCCCTCTTTCTGAGGTCCTTCTGTTCCTTCTCTCTCTGGCCCAACAGGGTTCTGCCCTGGGTACCATCAAGGGTTATCTTTGTGCTATCTCGGCCTTCCTCAGGCTCCCTGATCAGCCCTCCCTTTTCAAGTCCCCTGTTGTTAACAGGTTCTTAAAAGGCATTACTCACCTCTTCCCTCCTGTTCCGTTTGTAATGCCTCAGTGGGACTTGAACTTGGTTCTTACCTTTTTAATGTGCGCTCCCTTTGAGCCTCTGCATAACTGTCCTCTTCGTCTTCTGACTCTAAAGGCAGCCTTTCTGGTGGCCATCACCTCCGCTCGGCGGGTGAGTGAGCTCCAGGCTCTTTCTTGCAAACCTCCCTTTCTGTCTGTTCATCCAGACAAGGTTGTTCTTCGGACGCGTCCGTCCTTCTTGCCAAAGGTGGTTACTGCTTTCCACATTGGGCAGACCATCACTTTGCCCACCTTCTTTCCGCCTCCGCATCCTTCCAGAGAGGAAGAGAGGCTCCACCGTCTGGACCCAAAACGTGCGCTCTCCTTCTATATCGACCGCACGAAACACTTCCGGGTGGATGACCAGCTCTTTGTTGGCTACGTGGGCGCCAAAAAGGTCGGGCGGTGCACAAGAGGACCATCTCCCGCTGGGTTACCTTGTGCATCAAGACCTGCTATTCTTTGGCTAAGAAGGAGCCTCCTGTTGGGCTGCGTGCCCATTCCACCAGGGCAACGGCTGCTACCACGGCCTTGGGCCGCGGTGTTCCGCTGCCGGTTATCTGTCAGGCAGCTACGTGGGCCTCGCTGCACACGTTTACTAAGCATTACTGCCTTGACAGTCAGGTCCGGAGGGACGGCTTCTTGGCCGTTCTGTCCTCCAGGACTTCCTTGTCTGATCTTTGTTCGCAGACCCACCACCGGGGTTGGTATTGCTGGGGTATCTATTCTAAGGTAAGGAATCTATCACTAACGTGTCTCTTTCAGATGCACAAGTTACTAACTTGTGTAACGATATATCTGTAAGAGACAGTAGTTAGTGATAGATTCCTTACCGCCCACCCATCCTCCCCGTTCTGCGAACTGATTTCTAGGGTTAAGGACATCCCTTTCAGGGCCCTAGTATTTTTCAGACACCTGTGTCAGCTTCTTGCATGGCTCTGCGTTCCTGGCGCGGAAAGTCGTGTACAGAACTGACGTCAGCGCGCAGGGCGGCGCCTAGTACTGCCCGCGACGTCATCCCGGCGATCACGACGCCGACGACGGACGCGGAGCCGCACGACGCCGCCTACCGACGCGCAAGGGTACTGCTACGCAAAACTTTCCGGATCCAGCCTGACGCCTGGGGATATTCTAAGGTAAGGAATCTATCACTAACTACTGTCTCTTACAGATATATCGTTACACAAGTTAGTAACTTGTGCATCAGTGCAACTACAGCTAACCTGATGGCGGCCCCTTCTGGCATATGGGGTCACCGACTTGAACCTGAATACGAGTGACAACCCAATCGGTGCAGAAGCCGTCTCCTCACACCTCTCTACAGGGATCCACTCGATAGGATTCCCTCACTGAACCGCGCTCCCTCCAGCGCTCTCCTCTTCCTCACAGGGCCCACTAGTCGTTGCAAGCAGGCAGGCACTAATGCATCAGGCTCAAGGCGCAGGTGGTCCAGGATTTCCCTGGGTGATGTTCTCTCACCCAGCTGGGAGACTGACAAGCCTTAGCCCCCATCCCTGGTCACATGCAGAAGTCTTGCATAGCTTCTCCTTGCACAGCCCAACTGGCTGCTTGACAGTTGCCAATTTTGTGGTCTTTGAGCTCCCCTTCCTATAGTCCATTTCCAGACACCAAATGTGATTTAGGGTCTGACTCTTTGATGTTTGTGTGCGGGGTCAACTTTCTTTTGAAGTACCCACTCCTCTGTCTTATACTTAATCCAGAAAGCAGTCTGTCACAGCAGGAACGACTCCAAATCTGATAGCCCCTCAACACAGGCCATCGGACTGACTAGAGGTTCACACCTGATATGTCAGCAACAGTGATATTTGCAACAAAAGGTTAACCCAGGCCCCCAGCCCTACTCTTTATGCTTCTTTTATGAGCCCCATCTCCTTCCTGAGATGTGCCAGGGTTCTTTCCAGTGGCTTCTCCCTGAATCAAAGAGCACACTTTGAAGTGTACAGAAGAGCCTGGCTCTTCATCCTCCAGTGTGTGGGTCCCATCCAGCCCACAGGAATGCAGAAATCCACAAATTTGTGGGGGAGGGGAGATTCGTCTACCTCCATATGCTCCTCCAGCCAGCACTGGGTCTCACACAATGGGACTCAGAGACCTCCATGTATTGCACTATTCACAGGCTTATATACACACAGTACATGGATGAAACTGCACAGCACTACATACTAACTTGATGGAGGCCAATGTTGAGATAAGCACACAGCAGCGGAACTTTACATGAGTGAGCATATAGGCCTCACTAGTGACGTAGGTAAAAAAAGCCTGTTCGCTCCTACTGATCACTATATGGTATGTTGCCACTAACGCGCTCATACTCCTTGACTCCTGGCAAAGGCAGGAGTCTTTTGCCACTATGAGGGTAGTGATTTAGGTGCTCCTCCCAGTCGAACAAGACCACAATCAGTGAGACAGGCCTCTGTCAACGCGCACAGTCATGAGCCATATTCACTCATGACACCAAAAATCAGCACCAGGGATCCAGATACCATTGTAGCTGGGGCACTCAGGGCAGCGGTGCACGTCCGCCACCATGTAAGGGACTTTTTCTTCTCAACAAGATAAATGTAGACGTGTGTAGACAATTTAGTGAAAAGGTACATTACATACTTGCTGTCAACTTCAACTTTAGTGTAGATAAGTTCGAAGTCCTGGCTACTTAACTGTTCTTAACTGTGCTCTACAACATATCTTCCTTAACAAGGATGTCTTATACATGATCAAGTATGCCATCATCACTCCTCATCTTTAAAATCCCACTATGGATACAGACGTTCTAGGAAACATCTGACCCATCATGGACCTTCCATATGCGGCTAAGGTTCTGAAAACTGGTCCACGCTCTGTTCCCCTCTCACTTTGAATCAGATGGTGTACTGAGTGACTACCAATAATTATTATTTGCCAACAGAGACTCTAGGTTTGGAAATTCAGTGCCTCTTTTGACTCATTTGTGTCATTCGCCTCAAACTCAGCGCTATCATAAAGTTCAATTTCTGCTTTCTTGTGGTGAACTAAGGAATTCTCAACCTTGTCTTGTTTTCTCACTGCTTATCCTCGCAGTAATCCTGTACCACCTTGTATAGTAACTTAACAGTTGACACATTGCAGAAAGTACACTGGGCACAAAAACACACCGCCAGTCTCATCACTGGCCTGAAACAATTAGACCACACCTCCCTTGCTTTAAAATCTTTGCAGTTGCAAAAGTGAATGAACAGATTGAATTCAGGATTTTGCCTGATTTACAAAACAGTCTCTGACCGCACACCGTGAAACCTCAACAGCTCATTCCCTTTGTACCAGACGACCAGGCTTCCCATGGCATTCTGGGTATACGTTTTCCAAACTACAAGTGCTCTTGTTGCAGATCTTTATATCTCTTTTCTCCTTTGCCAAAAACTGAAACCATTCTACTCTTATGCTGAGCCAATGGCCTTTACACTCATCCACCCGTTCCGTCACCTCCATCTGGTATTTTCTCACCATTTTCTCCTCCCACTCTCTAAAGCAGGAATATTACATGCTCAATAAATGAACATCAATAAATATGTACAGGTATTTGATTAAAAGCTACCACAATTCTTAGTTGGTAAATACATTTATATGATTTTTAATCTGTTGATATAGCATATTACACAGATACTGCAAACTAAAGTGTCACTTGGTGGGAAAAGACCACCGTCCAGATCAGTAGGACATTGCTTCATGGGAGTGGAAAAGAAGCTCCAGTCAATAAAAGAGCTTCATGAGCAAGAGAATTGTGAACATTGAAACAAAGAAGCCATCCTTGTTGAATGCTGCAAAACATGTAAAACAAAAACATTACAGTAAGACCGTTCAAGTGTCATAGCCTTTCAATCCTAATTACAGCATTTGTAGTACATACACAATATCTGTGCTTAAGAACTGTTTTGCTGGTATGACAGTGGGTTCCTGGTTATTGGAGTTGATGTCTGTACTCTTTGAAATTTATTTTCATTACAGGGCATGAAGTTATCACACAAGTTGGTTCAATTGGTATTAATGAAGAGGGAGAGACCTATCCCATTAATATTCAAGAAATTCAAAGAAGAGAACATTATAATAGTCCAGCAGGTGCGTAAAAAGCCCAAACTATATTGGAATCAAATGATGCTGTACCTAGCATATCATCTATGCGAGTGTTTGTGCTTTTGTGTGCCTTTGTTTTCCATTAACACTGTGGGGTTGATTTCTAGGATCCTTAGGCTGTTGTTCTGACCAGAGTATGTATTGGTAATAATGCTTACTTTCTCAAGTCAAGTCGAAGGAACTGGGAGGTTCATATTTAGTAACTTCATTATTACATCACACACCTGGGGCTCTATAACAGCAAGTGTCACAAGAGTGCAACGGGCATTTGTGCCCCCCAGCACACTATGGTATTACAGACGGTGCCCCAGATGCCTGTGAGGTCCCTTTTATAGTACGGATCACACCAATGCCAATTGTGCGCTGGCGCAATCACAGGGGGTTGTTCCCTCATTTGCATGGGGGTGTAGCACTATAAAATGAACCTAGTCAAAAGGCAGTGGAGTGCTGTACATGGTCAAAAGCAAAATCAATGTTGGTGATTATTAGGAGAGGAATCTAGGTTATGGACAGTTAATGCATTGTTATGTAGTGTTCTTTAACGGCATGAGTCTTCAACTCTTTCTTAAATTGGAGCAGCTTTGAGCAATCGTGATGGATACAGGGATGTTGTTGCAGATCCTGGATGCAGAGATAGGAAAGCCTGTTGTCTGTTTTGTTTCTTTTTTACACTTCTTAATGTGCAGTCTTATTGTGTCCTGGCTGTGGGCGTGCTGAAAACCACAAGAGATGGCAAGCTTGTCTGCAAGTTAAGCAGAGATGCTGGTTGTAATGGCTTAGTAAATGATGCAGTGAGTTTTAACGATGGTGCAGGATGACAAGGGAAGCCAATGGAGTTCCATTATAGTGGAGGTTTTCGACACTTTATCACTGTATTACAGAAGTAGGAGCAGAAGTAAACAAGCTCTCACTGAGCCACTTGGAGATGTTGCACAGTCAGTGTTCCCCCTTGAAAGGAGGGAAAGAGGGTCCTGTGGACTCCCTAAGCAGCCCCCTGCAGGCAGGTGCAGTCACTCAGTGCACCCACCTGCAGAAGGATCTCCTTTCAAATGCAGGCCAGGGGTTTTCCTCTACAGTGAAAGGCAGACTGGCAGATTCAAACAGCTGGACTGTCTTTCACTAATACACTACCCTTATGCAGGCACAAGTTCACAGCTGAGCTTGGGTTAGGGCATTTACTAAGGTAATAAGGTGCACCGACTCAGTCAGCAGCAGGCTCACCCAATTAAAAGTGTGCCTTACCGTAAACAGAGACAGGTCACTTTCTAGCTATGCTTTGAGGGCAGATCACATTGGAAAGAGAGCTGAAGAAATCTTGCAGTCTTCTAGTTCAGACAAAGTTAGGCCCGGTGGATTAAATAGACACACTTAATTTAGTCTGTGAATGCGAGACACAATAAATCTGTGCCAGTTTTATAACGTGTGAAAAGGCTGTAGTATTACATTATTTTCTTTAGTATTGATGTCCTGACTACTTTAACAAGAGGAGTCAGAAAGGGATACTTAAACTGAATGTAAAAGGAAATAACCGATTTGTTTCTCCCTGCCGGTGACTGCTACAAAACTGGTACCCTGCTGGTGATAGCAACAATTCAGAAGACCACCAGATCCACTCCTGTTTCTGTCTTTTTATTGCAGTGCCTAAATACATCCATTGTCCCCTTGAAAGAGATCACAGTTTTTCAATATACAGCATATAGTGGTGCAAGTCCTCCTGATCATATTCATGAGCAGCGCCTCCCCTTAAAATCTGTGGCATCGAATAGTTCAAGATCACACTGCCTAGAGCTGGGCCCTGGGGTGTAAAGGTCCCAGTTTTATCGGGGGCGTGCTGTTTCTTTCACTCTAAGCTCGGAGGCATACTTGGCATAACAATCCAGAAATACAGATTACAAACCATTCCTAATAACTGGAGTAGTGATGCTGCAAACACATTTTGATGACGCATTTATGGATGAGAAAGTATTATATTTTTATGTATAATATTCACTGTGAGCCATTAGCATGAGTACTAGATTCTGAGTCCAGTTATTAACTGCTATGGAGTCAATGAAATTTGAAATTAGTTTTCCATTGCTGTTGTGTCACCAAAGGTACTGCTCTCCTTCCCTGTATGTATAGAGACACAAATGAGGCAGCAGAACAGCAGATGACCGACCATCTACTACCTCTCTTGTCCTTTCCACCTTTCTTGGGTTTTCATTGGATCCAAGGGACGTGGAGGAACATGGTTAGTGTCAGCTGGAATTCAAGGCCATGCTGATACAGTATCAGGACTCTATGGTATGGATGCTGATGCTGACTCTGTGCCCGTTTGTGAGTCTGACTACAAACACCTAATAGAATAAGCACTATGATTGAGACTCTGAGGGAAACTGGGAAGAAGGGTACGGGAAGGGAGAAACACTGGAATGGCCCGGCGAAGTCCTCAGGGCTGCAGCCCTCAGTATGGATCACACAGTATATTATTATTATGTGCAGACATAAATAGTAAGCATATTATAGGTATTATGCCAAGTAGCTGACAGTACTCACCACTGTAGGCTAAGACATCACCCACACTAAACACTCCAGTAGCAGACACAGAAGAGAGGAGTAGGGGTTCCAGGAACAGGTTCATAGCTGTAGCAACTGAAGCGAAGTGGTGCAGAGGTTAAGTAGGTTATTGACAAGGGGAACCGAAGGGAGTGGTAAAACAAAGGGGAAGGCGAAGGGAAGGCCAGATGAGAACTGGTATGAAAACGAAATAAACGCAGCAAAAAAAGCACAGTTGCCAGGCAAGGTGTTCACAGTTGTGCTCAGTTAACTATTGTCTCTTCCCACTTGACCTGTGAGTACTCTTCCTCCATTGTGAATTGGAAAGTCATTGTAATTTTCGATGGAAGAAGTACTTTGACGGAATGAAAAGGACACTAATATTGCCAGCACCTCAAGTGTTTCCTTATGGGTCTCCACGCTCTTTTCCCTTGTCTGTTAAGTCTGGTATGTCCTAAAAAATGGTTAGACCTCCTTCTTACATCCCTTAAGGTACCTACCACTGTAGAAACTCCCTTCGGTTTGTTAGGGAAACATTGATGGACTTGTTTTTACCAAACATGGTGCATTTACAACGGATTCTGATTCGCTGGTCCATATCCCTTCCAGTCAATCCGGTATTGCAGTTGACCTCAGAGTATTCTGGAGTCAAGGACTGATTTTACCTCATACATCGGATCTCTCCCTTGGACTACAGGCAGTGAAGGAGGTGTTGAGTAAATGTATTATATTCAATTAATTTAAGTCATTACAATTGTTACAAAGCGGGATAAATACAATAGCCTAAAAAACAATACACCAAATATGAAAACTGCAGGTTCAATGTTTTACAAGTTTAAATACTATAAGCCTCAATCACTTACTTGCGAAATAATTAAAAGTTTTTAACAGCTTGCACTAATTTGACAGCACAATATAATTCAGAAATATTCCTAATATTTCGACAATATTTTAATACATCTGTACATCTTGTGATTCTATTAATATTGAAAATCTGTTTTATGTACAGATGCCGTTCATATTTATCTCCAGGGCAACAACAGAGTAGATGGAAAATAGATTTGTTTTTGTAGTTGCATAGTCTACATTTTAAGTCATTAGATAACTGATCAGTCCACGGAGATTGTGGTTCTTTTATCAGTAACAACATTAAGCGCACACTTATTATATTTAGTCACACCATGTTAAGTATTGGCTCAGTTAAATAATATGGAGCAGTCATGATGTTGTAAGAGTCCATATTTCCGTTTAGTTAGTTCCATGTAGTCTGCAGTGTGACTAAGCAGCATAGACTTAGATTTGATTTCAGAATTGAAGATCAGCCTTCTTGCATTCTCCCTCCAGATACTGACCACGGGTTAATTCCACAACGGTCAGACTTTATTACATTTTTCAAAGTGTCTGATCTTCAGGAGCGGTTCCGTCTCTGGAGCCTTAGGGCGTTAATGCACAAATTTGAGTCATTAGGGGCATAAAGTTAAAAAAAATAAGTCCTGTGCATATCCCGGAATTACAGGACCCCTGCCTGTTCCATAGGTTAGTTGTCAGTAGTACGATCTGTAAAGGCAAGGATGTCCGATCCGGATGATTCGCATTGAATGCCACCAACATCAGTTGAAGTTCAGTGCATTGTGCCCATGTCGGGTTGGACAGGTCTGACTGTGGCCAACCTGACATGCGCACTTCAGACTTCAAATCACTGCTCTGTTTGAGAGCCCGGGGGAGCACAACACAGCCCCCCTATGTCTCCTTTGGAGCGCTGGGTTCACCCGTCCAAACCAATCCTTGCTTTGCTCTAATGCAGCTTTACGTATTAAAAGTATACGAGTTAACCCTGGATTGGTTTGTGCAGACCAGCCAATACCCGCAGGAACGTACTTTCAATGCAGCGCGGGGTGGGATTAAGGATATGGCCAATCTCACTGTTGCTTCATTTAAAAGCCACACAGTAATTGGTCATGTTCTTTATTGGTGACGCGTTGGCGCAGCTCATCCCGGCCCTCATGTACAGCGTGAGGGACAGCATTCTGCATGCAAGGAGTGATCAGTTGCCTGCTTCTCGCGCGTCATGCAGACTTCGACTAGAGCACGTGAAGTGTTTACCTGCTGGCTGAGGTCCAGTCAGCCCGTTCTTGCTGCTGCTGTACTGTCTGACTCGGCGTGCCACCATGGCATCAATGACCTAGTGCGACCTGATACATATTTACACGAGGTAATTGTATTTTTTTTCTGTGCATGTGTTCCTTCTAACTCGAGGGACATAGAGACATCGCTGTGTATGTGCCAGGCTAAGTGTAATGTAACTGCATCTAGCATTGGTGGTCTCGGGCTCACAAGGACAGATTCAGACCCGTTTTGAGGGCCTGGGAGGGAAGTCAGTCGCTGAATGGTGGCTCGACTGGTGCCTGGCCCCAGGTGCAGGTAGGTAGATTAGAGAGCAGGGCGGCACACTGCCACATTTTGCATTACATATTTGGGTGTGAGTCTGGCAGAGCTCGCTGTGTATATTTAGCAAACCTGTTCTGCAGGAGGCCCCGCCCAGCAGCAGGGACAGGTGCTCAGGAGGCCGGTACAACAGGTGGGCTCCCTCGACCAGAGTACTGATGTAACCACTGGTACTGTGGGCGTGGGGCTAGTTTCACAGGACCAAGAAATCTCAGCTCTCCTTAAACACACATAGTGATCTTGGACACATAACAGTTCAAGCTTTCTCGGTTTATCCTTCCTTCCCCACAAGGACCTGCGGAACCGGGTTTCACTCTGTCGGAGCTGTGTAGGAGTCAAGAGTACACAAGATTTGTTGTTGTCTCTTTGGCCCTAGTACTTGAGCCGAGTTCGCGCTATATAAAACTGCAAATGGATTCTCAATTTCTGCCATCTCTTTGAACACCTTTTGCCATGCATTCTTTTAGGTGGTTAACCAGTCTGCGGGAGAATGGGGGATGGGCGCCAAGGCACTGTTTCTACCATTGCTTTAATCAAGGAAGGGATACGCGATTTTGTGCTGTCCAGGCCTGCTGTACGTTAGGACTTGGTGCACGCAGTTGCGGCCATTTCACTGCTTCCCTGACCCTGCATTTTGGCCTGAGTGTTAAATATTAGCACAAATAATTTTAGTGTGTGTCTTAATGTGTTCTATTGTGGTGCAGGTTCATTTCTTCCTTCAGCTTCGAGAGCTATGTGAATAGAGAGCCGTTCTTTGGTGCACTGGATGAACGCTGCCACCTTCATCATGTAGTATTTAGAAATTCAGGGCTCTTCGGACTGGCATCGCTAGTCTTGCCCTTCAGGTTCACAGGATCAGGCCCACAAACTTAGACAGGAAGCCCTTCCTTCCCGCATTCATTTAGCTTCCAGACCCAGAGGCCTATTTTTTTTGTTGCCATTCAAATTTTTCCCCCCAATCGGGTGACTGGGGGTGTCCAGAATTTGAATGGGAATTGCCAGTCACAATCTGAAATGATGATTTTTGGGAGAACATGTAATCAAACTATTTCCTTCATGAACTACTTTGCCACTTCTTGTGAGATTGGGAGTGCAGCAAAGGAATAACATCTCCGAGTTTATTGAACAAACCGCTATCCATAGGACTGTGCAAGATTCAGATAACCATTGACTAACATTGAAGTCCATCAATATGATTTTCCAGGGCTGTTGAGGTGTGTAAGGGTCATAACAATCTCTTGTAGTTTAGTATGACAGCTCTTTGTTGGGGAATATGTGACACAGGTAGGAACATAGCAATGGATTGAATTATAATGGTTAGGCCGCCAGAAGTTGTGAGTTAGCAGGCCTTGACTGGGCCTACTAGTACCAGGGTGACCATCCTTAGGGATATAGTGAGGCCACTGTAAAAGTTGATTTAGCAATTGTTTTTTGGGAACATACACCTTTCCTTGTTGAAAAAGCAGCCTACCTTGTATCTTTCTTTTAGACACTTGTTCTTGTACCCATTGGTCCTTATCAATGTTCGGATTGCCTCCTTTAATTCGTCAGGAAAGGACCCTAGTCTGGAAGTCTTCAGTTGAATAATCGAAAGGCGATGTGCTGTTTCTTGACAGTGCATGTGCCTTGCCGTTGCTGTTTCCTGGACTGTAGCTGATTTGGAAACAGAAGCGGGTAAAGACCAACATCCAGCAGCCATTTCAATGGTTTTCACACCTCATAGATTTTAAAAACTCCATTCTCATGACCCCCCCCACACAATTACCTCATGCTTGGCTCCTTCAAGATAGTGTCACCAATGACTAAAGGCATATTTTAGGCAATAATTCAAGATCATAAATTGTGTAAGGTCTCTAAGATTCTGTTACGGTTTTGGATTAATAGGCGACTGGATACAGTGCTTCTGTGGATTCAGCTCTCTGGGACATGATGACTCGGATAGCTGTGGCTGATGTACCTGCTTCAACAACGAAGGGAAGGTTTACATGAAGCATTTTAGAGGAGGCACACAATATATATATTGTCAATATTACAAGAGTATCAATTTAAACAAACCCCAGCAGCTAATATCTCAATCAATTTGGCATCTTCGATCCATTCCCATCAATATGAAGTTGTTACAAATGTGGATTCTTTAAACAGTAAAGCCCTATTTCAAATCAGCATCACAGTCTCAAGGGATCCACCGACACTCCAGTATTCATTTGAGATCTTTATTATAAATCCATAGTTTCTTTAAAATTAAAGCGTCAGCCCAGCCAATGCATTTCGTCCCAGCCTTGGACTTCCTCAGGGCTTATTATTCTTACAGGTGTGCAAAACAAATTACAAGGTTTTCTTCAAAGTTATCTGTACAGCAACAGGTGATACTGTGATATTTGCATTTCCACCTAACAGCGCCCTTGAGATCATGTCACTTGTGGCCGAATTCTCCAAGTGCCAATATACAGGGTGTATATGGCCTAGAACTAAATAAGAGACTGATGATGTAAACCTGTAGAATGAAAAAAATAGTTGGACTATGCTATGATTTTTAAACAAACTATGGATAATGCACAATTATATGGCTGATGTGGAGGTAGTTGATCACCTCCTTTACAAAATACATCCTCAAATTCCTTGTATTCAGTTGACAATGTAGATAACTCAGTCTTTCCATCGTCTGAGCAGATCTTGGACAGGAAACAGGCCTCCTAACAATGCGGTGAAGAAAATTTTGCCATCGAAAACGGCCCGATACACAGAATTGGGCAGTTTCCGATTGCAAAAATGCTTTTTCATATGTGTAAAACACAAATTGCAATTATGTAACTTGTTACCAAATCTTAATTTGCGTTTAGTAATTGGCTATTTGGAAGGGGCATATTTAGGGCGCCCCTTCCAAATATGGTAATTGCAGTACTATGTATGAATGTTTTGCAACCAAATTATGGTCGTAACACATTAATGTTTTACCGACACCCCAAGGGTGGAGGTAACCATTCACAAATGGGAAGGGGTCCGGGCACCTTCCTTTTGTGAATGTTGAAACAAATATTTTTTAAGAGCAGGCAGTGGTCCAAGGGACAACTGTCTGCTCTGAAGAAATGAAACGTAAACGTTTCATTTTATTTTTTGAAACGCATAACGGGCTGCATTTAAAAAAAAAAGGGGGGGGCGTGGCCAAGATGGCGGCACGATAGGACGCAGGATTTCGTCCCTCCGGCTTCGCCTTCTCAAAAGCCTTGTTATAGCCCCATGCCCGGTCCTCATGCACGCAATCCGGGACCAGAGATCGAGAGGGACTGCCGCAGTGTCTAAGCGGAGTCTGCCTGCTGCCTCCGTCGATCTGCCTGGCATGGTTCCTAGCCGGACGGGAGCGGGGCCCGGGCCGTGGGTGTGAGGCGCGGTGCCGCGGCTGCAGTCGGGCCCCGGCAGAGACCGGGACAACGCTTCCCCAGAGCGCTGACCTCAGGAGCGGCCCCGTTTGGTGATCTCTCGCGGCCCGCAATCGCCTTCCCTTCAGTGGCGTGCAGTGTATTGGCAGCCGCCGCGGCCAACGATCGCGGAGCACCTGCCATTTTGCTGCCTTCACTGGCCTGACGTGGCATGCGACGGCTGCGGTCCTGCGCCGCATCCTGGGTGGCCGTGGTAGGAAACTGCCCAGATCTGCACCGCGGAATCACACATTGGCCTGCACCTCCTTGGCACACGGCCTGACTCTCCCCCAGCAGCAGTCCAGCTCTGCAGCAACGCAGCGGCCCATCCCACAACAGAGGCGCCGCCACTTACAATCCGCACGGACAGCTGTAAGTAGGGCCCTGTGGCCTCCCTACTTGACACTTGCGCTATTTGGTATCCTGTTGCAGCGGAGGGGGTGAGCAGCGGGACTGAGAGATCCCTGGGCAGTGAACCACTCTCGACCCCCGCTGGGCGGTTCCCTCGACAAACGCCGCAACCTGTGGACGCAGCAGACAGACCGACATAGGCCTTGCCTGGTGGCGGCCTCGTGCGCGTGCAGCGCTTACACCGAGGAGTGGGAGGGCGGCCGAGGTCGCACGGGGCCGGACACAGGAGAGACGGTGGCCAGAGTACACACTTGCCTCGCGGCACGAGAGCCCCTGAGCTGGATTGCCCAGTATCGACACCGACTTCGACCCCCTGCAGGCAACATCAGGCCCCATTGTTGCGGACCCCCTGCAGGCGACTACGCGTGCTTGGCTTTGCACCATGTCTTCAGCCGGTGCCAAGAAGGAGAAGTCCCTTAAAGACTTACTGCTCAAGCAAACTGGCGGCCCCAGCACCGCAGGCACCGCTCTTGGGGACACGAAGCAACCAGAGGCGATGGAGGGGGGCGATAGCCCGGCCACGAAGACCTTCATGATGGAGCTGTTCACGGCCATCAACGAAGACATCATGGACCTGAAGGGCCAGCTCTCTGCGGATCTTAAAGAAGTTCGGCACGACCTCGACGAAGTGGGCGAACGTGTAGCCACTCTTGAAGAGCACGAGCTTAGCCGAGAAGATGAACTCCACCAGCTGCAGCAAGACATGCTCCGGCTACAGGAACAACACTTGGACCTGCAGGCCCATACTGAAGATCTCGAGAATCGCTCTCGGAGAAATAATTTACGGATCCGAGCAGTGCCCTGGCGGGCAGAGGGAGACAACCTCAGGTCCTACGTCTTGGCCCTTTTTCAACAGGTGCTAGGTGAGGAGGACACTCTGGATATTCAAATGGACCGGGTCCACCGTGTGGGCCTGCCCAGAGGAGACAAGGCCCCTCCGCCAGACATCCTCGTCGGTGTACATGACTTCCAGGTTAAGGAACAAATCCTACGCAAGGCCCGGGAATCGCACCCTATCCAGTTTCGAGGTCACACCCCGGCGCTCTTTCAAGCCCTTGCGGCCTCCACTCTGACCAAGCGGCGAGAATTCAGAGCGGTCACCTCCCATCTTCGCGACAACGGGATTCCATACTCCTGGGGCCACCCCTTCCGCATCATTTGTAAGCACCAAGGGAAATTGAGACAGATCCGCTCCCTTTCCTAGGCCCTTGGTGTACTGGGCTTGGAGCGGCCCACGACCCCGGAGCAGAAAGAAGGCCCTAAAGAACGCTTCACCCGGAGAACCTCACGCCGGCAATTGGTTGGCAAACCAACAGCTACCCTGAAGCCGGACCCAGAAACAATGGCCAAGGAACGTGAGGCGGTCCTTTCCTCTCTCTCTCGGCCTCAGGAGCGCCCGAACACCCCCTAAGTTTAAGTTGAAGCCTATCCGGGGTGGGTGTCCTGGAGAGAGGCCGGAGGGACACACAAGACTGCTCCCTGTTCCCCGCTGACGGATCGCTCACTGGTCACCGGTGCACAATCAGGTACTTTGGGTCGCGACTTGCTGCCAGTGCCATGACCCCGTTGGGTTTTTCTTCTACTGACAGACTTGTGTCTCTTGTTATTTCTGGGGTTTGGGTACAGAGGGGTATTTGTTTATTTTCAATTGTTGTTGTTAATCTTTTGTGGGGCCTCCGTACTGGCTCAGATGCCTCTGCTTCCCCCTCACCGTCCTTATTCGCTCTTGTCCACCCTCAGCTCCTCTTTTCAAAGTGTATCATGGCTGTGCGACAGGCACTGTTTTCTGTTTCTGATGGGGAGGGATCTCAAGATTGTAAGTCTTAATGTCCGGGGCCTAAATCACCCGGTGAAGCGCTCTGCCGTACTGTCCTTACTAGAGCACTCGGAAGGGGACATTTGCATGTTGCAGGAGACCCACTTGCTGTCCAAAGACTCTGCCCGCATGCGCTCATGACGCTTTCCCTGCCAATTTTGGTCCTCAGGCTCGGCGAAGACGAATGAGGTGGCCATTCTACCAGGGGCGAAATTTGAGGGTAAGGTGCTTTCCACTTTCTACGAGGCAAAGGGCAGGGTTCTAGCGCTCAGGGTACAATGGGGGACCACTATGCTAACTGTGATGAACGTATATGCACCTAATACACACCAGGAGCCATTCTTGCGCCAGCACATTGCGGAGGGCTTGGCCTCCCCCAACGCTGCGATAGTGGTGGGTGGGGATCTGAACCTGGTCATGGACAATGACGCTGATCGGTCCGGCCAGCGGTATACACAGGGGGGAGCCCTCTCCCCTGAAGGTAAACAATGGTTGGCTGATAGCGGCATGCATGATGTTTGGCGGCTTAAGCACCCGACTCTCAGGGACTTCACCTTCTACTCCGCAGCTCACAAAACGTATGCACGTTTGGACATGTTCCTCGTCTCCAAAGCGCTTTTGCCTAGGGTTACTGATGCATCTATAGCACCGCGCTCCCTGTCCGACCACGCGCCAATTTCCATTCACATACAGCCGGAGGGGGTCGGGTACACTCCGGCTAGATGGCGTCTACGGGTGGGTCTGCTGCACTTGCCTAGCAATGTAGAGAGTGTACGCGCGAAGATTACTGATTATCTGCAGCACAACGACACTGGGGATACCTCATTGGCGACCATCTGGGAAACCCTCAAACTGGTTATTCGAGGGGAGTTTATGGCACTTTCCTCAGCTGACAATAAGCAGCGTAAAGAAGCCTGACAGCACTTAGAACAAGAAGTAGGAGAGTTGGAGGCGATTCATAAACGTACAGGTGCCCCGAGAGTATGGAGGTCCCTGGAAAAGAAAAGACTGCTCCTTAAACGCATAGACCTGGACAGGGCAGAATATGCTGTGCTTCGCCTTCACCATAGGTTTTACCTGAGTAGCGATAAATGTGGGAGGATGTTGGCGCAGCGCTTACGCGCCAAAACCGTGGCTGCGGATATACCATCCCTGAAGTGACCTTCCAGTGAGGAAGTACATTTAGACTCCCAAATAGTAGAAGAGTTTAGGCAATTTTTTCAATCCCTGTATAGCGAAGGGGAGATCAGACACTCCGAGATAGGGGCTTACTTGGAGTCAAGCAAGTTTACCCGCCTCCCGGAGGCCCAGGCGGAGCAACTAGAAGACCCATATGCCTGGATGAGGTCATATCAGCCATTTCCCATCTAAAGCTAGATAAATCCCCGGGGCCGGATGGCTACCCGGCCCTTTTCTACAAAACATTCTGTAGGGAATTGGCACCTGTCCTGACACGACTTTTCAATTCTTTCTTAGACAGCGGTGCGGTCACGGACTCTATGTCCGAAGCCGCGATATCAGTCATCCTCAAGCCCCATAAAGATCCTGGGCTTTGCAGCTCTTACCGCCCTATCTCGCTGCTCAATATCGACGCAAAGCTCTTCGCGGGCGTTCTGGCGCCGCGCCTGGGCCCCCTTATGGCAGGTCTAATTGACCCGGATCAGGTGGGATTCATCCCATCAGGAAGGGGACAATATGAAACGCCTTCTGCACCTCATGGACAGCATACATCGATCTCATAGAGAAGCCGTGCTCCTGTCCGTGGACGCGGAAAAAGCGTTTGACAGGGTGAGCTGGGGGGTACCTGTTTGACACGCTTCGGAGCTTCGGGTTTGGAACTCGCTTCATCCAATGGGTTCAATGCTTTTACCATGCCCCCCGGGCGTTTGTCAGGGTGAATGGAGTGGCCTCGATCCCCTTTGTGATCGCTAGGGGCACGAGGCAGGGGTGTCCACTCTCGCCCCTCCTATTTGCCCTCTACATGGAGCCCCTAGCTCAAAGAATTCGAGATCATCCAGGGTCTCCGATTCGGAGGCGATACACACAAGGTGAGCCTCTACGCGGATGATGTCATCTTATCCCTCGCAGAGCCCCTCACGTCTCTACCTGCGCTGGTGAGCGAATTTGAGTCCTTTGGTGTGTTTCGGGCTTGAGGGTCAACCTTACCAAGTCTCAGGTGCTCAACTTGTCCTCGCCCCTGGCACATGTAGATCTACTGCAAAAGAGCCTTCCCCTGCACTGGGCTAGCAACCCCGTGACCTATTTAGGTATTCTCCTTGCCCCCTCAATCCCCTGCACGCTAGAGCTGAATTATTCGACTCTGGTGGACCAGACTAGGAAAGCGCTGGATGGCTGGACTAAGCTTAACCTGGCATGGTTCGGGCGCATAGCCGCGGTAAGGATGACGATATTGCCGAGGATCCTGTACCTTTTCCAAACTCTGCCCCTAGTCCCCCCACCCAAAGCAATGCGAGCCTTGCAGCAGCCATCAATAAATGTATGTGGGGCAGCAAAAAGGCACGTCTGTCCATCTCACAGTTGGCTCGACCCAAGGGCGAGGGCAGGGTGAACTTACCACTGGTCCACAGATACCTTCAGGCCGCCCATCTCCGGTATGTGCTATAGTGGAACCGCCCCCTTTCCGAAAAGCACTGGACCTTCATGGACCATGCGGTCGCTGGAGCGAATATCTGGAGAGAGATCTGGCTTCCGCGTAAAGCACGAGCTTGGGGCCTCTACTCCTCTCCTGTAACGGCGGCCACAATGAAAGTGTGGGGTGAGGTGGCGATAAAGAGGGGCCTCACAACGTTCCCCTCCCCTATGACTCCGATGGTCGACAACCCTGACTTCCCCCGGGCTGTAAATCCAAGATTGCTCAGCGTTGGAGGGAGGCGGGTTGTAAGCGACTGGGTTATTTATTAGTTCTGGACGGCGTCATTCCCTTTGCACGGATACGCCAGGACTACAACCTACCACGTACAGATGATTTCTATTACCTACAATTACGCCACTGGGCTACCTCAGCGGCGTATCTGCCGCATGCGTCTCGCAAACTTACACCCTTCGAGAGGTGGGTGGTGAGCAAGACCGATGATAAGCATTTGATAGCGGAACTCTATGTTCTACTTGCGCCAGGCCTGAGAGGGAGTCGCTCGAAAGGTCAGTTACGCTGGGAGGCGGAGTTGGGGCGGGCTCTCACAGACAAGGAGTGGGACAACATTCATTATAGACCTCACCACACTGCCTTCAATACCGCGGGGACTGAGTCTGCGTTTAAAGTAGCATCTTATTGGTACCTCACGCCCGCCCGTATCCATCAATGGGACAAAAACCACACTGAGAAATGGTGGTGGGGCTGTGGCCTGACCGGCTCCTTAGTGCATCTTCTTTGGCACTGTCCAAAGCTGGAGCGGTTCTGGGAGCAGGTGTTAAACGACATAGATGCAGCCTTTGAGACTGAGATCCCCCGTTTTCCGGCCTACACTCTATTGGGGCTTTCGAATCCCATAACGTTCCCATTGCGGTCCCTGCGTGACAGGCAGATGGCTTTAGCGTTACTCGCTGCTCGCCAAGCCCTCCTGGTTCACTGGGGCACTACTACAGTCCTGGACCACACGGCATGGCTACATAGATTGTGGTCGACCCTAGCTATGGAACGTTTATCCCTAGTACAGGATCATAAAGGCGAAAAGTACGTGGACTTATGGGCCCCCTTCATTTCTCTTCTTTCCAAAGAATTCCGAGAAGTCACCTGCCCCAAACTCTTGCAAATCCTCCAGCTGATACCTAGAGCTCAGGAAGAGATGACTCTCAACTCGGAGTGACAGGAACTAGGGTTGCAGACGGTGTGGGTGGGTCGGGATACTCTCAAAGATCTAGTGGAGCATGGTGCGGGTCCCCCTCTTTCTTTCTCTTTCCTTTCTTTCCTTGGGGTGGGAGGGGGGACTTCTGCTCTTTTACAAGTCTCTTTTTTCAATATATATAGTTTTTTTGTCGGTTGATGTTTCCTCTTTAAATTCAGGCATGTTAATAAGCGCTGCCAGCCCCCGGGTTGTAGGCACTGAAGCTGTGTACACATGTATATACTATGCATCGTTTCCTAGCCGCCGGCCCCCGGGGTTGTAGGCATATGGCTGTATGTGTACATTGGTCTGCCTTATAAAACGAATAAAAAAAGATTTGTTCCATAAAAAAAAAAAAAAAAAGTAGAATGCTTTATTAAAAAGCAATCACAGACATGGTGGTCTGCTGACCCCAGCAGGCCACCATTCTGTGATAGCTGGTATTCCTGATGGGTCACAAACTGCAACCTACCTCATTAATACTCATGTGGTAGGTCTATTTGCGACCCCATTAGGAATCACATAGTGAAACTCAATGTGTTTCATACATTAGGAATGGAAATTTTCTAACAGCGATTCTCAGAAAATCTAAATTAGGTAATCGCTATTCCTAAAATTTGTACATATGGCCCATGATTCCTTTAGTCCAGTCTGTATGAGGGTTATGCTTCCAGAGCCACAAAGTCTCCAAGATGATATTGAACGTGGTTGTGCTATAACATGAAAACTGTTATTTTCCAATGGCATAACAAGTGTTTCAGTTTCCTTTACCACGTCCCTGGAGGTCAGTGATTTATCCATCAATGCCAAGATGGGTTTGGCCTTTTCTTTCGTCACCAATGGGAATGGCCATTTTCATAGCAAAGGCGTGATCAATGAAATACCTGGAAGCTCCTGAATGCAACAGTGCGAGAACAGAAAGCAGACCAGTCAGCAAAGAGAGAACCAACCACATAGAAGTATGCTCTGTTTTGAGCAGGAAGTAAAGCCATTAGGCTTGCACCTCTATTTAAGGATGAGCTTGGTAGTTTTCATACAGTTGCAGGCAGGTTCTCACAAAGTGGCCCAATAGACAACAATGCATGGACAGAAGATTTTTATGTGTTTGTTCTGTCTCCTCAGTAGCTGGTTTCTTCTTGACTGACGAAACCAGCATTGTTTCTTCATCAGCAGGACATTTGGAGTCTATTACTAAGGTATTTTTGTACCCTTATTAGGCCTTCCATGAGATAGCTTGCTTTCCTACTTTTTCCCCTTCATCTTCTGCTCAGTTTGTAGAGTTAAATTGATAAACAACCGAAGAAGTGGGTTTGTTAACCATAGATACAGCATGTTTGATCTCTTTGTGCATTGATTTGTAAAAAAACAGCAACCGCCGCTTCATCTGTCTAAGGTGTTTCAGAAAGAAGGCGTTGAAAAAAGCAATATAAGTCACGTGTTCTTGGGAACCCTGTTTCAATGAAGGGAGCGCTATGTGAGCGCCTTGTTTGATATGGCGGCATTCAAAGACTGCTTGCAGTTGACCCAAGAATGTGTTGAATTAAGACAGAGGGTCTTGTTTCAATATCATAGGTGTAGGCCACATCAAGGTATCCTTAGGTATGATAGGATGAAATCTACCTTGGCCGCATCATTAGTGAATAAGAGAGATTGACTCATGAAATGCAGCTGACATGGCACTAAAAAAACAAAAAAGCTTTTGGGTCTCCTGTATATTTCTCAGGCAGGGCAAGTCATTGATTAATTACTGTCAGGGGTATCGTGTGAATTTGGAACAAATGTCAGAGACCAGATCAGAGTTCAGTAAAGCTTTGGTACCAACTCTGCAATTGATTGAGTCTGTTTAAAAGGATATTTCGCTCGACTTCTGCCGTTTCCATTTCTTTTTGAAAATTCTTAATTGTGCTAATGAGCAAAAAGGTCGCAATTGGCCTGGCACATTGTCGGAACATTATGGTAAGGATGCCAATGCTGACCCAGTGCCTTCCCCTACAAATACTTTTTTCTGATAATCAATTTTATTGATTTTTGAAAAAGGAAAATTTACAAAAGAAAGAGAGATTAACATTACAGCACAGATACTTATCATCAATGCGTTTACATGCATAGAAACTATAAACCACAGTATATGTCCGGTTCCCCTACAAATACTTAATAGAATATGCACTACGTATGAGACTGAGGAAAACAGGGAAAGATAAGGGAAAGGAGAAACCCTGGCCGCGCTCAGTCCTCAGGACTGCGACTCTCATTCTGTAGTTGTACACTGCCTATGACAAGACACAGTATATTATTATTATTATTAGCGGACTTCGATAGTAAGCATATAATAGGTATTATGCCAAGTATCTGACAATATTCACCACTGTAGGCTAAGGGTAAGTAATCACACAGAGCATGAGTAAACATTCCAGTAGCAGACACATGGGAGAGGAGCAGATGATGGGAGTGCTGTTCCAGGAACAGGTCCGTAGTGGTTTTAAACTGAAACAAAAAAGGTGCAGATATTAAACAGGATAGCAATGAAAGGAGGGTGAAAAACAACAAAGGGAAGGCCCAGTGCAAACTGGTAAAAATATGAAGTAAACCCAATAAAACACACAATTACCAGGCAAGATGTTCACGGTTGTGCTAGGTTAAATACTGTCTCTTTCCTGTTGACCTGGAAGTACTCCGCCATCTGGAATTGGGAAGTCATCATACTTTCCAAAGTAACAGGTTCCGTTGTGGAAAGGGAAGGATGCTAACATTTCTAGCATCTCTTAGGTTGCGTTATGGTTTTCCACGCTCTGCATGTCCTTTTCTCATGTCTGATATGTTCCAAAAATGGTGAGAGCCCTTACACACTGCTCTCAGAGAGTTGCTGTCAGTGCAATACCTGCCTTTTTTAGTGCGATTTCAAGTGGGGTGGGCAGGGTTAGTCACAGAGGATAGTAGGGAAGCGTGGAAGGACAAACTGATTATATCTAAGCCAAAACATCGCAGACTCTTACACAGTTTAGAGCTAAAGCTACAGGGTTTAGCGTAAAGGATTCAAGGTACATATATGTATTTAGCATAAATGATGGAAAACTGTGTGATATGATCCAACTTTGCCATTGAGGGCTTCTAGTGGCTTCACAAACCACGAGGCCAGGTGACACCATTACTAGTACACTTCAGATTCTGATCTGAGCAGGGAAATAGGATTTGAGGGGCACAAATAACGTACAATTCTAGATCTGTTAATTTTGAATAAAGGAGATGCTTTTCAACTGGGGGCTCTGAGAGACATCAAATACAACTGAGGCTCCATTCGTGTTGTTTATGTATCACATCGCTCACAGTCCGTTGGTGAAATACCTCCCCATTTAATGATGGCTATCCATTTACAATATTATATGTTTGATATGCTTGAAAATAGAGTTGGTTATATAATACTTTTTATTTTTTACCCCAAATCTACTCTTATTTATAGCATAGAATGACATGTTGATAGTTTCTTGCCTTCGGATCTCCTCCTTTCCTATATTTTTTTATTTAGATTTCCATTTTCATCTGTGTAGTTACTTTATTTTCAGATTTTAATTGATATTATTGTAGTCTCCATGGAGGGGGAAATGTATGTATTTAGAAAGAAGTTAAGCAAGAGGACTTCATTTCCCACCATCCATTAGCACAGGAAGTGACATCACTGGATCTCCCATCATCCACCTGCACAGGAAGTGACCACTGAATTTCCCATTATCCATCTGGACAGGAAGGGCCATTACTGGTTTTCCTGCCAAAACCGTCTTTTAAAGAAGAAACCAAGCAAGAGGACTTCATTTCCCATCACCAATCAGCACAGGAAATTACATCATGGCACCCTGGACTCCTCCCCCCCTCCCAGGACCTACTTAATGACAGCTGCAACACAGTCACGCGGAACCCTCGCCTACTTACCACCCCGACCACGAGCCACCTTTATCATCTTCATCACTAACTTTGTGGTTCCGCTCCCCATCGACTCCAGAGCTTACATTCTCCTCTGTGATCTCAATTTTCACCTGGAAGACCGAAATGACCACTGCACCACAGTGCTTCTTGAAAGCTTGAGCAACATCTGACTCACCCAGCTCGTCACAGAACCAACATACACCTTAGGACACACTAGACACCATCTTCACCACAAGCGACAGCATCATATACAGCTCCACCACACAGCTCACATGGATCGACCACTCAATCATCCACTTCCAAATCAACACATCTCAAGTCAACACCCCTACCAGATTCAGAACTCCAAGCCGCAGCTGGGGCAAAATCATAGAAGCAGACTGGCTCAGCGCCCTCAACACTGATCAGCCTAGCCCCACAGACAATCTCGAAAAGGACATCAACAACTTCAACAATTAGATCAAGAAGTGCGCAGACTCCCTCACACCCATCAAACCCAACAAGCATAGTAGATCAAACAAGCAGGCCAATTGGTATACAGAAGACCTCCAAGACACCAAACAACACTGTAAGCTGCTAGAAAGGAAATGGAGAGCCAGACAACACCACAGAGAGAACTACCCACAAGGCTGCACTCCAACGCTATCGCCAGCAAATTAGAGACACCAAGAAAAAAGCACTAGTGGACCGCATCGAAGGAGCTCCAACAGCTGCAAGAATGTCACCTTGCCCTCAGTCACTGTCAACAACATTGCTGCCTCCCAACAACTCTGCGACAACCTATCCAAATTTTTCCACAGTAAAATCACAAAACTCTACAGCAACTTCGCACACCAATCCAACCCCATAGAAATCATCGCTAACCTACCAACCAAGACAGTTACCTGACCAAATGGACAACCCTCACCAGAAACTACACAGCGACAATCATGCGGAACATCCACTCAGGGGCCACAACGGACCCATGCCCCCACCACATCTACAACCCGGGAGCATCACCAGTTAGCACCACCCTAACCCACATCAACACCTCCATTATGTCCGCCACTTTACCAGGTGAATGGAAACTTGCAGAAATCAACACCCTCCTTTAGAAGCCAACAGCCGACCCAAATCAACTAAGCAACTTCCAACCCATCTCCCTGCTCCCCTATCCAGCCAAAGTAATTGAGAAGACCATTGAAAAGCAACTCACAACCCACCTCAAACTTTACCATCTTCTAGACAACACACAATCAGGATCCAGAAAGAACTACAACACTGAAACAGCACTCATCATGGCCACCGATGACATTGGAAACATCCTGGACCGAGGAGAAACAGCGGCCCTCATCCTCCGCAACCTCTCTGCGGCCTTCGACACTGTCTCCCACAACACCCTCATCAGAAGACTCCTCGAGACTGGCATACAGGGATCCACTCACAAATGAATCTGTTCCTTTCTCATGGGAATATCCCAAATGGTCAGGCTGCCACCCTTCACATCAGCCACCAAGAAACTGATATGCGGTGTTCCACAGGGATCGTCTCTCAGCCCCACTCTTTTCAACATTTACATGACACCGCTTGCCAACATCATCCGTTCACAAGACATCACCGTCATCTCCTACGCCGATGACACCCAACTCATCCTCTCCCTGACGAACAAGACAAACCGCAGCAGAAACAACTTCACCAACTGCATGACCATGGTACCAGACTGGATGCGAATCAACTGCCTGAAGCCCAACTCCACCTAGACGGAAGTATTGAACTTGGGCAACAAGACCTCCCCATGGGATTCCCCCTTATGGCAGTCAAAGCTAGGAAAAACACAGACAGACCACACAAGAAATCTAGGGATCATCCTAGATGACAAGGTCAACATCACGGCTCAAGTCAATTCAGTGTGTACCTCCTGCTTCCACATCATATGCATACTGCAAAAGATCTTCAAATGGTTGCCTTAGAACACCAGATGGACAGTCACGCAAGCACTCATCACCAGCAGACTGGACTATGGCAACATTCTCTACGCTGGAATCTCCAAACAACTTCTACACAGAATCCAGACCAACCAGAACACAGCTGCAAGACTCATACTCGACTTCCCTCGCTGCACCCACATCACACCGCACCTCAGGAAGCTTCACTGGCTCCCCATTCACGAGCGCAGCCAATTCAAACATTTCAAGCACACATACAAAGCCCTACACAACATAGGGCCAGAATACACGAACAGCCGCATACACTTACACCAACCCACCAGACACCTATGGGCTTCTTCACTCTCACTCACACACACTCCCCGCATCTGCAAAAGCAAACCTGGAGGTCGCTCATTCTCCTACATCGCACCGAAGACATGGAATGGCCAACCTGAATACATCAGACCCTCCGCCTCACTTCTTGAGTTCCGCAAGAAGCTGAAGACCTGGCTCTTCATATAAGCACATTGGGACCACACACCTACCCACATTGCCCAATCACCTTGATACCCTCTTGGGTGATTAGTGTGCTATACAAATCAACATAACAGATCAGAAGCTGCAACATGTAGGCCGAACCATGCAAACCTCAGGCAGTATTTCACATATTTAAAAAATGATGTGGTTACTTATTGGAAATTAATCAATTACATAAAGTCACAAAGAATAAATAAATGGAAATCTTTGGAAAGTCATCATTTTATTGTTTCCCCAAAGAAGATAAAAAAAATTGAAATATAATTTTCCACATATTGGGATTGGTGGCTCTTAATTGATAATCATTAATGAACATTTGCATCAGGTAGTATCAAACATGCACTAAAGTGCTTACACCACAGCTGGTAAGTAGAGGTTTCCGATGCTTTGTTGTGGTACCTTCAGTTTTGGGCAAAAGAAGGCAGTATGAGGGTCGAACTCATAATAGTATAATATAAATGGTAAACCCATGTTTCGGATATATTTCCGGGATTGAACAAATAGAACTTGAGAAAATAAAACCTAACCTTCAGAAATATAGTTTGATGCAGATAGAGCTCAGTAGTAAAGCTCCCAAGACATTCCTTCTGTATATAATCGAGGAAATCTTCAATAGGTTAAATTTATTCTGACTGTATCAATCAAATTGACCATATTTTAAATGTGCTTAAAAGATTGGGTGAGACAAAGTGTCCAAAGCCCTTAAATAAGTGAATGATTTCTTTTTAATTATGGGATGTTGAGTGATGTATATGCTGTTCTCTAACCCATACAAGTGGAAGTTTAATATGTGTGAAGCAGAAATACCAATCGTGAAAAAAGGACCCTTTTCCAATGCCTTTTACTAATAGCCCTTGTCTAGTTGACTTACTTGATTATCTTAAACGATACATTGGTATTTTACCTGCTAGTTCCTATGCATGTAATCGTTAATGTTGTATGATGATCTTCTGTGCTGGTGGATCAACATCTTGTCTTCTGCTTGAAACTGCACTATTCCAACATCTATCTTATTTGAATACGTCATGTGCAAATTCACCTTTAGAATGTTAATGATATTCATTTCATTTTTAATCCTAACAGGTAATGGACGTTTGAACAGAAAGAGAATGGTCAGCAGATCTCAAAAATGTAATGACAAATTGAGACTACGTAAGTCTACATTAAAAAGACAGAAAACAAACACGATGCAGAGTCTTTATGAGAGAAGCCATTCTAAAAGTCACATGTGGTCAGGAAGTGATCGCGAACTGGGAGGAGAGAAAAATGAGCACTGGCAAAGTGAGTGCATTCAACTCACCGATGGCAATTTAAATCAGATAGTGACCGATGTACAGAAATTGAATACATACACTGCATGTGAGAGTGGGTTGAGAAATGAAAACGTTGTTCCACTGATATCAGTGCCTCTTCAGAACTGCAGACCGTACCCAAGTGCAGAGCTTGAGCAAACTTGCCACAAGAAAAAACATGCTGGACGTCAGCGTGGGAACAAAGTAAAAGGACGATATACATGTACTGAGTGTGGAAAAGGCTTTTCTGCAATGTCAGCTCTTATTATACATGAACGAACACATACTGGGGAGAGACCTTACCACTGTACAATATGTGGGAAAAGTTTCAAACAAACAGGAGTTCTTCATAGACACCAAAAAATGCACACAGGCGAAAGACCTTATCAGTGCAGTGTATGCGCAAAAAGCTTTAATCTTAAGCACCATCTAGTTGGACATCAGAAAATACATACAAAAGTACGACAGCATTGTGAGGCTGATTTGTTGGAAGCTGTGTAAGTGCTGGATAAATTATGAGACCACATGACAAATGAGATGGTTAACAGGTCCATAACATTAAATGGAAAAATAATATTAATTATCAGAGCCTTTCAAAATGTGAAATAAAAACTAATTACTGCCAGTCATTTTAGGTGCAGAGGACATATTTACAAGCAAAAAACTAAATGCTGCTTATGAAAAATAACATCGGGAAATCTGAAAGAATGTATTTTCAGCACAGTGCAGGGACTAAGGTGAATACATGCCATGAAATAAAAAGATGAAATGTAAATTCATATCTAAACTTAGCCTTACGTGTCATGGAGTTCATCCTAGAAACCCAGCCTTCAAATACTAACCCCAAAGAGGACACATTGCATGTACTTTATGTGAGAAAGCGTCACCAGAGAATACATACAAGAGAAAAGACAATGTTGGAATTATAGACTGATCTTAAATAGATCATAAGCAATAAGATACAAAAGAGAATAAACGACTCATGTCCACCACGAAGCTACCAGGAATCCTGGGCTAAATAGGAGTGCACTTCATTTCTAGTCCTATGATCATGGGCTGCTAAAGAAAATTCCCCATATTGCAGTATTTTCGTTGCTTGAAAATTCTTTCGCTTCAATTGAAAGTATGCCAGTGAAAGCTGTGGTTATTCATCGCATCATTGATCTGGAGTCAGGCATCTGTGCTGCTGCATCATGTTCCTCTCGGAGATCTTGATAATGTCTGCAACTCTCGCCCGGCACTATTTCTGTGGAATACCTCTGCTGTTAGGGTTATTGGTGCTTTTCTGTGAACAAATGGGTGTCGAGGCCCTGCTAAATTTTCCTGATGCATTTTGGGGCTATTGTGGTGCTTTCCTGAAATCCGCCATCTGATGAACAAGGAGCTGAGAGTCAACTGAGCTTGTGAACTCAGGCCCGTTGACACCTATTTTTATTGTAGAGGTTGAGTGGGTCTGTCTCCAGGGCTTAACTCCATTGTACTACATCGTGCTGGTGCTCTTTCAAAAACTGGCATGGTTATATGCGGTTTTATGCTAGGTGGCTGCTCTCTTCAAGTAAAATAGAAACCCTTGTCACCATTTTTAAAATTTGTGTACCATTTCATTGACAGGTATCTGCTTTACAAGGTTCTGTATTGAATAATTACAGTTACAAGGTTGGCTAAACATATAGCTGCCAACTTTGTCAGGCATTACATAATCTCTGCATAAGTATTGATATAGTCCTGATAATATTTGTTTTTAAGCCTAGTTAAATTACCAGAGTAATGTATTGGACCACCATTATAACTCTGTATGTGTTTTACATTATTGTAGAATTTTTTATTTCACTGTCTATATATTAAACGCATATCCCTCAATATATTGTAATATTAATAACTATTATTTCACAGGGATAGCCTTTGCATGGCAAATGTGTTTTAATAGAGCTACATGGCTTCGTTGTTAAATCTTTTAAATTATGTATTTCAGCAAGATGGCACGCTTGCCACACTTCCTGTGAGACTTTCAGCTGTTTGCAAATGCTCTACTTTTCTCGTTAATGTATACTTTAATGAAATATGTTGGTGTATAGTCTTACTGTGTACAAAAAATATGTAGCCCCATGCTGTCATGCACAGAAATCAACAGTGGTTGATGTAGCATCAATGAGTTCTGTTAAGATTATGGTAGCGTTCTAGTTCACGACGTTGTATCTTAGAATTTGTTTATTTAAGAGTTTTATATAGCGCTAGCCAGACCCGAAGGTATCAGAGCGCTTTACAGCATGATCACTCGTAGGATACATAAGGATACATAAACATAGTAGTATGTACAATGGCCCAAGACGTATCACATAATATCGTCGTAGAGCGCACAGTGTCACACGCAGGGTATGTTATCACAGTAGTATGTACAGGGCCTTGTCGTCAAAGAGAGCACAACGACTCGTGACGAGATTGGCCCGGGGGGGGTATAGGAGATAGTCCTGGGGAGAGTGAGGTAGAGTTCTTAATGTCAAAGTGTCTGTGTGCTGCTGTGGGCAGGCTTCGATGGTTAGGTTGTAGCTATCCATACGGGAGAGATCGATTGAGGAGGAGGTCTTTGAGCTGCCTTTTGAATTGTAGGTAGGAGGGGTTAGTCCTGATATGGACTGGTATGAAGTTCCAGACTTTGGATGCATTTCCTGCGAAGGATCTGGATGTGGTTTTTTGTTTGCGAGTTCTCGGAGGGATAAGGAGTGTAGGGTGTTGGTACTCCTTAGGCTTCTTGTCTGACCGGCCTTCTGGAGTTTGGCGGCCATGTAGGCGGGTTTCCCTGTGTGCAGCGCTTTGTGCGTGAGGCAGGCAGTTCTGAAGTTGGCCCGCATTTCGATTGGGAGCCATTTTAGCTCTCTGAGTGCAGGGGAGATGTGTTCATATTTCTTTACTCCGGTGACCATTCTGGCTGCTGCGTTCAGAGTTGATCTGAGGGGAGCTAGGTGAGATTTAGCTGATCATGTGAGGGTTGCAATCCCGTAGTCCAGTCTGGACAGCACCAGGGATTGAGTAGCTTGTTTGAGGTCGTTCTGAGGGATGAAGGGTTTTATTTTGTTGAGTAGTTTTAGGTTGAGGAAGGCGTTCTTTGAGGTGTTCTTGATGTGTTTGTTCATGTCTAATTTGGGGTCCAGGGTGATTCCCATCGATTTTGCCGAGTCGGCTAAGGTGGGGTTGTAGTTGAGCGCATCAATCGCTTTTAGCCATTCTGAGATTTGGGGGTTCTTCTCATCGTTGGAGATAAGGAGGATTTCTGTCTTGTCTTGATTGAGTTTTAGGTGGTTGCGTGATAGCCAGTGTTGGACTTCTCTTAGAGTGACGTTCAGTCTCTGAATGTCTTCAATGGAGGAGGTTTCCAGATAGATCTGGGTATCATCTGCATAGAGGTGGAAGGGAATGTTGGATTTTTTGAGTATGGTGGTGAGGGGTTCCATGTAGATGTTGAAAAGTTGCAGGGAGAGTACTGATCCTTGGGGGACACCCCTGCTAACGGGGAGTAGGTCCGACGCGAAGCTCTTGATTTTTATACTTTGGGTGCGGTTTTGTAGAAAAGAGGTGAACCACTGTAATACCATCTCTTCTGCTCCAGCTCTTTCTTGAAGTGCCTTAATGAGTAGTTTATGGTCAACCGTGTCGAAGGCTGCCGATAAGTCCAGGAGTATGAGTAGGCAGCATTGGCCTGTATCAAGAGATTTGTGCATATCATCTATTACATTTAGGATCGCTGTCTCTGTACTGCATCCTTTTCTGAAACCTGATTGGTGAGGCTTTAGGAGGTTAGTGCGGTCTAGGTGTTGGGTGAGTTGGAGGAGAACACATCTTTCCAGGATTTTCGCTAGGAGAGGGAGGTTGGAGACGGGTCTAAAATTATTCGGATCGTATGTGTCAGCGCCCGTTTTTTTTACTAGAGGTGTGACTTGGCCGCTTTTGAGACAGTCTGGCATGACTCCAGTACTCAAGGAGATGTTTATGATCTTGGTCCAGTGTGGGGCTAGGGAGAGTTTGAGTTTTTTGGCCAGTTGGGCAGGTATGGGATCCAGGACGTGTGCTGAGGGTTTAGTCGTGGAAATCAGTTTGATGACCTCTGCTTCGGAGATGGGGTTGAAAGAGTTACAAAGGTTAGGGGGTGCTTGGGTGTGGTATCATCTTCTGTCTCTGGGTGCGATTTTCTGTCTGGGGAACTGCTTTGCACGTCCAAGGAGAGTTCTATCTTGGTGATTTTGTCATTGAAGAAATTGGCAAAGTTAGCACACATGTCTTTGGAGGCCACAACTTGAGTCGCAGGGGGCTTGGAAGTTTGTTGTCTGATGATATTGAAGAGCTCTCTAGGTCTGTTTTTTGCTTTGCCAAGGGCATTACAAAAGAAGGACGCTTTTTCATTCTTTGTGATTTTTGTATTTCCTTCGTATTGATTTGAGTCTAGCTCGTAGGATTGAGGACGGGTTTTTTTGCCAGAGTCTTTCTGCCACTCTTACTTCTCTTCTTTGGGAGTTTGTCTGTGTTGAACCACGATCTGGATGGAATGTTCCTGACTCTTTTTAGTTTCAGGGGGGCTATTTCATCAATAATGGAAGTCATAGTAGTGTTGTAGTGGGAGGTGAGTTCTGTTGTTGAGAGCTCACCGGAGTTGTTGGGGAGGAGGGAGCTTACCCTTGCCTCCAGGTCTGTAAGGGGAATTTGACTTAGATTTCTCGCCCAGCGGGGGGGGGGTCCTTCATGCGGGGCTTGGATTGGAACCTTTGGTTCATGTGGAACAGAATGATATGGTGGTCAGACCAGTCAACAGGCAAGATGTGGTCGATGGAGAATGTGTCTGCTTGAGTGATAATGGCATCGAGGATTGAGCCTCTGTTGTGGGTTTTCTCTGTGCAGTGTTGGGTGAGGTTGTTGTTGCTTAGGAGATCGTTTAAGGTTTTGATTAGCGTGTTGTTTTCTTCATTCCAGTGAATATTGAGGTCACCTAGAATAATGTTGTTGGAGTCACGGAGTGAGCATTGAGTTATCAGGTCGGAGAGGTGTTCACCGAAAGAGGAGGAGTTTCCTGGCGGGTGGTATAAGAGGTGGCAGAGTAATGATCCATTGTCACTCATCTTAATAGTGGCAGTAAGACTTTCGAAAGAGTTATATTTGAGGGCGTCAGTTTCCGTCACGGAGATGTTGTTCTTATGTGTGATTGCTATACCCCCTCCTCGTTGGTTTTTTCTGTCTTTGTGGATGATTGCGAAGCCCGGGGGCACAAGCATGTCCACACTTGGGGGAGAGAACTCATTTAGCCAGGTTTCGGTGATGAACGTGATGTCTATGTCGTGGGTAAGGATGGTCTCTGCCAGTTCTGTTGCATGCTTGGTGGCCGACCTGCAGTTAATGAGCATGCAGTTGGTGTTGGATCCTTCATTCTTGAGATTCTTCATTAGCGTGGCCTTTGGGATATTGGTGAGGAAGGCTGGGGGTCTAGCGGATCTGGGGGGGAGCGGTCTCTTCTAAATCCGGTGATAACCTGGATCTTGGAGCTAGAGGTGACAGAAGTGGATGTGTCATACGAGGCGGCAAGATCCATCACTTCCTTTGAGGACATTGCGGCTCTGGTTCTTTTGGGTCTCTGTATCTGGTTCGGGAGGGGGGGTTGTGTACCAGCTGGGCTATTGGGTCTTATGTGGTCTTGAGTGATTAGAGTTGGTGAGCGAGGGTGTCGGGTAAGAGTGTTGGATGGGCTTTCGTGGTGTGTTGAGGTTCCGAAGGATTTCTGAGAGGCCCAGTATTACCGTTTCTAGCTGGCTTTCCAGCAGGGCAAGTCGCTGGGTCGTCTCTCTGGTGGAGTGAGTGGGGGCGTCCCGGAAGGACGTTGCGGTTCTTGTTTTATTCGGTCTCTGTGTGTGGTTCCATAAGGGGGTTGTGGTCGAGCTAAGCCGTCGAGTCTTGGGAGGCCTTGCGTGATTGGTGTCGGTAGCTGTGGCTGACGGGTAAGGGTGTATGCTGGGCTTTCGGAGTTGGCTTTTGGGGTTGGAGTTACACAGGTTATCCCTATGGGTAGTCCTGGGTCTGTGGTGTGTAAGATCTCGGCTTGTTTCAAGCTGCCATCTCTTGTGAGTCGGTGGAGGGAGAGATTTAGGAGTCAATAATTGCGGGCTAGGTTCGCTAGTTAGTTGGGAGTGGTGATTTAGGGATGGAGGGGAGTGGTGGTTTAGGGATGGAGGGGTTGGGGTTGTTCGTTGGGGGTTGTAGGGCCTCATCCGTGACTGGGCTCCGATTCAAATTGGAGGGGGAATGAGTTGGATGCTCTCGTGGAGGGGTAGACGGAGGGGAGGGTGGTGTCAGGAGGGGGGAGGTTGACTATCTTGGCAGAGGTCTCGTGCTTGCCTTGTGAGATCTCATGGAGGGGCGGTCTATCATGGGATAGGGGGTTGGGCGGGCAGGAGTTGTGTAAATGCGCTGGGGCGTTGCGGAGCGAGGGGAAGAGGGAGTCAAAGGCTTCCAGGTTGTCATTATTAGCTTGGATCATGACTGTGCCGTTGGTGTAGATGGTCACTGAGGTGTTGCTGTTACGTTTAGGGCGATTAGGGAGTGTGATCGTTAGTTTGCAGCTGTAGGGAGTGTTAGTTGTTTTAGATATGTTCAGATGTGTTTTGAGGATGTTGTTCCAATTAGCAGGTCTTATGGTATGGAAAATGAGGTCAGTTTTTAACTGGCTTTTGGAGGAGCAGTTGTATATGTCCGCGAATAGAGTTTCTGGGTGCGTTCTAATCAGTCTGTGTTTGAGGTTTCTTTTTGCTTTTGGTGTGAGGTTGGGGGGGAAAGTGATGGAGAAGGAGTTCGGGCCGTGTGGTCTCATTCCGTTGGGTGTGGGAGGGCGGAGGGGGGCTGAGGTGGGAGGTGGCATTTTATCCTGGTTGGGGGGGTGTAGGGTTCCTCAGAGCTGTGTTCAATCTATTTGACAGAGAGGGTACGAATTAGAAGGGGTTCGGGGTAGGTGGCCTCCTCTGTGTCTGAGTAGGATTAATGGAGGGTTTATTGATCTTTTATACCAAAAGTGCTTAACCTTTGGTCCTTCTGCGAGAGTTAGCTGCGATTGAAGGTGTGGGAACTGCCTCTCTGCTTCCTCTTCTACCTTCAGGTGGGGTCAGGTAGCTGGGGGGATTGCCTCTTTGACCCTTAAGCGAAGTCAGGTAGGTAGGAGCAGTTACTGGGGTGAGTAAAGGGAAAAGGGTTGGTGTGGTTTGTCTAGTTTCCTCACAATTTGTGGTTTGGGTGTAGTTGCGTGTGGAGAATGACTATTATGGCTGGCTGTTCTTAGCTGCCGTATGTCTTCGTCTTGGGACAGACAGTTGTTTGATTTGCCCGAAGTCCGGTGAGTTATTGGTGTACCGGAGATATGGGGCGGGCATCTGCCATCTTGGGGACAGGCCCCAGGTTTTGGTGGTGAGAAGGGGTATGCTGTGCCTCCTGTTATTGGGGCCAGCGTGTCCGGGCTAGATTGTTTGTTCGGTTCGGGGGAGGTGAGGAGCCTCGTCCAGGTGATGGCGAGAGTTTCGGGGGTTGATCCGTAGGTGGGAGCCGGGTTATCTGTATGCTGCCGCCATCTTGTGGTCAGGCAGGAGGTGGCGTGCTTTATGACTCCCGATCCTGGGAATTCGCGTCTGATTGTGCTTCTTTGTACCGGTCCGAGTTTCGGTGATTGGTCCATATTGTTCCGATGATTGATCCGTAATGATCCATAAGTGGGAGTTTGATTCGTAGGTGGGAGACGGGTTATCTATTTGCTGCCGCCATTTTAGGGTCAGGCAGGAGGTGGCTTGCCTTATGTCTCTCAATCCTGGGATATCGCGTCTGATTATGCTTCTTTGCACCGATCCGAGTTCCGGTGAGTAGACCCTTTCTTGCACATTTCTTCGGTACTCACCGGCGTTGGTTTCAGTGGGGGTTGGGCGTGAGTCCTGCGTCCAGTTTCCGTTTCAGTGTCTTCCGCTATTCTCGGTTTCCGTTGGAGTCTTTAATTTTTCTTTGTCTTGTGGTCAGCGTTTCTAACTCAATGCGGGTCCAAGTGTGACTGTCCGAGGATCATCGGACAAAGTTGTGGAGTCCTCCGGCTACCCGATCCTCTCCGGGGCAGGGGCAGCTTGTCTCCGGTCTTGTCGGAGGGTCCACGGCATGTTTCTGGACCGTCTGCTTGTGTATCGTTTTCTGGTTGAGTTCTCTTTTATTGGGGGGGCTTTTATTGGGGGGGGAGGAGGGTGGGGGGCATCAGGGATTTGCACGAATTAGTGATCCCTGGACCCCGGAGCTCGATCTCCGACCTCTCCCCCTGCGGCCATCTTGCAAACCCAGTATGCTCTGAATTCTACTTCTAAAAGTTGGAAACCTAACACTTCTGCAGTCAGTAGTCAGTTTGGCTTGAAGCCATTCTGACCACCATTCACTCCTTGCTACTCACACTTTAAGATATTCACTACTACTTACACTCATTCTCTGACATTTACCATGTACAGCAATAACTCACACTACTGCTGTTACTCAGATCTCTACTTACTCACACCACCACTCACACACAGCTATTCACTGCTCTTCGGTAGCCAATTAAATCTCTCCTCTAGTAAAACCGCAAGGAGGTTGACCTAGACACACACACACATATGCACACACGCTCACCAACAACACTCTCACAGCCACTCTGCTGTAGTGAAGATGCTACACCAGAGTAAGTGTAAACTCTTCATTAAGCGACCAGGCACAAAGTACGACCGTCTGCTGCTCTCCTCAACCGCCAACTGATCTTTCTCAGAAGCGCAATACTGATCACCGAGGAGTCCAACATTGTGACCTAACACATGCTGAACATTCTACACAGCATCACATGACACTGAAAGCATTACATAAATGCCACACACTACACACCTCCCCCATATATATATATAATATATTTATTTTTTTAAACAAAACCAACAAACTACACATAATGAGCATATAACAAATACTACATAGTTTGGCTACATGGTAGAAAGAATACAAAGGGGAAAAAATATATATGAACCCAACAAAAGCTAATCACAAATATAATCATCCAATGCAGTAGGTCGTTTGGTGACACTTCTCAATCTGCCCTTAACCTTCACACTATCATCCCCAGTATCTTCCTTACTGCTTCCATTAGAACCTGCATCCCTCAATTTACAATTCTTCCTGGTGATCCCATAAGTATTTTCTCTTGATAATACAACACTAGCGCAATTATTATGACAATCCAAACTTTCTTGGTACCTAAATTGGTCTGCCTTGGGTTCTGTTTCTAACCCTTTGTTGTTTCCATTTCTTATACCACCTTGACCACATAGTGCTACTCTTTAGGTTCCAACATTTTCTAATCTCACTGAGGTTTTTCTCAACTCTAGAATGCGTTGAGGCTCATAAAATTTACTTTCGTTTTTTAAACAAATCCAGGTTTTTTAATCCTTACGCATGATCCGACTTTAAGATCAGCTTGTTTAGTATTGTACTTAGCTTTATAATATTTTTTATATTCGTCATGTTTGAGTATAAGATTGTTTTAACCTCTAATGAAGACCAACTTACATTACCCAGACTCTTTAACCATCCAGGATTTCATTTGGATCTGGGCTTCCTTCCTCTCAAGAGTTCGAAAGGCGAAAATTTAGTGGCTTCAACTTCTGTTACCCTGTATGACCATACAGTTATAAAAACTTGAATTTCCCAGGGAATATTATTTCTGCATGCCAATTGTATAGCTCCCTTCAACACTCTGTTGTAATGTTCCACAATACCATTGCCACTAGGATTGGAGGTTGTTCTATGTTTAATTCCACATTTGTTCAAATACTGCACCATCACATCTGAAGTGAATTGCACCCCATTGTCACTAATAATAGTAGCAGGGCTACCTTGACTTAAAAACATTTCATCAAGAAACTTAATAACTATCGATATCTAGTTTCTTAATGATCTTCACAAAAGGCCATTAGTCCCAAGGAGATTCCGGACTCAATAAAATCACTCATAGGAGGCTTTAGCGTTTTAAGAGTCTTATCTGCTGACATGCACAAATCACACTCTTACAACTCTCTCCACTTCATTGTCTATACCAGCCCACCAGTAGACACTTTTCACATTCAATTTCATCTTAATGATCCCTAGATGTCCTTTGTGACACAAGAAAATTATTTTCTCTCTTAAAGATTCGGGCAGAACCAGTCTTTCTCCTCTCACGTCATTGCCATCACTGTACATCAATTCATTTCTGACCTCCCAGAACGGCCTAAGTTCCTTCAATCCAACCTTTGGTGGCCAACCTTTGCTTATACACTCAACTACTTTCATTAGAGTAACATCCTTGTTGTATTCTTCATTTCATTCTTCCTTGGGGAAAGCATCCAAACCATAATTCCATACCCAAGCAACTTGCACATGATTTTTTTATTGCACTTGCAGATCATCCATTAAATCATCTTGGTTTTCCTTGACCGTAATAGGTAGCTGTGAAAGAAAATCCGCCACTGCATTTTTTTTCTCCGGATAAATATCCTGTAAACATAGTCTAGTAACCTCATAGATATTCTGGCTAACCTTGATGAAACATTGTTCATGCCCACCTTCGTCAATACTTTCACTAGAGGTTTATGATCACATTTGATTGTCGCCTTTTTTTCCCCAAACAAATGAGCGAAAATGTTCAAGCGCCCATGCACACGCCAACACTTCTCTTTCAATTACAGCATATTTTTCTTCAGCAGGAGATAACGATCTTGATGCATAAGCTATTATTCTTTCATTTCCCATCATATCATGCTGAGATAAAACTACTCCAATGCCAATGCTACTAGCATCCGTGGTGATCATATTTTTTCCTAACGCATCAAAACCTTGCAATACAGGTGCTGTCGCAATGGCATTCTTTATATCTAAAAATTTGTTTTCACACTCTTCTGACCATTCAAATTTTGCTCTGGCCTTAAGTAACTGCCTGGTGTGGAAAGTTCTTGACAAATTTGGGAAAAAAATTCAAGAAGTCCTAGAAAGGATTTAGTTTCACCTTTGCTTTTGGGACTGGGAGCATCAGTGATGGCTTCCACTAGTTTATTCTTGGGTTGAAAACCTGCCACACTGATCTCATGACCTAAATATGTCACCTTCCTCGCAGAAAACTTGCACTTGGCATATTCGACCATTAACCCATATTTGTTTAATAATGACAGAAGCTGCTTGAGTTTATCATTATGGTCATTGCTATCGTTACCCATCACCAGGATATCATCCAGAAAAATCAATACTTGGTTTAGCTTCCCAAAAACATTATACATTAAATGCTGAAAAACAGCTGCCGCAGAAGCCAAGCCGAAAGGCATTCTTGTGAACTGGAAACATCGCACATGAGAATTGAAAGCAGTACATTTCTTGCTTTCCTCACACAAAGGAATTTGGTGGTACGCTTGGGATAAGTCAATGGTGGAAAATAACTCCATGCCTCTAGTTTTAATCAGCATCTCGCTAATTTTGGGTAAAGGAAATTGGTCAACCAAAATGTTTACGTTAAGGTGGCGAAGATCAACACATAACCTGATCTTTCCATTGGCTTTCCTTGCAACAACCAATAGAGCAATCCACTCAGATGATTCCACGGGTTCTATTACACCATCCTTAACTAACCTTCCTAATTTTGTTTCCACCTCATCTCTTATGGACATTGGTACATTTCTGAGTTTATAAATTTTGGGAGAAGCATTCTGTTTCAACACAATTTTATGTTCAAAACATTCCAATGTTCCCATTCTTCCTGGAAAGATATTAGGAAACTCATCACTCATTCTTTTACCTAAAAGCTCACCATTGTCAAGCACTAACACGTGTTCTATTCCATTGGGATCTAAAATGATGTTTACATTTTTCTGATCTCTCCAGCCCAAGACTGAGGGGCCTTTCTTGGAAATATACACTTTACCCAATGCCTTCCTGTTCTTGAATCTATAGATGAAATTCCTGTCACCCAACAACTCTATAGGTTCCCCAGTTTAACTTTCAGGAGCAATGTCTGTTTCACAAAGACTGGATCCCAATCTTCCTACAAATTTGTCCTTCCATATTGACTCATTGATTATAGTGAAAGGTGAACCTGAATCAGCAGCAATGCGAATATTTACCCCCCCCCCCCATTGTCATAGAGCACATCGGTTTACCAGTGTTTTTACCATTAGTAATATTTAGAACCATCCTCTCTCTTATGTTCATAACACCACCATTCTCACCATCATCACTAGAACCATCAGACGCCCCTTCCTCTATACATTTAACTTTGTCTTTTCTTGATATTTTTTTTGCACACTCAGCCGAAATGTCTGATTTTGTCACAGTTGCTGCACTTCTGTTTGATAGCTGGACAATTCTTATCGTTGGCCAAATGGTGTCTACTGACGCACCTAAAACACCTGAATTCTTTCTCATTTTTAACCCCATCTTTTTCTGCATGCTTTTTGCTCGACTAAAATACTTTGGGTTTGTTGGCCAACACTCTGGCTACAGTTTCCTGCTGTTCTACCAACTGATTATCCTTCTTGAGTGCTTTCATGCACCTGCCTGACAATTAATCTTTTCTGACAACTGCCATCACGTCTTTCAACGGACTGTCTCCATTAATCCATAGTCTGTCTTGAATAGATGGATCACGAGTGCGCATTACAACTTGGTCTCTCACTAGTTCTTCTTGTATGACACCAAAACGACAATCCAACGCTAGTTTTTTTAATGCAGTTACATATTCATCTATGGATTCATTCTTCTCCTGCTTATCGCTGGAGGCGATCGTGCTTGAATGGCGTGGTAACAGGGTTGCTAAGCAATGGTAACGGAAGTTATGGGAAGGCCAAACGGTTGCCAAACAACATATCCACGTCTAAACAAAGAAAAACAGCTTGCCGGACGAGAATACACTTAAATGTGAAAGGAAGTCAATATCCTCACGTGACCACGCAGTGAAGGAAAGGTTCACATCGGTGTTTCCGCAGCCAGTGAATCCAACGAAGGTCGGAACAAATGAAGAATCAATGCGTGGAGTTCTCTGCCTGGTCGCTGGATCATCGCTCAAAAGTGTAGTGAGGACGCTACACCAGAGTAAGTGTAAACTCTTTATTAAGCGACCAGGCACAAAGAACGACCGTCTGCTGCTCTCCTAAACCGCCAACTGATCTTTCTCAGAAGCGCGATACCGATCACCAAGGTGACCAATATTGTGACCTAATGCATGCTGAACATTTTACACAGCATCACATGACACTGAATGCATTATATAAATACCACACACTACACACACTCATCCAGTTTCACCCAAAACATATCACATCACCTCTCACTGGAAGTCACCCACAGCACCATTTATCCTACCTACTACTCCATTCTCCCAACTGATTCTCATTCTCTATCTACACGACATTGAAAAAAGATGTATGCATCCATTCACCCACAGCTACTACCAAAACCTTTCACTCATTGAATCCACACTGTGTGTTCTGGTCGTGACACAGGGTACAGAAAAAGACAATCTGGAAAGCACTGAAAAATAACAACAAGCATTGGCATAGCCAATAGGTCTCGCTTTTGGGACCTTATAAGTATTTAGTTACGCAGCACAATATCCTTGGGGCAACAACATTAACTGTTGCATGGTTAAACACTTATAAGGTCCCAAAGGCGAGACCTATTGGCTATGCCAATGCTTGTTCATGATTGTTTAACTTCATGCATGTTAGCACTCATTATATCCTCAGTAGGTATAAGTGTCCTATATCGGCAGCTTGTAAGTTTACATGTTGGTACCTATTAGTTTCATGCCCACTTGAGGTTCGGTGCGTTTTTTTGGGCAGTATCTGCCTGAGCACCATCTAGTGGAGCAAAGGGGGTGGAAGAAAATTTGCACGTGATGTTGCTGAAGGTGCCACGTTGACGGTGCCAGTGCCTAAAAGCCAGTATAATGAAGTAAGGTAAACCGCACACGTTTTCTCTAGCTTCACCTTGCACTGCCGGATTGCTTCCTTGTGACGCGTTTGCCCTTTCAATGTCAATTTCCTAGAAACTACAGCCCCGGGGCTGCAGGGTGTGGATTGTGGATCCGTGAGCTGTCGAAATGGCGCTCTAGCAGTCGTGCGACAGTGCTTTGTGCAGCAGGACTTGGCAGGTATACTGGCAACAACCTATTGTTGTAAAGTGGTGGTGCTGTGTGTCTGACTGAGTCATAGACTGGGAGTATTCATTGGCTGGCAGTAGTAAGCATGCTTAGTACTGCAGCCAGGCTTCAGCAGTCTTCAATCCTGATGGTGAGTGGGACAGTGGCAGAAGCCTCGCTCATCTGTCCTGCCTCGCTCCGACTCCGACATGAGCGCACGGTCAGTTGTGTGATGCTGGACGGTGGACGCTAATTCTTCCATATTATAGTGCACTGATTTCAGTGGCACTTTAAATATAGCAGGCAGCACACCTGCCACTTTTGGTGTATGCCCTGCGCAGTCCAGTTGCAAAAAAGGCCATAAGGATAGGGTCTGAGCTGATGAGTGAGCACTGCCAGCTTTGGAAACAAGCACGGAGGAGCGGGGCGAGCGAGCGCGGCAGCCTGCAAAGCAGTCCCAAGAACGCTCGTAGCGCCGTGGCTGGCCTTTGGATGAGCACGCGCGGCAGACATGTGTTTCCACTTATCGCGCCCGCGTCTGGGCACGATAATTGGAAACACATGTTTGCCGCGCGTACACATCTCAAAAAGGCCAGCCACGACGCACGAGCGTTTCTTGGACTGCTTTGAAAACTCACTTACATTAAGACTTCGCCTCTAAGCAGCGCTTGCGCGCTACTCGAGGCTCGACCTAAAAAGGATAGAGCCATCAAGGTAGGAAACCTTTTGAGTGGAAGTCCTTTTGAGTTTCTTTTAGTAGAACCTTCAAGTTGTACCTATCTGGTATTGGGTTGGAATTGCGTGGCCACTAGTCTGTGGTCACAAGTACTGGAACTAGAAGCACTGAAGCCGCTAAGCATTAGGATCACAGCAGTACATGTTGTATGGAATATGAAGGATTGGTGCATGACACAAGCTCCCAGAGTGAAGAAACTGACTGCTGAGACAGAAACAATGAACCACAACTTGAAAAGTGCTCATGTGCACCTCCAAGGGAAATACTTTACAGGAAGAGTTGGCTGGAAAGCAACCATGATGGACTGATCTCATTTGGTGACTGGAAAAAATCACTGTAGTGCTATGAAGAGGGGGTTATGGTTATTATAGTTTCTGTGGCACAGAGCTATTCCATTCAAGTACCTAACAACTTGGATACTACAGACAGCTCCCTGTCAACCCCAAAGGCTCCATCAGTAAGTAGAATTGAAGCAGTGGCATAACAAAAGTTTAAGGGGCCCCCCTGCAATGTACACGGAGGGGCCCCCGCTCCGGATTTAATGCGGATTGCTCAGGCGTAAGCACTGTGCTGAGGGGGCTCCCTGCAGCTCAGGGCCCCCCGCACAGCAGGGGATGCGGGGGCCTGTGTTACGCCCCTGAATTGAAGGGAAAGACAAATGTGAGTGTGAGTTGACTGTGCAGATATTCTGAGTTTCAAAGATTATTTGCCTTTCAATGCTAGAGCTCTACTAGACAGCAAGGACTGAATCACACTCATGCGTGGGCCCTCTTGAGTAGCATACATGCTCTGCAGAAGTGCACTGGTCAACTGAATACGAGTGCTCGGGCCGCCGGGTGCCTCCCCACCTTCTGTCTTTATTAAAATGTAAGCTCTTTTGCTGTGGTATGTAGCCTTTACATGTAGCATGTTATCATGCAAGTCAGAACCACGCAGCCTTTTTTTGGTACTTTACCATGCAGGTAAGTATAACTGGGTCGTGTAGGGCTAAGAGGTCATAAGGAGTTTTAGGTTTAAGGGATGGGTAAGGGTGAACAATTATAAGGATTGTTAGGGTTTAGGGAACGGTAAAGTTAAAGGAGGAGGTAAGGGGATTTTAGGGTTTAGGGAGGGTTAAAGGTAAAGGGAGGTATGGTGTTTTAGGGTTTTGTGGGCTGGGACACCCCTGAATTGAAGCCATGTCCTCTGAATTGACAGGGGGCCTCCTTCCGCTTGCAGCGATCAGACTACTCGTCCATCACCATCATGGTTTAGGCTACGCCCTCATGTGGGTTTAAATTAGACATTACTGAACCTAAGACCACTGAATCCCTTATAACCAAACTACTTAAATACATTATTAAAATATCCAAATAATTTGCAGAATACCTTATTAATGTAAGATCGTTACCCAAAAATAATATAGATATTGGTGACTTTATTGAATCTCGTACACCCAATAACTGTTTCTCAATGAGACCTAGTTGCAAGAAGCTTCAGACATCACAGTTGCTGTTACCTCCAATCACCAATTAATCAGGCGTGATTGCCATCACAAAAGAGGTGGAGGTATTGCTTTGGCATTTAAAGAGAATCTTTTTGCTGTTGTAGGGCTGTTCGCTTTACTTTTCCTGACTCAGAAGGATTAGTGTTCTTGCCTAAGATAAATACTACTACATGTAGAGGGTACGTAAGGACGAAAAAGTAGAAGAGTACCTTTGAGCATGGTCACAAATGATAGTAGACCTTAGGGACAGCCACGAGTCAGGAACACAGGTCTCTGAAGTCACAGGAGAGGGTGCGTCGCAGGAGAGTAATTAAGAGGTAGACATGTCACGGGTTAATATGAAAAGTTGAGAACGGGATATAATAACCATGTATATAATAAAACTGGAACCATGACTCAATATTTGGGAGAGGAAGGGGAGGAGGAAGGTGGGAGTTTAAAGTTGGCAAATTTCTGAAGTGGTCGCCTGCAAGACGGCCCACAGAGCTGGGCTCTCCACCCATACATGTGGACTCTGCTAAAATTCTGGGTTGTTGGAATAAAAATGTTTTAGCTGAGTTATCCATGCATTGTATGTCTTAAGTTAGCATTCGCGGCACCATTATATTTTCAGCCGCCATTTTGAGCCACGATCGAAACTAACCTCTCTCTCTCACTCTACCCCAGCTGAAAGCAGCTGCCATAGTTTTCGTCTCTCCAAGGTTGAGCTTCGCTGTACTAATGAATACACAGTCCTTGTCTGTACATACCTTTCCCACTAGATAGGCCTGCTCCCACCCTTAGAGCGGCGGGTGCAGGCAGAGTGACCTTGGTGCTGAGATAGCATGTGCCCGGTCTCAGGATCAAGACCCGTCCTACTGTATCTTCTTTGTTCACCAGCTACCAACTGGAAATTTCCAGTCAGGGCGTGTCTTTATTGGTTCTGAACTGTACATAATGTATCACCATGCTTGCTAAGGCCAGTCCCTGTGCAGCAATCAAGGAGGCTGGTCAGACTGGCCTCCACTCGAGTGTACTTGAATAAAATATACTTGGTTTGTATTCTCTACTGTCTGGCCGACTCTTCATTTGTATGGAAGGCTGAGAGGTGGTCGCGAGTGACCCTAATCAGGTCACTTCCTTCAGTTGGCGCCCGAACAGGGACTCCATCGGGTGACCCATCCTTGGACGGGTGAGGAGGTCGGGGCCACGTCGGGTCGGACGGGCGGACCAGGGATCCCTGCATGAGAGTCCTGAACTCCCAGCTGCCCCGTCTGTCTGACCGGGCGGTGCCTCGCCCAGCGATCATCCCGACTGGGGTCCTGAACGGCGAAACCCTTGGATCTGACCGTTTGGTCCGAAGATTAGGCAGTGGAGAATAAATTCGTTTGACCTGTGTGCACCAGGTGAGTTTGCTTTGGTACTTTGTGGATATGGTACCATTTTGGTTTGTCTTTGGTGTGGTCTGAGGACCGATTTTGGTTTGCACTTGAGACGGTCTGAGGACCGATTTGGATACAAAGTGTTTGTGAACATTTTGCCCGGTAACATAACGAATTTGGTATATTTTTGAAAATGCCTGGGTGTAGTACATTTTGGGTTTCCTGTTGTCGTTGTTGTTCGGCTGATGCTCGACTGGAAGAAAGTCAGCCAGCGCCTCCGGAAGGCACTCCGAATTTTGACATGTATGTAAAACATGGCATTGGCCCTATTATGTTTCGTACGTTATGGCACAAATATACAAGGGACAATGCCGAGTTGCAGTGGCCGTTGACGGGCACTTTTGATGAACAAAAGATTTGTTTTTTACAGGAGAAGTTGTTTGCGAAAAGGAGTAGGCAGTCGATGTTTGATTCCCTCAGAACATGGCAAATAGAGGCTAAACAGGCGAATGGAAGCAGAGAAAGATGCACGGAAGGGGAGGAGGCAAACATTGACTCAGAAAGCTGTAGCGCATGATAGAGGGAAGCAGAAGATAGGAATTGAACGTGAAGATAGGAGGTTTCGACTGAATATTGATAAATCATATGTAGCCCGATAAGAAAATTACAGTTTTGTAGAGGAACTGATAGATGCTCCACCCCCACCTCCTTATGCCACGCAGAGGGTATATCCCACCCTTTCCCAACAGGCTCAGCTACCCAGTTCTTCCGTCTCTGCTGTTTCTGCTTCTGTTACTGTTGATCAGACTGCCTTGGCCACGGCACCTCCTGTCCTTTCTTTGTCTTCGCCGTCTGTCGCAGCTGTGACTGTTAGTACTCCTGCAACACCTATTGCTTTGGCGTCTCTCCAGCTCTTACACCCACGACGCAGCCGACAATGACGTTAGTGCCTGCTCCCTCTGTTGTTACCCCCACTGTGTTCCTCCATTCCCCAACATCACTGAGTAGTGAGACACTGATGCGCGGCCCTGAGGATAGAGAGTGGACAAAACTTAAAGAGCGCATGGGGCGGACATTGGTCCGGTCTGATGTGGGAGATGCAGAGAAAAAGGTGGTGGCTAATCAGACAGCACAGTGAGCTCGTAAACCCATTTACAGTGTGGAAGATGTGTGGAGTGTGATGAAAGATTATGAGCCTTTTGTACAGCAACATGCCCTTTAGCACATGTTGGCCACTCTGATCGGTCTTTGGGAGCAGCATTTTAAGGGTGCAGCACCGCAGATTATATACGATATTAGGGATCATGTGTATGTTACTGATATGGAACCTGCTCATGTCTTTGGTAATGTTGCAACATTGGTTGCTTATTGGGGAAGGCTACTGGAGAAGAGCCCCATCCCAGTGTCTCAGTACCCGATGAGGGAGGTGCATCCCATATATCATCCTGAGATACCAGAGATATAGGATCAGCATGATCATGCGACTAGGCCAAGGGTAGAGGGCCGTTTCCAGGAACAGTGGGTTTATACTCCATGGAAAAGGAGTGAAGGCCTGTCCCTTAAAACCCAGTTACCCGACCCTAGGAAAAATCCTACTGCATATTACAAGGAATTGACCAAGGCCGCTTCTTCGACAGTGATGACGTTCGCGGATATTGAAATGTTCTTTGGTTTGTTGGTTCCTGTTGATATTTGGAGACAGGTACATACACAGGATCACGTTGCCGAATTGGGTGGTACCTGTGACCAAATTAAGGTATGGGACCAGGAAAGGAAGCCTGGTGAGAAGCCTAAGGCAGAGATACTTTCTCTGCCTGGCCGTATTACCACTTATATGCATTCCCTTATCCCACCCCGAAAGATTGATTGGGACAAGCTATCGGTCTGTCGTCAGAAGAAAGATGAGTGTGTCTGATTTTTTTCACCCGGTTCGAAAGTGCGTTTCTGGATTATAGTAGACAGGACTTATCGGTTGAAGGTGGTGTGCGTTTGTTTGTTAGTAGCAACTTGCTCCCCGAGATTGCAACTCGATTACAGGCTTCCCCTTCTGTTATCTTGAATATGGCACAGTATTATGAGCACAGGGAAAATGAGGAAAAGGAGAAGGTGGAGAAGAAGTATAGAGATTTAAAGACGAAGGTGTTGTTGCAGCAGGCTTCTCGAGGGAATGGTAGAGGACGTGGTGGTCTGGCCCGGCAGCTTCCTCGTACTAGCAGGAATACTACGCCGGTAGGGCCGAATCAGTGTGCATATTGTAAGGAGAAGGGACACTGGTGCAGCGAGTGCCCAGTACTTTTGCAGAAGCTGGCGGTCCCAAGAGGGCCAGGGTCTAGTGGACGGGGTCGTGGAGATGGTGCCCAGGACAAGGCTCAGACAGCTGAGACATCACAGGGTCGTACTAATCAGAACTACTTTGATGACCCTCGGGGCAAACAGTACTACCATGATGACTATGATACGGATGAGATGACTGGGATTTCTTACAGCTAGGACAGCCGGGGACAGGGTGAGGGACCAGTTTTGATACCTGTAGACCAAAGAGGTCCGTACGTTAGTGCGGACATGCATGGTTCGACTAAGGAGTTTTTGGTGGATACAGGTGCGATGAACAGTTCTATTTCTCGTTCCTTGGTGCCTGGGGCGGCTCTGTCTGGCCATAATAATGTTTCGGTAGGATTTTCTGGTGTACCGGTTGTGAGCCCCATTTCCAAAGCTCTTGCGTTGACTATTGGTCCTTTTACTGTGGATTCGCCATTTTTGTTGACGTCTAATTGTGGAGAGAATTTAATGGATCTATTGAAGAAATTGCATGCCACAATATATTGCTCCCCGGAGGGTGTCTACATGACAATGGGTCCGAATGTTGTGTGCGCAACGCAGTGTCTGTCTAAAGATGCGCCTCTCCCTGCTGAATTTAGAGATGTGCGACCCACACTGTGGGCAACGGGCAACACAGATGTGGGTTTGTTGCAGATCTCGCCTGTTTCGATTCGTGTCAAGGAAGGTGCTATTTTACCCCGTAGTCCTCAGTATAAGATACCGCAGGCAGGTGAGCGAGCTTTGATAAAAATTGTGCAGGATTTGATTGAGAAAGGAGTCGTTGAGGAGACGACTGCTAATGTCTGTAATAGCCCTATTCTTCCCATTCTCAAATGGACACTTTCGGTCCCTCTGAGTATCACGAAGATGTTTATCGCTTTGTGATTGATTTGCGTGAAGTTAGCAAAATAGTGATTCCCCAGTTTCCAGTGGTTCCTCACATTACGACTCTCTTGACAATGATTCCTTCTTTTGCTAAATTCTTTTCTGTCATGGACTTGAAAGATGCTTTCTTCAGCATCCCCATTCATCCTGACAGCAGGTATCTGTTTGGGTTCACCCTAGCTGGTAGAAGCTTTAGATTCTGTTGCGCTCCTCAAGGCTATACAGAGAGAGCGAGTATCTATAGTCAGGCATTGAAAAGTCAGTTGGATTCCTTGTCGCTCCCCACAGGTAATGTATTACTCCAATATGTTGACGACCTGCTCACCGCCTCAGACACAGAACAAGGTTTTAGAGATAGTACGGTTAAACTGTTGCTTCATCTCGCTGACCATGGTTAAAAGGTATCCCTTTCCAAATTTCAGTATTGTCGACAGGAGGTCACCTACCTAGGTCACCTACTGTTGAAGGAGGGTAGGAGATTGACCCCTGAGCGCATCAGTGCCATTGTGAAAATGCCTGTTCCGCAAACTCAGAACGATTTGTGCGCTTTCATAGGTATCACTTCCTATTGCAGGCAGTGTATACCTGGATACTCACTGCTTGTTAAGCCCCTGCTTGACCAAACACTAAAAGATGTGCCTCAGCCCCTGCCTTGGACGCCAGAGTGACAGCAGTCTTTTGAACAATTGAAAACTGCGCTTTGCTCGGCTCCAGTGCTTGGTACCCCTAACTATACAAAATGCTTCGTGTTGTATGTCCATGAGCTGGGTGGTTGTGTGCTTTCTGTTTTAACACAAAAATTCGGGGATAAGCAACAGCTGTGTGCTTATTTCTCTGCTGTACTTGACCCTGTCGCCCGAGCCCTCCCGAGCTGTCTAAGAGCGGTCGTGGCCGTGGCTGTCTCAATACGACAATCGGCAGGACTCGTACTCGATACTGACCTCACAGTTATGGTACCCCATGCTGTGGATACACTTTTGAATAAGACGAAGACGCACCACCTCACCAGTGCACGTCTGACCGGCTATGAGCCGACGCTCTTTCAAAAGCACATTACGATCAAACGCTGTGCCACTCTAAATCCAGCCACGTTACTACCCCTCCCTTCTGAGGATGAGGAGATAGACATACATGATTGTATCTTCCGGACAGAGGAAGAGACGAAGGGACGGGTAGACCTGACTGATGTTCCCTTATCTGACCCCCAAGGGGAACTATATGTCAATGGCTTTTGTTTCAAATTACCAGATGGCACCACTACTGCAGCTTATGCAATCACTAAGCTGCGCACGGTCGTTGAGACTTCACGTGTTCCCTATCAGTCCGCCCAAGCAGCTGAGTTAGTTGTCCTAATTCGAGCCTGTAAGTTGAGTAAGGGACTGGTTGTTAATATTTATACTGACAGCCAGTACGCCTTCGGGGTCGCCCATAATTTTGGGCGGAGAGAGGGTTCCTTACTTCCCATGGGACACGGATTCAGCATGGTCCTCTCATATATAGGCTTCTGTCCGCCCTGACGCTCCCTAAGAAACTGGCGATTGGGAAGTGCAGTGCTCATAAGAAGGTTACTGACAAGGTGGGTGAGGGGAATGCTTTTGCAGATCAGACAGCTAAGGAGACAGCCCGCACTAAAATGAAAAGAATGTTTGTAGCAGGTCCCGCCAGGTGGGTGCCCGAGTTCTCCATGGTTGAGGATACACTAGAAAACGTGAAGGAGATCCAGAGTGAGGCCACGGTGGAGGAATTAGCGGTGTGGCAAGAAAGTACAGCGAATTTAAAAGATGAAGGATGTTGGATTGACAAGTCAGGGAAGCAGAGATGGATGTTGCCAGATGCATATGTTCTTCCTGTAGTGACAATGTCCCATGGCCCAGCTCATATCAGTTCTAAGGGTATTTGCAAGTTGTTAGACCCCGTATGGCAGAATGACACCATCTCCAAGACAGCTGCCCATTTGGTAAAATACTGCATGGTGTGCATGATGCACAATCCTGGCAAGGGTACCCCTACACCAGGTAATTTTGCACCTCCCACTTTCCCTTTTGAGGTCCTTCAAATGGATTTCATTGAAATGGACAGGGTCAATAATTTGAAGTATGTGTTGGTGGCTGTTTGTGCGTTCAGTAAATGGGTTGAGGCTTACCCCACTAAAGAGAATACAGCCATTGCGACTGCAAAGATACTCCTGAAGGAGTTCTTTCCTCGCTTCGGCTTGCCCCGTTTGATCTGGAGTGATAATGGAAGTAATTTCAATGCCAAGCTTATTCAGCTAGTGTGCGAGGGACTACACATTAGACAGAAGTTTCATGCTGCGAATCGCCCCCAGTCAGCAGGTTTGGTTGAGAAGTACAATGGTACTCTCAAACTGAAATTGGCAAAGATTCAGGAGACCACAGGATTGCAGTGGCCAGATGCTTTACCATTAGCCCTTTTGTCCACCAGAACAACAGCACATTCTAGGACAGGATTGTCACCTTAGAAGGTTGTGTTCGGGTGCCCGGCGAATGTCTGGGGCGTCCCGCGGCCACATAAGTTTTCAGAAATTGAGTATCCTTTGCTGACAGATTACCTGTGTGAGTTAACTAAAAGTCTGCGTTCTATTCACCAACAGATCCATGACTCCCTGCCACCTGTGCCCGAGGGGCCAGGATATGATATTCAGCCCGGTGACTTTGTCTTAGTGAAAAATTTCCAGCGGAAAAAGAGTTTGGAGCCCCGCTGGAAGGGATCTGTCCAGGTCCTCCTTGTCACCCGCACAGCCGTGAAGGTTGCTGGCCGAAAGAACTGGAGCCATTCGCACCACTGCCGCAGATTACCCCTGCCCTTGCCCTATGATCAATGGGTGAGGGATGGTATTGTGGACTCGGAGTGTGTGAGAGTTCCACGATTCGTCCCTTTTTCCGATGCCAACCTCTCGTGGACCCAAACGGATGCCGAAAACAATGAGGTGCTAAATGCGGCAGTGCCCCCGGAGGTCAGAGCAATTCAGGAGCCCCTTTCCACTGACCCCCCTGTGCCTGAACCCCTTTTCATTGACCCCTCTGTGCCTGGAGTCACTAGGTACAATTTGCACCCCCGACGTAGGAACAGTGCACCAAAGGAGAAGTCAGACTAGCTAGGGATGGACTGCGCAAGTCAGGGTGTACTTTGTCAGTAGTACCAACGGTGTTAGTTTACGGTGAGGCGAGATTGGTGCATTGGCCCAGATCTCTGTACTGGGGTGAATGTATGACATTGTTCTGCATTCTGTCCATCAATTGTTGTTTTTGCATTTGTTACCCCAAGTGGGACGGGTATGCCCAGACGTGGGTCCCGTGCTCTCCATGCCACTGGAGTCAAGCTATCCTGGCTGATGAGGGGTGAAACCCCGAAACCGGTCCTAGGATGCTTGTTTCCAGTCCAGGGAGGACCTGGCCTGGCAGTTCGGGCTGGACTGTTCCCATTGGGCACCGGGTCAAGACTGATTTGCATATGTCTGGGTTCAAACTGGAATGGCATGGTGAGCAAAAAAACTATGGATTTAGGCCCAGATCTCTGTACTGGGGTGAATGTATGACATTGTTCTGCATTCTGTCCATCAATTGTTGTTTTTGCATTTGTTCTGACATTGGACAGGATAAATCGAATGTGCTCCCCTGGAGGGGGGTACATTATCCTGGACGAGGTGGGATTCATTGCGAGCTAGGACTGAGCAGCTCCACCGCTGGTACTCAAGAGCGCCAACATTGATGAACAATAGGAGTCTACCAGTGAGGCTCAGACGGACACTGGGAACACTTGCCCCCCTTTTTGTCACCAGTTTTATTGCATTCCCTTTTCCTTGCTTCATAATGTATCCGTTTGGTCGGCCCATTACTGAGAAAGAACAGCCATTTGCACCTCCGCGTCCACTGCGGGGTTGGTCCACAAAAAGTAAAATAATTTTTGTGTCAATAGTTGCGATTACACTAATAATTGTATTGGGAATATCCTGGTTTCTGGATGAGAAGTATCCTGTACATTCTTTGATTGGTACAACACCGATTCCTCCTGAACACATTTTTGTCACTTTGGCCCCTCACAAAGGAGAGCAGCGAAAGTCTTATAAGGATAATGTATTTATACAAATGTTGCATCAGGCTCATGAGGTGTTGAATACAACTAAATGTTGGGTTTGTGGATTACTTCCCTCAGTGACTCATAAAAGTGATAACCTGTTGTCCATGCCACTGTCATACATCAGTAGTTGCGAGGGTTGGTTTGCATTGCTCATTATGGTGCGTCCCCATCCCCAATTCGATACTCTGGATAGGACACTTGCTGATTCTCGCACTGTGGTACAGAATGTGCATTTCCATCATAGGGTCCCGCCCCGGTGGTCCGACAGGCAGAGAGGCGTTTGGTAAATTGTTTTTAAGGACCTGCATGAATGCATACAAAAGTGTAAAGAACGGGACATGGTCTTGAATGGAAACAGCTGAATTCCAAGGGTTCAACACATCCGAGTACTTCCAGGCTCGTAATTTTACTGAGCACAAGCCAATACCAGTGTCAGTGGTCAACACAACAGCTAGTTTCTGTGTCCAGGGGGCCGGGAGGATAAAAGTAGGGGAGAGCAGGTGCAATTCCACATATGAGTTGACAACGACCGATAGTCCACCGTTAATACCACCCCCTAATGTCTATTTTGTCTGTGGATCCCAAGCTTATGTCTGGCTCCCCGAGGGATGGTCGGGCAAGTGTTATCTCTCTTTTCTACTTCCCCCTGTGTATATAGCTCCGTCCAATAATCATAAAAATCATCAGCTACAGCGTAGAGGTGTATACTTGTTTAGAGTCAGAAGGGTTATCGACACGAAAGATATAGATCAGAAAGATACCACCTTACAACAGTTTGAAGATGCCATGAAGGGTATCATACCTTTCTGGGGCCCCATGGCCAATAGCCTCCAGCTTCGTCATCTTACAAGAGTGGTGGAAGGGGTCATTAATACAACAGCAGGGATACTGACAATATTACTTCTGAGCTTCAGGCTACGAGGCTCGTTACCTTACAAAATCGGATGGTGTTAGACGTCATCCTTGCCGATCGGGGAGGGGCCTGTTGCGTTATTGGCAGTAGCTGCTGTGCGTACATTCCTGACGACACCCCCAATGTTTATGCTGCCATACAGAAGTTGCATAGACTTTCATCTGACATACACCAAGAAAACGGTACTTGGACTCTCTCTGGATGGTTCTGGGGTATGTTCACCTCCTGGGGTTGCAAAATTCTTATCTTTCTGGTTGCAGTTGCCGGTATTATCTTTACATGTTGTCTTTGCATACACTGCCTCCCTGCTTTTTGCGCTTATTGTGTAAATACTCTGATGTCTAAGCCAAAGATATCAGTCCATGACACTAATGCCACGATCATGATGCTGAAAGATAATAACGACATTATATTGATTGATGAAGGTATCTTTGAATATTGACAATGCGTACATCAGCTTGTAGTGGTTGCTCTTTTTGTCTGCAATATGTTATCTGTTTCTAGGTAATAATAAAATGGTTTAGCGAATGCTAAAAGGAGGGTCTGTTGGAATAAAAATGTTTTAGCTGAGTTATCCATGCATTGTATGTCTTAAGTTAGCATTCGCGGCACCATTTTATTTTCAGCCGCCATTTTGAGCTATGATCGAAACTAACCTCTCTCTCTCTCTCTCTCACTCTCTACCCCAGCTGAAAGCAGCTGCGATAGTTTTCGTTTCTCCAAGGTTGAGCTTCACTGTACTAATGAATACACTGTCCTTGTCTGTACATACCTTTCCCACTAGATAGGCCTGCTCCCACCCTTAGAGCGGCGGGTGCAGGCAGAGTGACCTTGGCGCTGAGATAGCATGTGCCTGGTCTCAGGATCGAGACCCGTCCTTCTGTATCTTCTTTGTTCACCAGCTACCAATTGGAAATTTCCAGTCAGGGCGTGTCTTTATTGATTCTCAACTGTACATAATGTATCACCATGCTTGCTAAGGTCAGTCCCTCTGCAGCAATCCAAGGAGGCTGGTCAGACTGGACTCCACTTGAGTGTACTTGAATAAAATATACTTGGTTTGTATTCTCTACTGTCTGGCCGACTCTTCATTTGTATGGAAGGCTGAGAGGTGGTCCCGGGTGACCCTAATTGGGTCACTTCTAATTCGAGCCTGTAAGTTGAGTAAGGGACTGGTTGTTAATATTTATACTGACAGCCAGTACGCCTTCGGGTCGCCCATAATTTTGGGTGGAGAGAGGGTTCCTTACTTCCCATGGGACACGCATTCAGCATGGTCCTCTCATATATAGGCTTCTGTCCGCCCTGACGCTCCCTAAGAAACTGGCGATTGGGAAGTGCAGTGCTCATAAGAATGTTACTGACAAGGTGGGTGAGGGGAATGCTTTTGCAGATCAACAGCTAAGGAGACAGCCCGCACTAAAATGAAAAGAATGTTTGTAGCAGGTCCCGCCAGGTGGGTGCCCGAGTTCTCCATGTTTGAGGATACACTTGAAAACGTGAAGGAGATCCAGAGTGAGGCCACGGTGGAGGAATTAGCGGTGTGGCAAGAAAGTACAGCAAATTTAAATGATGAAGGATGTTGGATTGACAAGTCAGGGAAGCAGAGATGGATGTTGCCAGATGCATATGTTCTTCCTGTAGTGACAATGTCCCATGGCCCAGCTCATATCAGTTCTAAGGGTATTTGCAAGTTGTTAGACCCCGTATGGCAGAATGACAACATCTCCAAGACAGCTGCCCATTTGGTAAAATACTGCATGGTGTGCATGATGCACAATCCTGGCAAGGGTACCCCTACACCACCCGGTAATTTTGCACCTCCCACTTTCCCTTTTGAGGTCCTTCAAATGGATTTCATTGAAATGGACAGGGTCAATAATTTGAAGTATGTGTTGGTGGTTGTTTGTGCGTTCAGTAAATGGGTTGAGGCTTACCCCACTAAAGAGAATACAGCCATTGCGACTGCAAAGATACTCCTGAAGGAGTTCTTTCCTCGCTTCGGTTTGCCCCGTTTGATCTGGAGTGATAACGGAAGTCATTTCAATGCCAAGCTTATTCAGCTAGTGTGCGAGGGACTACACATTAGACAGAAGTTTCATGCTGCGAATCACCCCCAGTCAGCAGGTTTGGTTGAGAAGTACAATGGTACTCTCAAACTGAAATTGGCAAAGATTCAGGAGACCGCAGGGTTGCAGTGGCCAGATTCTTTACCATTAGCCCTTTTGTCCACCAGAACAACAGCACATTCTAGGACAGGATTGTCACCTTACAAGGTCGTGTTCAGGTGCCCGGCGAATGTCGTGGCGTCCCGCGGCCACGTACTTTTTCGGAAATCGAGTATCCTTTGCTGACAGATTACCTGTGTGAGTTAACTAAAAGTCTGCGTTCTATTCACCAACAGATCCATGACTCCCTGCCACCTGTACCCGAGGGGCCAGGATATGATATTCAGCCCGGTGACTTTGTCTTAGTGAAAAATTTCCAGCGGAAAAAGAGTTTGGAGCCCCGCTGGAAGGGACTTGTCCAGGTCCTCCTTGTCACCCGCACAGCCGTGAAGGTTGCTGGCCGAAAGAACTGGATCCATTCGCACCAGTGCTGCAGATTACCCCTGCCCTTGCCCTATGATCAATGGGTGAGGGATGGTATTGTGGACTCGGAGTGTGTGAGAGTTCCACGATTCGTCCCTTTTTCCGATGCCAAGCTCACGTGGACCCAAACGGATGCCGAAAACAATGAGGTGCCAAATGCGGCAGTGCCCCCGGAGGTCAGAGCAATTCAGGAGCCCCTTTCCACTGACCCCCCTGTGCCTGAACCCCTTTTCATTGACCCCTCTGTGCCTGGAGTCACTAGGTACAATTTGCGCCCCCGACGGAGGAACAGTGCACCAAAGGAGAAGTCCGAATAGCTTGGGATGGACTGCGCAAGTCAGGGTGTACTTTGTCAGTAGTACCAACGGTGTTAGTTTAGGGTGAGGCGAGATTGGTGCATTGGCCCAGATCTCTGTACTGGGGTGAATGTATGACATTGTTCTGCATTCTGTCCATCAATTGTTGTTTTTGCTTTTGTCACCCCAAGTGGGACGGGCATGCCCAGACGTGGGTCCCGTGCTCTCCATGCCACTGGAGTCAAGCTATCCTGGCTGATGAGGGGTGAAACCCCGAAACCGTTCCTAGGATGCTTGTTTCCAGTCCAGGGAGGACCTGGCCTGGCAGTTCGGGCTGGACTGTTCCCATTGGGCACAGGGTCAAGACTGATTTGCATATGGCTCGGTTCAAACTGGAATGGCATGGTGAGCAAAAAAACGATGGATTTAGGCCCAGATCTCTGTACTGGGGTGAATGTATGACATTGTTCTGCATTCTGCCAATCAATTGTTGTTTTTGCATTTGTCACCCCAAGTGGGACGGGTATGCCCAGACGTGGGTCCTGTTCTCTCCATGCCACTGGAGTCCAGCTATCCTGGCTGATGAGGGGTGAAACCCCGAAACCGGACCTAGGATGCCTGTTTCCAGTCCAGGGAGGGCATGGCCTGGCAGTTTGGGCTGGACTGTTCCCATTGGGCACAGGGTCAAGACTGATTTGCATATGGCTGCGTTCAAACTGGAATGGCATGGTGAGCAAAAAACGATGGATTTAGGCCCAGATCTCTGTACTGGGGTGAATGTATGACATTTTTCTGCATTCTGTCCATCAATTGTTGTTTTTGCATTTGTTACCCCAAGTGGGACGGGTATGCCCAGACGTGGGTCCCGTGCTCTCCATGCCACTGGAGTCAAGCTATCCTGGCTGATGAGGGGTGAAACCCCGAAACCAGTCCTAGGATGCTTGTTTCCAGTCCAGGGAGGACCTGGCCTGGCAGTTCGGGCTGGACTGTTCCCATTGGGCACCGGGTCAAGACTGATTTGCATATGGCTGGGTTCAAGCTGGAATGGAATGGTGAGCAAAAAAACGATGGATTAAGGCCCAGATCTCTGTACTGGGGTGAATGTATGACATTGTTCTGCATTCTGTCCATCAATTGTTGTTTTTGCATTTGTTCTGACATTGCACAGGATAAATCGAATGTGCTCCCCTGGAGGGGGGTACATTATCCTGGACGAGGTGGGATTCATTGCGAGATAGGACTGAGCAGCTCCACCGCTGGTGCTCAAGAGCGCCAACGTTGATGAACAATAGGAGTCTACCAGTGAGGCTCAGACGGACACTGGGAACACTTGCCCCCCTTTTTGTCACCAGTTTTATTGCATTCCCTTTTCCTTGCTTCATAATGTATCTGTTTGGTCGGCCCATTACTGAGGAAGAACAGCCATTTGCACCTCCGCGTCCAGTGCGGGGTTGGTCCACAAAAAGTAAAATAGTTTTTGTGTCAATAGTTGCGATTACACTAATAATTGTATTGGGAATATCCTGGTTTCTGGATGAGAAGTATCCTGTACATTCTTTGATTGGTACAACACCGATTCCTCCTGAACACATTTTTGTCATTTTGGCCCCTCACAAAGGATAGCAGCGAACGTCTTACAAGGATAATGTATTTATACAAATGTTGCATCAGGCTCATGAGGTGTCGAATACAACTAAATGTCGGGTTTGTGGATTACTTCCCTAAGTGACTCATAAAAGTGATAACCTGTTGTCCATGCCACTGTCATACATCAGTAGTTGCGAGGGTTGGTTTGCATTGCTCATTATGGTGCGTCCCCATCCCCAATTCGATACTCTGGATAGGACACTTGCTGATTCTCGCACTGTGGTACAGAATGTGCATTTCCATCATAGGGTCCCCTCCCGGTGGTCCGACAGGCCGAGAGGCGTTTGGTAAATTGTTTTTAAGGACCTGCATGAATGCATACAAAGGTGTAAAGAACGGGACATGGTCTTGAATGGAAACAGCTGAATTCCAAGGGTTCAACACGTCCGAGTACTTCCAGTCTCGTAATTTTACTGAGTACAAGTCTATACCAGTGTCAGTGGTCAACACAACAGCTAGTTTCTGTGTCCAGGGGGCCGGGAGGATAAAAGTAGGGGAGAGCAGGTGCAATTCCACATATGAGTTGACAACGACCGATAGTCCACTGTTAATATCACCCCTAATGTCTATTTTGTCTGTGGATCCCAAGCTTATGTCTGGCTCCCCGAGGGATGGTCGGGCAAGTGTTCTCTCTCTTTTCTACTTCCCCCTGTGTATAAAGCTCCGTCCAATTATCATAAAAATCATCAGCTACAGCGTAGAAGTGTATACTTGTTTCGAGTCAGAAGGGTTATCGACACGAAAGATATAGATCAGAAAGATACCACCTTACAACAGTTTGAAGATGCCATGAAGGGTATTGTACCTTTCTGGTGCCCCATGGCCAATAGCCTCCAGCTTCGTCGTCTTACAAGAGTGGTGGAAGGGGTTATTAATACAACAGCAGGGATACTGACAATATTACTGCTGAGCTTCAGGGTACGAGGCTCGTTACCTTACAAAATCGGATGGTGTTAGACGTCATCCTTGCCGATCGGGGAGGGGCCTGTTGCGTTATTGACAGTAGCTGCTGTGTGTACATTCCTGACGACACCCCCAATGTTTATGCTGCCATACAGAAGTTGCATAGACTTTCATCTGACATACACCAAGAAAACGGTACTTGGACTCTCTCTGGATGGTTCTGGGGTATGTTCACGTCCTGGGGTTGGAAGATTCTTATCTTTCTGGTTGCAGTTGCCGGTATTATCTTTACATGTTGTCTTTGCATACACTGCCTCCCTGCTTTTTGCGCTTATTGTGTAAATACTCTGATGTCTAAGCCAAAGATATCAGTCCATGACACTAATGCCACGATCATGATGCTGAAAGATAATAACGACATTATGTTGATTGATGAAGGTATCTTTGAATATTGACAATGCGTACATCAGCTTGTAGTGGTTGCTGTTTTTGTCTGCAATATGTTCTCTGTTTCTAGGTAATAATAAAATGGTTTAGCGAATGCTAAAAGGAGGGTCTGTTGGAATAAAAATGTTTTAGCTGAGTTATCCATGCATTGTATGTCTTAAGTTAGCATTTGCGGCACCATTTTATTTTCAGCCGCCATTTTGAGCTATGATCGAAACTAACCTCTCTCTCTCACTCTCTACCCCAGCTGAAAGCCACTGCGATAGTTTTCGTTTCTCCAAGGTTGAGCTTCACTGTACTAATGAATACACTGACCTTGTCTGTACATACCTTTCCCACTAGATAGGCCTGCTCCCACCCTTAGAGCGGCGGGTGCAGGCAGAGTGACCTTGGCGCTGAGATAGCATGTGCCTGGTCTCAGGATCGAGACCCGTCCTTCTGTATCTTCTTTGTTCACCAGCTACCAACTGGAAATTTCCAGTCAGGGCGTGTCTTTATTGATTCTCAACTGTACATAATGTATCACCATGCTTGCTAAGGTCAGTCCCTCTGCAGCAATCCAAGGAGGCTGGTCAGACTGGACTCCACTTGAGTGTGCTTGAATAAAATATACTTGGTTTGTATTCTCTACTGTCTGGCCGACTCTTCATTTGTATGGAAGGCTGAGAGGTGGTCCCGGGTGACCCTAATTGGGTCACTTCTTTCAGGGTAAAACTTTGGATACCAAGCTCACCTTTTCATCTCAGATCAATAGATTAACTGCCCTTAGTTTACTCATTCTAAAAAGTTTCTGAAAAGTGTCCTGCTCCTACCCTATACCCCATGCAAGACAGTGATTCAAGCACAAATTGCCTCCCGTCTAGACTATGGGAATGCCCTACATCTAAGCATGCCACAATATCTTATACAACGTCTTCAGGTAGTCGAAATACAGCAGGTAGGCTATTACTCTGCATCCCCAAAACCATGTCCATCAGCAACCACATTAAAAATGTGCATTGGTTGCCACTGTGCAAGCACATTATGTTTAAGGCAATCTCCCTAACACACAAAAGCCTGACAAATGTAGGGCCAAGCTATATCCTGAAACAGCACATACACCATCAACCGCTCAGTACTCTTCGATCCTCCACACTCCATTTCCTTTCAATACCCAGAATCAAACGATTACGGTAAGGTGGAAGAGCGTTGTCTTATCTCTCAAGTAAGTTGTGTAACTCCCCTGCGGTGTTGCAGGACTCGGGTCTTGTGGAGCCTGGCGGCCGCTAGGCCTTGGTGCGGTTGGACCACCACCGCTACAGCTGCACATAGAAAGCGGAGTGACGAGATGATTTAATGACGGGCCGCGGTGGTGAGTGCCTGTGTTTACAGAGGGTATTGTCTCGATGCCGCAAAAACGTTTGGGAAGCGGTGCACTGTGACGACCCTATGGCGTTCTCATATGGCTGTTGGGGACTGGGCGCCCTGTCCTCCCCCTCCTCTTGTGTGCGGGGTGAAGTGTATTGCAGAGGGAAGTGCCAGAAGGGGCATATCATGAAAGCGAGCCAGTGATGATGTTGAACTGGCTCGCCCTCCACGCGACAGTGCTTCCAGGCACGCTGCTCACGTAAACTAATGCTAGCTGGCACCACTGAAAAACAGCGTGATGAACCAGTTGGTCTGGTTTACCCAACCCCCTACTGAGGAGATTGGATTTCAGGCTTCGAGTTCTGCTCTGGTCACTACGGCAATGCATGCTATTCCTGTACCTTGAACAATTACATGCTGCTTCGCCCCACGATGGGGCGCACAGATCCTAAGCAGCGCCAGCTTTCTTTAGACGCAGCAAAGACCCCCAGGCGCAATGAAGCGGAGGGTCCCCTGGGAGCAGAGGCCCCCCCCCACTGGATGGAACCGCAGCCATAATGGCAGAGTTGCGGGCCGGTTTTAAATCAATCAATGCGCGGCCGGACATGCTCACATCCCGTCTGGAAGTCATGCACGGCCGAATCGAGCAACAAGGGACCGCATACACGCAGTGGAACAGAGAATATCTCACTTGGAGAGATTGGAGAGAGCTGAACGACTCCTCAAAGTGGTTGCTACAAAGGCAGATGACTTGGAGGCTCGGTTACGCCGCAACAATATACGTATAGCTGGAGTGGCTGAATCCACGAACACTGGCCCCATGGCTAGCTACGTCGAGAAGGTCCTGGTGGAGTTATTTGGCAGAGAAGTTTTTTCCTCGACATTTGCAGTGGAGAAGGCTCACAGATCGCTTGGGCCACGCCCGGCGCCTGGCACACCTCCAAGATTGATTAATGCTAAACTCCTCAATTATCATGACCAGGATGTAGCACTCCAACTTGTTCAAGAACGGGGGACTGTTACATACCAAGGATCGGATCTGGCACTCTTCCCGGACTTTACGCCGATGGTGCAAGAGGCGCACCGTACATTTGTGGACATTAAACGTACACTACAGAAGGCGAATGTACGCTAAGTCATGCTCTTTCCCGGCGCGGCTACAAATTCAAGTCAACTGTAAGGTGCAGATTTTTGACTCACTGGAAGAAGCCGCCAAGTTCTGGAAACAAAATTAAGTCAAGATGAATTCCTGGATGGGTGGCGAGGAGGCGGCGGGGTCCCAGTCGGAGTCGGTAGGCTCATAAACTCTTCCTAGGCTACTAACTCATACATGAAATGACGTGCGCATCCAGATTTGCTAGAAACCATTGGAGACCCAGAACTTGACTCGCGAATGGCAGTGAGTGGGCGGGGTGGACATACCCTATTAATGCTACACCTACATGGCTGCATTGAACGATTTCAAACACATGGATCTTATTGGCAGACTCCCAAGAGTGTTGCCTACCCCCTAAAAGTTCTCCTACAGTTTTATTTCGTAGGTTCTTATTGGGATGATGAAGGGATTCACCGGATGCTGGTTTATCTGTATCCGATGTGGGTGGGGGGTTTGGGCTTTTAGTATTTTAGAAGTTGCATGTTTACGAGTTCTTCTTCACAGGGCACAGCTAATATTGCTGAACAGACATGAACATACCGCACACCTGCTTATAAATACATGCATTACACTATCATATACATGTCCCCACCAGCCATGAAACACGGGGGGGAGTTACTGCTGAACTGTCTTACATGGAACGTTAGAGGGCTTTCCAACGCCGAAAGGGGCGTCAGGTATTGTCCTATTTGGCCAGACATGCCATTCAGGTGGCTTTTTTTTACAGGAGACTCACTATGCCCCACTTCTCACAAATCGCTTTGCAACAATATGAGGGGGATAATAGTTATTTGCCAGCTATAGCACCTATTCCCGGGGAGTATGCATTTTGGTTCATAAGTCACTCCCTTTCCGAGTCCGAGAAGTGGTAGCCGATGATGATGGCCGGTACCTCCTGGTGGCGGGCATGATGGGAAATGACTTGATCCTTTTGATTAATGTGTATGCCCCAACTGTAGACTCTGCTGAGTTTTTCCCTAGCATAGCTGCGCACATTACCCTACTAGAAATTGACAATACACTAATGGGGGGAGACTTCAATCCGACCCAGGACCCCTCAATGGACACGACAGGCACAGGACAGATCACTAAACCCCACGCGATGCAGATGCTCACCTGGCTGTTGCAATCCTTTTTTCCGGGATTACTCATTTTACTCAGCCCGCATGGCTCGTGGTCTCGTATAGACCATTGGTATCTCTCTCCCCGCCTCCTGCTAGCTGTTACCACAGTCGATCATCATCCGCGTACATTATCAGATCATTCGCCTGTAGTCCTGGCATTAACCATTTCCAATGTTGCGCACCCCCATGTTTCCTGACGATTTCCCTCGGAAGCACTTCTTGACGAGATATTTCATAGTGAGGTCAGGGAAGCTGTGATTGAATATTTCCACTTAAACATGGGAACGGTGAGGCGGCAGTCCACCCTCTGGAAAGCTTTCAAAGCATACATTAGGGGATCGTGTATTGCTAAACAGGCGGGAGTACTGCGCTCCATTCGCAGGGAGCTTGAGGCAATAGAGTGGAGACTCCGGGAGATTGATGGGCGTACTCGGACGGTGGACCCACCCTACTGTACATGAATGTGCGACGCTCCTGGCGGAATTTCAGGAGCTGGCAGCGTGGGAGGTGAACTATATTGGCAAATATGCCAGGGCTGGGGCGTATGGTGAGGGTGAGCAGCCTGGACGGACACTGGCCGGGCTGCTCTGCCCTGAGTATCAGTCCTCTTATGTTACACAACTTGAGCTTGAGGACAGAACATCGCTCACGCGAGGGGAGGATATTGCCTCTGCTTTTGGTAATTACGAACTCCACAGCTCCATAATGGCTTTACTGAAAACTGGGAAGTTTGGTATCAAACTTCTCAGCACATTAAACCCACACTGGTACCAGTGTGGGATTTAATGAAAAATGCACGCAGAGGGCATCTTAGAGCTGCCCCCTGATAAATGACCTAACACTAGTGTCCTGGCTGAGTGGCTGCTCGCCAGCCGCCACCACACAGGTTTCTGGACCCCTGGATCAAGAGCCTACCGCTCTCGGGGTCCTAAAACAAAGCACATCCTGGGACGAGGTGCCAAGCCTCCTCCCCCAGGATGGGCAGGGTCCACGAAGGGGAAGCTTCAAAAGCTTGCCACCTTTGTGAGATACCCCAGCCATTTGCTGCTCCCAGCAACTGGCCCCCACTGGTTCTGACCCCCACTTTGGACAGGAGAATCGGCGGGAAAACCAAGTTAGGAGGAGAGGTGTGCCCACCTTTGCCAACCCCACCCCTCAGGTGGGGGAGGCCGGGTGAAACACAACTCTCAGTCCCCGCCATCTTGCAGATGGGGGGACCCAGCCAACCAGAGTGAGGCTTATACCCCCCTCCCACTGGAGGGTAGCATAATAGGAGGTGTACCCACCCCAATGAAGGGACCCATTGGTCCCGACCTGTACCTACCTGTAACGCCCCTAAAATTAGTATTTAGGGGCAACCCTGAACCTTGCCTCCTCAGACCAGAGTCAACAAGAAGAAGGACCGAACAGCCATGCTGAGAGACGAAGAGGAGGACACCAACTGACTTGGCCCCCAGCCCTACCGGCCTGTCCCGACCTTGGACTCCTCCAGCAAAACCTCGGTCTGTCCTGCAGCCAGCAGCCCTCAAGAACCCAGAGGACCTTCCCTGTCTTCGCAATCCAAAGACTTTGTCTCCCGTGAGCATTGGATTTGCTCAAGACCAACCGACTCGAACTCCGGACGACTCCTTGAGTCCCCCACCACTCAGCACTTGGCACCCTGAGCCCGAACCCGAGTGGCCCAAAACCCTAAGGAGGTCCCCCCGGTGATTCTAGTCTGGGTTACGGTGACCCCTGAACCCCCACAAGCTTCTAACCCGAGCCTGCAGCCATTATCTGGGACGTCCCCTCCAACCGTGACCGAAGGCGACACCCCGACAGTCTCTCTGACCGGAGTGGTCCAAAGAGCACAACTGCGACCGCCCGACCGACTCCGTCTGCGAGCACTTACGGTCACAAGGTTGCAATTCCCCAAGACCAGATTCGCCGACCTGGTCGCTGACCGCCTCCCTGGAATCCCCGACCAAATCTGCCACTTGGACCAAGACCGAAGGTCTCTACTGAGAAACCCTGGAAATCCCGACGTCCGCATGCTACACCCAGCCACCTCTTTTCCGCTGGCGGTGTAGATCTTTTGTTGGCCATTGGGCCCTTCAGTGCTAACCTCGACACCAGGAGGTTATTGTTCCATCAACCAGGTGGCCTGCTCGTCCGCAGTCCCCAAACCAACAACCTTGCTTAGCCCGTTGGCTAGCGGTGGTCCCTACACTCTGCACCCGGCTGCCTCTGTGCCACTTGCGGTGTGAACTGAGTGTCCATCTGAGTCCTACTCATGGACTGTAACCCCATTATTTTGTTCTTCCAGGACTAAGAGTGTCTCGTGAGTAAGCTTGCAAAACTGTAATTGTATTACAAAACGCATTAACTTCTTTCCATTCTCTTAGGAAATGTACCAGCGTGGTATCTAGGGATACCTTGCTGAGTAAGAAAAGTAACTATAAAGTAATTCCGACTGTTTGTTGCTAAAGTTTACAAACCTGTAACAAAAACCAAGTTAATGTTAAATGTACATTCATGATACCTTGCATTTGAGAGTAAGATTCTGACTCTAGTAATCAAATGCAACTAAATAATATTTTTATACATACAAATTGTTCTGAGTTCAGTCTTTGAGTGTGTGACATAATTTCTTGCCTAAGTGTGTACAATAAATGATTAGCACTACCCTCTCATAAAAATCCTTACTGCTTGCCCACACTACCACAAATAGAGAGTAAGGTGTTATCTCTTTTACCTCTGCCCTACCTTTGAGGATCCACTGGACTCTGTGCACACTATACCTTACTTTGGTATAGTATATACAGAGTCAGCTTCCTACACGCTCCCAGACACAGAGCCCAAAAAGCAAATTGGTGTGACAAGATTCCTAGACTTGGGATCTTGTTAATGGGTAGAGTCCAATCACAGAACAGAGAGGATGGGAGCGTGCATGAGGAATCTTTAGCGAGATATTGTCTCTACCAGAAAGAGCGTTACAGAAGGTAAGTAACTTGTACTTCTGATAGAGACTTCTAACTGCAGATTCCTCACCTTTTAAATAGAAACCAATGCAGTATTTCTTTGGAGTTGTGTCCAAGTGATGGAGTCTCTCCTTCTCCATAGTTGGGTGAGGCAGAGCATAGAACGCTGGAAAGATGATGTCCTAACATACATGGAGATGTATTACAACTTTAAGTGAGAAAGAATCCCATGTCCACAAAATCGGCTTGTCTGGGGAGAAGGTCGTTTACAGCGGGTTAACACAGAAAGCTTGAAGCTCACTCACACGCCGCAAGAGAGTTATTGCAACGAGGAACACTGTCTTGAGTGTGAGAAGCTTCGAGGAGCAACTGTGAAGCGGCTCCAGGGGAATGCACATCAGAAACTTTAGGACCAAGTTAAGGTCCCACTGTGGCATGACAAAGGGAGAGGGAGGAAACAAATGTAAACCTTTCAAAAAGCATATAATAGCTGGAGACTTAAACATTGACGATGATCCGGCAACTGCAAAACAGCCTAAAGAGACCAAAGGTATCCTTTAACTGTGCCCAGAGCAAAAGCCTTTATGGGCTAGGGGCAAAACAAATAACAAAACATCAGATAACTTTGCCTGGAGGGGGTCTGCCTGCCGAGCACAGCACCAAGCCACAAATTTGTCCCAACGATGTGTATACAGTTTTTGTTGAGGGTCGCCTGGCTGTCACGATGACATCAACCTCCTGCAGAGGAAGGTCGGAGGTGGTCAGCATATCTCTAAGCATGAAGGTGTAAATTGTGATGGCCTGGGTGCAGAATCCTGCCCTGCACCTGCGACAGTAGCTCCTCCCAGAGAAGCAGCCTGATTGAATGACAGGTGCTCAAGTCCAGGAGTTCTGGATGCCATACTCTCTGTGCCCAATCTAGAGCCAGCAAGATGACTTGGGCCCAGTCAGCCCTAATCTTCTTGAGAACTTGGCACAAGAATGATATCAGCAGAAAGCTATGCAAAAATTCCCAAGTTCCACTCGAGGCAGAACGTGTCTCCGAGCAAGAGATGCCTTGGAAGCTCCAGCACGTAGAAGTGCTGACATTGCACATTCTTGGCAGTGGCAAACAGATAGAGAAGATTCTCCTCATTCTCGGGGAGGCCTTGCGCCACCTGGGGTTGTAACTGCCACTCGTGATCTGCTAGGCGCAGACGGCTCAGCTTGACTGCCCCCATTCAGTGATATGGCCAGGTAGTTCACCATCATGAAAATACCTTGGTCGTCCAACCATTTCTGGCCTCCTGGCACAGGAACCGTGACCTCCCCCACCCTGCTTGTTGCAGTACTACCACTTGGCAGTGGTGTAGTCCATGAGCTCTTGTACCATCGGATGGCCCTCCGCTCTAGATGGTTGATATGGAAGTGGGACTCTGTGGAGAACAGAGGCATTTGATCTCCATCTCTCCCAGATGGCCACCCTAACCCAGGAGCGATGCATCAGTCACCACTGTCCGCTCTCGATGGAGAAGTGAGAGAGGTCTGCCTCTGACACAATTGCGGTCCAGTAACCACCACTGGAGAACTTTTGCAGTTTCCTCCAAAATCTGAACATGGTCAGAGAGGTCCCCTTGATGTTGGCCCCACTGAGATTTCAGATCCCACTGCAGAGCCCACATATGCCTCATGACGTGCTCAACCAACAGGATGCAGGAGGCCATCATTGCTAGCATCCACAGAGTCAACCTCATTGACATCCAATACCAAGGCCGAAAGATCAGGATCACAGCCTGAATTTTCTGGGCTCTCTTTCCCGGGAGAAAGGCACAAAACCAAACTGTGTCCGGAATGGCTCAGATGAAAGGGAAGGTCTGAGAAAGAATCATGTATGACTTAGGCACGTAGATAGTGAATCCCAACAATGACAGGAGGTTCACAGTAGTCTGGAGATGATTGACAACTACCCTGGGTGAGCCCACCTTCAATAGCAAGTCATTGAGGTAGAGGAAACCCTTAAACTCCGAAGGTGTGCTGCCACCACAACTTCTGTGAACACCCAAGGGGCACTGATGAGACCTTAAGGTAGCATAGTGAACTGAAAATGCTCCTGTCCTGCCACAAACCGTAGGGCCAATGGGCCTGCAGAACAGATATATGGAAATAGGCGACCTGCAAGTCCAATGCTACTATCCAGAGTCGAGGGCAGACAAGACCTAGGCCAAGGTGAGCATTTTGAGTAAGACATTGAGAGGGTGCAGGTCTAACATACGGTAAAGCCCTCTGTCCTTTTTGGGGACCCGAACGTAGCGCGGATAACAACCATGCCCTACTTCCAGCACAGGCATGCTCTTGATAGTCCATTTGGCCAAAAGGGCTTGCACTTCTGGTGCAAAAGGGAGAGATGGTCCTCAGTCAGTCACTGGAGGGACGGTGGAAGGTGCAGTGGCGAGAGAATGAAAGGTAGGGCATATCCCTGAAAAACAATTTGGAGCACCCACCTGTCTAACGTTATGGCTTGCCAACCTGGCAAGAATCATCAGATCCTACCTCCCAACAGGTGGCTGTGCTCCACTAAGGGCATGCTAAAGGAGTTGGTCGGGCTCAACTGGGGGTAGTGGACTGAGCATCCTGTTGACCTTGACTGCTGGGGCAGTGGGCACTACAGCTTCGCCCCAAAACTGCTGAGTGCTCTATGGAGGTTGGAGTGGCTGTGTTATGGGGTACCTCTGCTGAAGCCATGAAAGGAGCAGCAGCGTTGGTGCGGATAGCAAGGTGGGGTAGATCAATCCAGGGAGCGTGCTATCACCCTGCCCTCCTTAAACCGCTCTAGAGTGGAGTCTGCTGTGTTCCCATATAGGCGAGTTCCATCGAACAGCATGTCCATGAGGGATGACTGGACATTGCCTGAAAAATGTACGGCAGCCCAAGTGTGGCAGCGAACGGCGACACTGGTGCCAAAGGCCCACCCGATGGAATTTAAAACAGAGCTGAAGCAGACAGTTGGAATTTGTAGTGCCAAGCTGGTAGACATGACCCTTTTTCCAAATGTCTCCACTCATTTTGTCTCCCTAACGTTAAGAGTGGTTGGGATCGTTTTGGGGTTACTTTTGCTAGTAGATGTATGGACCACCAAGTTTTGAAGGGAGGTGTGCCTGAATTTTTAAAAAGGCCAGGTCGCTCGGGGCAAGGCAGTGGCAACCTGGAGGTTGACCGGGCTGCAATAGCTAGGTATGTTCCATGCCCCCAACAAAGTGTCTATAAGGGTCTTGTTAAAAGGTAAGAGGGGCTAAGAGGAGGTTTGCCCTGACTGAAGGACCTCTGTAAGACCATTTATGTTGCCTCCAAGGTGGGGGAGCTGGAGTTCCAGGACTTAGGCCACCCTCCACATGACCATGGCGTAGGAAGCACTCTTCTCAGTGGCTGGACCAGGGGGTGATAGGAGACCTGACTCAGAGGAGGTGTCAAGGCCACTAGGCTCCTGTGACTCGTACCAGTTCTCCGCATGTTGTGGCTAACCAGCCTCATCACCCGCGTCATAATCGTTATCTGAATCTGTGCCAAATAGTGAATGCAGAGTATGTGTTCTCCCTTGTGATGGCTCAGGCGGAGAAAGCGGTGCCTCGTAAGAGAGCGCTGCAACCTATTTTGAGGTAGAAACCAGCGCCAACTCAGAGATCATAATATGTACCTCTTTTCTGGTGTCAATGGATCCAGCGTCGAAGTTCCAGAACTGGTGTGGTCTTGGTGCCGGGGGTGACATCTGTGAGAAGTTGGCCTGGTATATGCTGTCCACTAATTATAGTGGGCACCTTGCACCAGTCCAAACAACCCCTTATTGGAGATAGGTTAAAGACAACCTTTATTGAAAGCTATCCTAGTGGTAGCTATGGAGAGCAGCCTTCAGGCTAAGTCTTGAAGGAATGTAAAGCAGCTTGTTTTACCAGTCTATAATCTCTTGAGTGACCAAATGAAAGAGGACCACACCAGGTATATATTTAAAATATATGTATTTAGTCTTAAACACACCCCTCTAATCTCTTTATGAGGTTAGAGTTCGAAGTACATAAGTTACAAGTCGAATATCAACAGTAATAGCACAAATACACGTTTGAGCCCTAGGGGCGTACCAAACCATATACCAAAAAATTGGTATAAGAACCACGACTGAGCTAGACACAAGGCCTAGAGCCTGTAGAAGTGCTTGGCCCTCAAGGAACCACCCAAGGTACTGACACAGGGGACCCACGGGGGACGCGTGCAGTGTGAGAACACAGCCGCGAGCCGCCGTTGACTTCTATGGGGAATGTAGCGGTTGGAGTTTTAAAGAAAAAGGACACTTAGAGGAGGACTTGGAGCAAACCCCTTTAGAACTAGGCTGTTCTAGAGTCAATACCCACGGGAGCACTGGAGTACTCGAGTTACCTCACCCAGGGAAGCCGGGTGCCTAGGTGTCTTTCGGGGTCAGGTTTCGTCGTCGTTTTCAATGGCGATCTGCTGCAAAGTGCTGCTGGCGACCAAGTCGAAAGTGTTCGGGTGGATCCAAGGGTGGATCGAAGATTTGAAGAACCTGAAAGCAGAGGGGCAGAGTCTGGGTCACTAGCCAGTGACCAGGAAGGCGATGAGCAGATGCCCACCTATGTCGGGTGCTTCAGGTAGGTTGACGGTCGTCTTGACTCTTCAGCCACGAGGTCCAGGAGGCGTCGACGACAACCAGGAGCTGGATTCGAGCTTTCCCACGACGTCTGTCGATTGCTGCGGTGTTGGTGACCGGATTGGACCCAACAAGCCTTGGCAACGGCAAGTCACGTGGAAACAAAGAAAGGACGTTGATGCAGACCAGCAAGGTCTGGGGGACTCACCCAGCGAGGGTAAGTCAGGGCACGTCTGGAGCAACCAGGAAAGCCCCAGCAGAAGAAGAGTTGCCTTCGGGAGGGCCCACTAGCCAACGGACTAGCGACCGCGAAGGAGCCTCGAGTGGACGCACTTGGAGCTGGCTTACAGGACACTCGTGGAGTGGAGGCCAGTGATCTTCGGTGCAGTCGGTGCTGGAGGCGAGGGCTACTCGGAGCCCAAAGCACAACTTCGTGGGAGACCAGGAAGAGGATGCACTTACAAAAGTTCTCGGTGTCCAGGGGTCACGGTTCCACGTTACCCACGACACTACGGGCCTCAGCTTCGCTGGGGACTCAGGGCAGCCTCGGGGAAGTCTGGAAATACACCTCTGGTGATGCAAAGACTTCGGCGTCCAGCGGGAGCTTCAGCGATGCAGACCGGACAGTTGCTTCTTTGGTGCCTGCCAAGCAGGGGAGTCACTCCTTGACCCCAAGGGAGATTCTTCAGTCCTCTAATCTTAAAGTAGAGCGTCGAAGGTCCAGGATTCGGCTTCAGAGTTTCGTCCAGGGTAATCTAAAGTCCAAAGGACTGGTGTCCCATACTTATACTAAGTTAGGGGGTTGGACATACTCTGGACCCACCTATGGGAGGGTCAGGGAAGAGGGGTGGTTACACCCATTCCCTTTGTCCAGTTTCGCGCCAGAGCAGGGGCAGGTAGCCCCTGCAACCGGTTTGAACTGGCATATGCACAGGGACACCAAATGAGCCCCCAGTGCAGGACGTCAAAGCACCAGAGTGCTCCCGCCCAGCCCCAATACACACTATCCTGTCTGGGGAGGTGGTTACACCTCCCTTCGACAGGAAACCTATTGTCCAGGCCTCCCCTGCCGGAGATTCAGTCAGCAGCCGGAGGCCAGACCCGTGTCTGTGGCAGCGGCATCCATTTTGTGATGCCAGGGCTCTGGAAAGAAGTTACCGGGTAGTTGTCTCTCCCTCTAGAAGGGTGGAATGCTACCCCCGCCGACAGGACTGGCGGGGGGGGTTAGTATTCCAAGATGTTTGACACCAAACACGACATGTTTTGGTGCAGCCAGTCCAAAGTTAGCATTGCACCGCGAGGATATAATGCACTTAAGAGTATATGGTCAGGCTGTACCACAAACAGCATCAGAGGAGGGACTCCGAACGCTGCAGAGGGGCTCTGCTCATGCAGGGGCACCCTCTCACATAAAAACCAGGCACTCTACCTTCAGGATTGGTAAGGCCTGCCATAGGAGTGACTTATAGGTTTATATGTGTGTGCAATGGTAGTGATATAGGTAGCCTATACCACAGTAAGGGGTGCATGCACCACCTTACCCAGGCTGCAGTAGCAGACCTGTGGTGTCAGTTTGGCTGGCCTTCCAGGGGTGGCATAATACATGCTTCAGCCCCTGGCAGGCCTCTGAGGTACCTATGCCCTGGGTACATAGTATACCATATACTAGGGACTTATAAGGGCACTCCAGATTCCAATCAAAGATGTACCTAAGGTACATGGAAACCATTTTAGAGAGGAAGCAGCTAGGCTGGGATTCTGATTAGCAGGGCCCCAGCCAGACTAAAGTCGAACAACAGTGAAGCATCAGCAAAAAGTGGGGGTACCCATGTGAAGCAGATCCTACTCTCCTACAACATCATAACTGGAGCCAGAGACCGGCCAGCTAGGGGGAAGGGTCGGAAAGTCCAACCAGCGCCAAGGGTGAACCCATAGTCGGTATTTCAGATGAATAGTCTCTCGGTTCATGGTGCCTGAAGGCGCACCAGATGTAGTTGGCAAGGCTCTGAAGAATCAGAGCATGGTCTCACGGTACTCTTTGATTGGTCAGCGTGGCAGACAGTGCCGTAAACTTGTGTTGCGCTGGAATAAGCTGCGGGATAGGCTCCAAAGTTGCACAACTTCGCAAATGAGATCCAGATGTGTGATGCCGCCCCGGTGCCTTCTCAGGAGAGTGTGACAGTGCTTAATTTGAGCAGGGGGTTTCCGGTGCTCAACACCGGCACTTAATCATCAACACCGGCGCTTTTCATGAGCACCAGTTAAGGACACATTTATTTATGGGGAGATTAAGGGGGATATGTACAATAGAAGTGGCGGAGTGAGGCGATAGCCGTCATGGCTTAACGCCTCATTCCGCCACTTCTGAAACGCAAGGCTGCACCATATTTACAACGAAATGGTGCAGCCTTGCGTTTCCCCCTGCAATGGCACTACACTTAGCAGGGTAGCGCCAACGCAGGCACCCTTGCACCATAGTGCAAGGGTGTCTGCGTGCAGGGGAGGATTGTTTATGTGTAGGAAGGTGTCCCTTCATGCACATAAACAATCCTGAAATGCCATTTTGTGACTTTCATGTGTGCTGCTTAAAGCAGCACACATGAAAGTCACAAAATGGCTTTTTTTTTTTTTTAAAGATTGTTTATGTATAGGAAGGGGGAACTTCCTGTACATAAACAATCCATGGCATTTTCCTTTTTCCATGTGTGCTGCACAAGGCAGCACACACGGAAAAAGCAAAAACAAGGAAAAATATTGCATTTCTCTTCGTTTCGCCAACTTAAGACCATGTTTAACCTGGTCTTAATTTTGGCGCTGCCTCCTATCTACGCTGCCCTTGTACATAGGGGGCAGCGTCAAAATCAATGGGTGTTGCGGTGGAACGCCCACCGCAACACCCACTGCCCACCGCTTTCACGCTAACCATAGCGTGAAAGGGGGCCTTATTTACAAGGCAGCGTTAAGCCACGTTAAGTGGCTTAACACTGCCTTGTAAATAAGGCAATGCCCCTATCGCCACCACAACGTCGATAAAAATGACGTTGTGGGGGTGATAGGGGCTTGTACATATGCCCCTAAGTGTTTTGCCCAGAATCACAGGATGTTGAGCCGACGCAGAGATATTTCCTTTGCACACTGTGGTACAATTTGGAAGAGGTAAAGGGATGAAGCTCAAAGCGATGAGAGGGAGTTCCATATGCGCTTCTGGTGTATCAGAAAGAAAGGACCTTAGGTCAGCGTGGCACCATACGGTGCCACCTACCGGCATGCAAGTGTACTGTTGAAAAGTTACCAGATCCAGTCTGACCCCTACAGAATATTGAAATGGTGATGAATCTGTGTCTAGAAGTCTGGAAGAAAGAGGGCGAGTAATGAACTGAAATGAGAATATGACTGTATGTTTGAGGATTCCAAAAAGCACTTTGAATACCTGGCGCAATGGGTCTCAGACCAGCTCGCCAAACATTGCCATGAGTCCCTGACAACTGGAGATGGACCAGCACAATAACTGGAATTCCACCCTTTGGGGGGGGGGGGGGAGGAATTCTCTTTCATAAGCTTTGAAAGTATCAAAAGTGGATCTGAAGCTGGAATCTTGGAAGAGCCAGGTGAGCCCAAAAATGGCTACTGTATCTAAGTATGGACTGCACTAGTTGATGACAAACATACATATGACATAAAGAAGAGGTTGATGTGATTGCTCGACTTGAATTTGCCAATGCCAAATGCTCTGGTTTCCCCTGGGTAAAGGCCATGGTGGCTTACACTCATTACTGCAAGTACATTTGTTCATGCAGTAACATCCAATAAACGGTGCTCCAATATGTAAATTGTCACTGAAGCCAAAAATAACAAACAATAGAGGTTGTCCAAGAACAATACATGTAAAACAAACTGAAAGTAAACGTTGGGCTCAATGTTGCAAGTTAGTAGCAGTAATCAATATGTGTAGTAAAGTGATCATCACTAAAAATCTCACTCGTGTGACCAGAATTCAAGTCAGCAATCACTGAGTTTGCACCATTACCCTTTTCCCACCTACTTCTTTTACTAAGCTGACCTCCATCCCCCAGTCCATGTCCCCGTGATATATCCCCCCTCTCCTTTCCCTCTTCTCGCCTCTACGCTCTCTCCAGGCCTTCCCCTTTTCCCATCTATCACCTTAAAATGGTTTAAACTCCCCACTCCCAATTTCCATGGTACTAATCTGTCACACCCTTCCGGCCTCCTCCCCTCCCACCTGCTCCCTCTACCCTCCTCTTCATTTCTCTCTGTGAACTTTTACCCCGTTCCCCCTATTTCCCCTAACGCCTAACCTGACCGTTAACTTGCTATTTCCCTGGTACCCTGACATGTTGCTGCTCATCCTATCTCTCCCCTAACTATCCTCATTCATGCTTCCCTCCTCCTCCTCCTCCTCTCCCTTCCTCTCACTCTGCCTTCACCTTCTCCTACCAGTCCCCTTCTCCTGATCTCCCCCATGTCCCATCCCATCCACTATCCCCTGAGGCTCTATCTTCCCTGTTCCCCCTCCACCTCTTTCCTCCCTCCTCCTTCTCCCATCCCCCCGCCTCAGCCTTTTTTTCTCTCCACCTTCACCTCCTCCCTCTTGTTTCATCTCTTAACCTACCTCATTCCCTGCTGTCTCCTCTTGCCTCGACCTCGTCTCTGCTCCTCTGTCACTCCCCCTCCTTCTCCCCGATCTCCCCTTTCAGTGTTCCTCCTGTGTTTTTTTTTTTACTATTATGCTCCCTCTTTTCTTAGTCATCTTCCTCCTGCGCTCTCTCTGCCCTCCTTCCCACAAACTCATCCCTCCCCTCTTTTCCTCTCTTTGCACCACTCCCTATTGCTCTCCCTCCTCTTATTCTCTCATACTTCCATTAAAGTTCGCTTTTTGTTTTATACCACTCTGCTCATTTTATTCCATTCCTCCACTCATTCACTTCGTATCTTGTTTCGATGTGCGAACTTTGCGTTGGTATTGTAATGTAAAGCGCACCAGTACCTCATAGTTCTGCTTTCATTTTTTTAAAATAAATACGAGGATGTGATCATTTACCGTTTAGCTTGTTGGTTATCTCCTGCCACATTTCTCCCTCTCTGAAAGAGGTGGCCCTTGTGCATATTCTCCTCCTTGACCATCTCCTTATCAAGGATCTACACTTCACACTCGCTGAACTTAAGTTTCCTTATATGTCCATAGGCCATGGTAATAATTTAGGATGCAGCAGTGGGTGGCTCTTCAGTATGACACTCAAAAGTGAATTGTAGAATTCAAGATGGCTGCTGTGGATATTGCATGGGGTTGGTCTCCACAAAGCAAGCCTGTTGTAGCAGTAAATGTTTCTTTGATTCACAGTAATCACACTGGCAACTTCTGTGCATGGACAATACTGGTGTAAAGGAAAAATAGGCCACTACCTGTTTCTTTTATGTACACCATGTTGTACTGCCTGGGAAATTTGGGTATAGACTTTGGTTGTGAAAACACCAGATAAATCTGATTCCGCTAGACCCCATACAAATTGCAGGTCCTTGCTGTTAGAGTTACCTGGATACCACCACACTTGTAATTGGGGACCAAGTTCATATCTTGACATAAAGTAATAAACCTGGTAGTAGAACACCAGGACATACACAGATGGCTGCAATGAAGAACTACAGGACTATTTTTAGCGACTCCGTCTCTCCTAGCCTGGACCTGTTAGTGGAGATGAGATAACTCAATTTCGAAAACCATCCCTTCAATGAGGAGACCCATCATTCAAGGAGCTAAGTACCTTCAACCCCATGCAAGCCCCCATGGGTAGATTACATGTTCATTTAGGAGGGTGTTCTGAGGGGGTAGGGGCGTCTATGGGTTTAGAACACATTGCTGGACTGTCAGATGAGGGTAACCTCCAATTTCATCACCAGCATCCAGTGCGCCATGTAAATATCTCAGTGGCGCCTGCTTCTTTGTCTCCTTCTGTCCATTTTAAATCTCCCCTTATCCCTAGCCACCGTGTCATTGAATTGCTGGGGATGCATGATGAGGTCCTTCTGCTTCGAGCCCAATGTCACAATGCCTAAGGAGTTTCAAAGACGTATGATTTCTGCGGCCTCGGTACAAGCTGCGTATAGTCTGACAAGACCACCACAGTAGGGAGTTTGTGCTGGAGGAGGTCTCAACCATATGAGGCATGCAAGATATTATGATCCTTCCAGCTGAGAAATCTTGAAGTCATAGTACATCATGGCGCTCCAGGTGGTGGTTTTAGTAAAAGGTCTCTGTTGGCACACTGAACAAGAAGAAAGAAAGATCACCAGATGAGAACCACGTTCAGAATGAGGACTCTAGGCAGCCACTGTGCACTTCCAAGCAACCCACAAAAATGTAGGTGTTGAAATGGGCCCACCTCTCTGCATCATGATTCCATGCAGTCAGTATTGCAGTGGAACCCACCAGCTGGGATGCCATCATCTTCAACACTGGAACTGTATCCTGCAGTTCGAATACATTTTATTTTTCCTTGATAACGTGGTCAGCCACATTTCAAAGTCCCTGCAGCGGAGCACGACATCCAGGCAGACCTCCTTGATCATGCACTCTAAGGCAATGTGGGTATTGTTGAAGGCACTCATGATGACATGAGTACAGGTGCTAGGACACTGGGCGTCAGGCAGAGATCACTTCAAAAGAAGCATTGGTTTGGCAGATTCTTCTCTTTCTCCATGCTGGGAGACCTCACCAGATTCATAATTCCGTGCGGTGAGTTGAATCTGGTGAACGGCGACTGGAGGCAAACATTGTGATGTGCAGCCACAGGGTCCAGTGAGGTTAGAAGTATCCAGAGCAATAAATGTCCAGTACGGTGAGGGCCACAGCCAGAAGGGAAACCATAACCAAGGTCCACTCAGTTGGCCCAATGTGGTGATGCCTCGCTTGTCACTGGTGTGATACCCAGTGCCTCAGGGACAGTACGGTTCGAACTTTAAGGCAGCAGACCTGAAGGGAATAGGTGAAGGCACCCACGTAGACCCCTCCAAGTGGAGAAAGTTTAAAAGAGCAGTATTACAGTGTTATTGTTTCCCACTACAAACGTTCGTGGAGACAGCTGGTCCTGGTGATCTATCTCCACAACTGCCTCCTGCAGGCAGCATCCGAAGGACATAGACTGACAGCCTAGGTAGGCCAAGACCACCACAGGATACAACACAGTCGGGGGCCTGGCTCCACACACAGTCCACACATGTAATCCTCATTGCATGGCAGGGGCCCTCCAAGTCTCCAGACACCACAAAACAGCAACGTCGCTCGCCCTAGACAGACCTCAGGACACAGTGTTATGTTATGTTATGTTAATCGAACTTATAAAGCGCTCTGTTACCCGAGGGTGTCCTGGCGCTAAGCACTGCCTGCTGAACCTGAGGTAAGTTGACACAAGGAATTATTGGTCAAACAGCCAAGTTTTGAGACCCTTCCTGAAGGAGAGGAGGTCTGTGGCACTCCTCAGTTGAAAAGGAAGCTCATTCCAAGATTTGGACGCATATCTGGATCGTGGGCCAGTCTTCCATAAGCCAGTCAACTGCCAGCACCGGCTTCTGCCTTGTCAAGTCCCTACAGCACCATATTTACCTTCAATTCCCATGTGGCGGTGCCATCTTGTAATTTTTAGCACCGCAGGGCACCTATCAAACACTGTTTAGGCCCCCAGGCACAGCTAAGCAGCTACATCACAGAATCCAGATAGGCTGCCGAATAGCCCAATGAGCGGTTGGTCCCTCTTGCTCGTGCCATTCCAGTGGCCAGAATGGAAGGTGGGGAAACAGATACCGCAGCTCTCTTTCAATATCCCTCCCTAATTCGCCTTTTTCTTTCTCCCTTCCAATCCCAAACTCCTTCCTTCAAAAGTGTTTTATCTTCCAATTAACATATACTCGGGTGCAAAAGATACCCATTAGCAGTTGCACCCTCTCGTCCTCGGAAGACTCCTCAAATATTACACTGTCAGTTTTGAAGACACTCACTTATTTGGAATGCTTGCCTGTTGCACCACATAGACGCTAAACCAGTCTCTAAGCACCATGAACAGGACCCCGATGAATGCAAAGCATCTCTTCTAAATGGTAACTCCTCGACTTTCCAGGCAACATGTGATTCCCCATTAAGAGAGCCTCTTGGTTTCACATTAAATAAGGTGGAAGCTAAGATTCTAGAAGCACTGGAACTGTCGAACACGGGACACATCTCAAGCTAAACATCAAGCAGGCAAATCTTAAATGTGGTTGCAATTCTCCAACGAACACCACTCAAATGTCAATCAATTCATCCCTGTTGGCCACTACTAACGCCCTTACATAGCAATCCCACAAACTCAAGCTGCAAATTGACTTAATGCAATCAGTTGCCAATTCCATATCCAGTATCAATTCAAAAATCACCAACCTGGAATCAAAACTTAATGCATTGGAACAAAACTGTGACTGTATCTGTGCTCCAATAGTTTATAAACTGTGTACTCCCAAAATTACGGTCACTATTGGTGGAATTTTATTTAAAAAAAAATACATTTGCATAAGTTTAACCAAGGGGTTACAGCAGGCGCATCCGAAGTGCCTTTTGCCTCTCCTCTTGGAACTAGAGGAGAGTTGGAATGGATGCGCAAAATCATAACCATACGCCCTCTCTGACTAAAGACAATTTTTTGTGAGGGCTCGAAGCCAGTGACTGAGAGACAGCTGAACCTGCCTCCCGTGATGATTCCACAATCCCACGTGTAATAAGTGATCCAGCTTAAGTCAGGCAAGTTTTATTTAGCATGGGGGGGCGTGGCTTGGCGCCAATGGAGCAGGATGTTGTAGGTGTCTCGTGCCCACGTCTGGCGTTCCTAGAATCTCTGTGTGTCAGAGTTCTTGGGATGCCAGTGGGCGGTCGAGAAAGGCAGACCTGAAGGCGGTTGGTGGGATGCTCATGTTTTAACACTGTGTACTTGGAGCTACCAGGTTTGAGTCAATAAACATCTTCAACTGAAGTACGCTTGGAATTTACTTAAGAATATGGCGACGAGCGACTCAAACCTGGGGAACCCTGCGCTTGCTGCGTGATGTATAGCTACTGTCTACAACCTGCGAGGGACGGAGAATGTCAATGAACAAAGGGGAAGCTGATCTGCCACAAGTACTTTATAATTACATTTAAGAGTTTTGGCCATAATTTTACTGTCTTACCGGGCCTTCAGGGTGTGCAACCATCGAGGCATGAGGTTCTTGCGCGCCATCCTACTGTGCGCCGTGCTCATCTTGTGTGCCATTGTCCAGAGTGCCGTGCAGTCAGAAGGGTCCGTGCGCACGACCCCGGGCGTGTGTCAAACGGAGCGCGGTACGCCTGTGTAGTAACCTGTATTGTATTTATCTTGTTACTTTCTTCCTAGCTGCTCAGCCAGTGTGAAGGTGATGCATAGAATGTTGGTGTGATGGACATGAATGGAATGTTTGGGTGCTTGGATGCCTGAGTGTGACAGTTGGAGTATGGGCTGAGCAGCAGGCAGACTGCTCCAGGTGGGGCTGCTTCACATGAACTCAACAACCTGTATCTGCAACTTAATAAATCTACTTAAAGCATACCTCGGCTAATGGACTTACTTATTACAGATCTTTGGCGGCGATCTGGAAACACACCCATGCGTACTACTGAATTTACAGGAACTGTCAATGGAATGGACACAGAAAAACTAAGGAAACCTACAGAAACTAAGGAAAAAGCATCAACACTGAAGCACCAGGCCTGCCAGCCCCACCAGTGTCCTTATCAGCGGACAGCCCCGGCCTGGACAGGCTTCATATGCCTACTATACTTGGTTTTCATGCAACTAGATTACTGATGTAAGCCAAAGCTATCCCACCCAACTTATCTAACAGAGCATTCACCTCCACAGAGTAATTTGCCTGCAAGTTGCTGTAAACAGGAATCAGTGGAATCTTTAAGGAGAAGCCTGTTCATCTAAAGGATTTAACATTCTCATTTGTCATTTATGCGTGAGGTCTAGAGGAAGAATGGCTGCTCACCCTGCTTTGGTACATGTTTATGTTCATATCAGCTCTCAGTCCTAGCAACAAAGCTGCTGACGGTTTGGTCTCTGCCCTCATTGTTTCATGGGCGTGTTCATTTTTGCCCTCTACATTGCGTGCGTAACACTTACGGGATCACGCATGATATATTTTGCCATATTGGTCTCTGTACCGGCGACCGGAGGGGGGCATCAGCTGTGGGCCAAACATTGTGGTGAGTTGTTTTTTTTCCACGCATGACTGTAATGGAGCGAGGGCAGTTAAACCGTCACTGTGCACTTGCACCGACTGCGCAAACACCGTCGCCCCCCTCAAGAAATCCTCCAACCCTCGCGCCAAGAGGGCCAGCTGGTTCTCCACAGAACTCCGGGAATCCTGACGAACCTGCAGACGTCTCGAAAAAATATGGAGGAACTCCAAAAACCCGGCAGACCTCGACAACTATAAAACAGGTGCCACTGCCCACCACAAACTCATCAGACATTCAAGGAAGAAGGCACTCCAGGACAGAATCTCCGCCCACGCACACAACAGCAAGGAACTCTTCGGCATCATCAAAGAGTTCGCCCAACCCAACAGCGAATCCACCGACATCCCACCCTCCCAGGACCTCTGCGACAAACTCAGCACCTTCTTCCATCACAAAATCAAAACCATCTACGACAACTTCGACAACAACAACCTCCACGAGGAACTCACACCCACCGCCTTCAGCACTGCTCAGCCGACGCTGGACAGCTGGACCGCCCTCAGCATCGAAGACACCCTAAAGACCATAAGGACCACCCACTCAGGGGCCCCCACAGACCCCTGCCCCCACCACATCTACCACAAAGCCGCAGACATCATCGCCCCAGAGCTACAAAGAATCATCAATCGATCCTTCGAGACCGCCTCCTTCCCCGACGACTGGAAACACGCCGAGGTCAACCCTCTCCTAAAGAAACCATCGGCGGACCCCACCGACCTCAAGAACTATAGACTGATCTCCCTACTTCCCTATAAAGCGAAAGTCCTCGAAAAAGCGGTCAACAGCAAACTCGCCTCCTTCATCGACGAAAACAACATCCTCGACTCCTCCCAATCAGGCTTCAGAAAAAACCACAGCACAGAGACCGCCCTCATCGCCGCAACTGACGACATCTGCTCCCTCCTCGACAAAGGTGAGACTGTGGCCCTCATCCTCCTGGATCTCTCTGCGGCCTTCGACACAGTCTCGCATCGTACCCTAGCCCGCACTCTTCACAATGCAGGAATCCGAAACAAAGCCCTCGACTGGATCTGCTCATTCCTCTCTGACAGAACACAGTGGGTCAGACTTCCCCCTTTCATCTCGGAGCCCACGCTAACCACCTGCGGAGTCCCCCAAGGATCATCCATCAGCCCTACACTGTTCAACGTCTACATGGCCCCTCTTGTTCCAATCGTCAGATCACACGGACTCAACATCGTAATTGTACGAAGACGACACACAACTCATCCTCTCACTATCCAACGAACCCAACAGCTCGCAACACAACTTTCGAGAAGGAATGGAAGCAGTCGCCAGATGGATGAAGAATAGCTGCCTACAACTGAACACAGAGAAAACCGAAGTCCTCATCATAGGCCCACATCCCGATGCCTGGAGCGACACCTGGTGGGCCCCAGCCCTCGGGAAACCACCCCCACCCAAAGACCACGCACGCAACCTCAGAATCATCCTGGACTCTGAACTCAAAATGCACCGCCAGATCAACGCCATCAGCTCCTCCTGCTTCCACACCCTCCACCTCCTACGTAAAACTATCAACTGGATCCCCCTTGAACACAGGAAAACCGTCACCCACGCCCTCATCAGCAGCAGACTGGACTATGCCAACACACTCTACGCTGGGATCAACAAGAACCTCACTCGCAGACTCCAGATCATCCAGAACGCCGCCACCAGACTAGTCATAAACCTACTGCGCCACTGCCACATCACCCAACACCTGCGGGCACTACACTGGCTCCCCATTGAGAAGAGAATCACCTTCAAGGTTCTCACCCTCGCCCACAAAGCCCTCCACAACACCGGCCCCGCCTACATGAACCATCGCCTCTCGTTCCACGCACCCCAAAGATCCCTCCGCTCAGCCCAGCTCTCCCTCGCAACAGTACCACGCATCAAGAAGACCAGAACAGGAGGATGCTCCTTCTCCTACCTCACGGCTAAGGCATGGAACTCCCTCCCTCTCCCTCTCCACCTCCGCCAGACACCAACTCTGTCCAAGTTCCTGAAGGACCTCAAGACCTGGCTTTTCGATGAATCACCATGAGCGCCAGGCCCGCATGTACCCGATAGGACAGGGAACCCCTCCACCCCTGAGTACCGAGGAGCACCGCGCCCCCCCCCCCAGCGCCTTGAGACCCATTCGGGTGAGTAGCTGCGCTTTACCAACCCTGATTGATTGATTGATTGACTGAGTTTGAAATCAGAGCACAAGCCCTTCTAAGTGCGCAAACTTACCTTCTCCATGGAGTCGCGTGGAGACTCTTCGACGACGTATGTGTCTCTAAGCAACTCTCTGAGCTGCAGTGGGATGCTCTGCTGCACGGACACACCTTGAGCCATCCGCTGCAGCGTCATCTACGTGCAACCATCTTGTGATTGGATGCAGCACACTTGTTGAGGGGTTACGGTGTGTCTGGTTTTCTGCAGCATGTCTCGTCTTCTCCTAGTGCCTCCTCTTTGCTCTGAGACAGTCAAAAGGATGAAGTACAAGACTTCACACAAGCTAGTTTGGGCGAGCACTAGTCAGTGGTTTTAGCGGTGATCGACTGACAGGCTGCTTTTCTTTCACCTCGGTTGGCTGCTATGTGGAAGTTAAGTTTTCATCGTTATGTTTCTTTTACTTTCAGTCATCAAGGCAAGACCTTTGTTTTGTGCATATCTTTCAATGCTGTTATAATCGCAGTAACGTCTATTTGACAAACCTATGTTCAAACTGCATTTTTGCATGGTTTCTTCACCTGGGACTGGTACTTATACCATCTTTCAATACCCCACAGTACTGTGGACCTCCAAACCAATGGCCATGATCTCGTTGTTTCTCTTATTTGGATCGGCTGTTGTGGACTCTGTTTCCAGTCGCAAGGAAATTGTTTATTGTTATCACAGTGTGATTGTGGTGTATCTCAAATAGACTGAAGATAAGTTGTATGTTCGTTTTGACCTTTACAAGAGGGTGGTTTTAATGTTGTTTTGGGTGTTTGCTTCATCATCATCATCATCATCATCATTTAAGCTTTATTTCGATTGTTCAAATCATAAAAGCTACAAAAGACATATGTAATAAAACACAGTTAAAAATGTAAGAGAAAAATAATTCGCACAGGGCATCCTGCAATAGACAAGCGAAAACTTGTATCACAAGATTGTTGTTTGGCGGCAAATTGCCTGCATGGCTAAAACATGTTAGACCAGTATGAAAAAAATTACATAGGGTGCTCAATTCAACTACCCGCAACAATTAAAATTGAAGACAAGCCCATGTATCAGCCGGCAAATGGATACCATATCTGTTCGGCAACAGCCAATTGAGAGTTATACATCATAAAATCTTTCGTACATTTAAAAATAGGATTCATTGGTTAAAAGCTAGTGTAAAATATAAAAAACTAATTAAAAATAATAAAAGCATCTAACAGAGGATGTCACAGGTTTGACCTTAGGGTCCTCCCCTAGCATTCGGGTTATGCAATCAATCTACAAAAAAGTGCTTGTGCAACATCTAGTGCAAGTGAGGGTAACCTAAGTTTAGTCACTAGGACCCGAAAAGCAACTCGGACTAGTGGTCAAGCTGGCCATTGCTGTGGTGCTCTCGTGAGTGCCTTCCTTCTAATACCCCACATGTGGCTTAAAAACTTAGCCATAGCGCAGGCAAAGAGGGGCCTGGTGTCCGACTTCAGTATGCGAAGTGCATCCCAGTGGTTCCGTGCGCCCAATTGTCGGCAGACCGGTTTGAGTCACTTGTCCCTGGGCTGCGCATAAGCAGGGCATGCAAACAGCACATGGGCTACGGACTCCACTGGGGCATTGCAACAAGGGCAATTGCTTGGACTTGGAGAGTTGGGGTGCCACTTAGCTGTAACCTCACCCACGGGAAGGGTACCAAACCTGAATTGAATATATAACGTCCTGTCCTGGGGGATCTGGATTATGTCTAGGTAGGGTTCCAACGATCAAACCTGTTTGTGGAGCAGGAATTCCTCGGTGAGTTTTCCCTGATTAGGCTTGATAGACTCGCGTTGCTCCACCCATTTCCAATAGTATTGCTTCAGGACCTCTTTTCGAAGCAGGGTGGGTTCTGGCTTGTCCCAAAGACCCTGGAGCCCGACATCTGACACCAATTTTCTGACGTTTCGAATACACCCTACCTTTTTTTTTTTTTGCAGATTTATATAGCGCAAACTCGACCCGAAGGTATTGGAGGGCTTTACATGAGCACCGGTTACGTTACACAAGGACACATTCATTTTTTTATTAATTTTTTTAGTAGGCACGGGGTGATTAAGTGATTTGCCCAGAATCACAGGATGTGGACACGACCCCGAGGCTCGAACCTAGGTTTCCAGCACCAAAGTCGGCAGCTCTAGCCGTCAGACCACATCCTCTCCCCGTGTCAAGACGGGCAACCTCTGCCAGGTCTTCCGCGAAGGGCAGTAGCCCCGGTGTCCTCATAATGCGTGCCCAATAAAGCAGCGAGCGGAGCTTTGCTCTGTCGCTAATAGTGCGTCTGCCCATATCGAGCATTAAGGGTGTAAGCGGGGTACTTTGGGGTAGCATCACGAGGTTCCTAAGAAATTTGTTTTCTGAGGTACTAATGGTCTTGTCAAAGCCCCACAGCTCTGCGCCATACAGCGCTGCGCAAACCGCCTTCAGATCATAGACCTGCAAAGCTGCAGCAACCGGTCTACTATGCGAGGAGCGATGTTCCTTCCCTAGAGCACCCAGAACACGCTTGTGGCCCAGTAACATCTTGGTTATGTGGGAATTCCAAGACATTCTATCTGGAAGGCGGACACCTAGGTAGTCAAAGGTACCGACTCTTTCCAGGGGGGACCCATCTAACACTACACTACCTTTGAAGGACTTATGCGGGTTAAAGGCCATGAATTTAGTTTTGGTAGTGTTAATAACCAAACCCCTGGTGTCACAGAACGATTGGAATCTATTGAGCAGAAGCTGAAGTCCCGCCGGGGTCTTAGACACCAGCAGGGTATTGTCTGCAAACAATAGGGTTGGTACCTTGTCCCACCTCCCAAGGTTGGTGCGTCTGCAGGTTCTTGTTGCAGAAAGCTGACCACCCCGTTCATGTATAATGAAAAAAGAGTGGGAGCCAAGACACAACCTTGGCGCACTCCCCTACTAACTTGGATACGCTCTGTGAATTGTCCCTGCGACCCCCATCTGATCTGTGCATAATTCCCCTCATGCAATCGAACTAACAAGCTGAGGATAGGTGGAGGAATCCCCATGTCATTGAGCACGAGCCATAGCTTGTGGCTGGGGACTAAGTCGAAGGCAGTCTTTAAATCGATGAAAGCTAGATAAAGACTGCTCCGACCGATCACAACAACTTTCCAATAAAGGAGCAGGAGACGAAATACTTGATTGATAGTCCCCGTCATTTCCCTAAAACCAGCTTGGTATTGGGATAAGATTGTATTTTCTTCCTCCCAAGCCTGGATTTTATGCAGAAGGGCTCTACAGAAGACCTTTTGGAGGGCATCGAGCAAGCTGGTAGGCCTATAATTTGAGGGTTCGCCTCTATCCCCTTTTTTTATAAATTGGGACCACCTCTGCCCCCTTCAATGACCCTGGGACTGGAGCACCATTGGCCATGGCATTGGACAGAAGTAAGATATAGTTAGCCCAGCTTGGAATATCTGATAAGAATAAGTCCCCCGGTATGCCATCAGGCCCTGCCGCTTTAGGCTGTATTATTCTGCTTAGAGAGGACTCAATCTCACCAAGGGTAAAAGCTCATCTGTCGAATGATGGATAAAGGGCCCAGCTTCCTCCATAGTGGACGTCTCTCCAGAGGCCGAATAAAGCTTCAAGAAATGATCAAACCAGGCCTGGTCAGTGATATAAGTGGGTGGTGATTGGGCCCCTGCTTGGTTACCCCAGGCGACTAGGGACCAGAAAGATTTGGAATCTTTCTCCGTGCAAGCTTCCTTTAATTGCTGCCACCGGGATTCATCCCACGCCGGTCTTGCTTGATGCAAGGTTGTCTTGTAGCTCTTCCTAGTGTCTTTTATTATGGCACCGTCAGATCAGTAAAGTAAGAGCTAAGGCGAGCAAAGATACGTGTATGGGCAGTAACTATCTCACCCTCTCTACCTGGGCATGTGACCAGAGACTGAAGCTCGATAGTACCCGCTTCCAGATCGTTGTGTATGTTCCTAATCCTATCTTCCTGTAAGACTATCTTCCACCATCTTAGTGTACGCCTCTCATAGGATTGGTAGACCTCCTTGGTGTTGCTCAATTGGGAGCCTCTCATAGAGGCAGAGAGATCGTCCCACAGGGGCTTCATAATAAGACAGAGGGGATTGTGATCACTGTCTGTTGTAACACCCACACTCATATCGATCACATTCCTCCAAAGCCCCACGTCAAGGAGGATATAGTCAATGCGGGATGGACCACTGATCCTATTGAACGTGTTCACACCCAACCTATCCGAGGGGGTTCTTCCGTTCACCGCCCTTAGCTGAAATTCTTCATTTAGGGCGTTCACTTGGAGTGCCAGTTTCGTCCATTTCCTAACTGGAGGGAGGTCTAATTGGGGGACAGCCCATCTAGAGTCGTCTTCGTTCGTCCACATTATGTCCTCTTTGTCTAGGGGCTCAAAGGTGCTGTTAAAGTCGCCCGCTAATAATAATCTTGAGTAGGGTAGACACCTATCTAACTCCTCTTCCAAAAGTGTGGGCGAGGGTCTCCCCCCTTTGGTTCCCCTCACATAGATGTTAAATAGATCAATGGAATCGCCCCCCTTAGGATCCTTAAAGCGTACCCCCAGGATATCTGGACTGGGGCTTGGAAGGAGGGTGACCTGGCATCCCAGCGCGATCCTCACCCATATTATCAACACCCCAGCTGGGCGCCCTCTTCCGCTAGTGGTTGCTGGTGAGCAATAGCATGCATACCCAGATTTGAATAAGGGGACCAGGCTCCAGGTCTCCTGGAAAATACAAATGTCAAATCCTTCAATTAAGGTGTTCCAGTGAGGGAGTGACATTTTGCTTCTTAACCCTGCCACATTCCAGGAAACTATTCTAAGCTGCCGGTCAGGTTCCGGTCTGGGAAGCGGATCAGGTCCTGGGCTAGCAGGGCAGGGGCTGGTGGAAGACTGTATAATTACATGGCGGTCAATGTTTCTGCCAGGGTCGGGCTCTCTAGAAGTATAACAAAGACCTCTCTTCCCAAACTCCTGTGCAGTTCCTTCCCCCCGCCCTATAGCCCTTCTCTGTGTGGTTAATGGACTAGCACTCATGGTCATGTTTGTTTTATGTATCGAAAGAGGCACAGCGTTATGGTGCTCCTCCCCATGGAGTCAATCATTCATATCTAATTGAGAACCCCAGATAGCCCCACCACGGTCAACAGGGAAGCCAGCAACTCTTTGCATTTGTGAGTTATAGCGCTTAAATTGGATTCGAGAGGCTTCGGGGGAGCAAGTACGATATTCCAAAGCAAGAAGACCTTCAGCCAAATCAGCGCGCTTAAAAGGTAATTCAATACAGTCATAGGGTTGATCAGGAGATGTAAGTCTTCTTGCCCCAATGATATCGTCACGGATCACAGAACGACACCCCCTGACGTGGTGAATCCAGTGGATCGCTTTGTTAGTCAGTGCATCTTCTCCCTCATACCCCGCTCTCCCTGTAAGTTTGGGAACATTGACCATATGAATTTTCTGAGCTAATGCTGAGTTAATAGGGGGTGGTAAGTTCGGCTTTGGCCTATAGTGTTTTAAATGTACTAAGTCTTGGTGCAAGATTTTGCTTCTTGCCCCTGAGTGTTGGGGAGGGCTATTTCTAGGCATTACAGTGGGGAAATAATTAGTCTGGGTGACATTTTGGTAAGCTGGTGCTTGGGTGTGAGAAATAACAGCACGGTGTGGACAGGGTTGCCTGTGGGGAGGGCAAGCCCTTTCCGATGTGCCAGACGAAAGTGAAGCGGGTCCAGTTCTAGTTAGTTGGTTAACTGTTCCCTGGGCGGGCTCAATGGGCAGTTGAGATCGCGTGTCATTCTGTAGCAGTTGTTTGACCAAAGCTGTAAGCCCATCAATCATAGATCTTAAGGTCCCTACCTCGGTTCTAAGGTCGCTGATGAGCTGATAGGAACATTGGTTCTTACAACTGTGGTTAGGAACAGGTGCAGGTGATGGTTCGCCTAGCCCATCTGGGGACTGATGACCCAACGAGTCATCAATCAGGTCAGAGAGGGGGGTTAACCTATTGGTGCACTCAAGTGCAGGCTCAGGCTGGCTTGTATGGTGTCTAATGGAATCTATAGGTAGTGAGTGGACCCTCACAATATGAGACACTTCCCCCTGTTTGCTCAACAAAGCCCCCTTGGTTGACAATCTTCTGAACATATCTGGGATGGAAGGTGGGCCACTGGGGCTGGTGGAAAGTTTCCTAATGGCAGGACAGGTCGGGCCCTGGTTCGGCATCTAAGATGCCTTCGCATTCACTTATCAATCAATCAATCAGGGGTTTGTTAAAGCGCGACTACTCACCCGTAAGGGTCTCAAGGCGCTAGGGGTGGGGGGGGGGGGTGCAGGTTCCATTCCATCAAGGAGGGGGGTCTGTCGAAGAGCCAGGTTTTGAGGTTTCTTGCGAAGATGGGGAGCGATGTTGTCTGTTGAGGTGGAGCGGACGGACGTTCCATGCTTTGGCCGCGAGGAAGGAGAAGGAGCGGCCTCCCGATCTGGTGTTTCTGGTGCGGGGGACCACGGCATAGGAGAACTGGGCTGTTCGTAGGGTCCTTTGGGGTGCGTGGAATTTGAGTCGGCTGTTCAGGTATGCTGGTCCGGTGCCATGGAGGGCCTTGTGTGCGTGGGTGAGCATCTTGAAGGTGATTCTCGCCTCGACGGGGAGCCAGTGGATTGTGCGCAGGTGCTGGGAGATGTGGCAGTGTTTTGGCAGGTTGAGGACCAGTCTTGCGGCGGCGTTCTGGATGTTCTGTAGCTTGCGGGTGAGGTTTTTGTTTATTCCGGCGTAGAGTGCGTTGCCGTAGTCGAGTCTGCTGGTGACCAGGGCGTGAGTGACGGTCTTTCGGTGTTCGAGGGGGATCCATTTGAAGGTCTTACAAAGGAGGTGGAGGGTGTGGAAGCAGGAAGACGAGACGGAGTTGATCTGGCGGTCCATTTTGAGCTCTGAGTCCAGGATGATTCCCAGGTTGCGTGCGTGGTCCATCGGGGTTGGCGGGTTTCCAAGGGCGGGGGGCCACCAGGTGTCGCTCCAGGCGTCTGGGTTTGGGCCCATGATGAGTACTTCTGTTTTGTTGGTGTTTAGTTGTAGGCAGCTGTTTTTCATCCATTTGGCGACGGCTTCCATGCCTTCTCGAAAGTTGCGTCTGGCGGTGTTGGGCTCGTTGGATAGGGAGAGAATGAGTTGGGTGTCGTCTGCGTATGACACGATGTTGAGTCCGTAGGTTCTGACGATGGGGGCGAGTGGAGCCATGTAGACGTTGAAGAGCGTCGGGCTGAGGGAGGAGCCCTGGGGGACTCCGCAGGTGGTAGGTGTGGGGTCCGAGAGGAAAGGGGGAGTCTGACCCGCTGCGTCCTGCCGGAGAGGAAGGGGCGGATCCAGTCGAGGGCCTTGTCCTGGATTCCTGCGTCGTAGAGTCTGCGTATTAGGGTGCGGTGGGAGACTGTGTCGAACGCCGCTGATAGGTCGAGGAGGATGAGGGCTACTGTTTCTCCTTTGTCCAGTAGGGTGCGGATGTCGTCTGTTGCGGCGAGGAGGGCGGTTTCCATACTGTGGTTTTTTCTGAAGCCGGATTGGGAGGAGTCGAGGATGTTGTGTTCTTCAATGAATGTGGCGAGTTGGCTGTTGATGGCTTATCAGGCAGTCAATGCGATCCAAGACGCAGTTTTTGCCTGAGTGCTTCGACGGTTTGATAGACTTTTTTGCTTTCTTGCCCTTTCCGGCTGGCCCACCCCCAGTGCCCTCCGTAGCTTTCCTTTTCCCCCATCCCTCACTGGAGTGGGCAGGTGGCAATCTCTACTCCAAATCTGGTCACTACAGGAAGAATATCATGCGGGAGTGACTGAGAGTGCTTGGGCAGCAAGAGTTTTGATGTCACCAAGGAGCTGAGGCCCGCCCAATAAAACAAATATAAAACAAGAAACCCTTCAGAACACAAAAGATAAAAAAAGACGAGGACTGGTAATCAAATGGACGCAGGTTGTAATTAATTCAATTCAATTAGCCAGGGAGGGGCAAAAGTCTAATTCAATGTCCAATTCGATGTCCAACAAAAAAGTCAATATCAAGTCACAGCTTGAGGGGCAGATAAAGGCTAGCCGTGGGCCAGCAAGGAAACAAAATGGGAGAGTTACAGTATCTTGCAAGGCAGGAAGTGACTCCTCATGCAGCTGTCCTGAACAAAACGCAAGGGGTGTGGCCCTGCCCTGCCTCTTCCTGGCAATGACGGGCAAGGACGGGCCCGCCCTTGGCCCCGGCTTTGCCCGGGCACAGGCCTGCGCGCGTCCCGCGTCGCGGGAGTGAGGACGCGCTTAAGAGCGCGAGACTGCTGCCCTTGGCCCCTCCTTCTGGGGCAGTGTATCCTGGGACAGGGAGTCCCTCTCTGGCTGGCACAACAAAGCAGAGCAAAGCAAGTGTCCCGCGGCATCCCGCGTCGCAGGAGTGAAGACGCTCTAAAGAGCGAGAGACTGCTGCCCTTGGCCCCTCCTTCTGGGGCGGTGTATCCTGGCACAGGGAGTCCCTCTCCGGCTGGCACAACAAGGCAGAGCAAAGCAAGTGTCCCGTCGCGTCCCGCGTCGCGGGAGTGAAGATGCGCTTAAAAGCGCGAGACTGCTGCCCTTGGCCCCTCCTTCTGGGGCGTTGTATCCTGGGACAGGGAGCGCCTCTCTGGCTGGCATAACAAAGCAGAGCAAAGCAAAGTGTCCGCGGCGTCTATTTCACACAGTAAGTCACTTTACCCTTGCGCGAGGGTGGCTTAAAGGGGGTTTCTTCCTTTTTCACCAGTTTTGGGTTTTGTCCCAGTTTTTAACTCAGTTAGTCAAATATCACCCTTTTCTTGAAGGGTGGTTTTGTGTGGGGTCTTTTCTCTTACACTGTTTTACATAAATATTTATAACCCTTACGTGAGGGATGTTTTGATATGTCATTTGACACATAATGGGTACGAGTACCATTTATGAAAATTGTTCGTTCATGCTACTACCCTCCACATAGGGGTTCCAATGGGTGCTAGTCCCATGTATGCAATTTGTTTGTTCATACCACCTCTACATGGGGGTGTCTAATGGGTACGAGTCCCATGTTTGCAAATTGTTTTGTTCATGTTAACAACCTTTACATAGGGGTGTCCAATGGGTACGAGTCCCATGTATTGAAATTGTTTGTTCACGCTACCTCTCAATAGGGGTGTCCAATGGGTACGAGTCCCATGTATGCAATTTGTTTGTTCACGCTACCTCTACATAGAGGTGTTCAATGGGTACAAGTCCCATTTATGCAAATTACTTTTGCATACCCTTCATTGAGGGATATTTTGTTGTGTGGTGTGTTGTCATCATGTGCCACACGCACTGTTGTCTGCCCCTAGGTCATAGTGGCTGTATGGATAGCAGTCAACTTTTTCTCTTTCCCCTAACTTTTATATATAGGATGTTGTTGGGTGTGGGTGTGTCCTGTTGTTTCTGGTTCATCCATTCACCTGTGTTGTTGAGGAGGTTCTTTCGGGTGTCCTTCACCCATTTTTACTGTTCTTTATTGAATTTTATATAGGAGGAGGATGGGTGATATAATATTCTCTATATTTATCCACGCATCTCCTCTTTGCTTTTCTATTCTTCATTTATATCTCATGTATATTTTTCTTTGCGCTTTCTTTCTCTTGTACTTCTTTCAATACCATCCATTTCATCTTCTCTTGTAATTATTCTTGCGTATCTGTTGTTTATTTTCTCTCATGCTCACAGTGGTTTTTCTTGGTATTTATGCTGTGATTCTTTCACTTCTGGGTTCGTTTTCTTCTTGCGTTTTCTCTACTGTTGCACATTTCTCTTTCTAGGCTTTTTCTTGTTTGAACTTCTTTCTTATTTGCTGTTTCTATTTTGTGTTGTGGAAGGAGGGAGGATATGTAGTAACCAGTATTGTATTTATCTTGTTACTTTCTCCCTAGCTGCTCAGCCAGTGTGAAGGTGATGCATGGAATGTTGGTGTGATGGACATGAATGGAATGTTTGGGTGCTTGGATACCTGAGTGTGACAGTTGGAGTATGGGCTGAGCAGCAGGCAGACTGCTCCTGGTGGTGCTGCTTCACATGAACTCAACAACCTGTATCTGCAACTTAATAAATCTACTTAAAGTATACCTCGGCTAATGGACTTACTTACTACAGCCTGCACGTAGCCTACGATGCACCGGCCATCTTGGATTGGGCCATGTGCACTGCGTGGCTAAAGGAAAGAGTCTCACGTCTCGAAGCAGGATTGTTAACTACTGTGTACAGTGCACAGAACGTACGGTGACACGCACATCTGAGTAAAGGATACTTTATAAGCGTGTCTCCTCGAAGAAGATAGGGAGCACATCACCACAGTGACACGCACACCTTGTAAAATGCTATTTGAGTGGCGTGTCCCTGTCTAGGATCAATTCAGGTCTAATTTTAGCAAGTTGGTGACACGCACACTACTGTAGCGTGCATAAGAGCGTGTCTTATTTTAACAAGCTTGACAGTTAGAGCGACAGTGACAGGCACACTCACATTTGGTGGCACGCACACCAGCGAATCGTGCATAATAGCGTGTCATCTTTAAACAAGTTTTACAGCAGAAGCTACAGTGACACGTACACTTACATTGTTCTTTTCACCTTTTTTGGGAGTATCTACTGATCTGTACACCTTTGGGAAGCTTGAGTTTTTCGGAACTTGTGAGGAGTTGTACGTAGTGTGACACAATGGCTACGATGAATCTTCCCACACCTCAAGCTTTTATGGTGAGGGATGGTGAAATAAACATTTTAAAGTGGGAGGAGTGGAAAGATTACTTCGTTACTTATATTGATACTTTTGAAGGAGAAGAAATTACACCAGAGAAGAAAAAGAAAATACTCCTACATTGCTTGTGGCCAGGCGGTCTCAAAGTGTACAATTGGATGGAGAAAAAAACGCGTTCTGGAGATGAAGGGGACGTCTTCACACAAGCATTGGCAGATTTACATGTATATTTTGCTCCCACAGTTTGCAAATCTATTGACAGATATAACTTTTATCATCGTAAGCAAGGCACTAATGAAAAAATAGAGGATTTTGTGGCTGCTTTAAGGAAGTTAGCTTTGTCTTGCAAATTTGGGATTATTGAGGATGAATTGGTGCGTGACCAGGTGATTATGCACTGCAATAATCCTAGTGTGCAGGATAATTGTGGATCCATGCAGAGTCAAGTTTGCAAGAAGTTACATCTATTATCCGCAAAGTGGAACTTACGTCAAGGTGTGCTAAGGCAGTGGTTACTACTTGTAAAAAAGATGGAGGTGATGTCATGGTTAGAATTGTAAAAAATAAAAGGGAATCTTAAAACTACCCAGGATAGCTCTAAAAAAGTAGAAAAACGTATGGGGATACAAAGCATCAGAAGCAAAGTGTCTGAGCCAAAAGGAAGACAGTGTTACAGGTGTGGTAGCATTTCTCATTTAGAGTAGGACAAAAAGGGTCCTGCGCTGAACCAGAAATGCGCTAAGTGTGGCATCTTAGGCCACTATGCACGGGTCTGTCGCAGATCTAAATTTGTCAAGTGTATGAGGAAGTACAGTCAGACTCTGACACTGAAAGTCACCAAGTTCTCTGCATACGTGAGGGTGAAAAGGAAGATGGTGTAAGAAACACGAAAAAAACGTGTGAAGTTAGTGTGAGTGGAATCTTGGTAGCCGATTCTGGGTCGCCATACACCATTATTAACAAGGATACATGGGTGAATTTGTTCTACAGGAAGTTTGGCGATGAGTTGATTAAACCGGACATTCATCCTGTGAGTTTAACAGGTGAACCTATAAACTTGGTGGGCTTCCGGAGTGTTCGAATTCAAAGGGAGATCTGCAGAGTGCAAATTGTATGTTTCAAGTTCGGGCCTTGCGTTTTGGGATGGTGAGATCAAGGAGAGTTAAGCCTTAGACTTGATCCTAATAGTTTGGAGCCTGTGTTAAGTGTGCGTGAGGAAGGCGTGGTGAACAACGATGTAGTAAAGAAATTTCAGTCAGTCTTTACTGGGAAGGTAGGAGAACTAAAAGGTTTCACACATAAAATTGTCTTAAAAAAGGATGCCCAACCGTGTGTACATAAGGTGAGGAATAATCCCATTAATGTCAAAGAATAAGTGATCGATGAGTTGAACAAATTGGTTGAGAGTGGAGTGATCGAACAAGTGGAATCTTCGGATTGGGTCGCACGTCTTATGGTTGCAAGGAAAGCGAATGGTCGGATCCGTTTATATGTAGATCCAAGGGAGCTGAACAAGAACATTTTTGTCGATATGTTTCGTCTACCTAGAATAAGTGAATTACTGTCAGTCACTAAGGGAATGGTGTGGTTCTCTACGATTGATTTAACATCAGCGTACCACCAGGTTCCTTTACATAGCAGTAGTAAACACCTTACCGCGTTTATCACTCCGATGGGAATGTTCCAATTTAAGCGTGTTCCTTTCGGTTTGGCATCAGCGGCTGCTATTGTCGTGTAGTTCCTATAAACCTATATACGATCTGCGCATTTAGACAACATAAACTGTGGTTTTGGTGTCTAGACTGATTCCAGACAGCCCCACCGGGTATGTTCGCCTGTATACCTAGCTAGCTCACAGTGCCACTGTAAACTCCTCTTACCAAGGAGAGAATAGTTCTTGGCAACTATCGAACATAACAACTCTGTCCCATCAGGGATCATGGAAACAGTACAGTACTTTTCGCTCAGTCAATCATGCTCACTTTGTCTCAGAGAGATAGACAGAATAAATGGTGGGGACCTTTTTAATAAGAATTTATTGAACCAGCGTCATTCTAGCGTTAAATAGGTGTGCTGAAACAACCATAAGACAGAAACAGACATAAACGATATTAAGCACCAACAGAGTAAATGGATGGTAGATTTCTACCATAGTGCTAAAACAATGGATATATGCAAGCATATAAATACCTGACAATAATAATAAGTACTCCTACGATGCAACCCTAACTAGATGTATCTAAGTGTATCTGGCATGTATGTAGGTGTAGAGCCAAGAATTCCCCGAGGCTGAAGCCAACCACATTACCTGAAGTGAGAGACTGTGGGACCCCGTCTTGGTCTCGAGATGAACACCCCATGAGGGATATCAGACCACTGCGAGCTGGAGTGTCTGCATGCAGGAACCTCAGCGTCTCGCGTCAGTGTGTCAGCATGGAAGTCTTTTCTCCTCTCCCTGCCTTGGCAAAGATATGGTGTATATATACCCAAAAGGTACCCTCCGGGGATTCTACCTTGATGTGTCATGTCGGCCGAGGATGACGGAAGGGATGACCCTTATACATAGTTATTATGCAGAAGATGGTAATCCTGCTGTGATTCTGAGAATCATCATGCTTAATTAATGAGGCTAGTTTTCGGGGAAAACGACACAACATTTTATGCAGTGCTTAACTAGGTAAAAGGTCAATACCAAAACCCGTTATGTAGTGTAATGGTACGGTAAATGTAGGTGAAGGGTCAGGAGACTACTTAGACCTATAATGGGATACCCTATGAAACATAACACTATGTTCCAACAATTGATATTCTAACTTTTTAAAGATAAATAAAACGTCATCTTCTTCCAAGATGACATTTTAGTCATGGGAAGGAAGATAGAAGAACATAGGGTGTTTGGTGGAAGTTTCAGAATCTCTGGAACATTACGGTCTTACGGCAGAGGAGTATAAATGTAAATTTAGTAGGAATAACCTTACATATTTGGGCCATGAGATAAGCTCTAAAGGTATCAGGCCGAAAATTGAATTAATTGATGCTATAAGAAAAGCCCCTGTACCACAAAACAAGGATGAGGTTAGATCCTTTGAAGGATTAGCTGAGTTCTACGCAAAAAATTTCTGAGAAAATGTATCCCATTTGTCAGCTGTTGAAGAAGGGGTGCAAGTTTGTCTGGACAAGGGAGTGCCAATGCAGTCTGGAAACTTAAGAATGAGATTTGTACTGCTCCTGCCCTTTTAGGATTTGATCCTAAACTTAAGAGCATCATTACCAGGGATGCAAGCAGGAAGGGTTTGGGTGCGGTGCTTTCGCAGGTACAGATGGACAGCACGGAAGGTGTTATTGCTTTTGCATCACGTGCACTCACCTCGACAGAGGAGAAGTACTCTGTCATTGAAAGGGAGACACTGGGGTGCATGTGGGTATTGAAACATTTTAGACAATTTGTTTGGGGTACCAAAGTCACGTTGAGAACGGACTACAAACCTCTTACTAAGATTCTCACGTCACAGGGACTGAGTAATGTTTCCCCTAGAATTTCCAGATTGTCTATGCAATTGTTGGACTACATTTATGACGTGCGGTATGTGCCAGGAGTGCGCAAGAGAGTTGCAGATTATTTAAGTAGGTCACCTTTACCTGTTTCTGAGGCCATTAAAAGTGACTGGGACGACTGTTTAGTCGCAGTGATTTTTAGTGAAGAAATACAGTGTGTTAGTCAAGATGAATGGGTGGCAGCCATAGGTCATGATTAAAATGTATGCATGGTGATAAAACACACGAGGGAAGGTTGGCCAGAGAAACAGTATCTTAAAGGGGATCTTGTCCCATTTTGGGAAGTGAAGAATGAGTTGTCAGTTGCAGACCAGTTATTATTGAGAGGGGGGAAACATATTCCCCCTAAGGAATTGAGAAGCAAGGTGGTGGAGTTATGCCATAATTGCCACTTGGGAATAGTGAAAACCAAGAGCAGAGTGAAACAATCGTACTGGTGGCCAGGGGTTGACAGGGAAATTGAGAAAGTTGTAAGAGAGTGTACAGAATGTTGTAATTCAAATAAGACATTGGTCACATTTAAACCACCCCTACACCCCAATAAAGTACCCAATATGTCATGGGAAAGAGTGGGTATCGATATTTTTGGTCCTGTGCTGGACCCTCATGGTGTTCAAAAGTACATTTTGGTGTTAGTAGACCATTTCTCTAAGTGGCCGGAATCAGTGTTGTTCAGAGAGCAGATTCGGAGGCTATTTTCAGATTTTGAGAAGAATTATTTTCCAGAGAAGGATTACCCAAGGTGTTGATCTCGGATAATGGTGGGCAGTTCACGTCTGGCAGATTTAAAGCCTTTATGGAGTGTACTGGTGTAAATCATAGAACCACATCCCTATATCACCCCGAGGGAAATAGAAACGTAGAGCGATTCAATAGGGTCATAAAAGGGACTATTGAGCTTTCTAACAGTAATGGATTGGACTGTGAGGTGGAACTCAAGAAAACAGTGTGTGCGTATAGAGTCACCATATGCGACACTACAGGACATAGTCCGTTTGAGTTGATGAGAGGTAGGCCAGCTCGCACTAAGGACAACATGGGGTGGTTAGAAAACACCACCATTGTCAGATGGTCATCTTGTAAAGTGAAGGAACACATGGAATCTAAACAGTTAGGGTATAAGCCCAGGTATGATCAGTTACATGGTGCTAAAAAAGTTAACTTGAGAGTTGGAGACATAGTTAAGGTGAAAAGGGGAAGGTTGGCGCGTAAAGGGGAAAGCAAATACTCAACTCCTCTAGAAGTGAAGAAGATTTTGTGCAGTGCTGCTTTATTAAGTGACGGTAAGGTTTGGCATGGAAAGAGACTCACCTTGTTCAAGGGATCTAGTGATGTGTTTTCAAGGGGGTCAACTACTACTGTTGCGAGCAAGTATGATTGGGTTGATGATGTGGGAGGACCCGGATTGGAAGGTGACGTCCCACTTATACCTATTACGCAAAGCCCTATGGATGTGAGTGAATCTTGTGAGGGAGGAACTGAGGAGGTTACCCAGAGAGCTACGAGGTCCGGGAGGGTGAGTGTCAAGCCAAAACATTTAGAGGATTATATAATGACTGTATGTGTATAGTTGGTGACGAACCTTAGTTTCAGTTTAGTACAAAAACGATGTATTTTGTTTTTATATATAATTTTAGCCTCTTTACTAGGCTACTTGTTGGTATGTACACACTACTTTTGGTGCAACTTATGCAGATGTGACAGTTTCTGTAACAATATTTTATTTATTATGACACTTTCTTTTTGCAGCTTTCAGGGTGTGTTCTAACCCTGTTCCTTTTCTTGAACTTGTCTTTATTGTGTAAATTTTGTAAAGAAGGGGAAGTGTTGTGGGTGTCTTGTGTGTCTCGTGCCCACGTCTGGTGTTCCTAGAATCTCTATGTGCCAGAGTTCTTGGAATGCCAGTGGACGGTCAAAAAAGGCAGACGTGAAGGCGGTTGGTGGGATGCTCATGCTTTAGCTCCGTGTCCTTGTAGCTACCAGGTTGGAGTCAATAAACATCTTCAACTGAAGTACGCGTGGAGTTTACTTAAGACAGGACACAGACTGAGATGCTCTAGCTGAACTCCCCCATCTGGAGGCATCCTGCTCCGCATCCACTGCATTAGGCCCCAATTGATGCCTAGTGGGGGCCCTGGTATGCTTGGCACACACTGCCGCTGCGCAGGATTTTAAGTGGGCCGGGTCCTGCCGGTGCTGAGCACCGGCAGTTTTTTAAAAGGGACCTCGAAACGGGTCTCTATCGGGCTCTGTTTTGTGCCCTGGCACAGGCGGTCCGTTTTTTCCCAGACTGCAGTGATAGCAGGCACATCGATGTGTGTGTGTTCACACTGCTCACTTCTCACTAGTGGAGAAGTTACGGCATGACGTCATGCCAGGTGAGCGTTGTAGGGGAAGGGAAATCCTTTAAAGAGTCATTTTCCTCTGGATTTCCTTCTCTTTTGAAACTCAGGAGCAGCTACATCGTCGTGGTGTCACCAGGGCTTTAAGTGGAAGCTTTTTCAATATTATATACAAGCCATAGTTGCTGCTTATTTATTTTATGCAACTAACAACCATTGAAAAAGCCAATAGTCCTGACTTGTTGTAGGTATTATGTTACTTGTTGTATCATATATCTGGATGCAATGACAGAAACAGCAAAATACAAGTCGGGCGGCACACTATGCTAAGCACAGGTTTTTAGCTTACGTGTTTTTAAGCCACCCCCCTAATTACATTGTCCACTCCCCTTTGAGAGACCCCCCAGTTTTTTCATCCCACTTAAAGCCCTGCTGCTGCGGAAAACCAACCTGTTGCCAGTAATTTCATGCTTTATCCTGATCGGCGGTTGGCGTGGCTGCACGCAAGATGGCGGCCTGCCTTCCTCGTGGGGCTGCAATGGTACGGGGAGGGCCTCTGTCGGCAACTGGCCCTCCTGGTGCCCACTGACCTAACCGGAGGCACCTGACTACCCAGGCGCATCATGAGGAGTGAGCCTTCCAGCAAGCGGTTCCGTTGTTTCGCCGCCCTTTCCCCAACACGCGGATACTGCTGGCCGTGAGGAGGTGGGACTGCGGCCCGGTATGAGTATGCACATCAGCGAGACCCGAAGGCTAGAAACTGAGCCTCGTGAGTCAATGGCTGCGGAACCCTGCGAGCGGTCTCGGAAGACTATGAATTGAGCCTCAGCTGCTGGGGGCACTGCTGCAGGCCCCGGGCCCGGCAATACTGCGGAGGTACCTGGTTATTACTCTCCCAGCCCTGCAGTTTTGCGGCTGACCCGGAGGGCAAGGCTTTAAGTGGGATGAAAAAACTAGAGGGTCTCTTAAAGGGGCGTGGCCGAAGTACTTTGGACGTGGCTTAAAAAGTAATCTAAAAAGCTGTGCCTAGCATAGTGTGCTGCCGGACTGGTAATTTGTTGCTGCTGTTATTGCATCCAGATACATAATACAAGTAACATTACACCTACAACAAGCCACAACTATTGGCTTTGCCAGTGGTTGTTAGTCGCATAAGATAAATAAGCAACAACTATGGCTTCGTTGTATAGAATATTGAAAATGCTTCAGTTCTGAAATTATGAGACTGTGAAAGAACTAGAATGAGTCTCTTTCAAGTTACATCAAAGGCAGTTCAGGGTGGTACTGCTGCAGAGTTAAGATTTTTTTTTACACCCTGAGGGTGCGAGCGAAAATGGAGAGCCCGATAGGGCCTGGTCTTAGCACAAGCTTTTAAGAACTGCCAGTGTTGAGCACCTGCAGGACCGGGCCCACTTAAAGCCCTGCCGGAGGGGCCCTTGGACCTGCGATGCTACCTGCCCTGGAAAGCTGAATTGTGCTGGGTTCATGAGGTGTAGAGGCCTGGAGTCAGAAGGCATAGATGTGGATACAAGAGAGGCCTGGTGACTGGAGGACCCAGGCCTTCATTGGATGTGGCTTGGCCCGAGGCCTGGGGCCTACTCACTGAGGGGCTGCCACTTCCCCACATTGCAGCATCTAGAATCAGGGGCCTCTACGTTCTGCCACCAAGAGGAGAGGGATATTGCTGTGGGACCCCGAGGGACTTGGGGCCTTGCGGGTGACCCTTGGGGTGCGCGCAGCTTCCCTGTGGACCTTGGTGCTGGCCTGTGATAGGGTTCCGCAATGCAGTTAACTGGTACCCTTCATCACCCTGCGACTCCTAGACGGTCCTGGAGGGCCCCATTGGGCTTGTGACACTAGCTGGATCTCGCTCCTGGGCAGCGCTGCCTGGTGGGGCCCCCTCAATTATTCTACTGCTCGGACTGAAGTATTCACCAGGGGGCATGGCAGACTAGCTTTGCAGGACTGGCCGGCTCCCCCCCCTTTTTTTCGAGGTTTGTGACGGCTGACCCTGGGTTGATCTAAACTGCAGAGGGGGTTCTTGCTTGCTCCCCTCGCTACTGATGTCTGCAGTGTCCGGGCGCATGTTTTATCCGGGCCCACAATTAAGCCCGCCTCGGCCCCTGACAGGAGTGAGCATGGAACCCTATCTCCCCTGGGGTGCGGAGCTCACTCTGCCGCACTCGCGCAGAATCTGGCCTCTTAGGAGCAGCGACCATTCCTTGACACAGCTGAGCTGAGGACCCAGCTGGTACAGGATTGCTTCTCCCTTTTGCCTGCGGTGCTTCTCTGGCTGCTGCTGCCCCTGCCCCAGCGCAGTCCATATCCCTAACTGACTAGGAGAGACTCTCCATCTGCTCAAAGCAACAGCCACCATGGGTAAAATTACCAGAAGGAAAGAGGCAGCTGAACCCTATGTGTCCCAGGTGCTAGGATCCCAAGACTTGGACGGATCTGTTCCTGAACTGGAGAGCCCGGAGGGTGAACATTCGGGGCCCACCCTGACCATGATCTTGCAGGCCACCACCGCCTCCAGGGAGGCACTCTAACTCACCATAGATGCCATGTTGGCAGACATGGGTCTATGGTGCAATGACCAGTGGTGGCTGGATGAGCAAGTCACCTCCAAAGAGCGTGCCATTGATTACATTACCCTGGGACTGGCTTCAATGCAAACCTGGCTGTCCACTATGGAGGCCAAGATTACCACATTAGAAGCCTGGGCTGAGGATGCCGAAAATAGGGTCCGGCAAAATAACATTACAATTATTGGACTCATGGAGCGCATTGAAGGCACCGCCACAAACATGATTGACTTCCTGGAGAAGTGGATTAGAAAGGAGGTGGACCCGGAGGGTCTCTCTCCCTTTTATGCGCTGGAACGCGCTCACCGTGTCCCTGCATGACCCCATTGCCTGGAGCGGCTCCTCGGGCAGTAGTGACGATGCTTTTAAACTACGGGGACCAGGACCATACTCTGAACCAAGCCAGACTCTGGGCGGACGTCATGGTCGAAAATGACAAAGTCATGCTCTTTCCTGATTTTACAACAGAGATCCAGAAGCAAACAGCCTCTTTTTCGTTGATACCAAAAAACGTCTTTGCCAGCTACGCCTAAATATGCCATGTTGCTCCCAGCCAGACTGCGAGTGATCATGGGCGATGCAGTGCACTTCTTCACGTCGCCGCAGCCACTGTGGGACTAGATGGACTGCTTCCCTCAACAAGGAGGTGACATATCCTTGGGGTGCAATTGATTTGGCTGGCGACCCCCTCGGAAGCAGGCCAAATATGGCCTGGGGGCTGCCCCTTCTCAGTCGCAGGCGCGCCAAGAATGCCAGCAGGTTTTGGAGACAGTGGCTGCCTTGAGTGGAGAGGGCTCGGCTCTACCATCTGTCCGCAAATGAAGGGGAACTACAGGATTTTGAATCTAATGGGGGCCTCGCTCTCTTCCCAGGGATTTGCTGATTTTTGCTCAATGTTACGCCTGGCACATCCAATAAAATAATCTGATACAACCACCCTAGACTGGCCTCCCTTGGGTGCTGGTCGAGATTTGGTGGCAGCAGTTACTATTATCATTATATACCCCTTTATGCTCACTGTACTGTCCTGTTCTTTCTTCTGCAGGGTTACATGTAGCAATGATCATCCTGTTTGTTCCCTTCTGGTGGCATGATGTGAGGCTGGAAAGCGCCTTTGCAGGTGCCCCTCACCCTGCGGACTATAGCCGTGTTTGTGACGCATGCACGTGTGTTAGATGTTTTTCATCTGGCTTGGATGGGGAGTTGTTTGCTTCTGATTGTGGGGATGGGGAGTTGGACTAATTGTTTTTGTTTGTGGTATCTTTATTGGGTTACCGCTGCTTGATGTTTTTGGATAGCAATGAAGGAGAGCTGAGCCTGTTTTGTGTGGGTGGGAGTGAACCCCACTGGCCCCCTACCATGCAATGTTAGTCCTACACAATGGCGACCACCATGACTAATAACTTAATCTCCTGGAACGTCCAGGGGCTCAACAATATGTCTAAAATGATGTTTTGTATCGTGTTGTTCGAAAGCAAATCTAATAAAAATAATTAAAAATTTTAAAAAAACAATATGTCCAAAAGATATAAAGTTTATAATTACCTTCAAAGACAGGGAGCACATATAGCCCAATTGCAAGAAACCCATCTCACTGCATCGAAGGGTTTGGCACTTCAGAATAGGGGGAGTGGCCAAGTGTATGCAACAACCTATTCGGCCTTTGCCAGGGAAGTTCTGCTGTCAGTGAGACCAGGGGTACCCTTCCAGAAGACAGGTGAGCTCACAGACCCAGAGGGTAGATTTGTAGTGATTACACTGGCGGGACGCGACCTAGGCATAGTGGGGACTTATGCTCCCAATATAGATCAGGGGCGGTTCTTTGTTGGACTATCCAGAATCCTGGCTCCATACTTGCCGCAAAATATATTGCTAGAAGGAGACTTCAATAGCATTGCTGACCATGCCCTTGATCGCTCCCACCCACCTCTGTGAAACTCCCCGGTGTCCCGACTGGCGCACACTTTGTCGGATTAGCAGAGGCAGTGGGGATTGGTGGATTCCCGGAGACGCCTCCGTCCTTTGTCCCGAGACTACTATTCTACTCTGGTATGCACAAGCTTCATGTTCGTCTTGATACCTTCCTGTGCACACCTGCTGTCCATGTGGCAGTTCACACTGTGGAATATCTCTGCAGGACAGTAACAAACCATAACCCAATGTTCCTCTCTCTCTGATGGGAGCGTGAGCGCCCTCGCATCCCAGATTGGCGGTTGTGGGTTGAGGCTCTGGATGATCTGGTCTTCCAACCTAATATTGGGGAGGGCATCACCAATTACTTTTCTGATAAGGCCGGGACCGCTGCCTCTCCTCTGGTCGAGTGGGATGCTTTTAAAACAGTTGTACGGGGCCATTGTATTGCTGAAATAGTTGGGGTTTGACCACTTTAGTAGGTGAAGTGGAGTGCTGCGGGACCTTTAGCAATGGAGACCTGAGAATCCGGCACTCAAACACCTACTATTGGAAGCGAAGGAATTGTTAGCAGCCCGAGTTGCAAAACTCCGCTATTTTGACTAATTGGTTTTTGACTAATATGATTAATAGGTTTTATACCACAGCTGCAGCCACTTGTCCTAGATGTGGGGAACTTGGGGTAGAAATGTTCCATATGGTGTGGGCTTTCCCCTCCTTAGCAGGCTACTTGGAAGCAGTGATAGATTTCATCAACACCATTACTCACCAGGCAATCCCTTGCAAACCCCTGGCTTGCCTCCTTGGGGGATCGTCACACACCACCAAATGCAAAACAACTACTAGATTTACTGGCTTGGCACTGATTCTGGTGAAAAGGGAGCTCACCATGCACTGGAGAGCTCCTGAGGGACCGAGACTAGTTATACAGCGAGAGGAGCTAACTGGGCTGGGCGGCACTTGAAAGTGCTGTACTATTCCGGGAACTGAAGATGGGACGGGGAACAATTGATAGGGCTAGAGCATGGGAGCACCTGGTGGATTGTATTCTGGCCCCGGACATGGACACCAATACGCCGCACATTTCACTTTTAACTGAGTAGGACTCATGGAGTGACGACGCCTAAACATGTTTTACACCTGAAGTGGTGCTTCATGAGGGAGGAGCTGAGCACACAGGAGATGCTCTGCAAGTTTGTTACCCACTATGGGCATTTATATGCAGCAGCATGGTAAAGGGTAAGAGGGGGGGGAGGGATGGGGTGGGTGGTTGTTCACCGTTAGTGGAAGTAGGGCTTATATTCTGATTGGATATGGTGTGTACTCTGACTCTGAAAGCAGCTCCGCTCCCACCGCCTCAGACGACGACCCTACTACCGCCGCCCGTACACTACACAACTGGATCACCGACTGTGCCAACAACATCGCTCCCCTCAAGAAGACTTCCAACCCACGCACATAGAAAGCCAGCTGGTTCTCCACCGAACTCCGAGACTCTAGACGAACCTGCAGACACCTCAAAAAGTTATGGAGGTGCTCCAAATCCACAGAAGACCTTGACAACTTCAGAGCAGCCTCCGCCACCCACCACAAGCTCATCAGACACTCAAGGAAGAAAGCACTCCAGGACAGAATCTCAACCCACGCGCACAACAGCAAGGAACTCTTCGGCATCATCTAAGAGTTCACCCAACCCAGCTGTGAGACAACCAACATCCCACCCTTCCAGGACCTCTGCGACAGACTCAGCGCCGTCTTCCATTACAAAATCAAGTCCATCTATGACAACTTTGACGGCAACAACATGCACGCAGAACCGACACCCACCGCTCCCTACACCACGCAGCTGACACTTGACAGCTGGACCGCCCTCACCATTGAAGACACCATGAAGACTATGAAGTCAACCCATTCCGGGGCCCCCACGGACCCCTGCCCCCACCACATCTACCACAGAGCCGCAGACATCATCGCCCCTGAGCTTCAACGAATCATGAACTGCTCCTTTGAGACCGCCTCCTTTCCCGACGACTGGAAACACGCAGAGATCACCCCCCTCCTGAAGAAACCCTCGGCGGACCCCACAGACCTCAAGAACTGCAGACTAATCTCCTTACTCCCGTTCCCGGCGAAAGTCATCGAGAAAGCTGTCAACAGTCAACTTGCCTCCTTCATAGAAGAAAACAACATCCTCGACTCCCAATCAGGCCTCAGGAAGAACTACAGCACCAAAACCACCCTCCTCGCCGCAACGGACGACATCTGCTCCCTCCTTGACAGAGGAGAGACTGTGGCCCTCATCCTCCTGGACCTCTCCGGAGCCTGCAGACTCCACGACGCAGGAATCCGGAACAAAGCCCTCGACTGGATCTGATCATTCCTCTCTGGCAGAACGCAGCGGGTCAGACTCCGTCCCTTCCTCTGGGAGCCCACACCGATCACCTGTGGAGTCACCCAAGGATCCTCCATCAGCCCCACCATGTTACTTTTTTTTAAATATAATTTTTATTGGCATTTAGCAATTTTTCAGGTGTACATTCCACAATCTTTATACAGCAATGCACTTATTAATTATGTCCATCTTCAAACCTTATTGTAACAAATCATACAATATACAGTGGAAGTGGCTATACCCTTATAAGCTCCACTTTCTCCTTGAAACCATAATCAGGCCTATTTAAAAAATGATATCATGTGAAGGCCACCATTAAAGAGGTGTTTCAACCATTGATTGTAGGGATACAACAAAGAAGGAAGGAAAAGCAAGCCAGGATAAAGTCTCATACCATATAGGAGTCCAGGAAGGACCAGCAGCATGGGCATTTGGTCCAGTTTTGGGGATAAACTTAAAACATTTAGTCCCCTCCACTGCACTGTACAATAAATGTTGCAATTTCCGAGTACCTCCCCTAGGCAAAGACAGTACAGTGTGAATACAGATCATAACTGATGCCAAAAGTGATCATACATTGAATACTGGAACATAAGAGTACCATCTCATGTTCCCCCTTCTTTATGAAAAAACCAAACTTAAAAAAAGGAGAAAAAAAACAACCAACCAACTACCAGGGGCCTCATTCAGAGTAAAATGTTTGAATTAATGTCTGTATGCTAATGTGTCTACGTAGCCATGGGGGGAACCCAGACGATAAACGGCAGCCCTACTTCTTCCCACATCAGTCTCTCTCAGAGGGCAACCTTATTCTCCTGAGGCATAAGTCGTCCCAATGCTTCACGAGTTGGTATTCTATTCCCGCGTTCGAGCAAGCTTATAGCTGGTACTAGGCTTCCTGGTCAGTCAAATCTGGATCTGAGGGCTGAGGTGGTGCATGCCGCGAGTCCCAAGCTTGAACTATGTCTGCCCAAGGTTCCGCAAACGGTTTACGTCGCTTAGTAACTCTATCTTCTTTGATCAAGGCTCGTTCCTCCGCTCTGGCCCAACAGGTCAAATCATCTTCCCATTGAGTCACCAGTGGCACCTGTGGTGCTTTCCAACGGAGAGCTATTCGCCTTCTAGCCAGAAGCAATGCCAAGTCTGCAAAATGAAGCTGCAGCCGCTTGGCCTTAGGCCGCGGAAACAGACCCAGCAGGCAAGCCGCTGGAACGCACACCAATCCCAAGGATAGAACTTTATTAATCAGATCCACCACCTTCGTCCAGAAATCCTGTAGCTTCGGACAGGCCCAGATCATGTGGTCCAAGTCAGCCCCACCATGTTCAACGTCTACATGGCACCACTCGCATCCATTGTCAGATCCCACAGATTCAACATCGTATCGTACCCAGACGACACCCAACTCATCCTCTCTCTATCCAACGAACCCAACACCTCCAAACAAAACTTTCAAGAAGGAATGGAAGCAGTCGCCAGGTGAATGAAGAACAACTGCCTACAACTAAACACGGACAAAACCAAAGTACTCATCATGGGCCCACACCCCGACGCCTGGAACACTACCTGGTGGCCCCCCACCCTCGGGAACCCACCCTCCCCCACGGACCACACTCGCAACCTCGGAATCATCCTGGACTCCGAACTCAAAATGGACTGCCAAATCAATGCTGTCACCTCTTCTTGCTTCCACACCCTCCATCTCCTACGAAAGACCTTCAGCTTGATCCCCATCAAACACAGGAAAACCGTCACACATGCCCTCATCAGCAGCAGACTGGACTACGGCAACGCACTCTACGCCGGGATCAACACAAACCTCACCCGCAAACTCCAGAACGTCCAGAATGCCTCCGCCAGACTAGTCCTCAACTTACCACGCCACTACCACATCACCCAACACCTGCGGACACTACACTGGCTCCCCGTTGAGAAGAGAATAACCTCCAAGCTCCTCACCCACGCCCACAAAGCCCTCCACAACACCGGACCCGTCTACATGAACCACCGCCTCTGGTTCCACGCACCCAAAAGATCCCTCCGCTCAGCCCAGCTCTCCCTTGCGACGGTGCCGCGCATCAAGAAGACCAGAACAGGAGGTCGTTCCTTCTCCTACCTCGCGGCCAAGGCTTGGAACACCCTCCCTCTCCACCTCCGACAGACACCTACACTCTCCAAGTTCTTGAAGGACCTCAAGCCCTGGCTCTTCGACGAATCACTGAGCATCCATGATCTGCACCCCCCTTCCCCCCCCAGCACCTTGAGACCCTCTTCGGGTGAGTAGTTGCGCTTTACCATACCAGTGACTTTGTATGAGAAATATATGCCTTCACCCTATCAGTTATGTACTTATGCAGTGCAAGAGAAGTTGGATGTTTCACCTATAATATGCCTCTACTGCTACTGTCTTGTGTTGTATAAAAACAATCAAATTTTGTTAAAAAAAAGGTTTCATTTAGCATTTCCTAAAAATTATTACATTGCTTCCAGAAGTACCTCATTCGTGCAAGATATCCCAAGTGCACCTGCACGACACATAAGTATGAAAGAGTCTGTCCAAATGCCATTTGCTGGGGCCCAAACGATGGGCAGTATTAACACTCGGGAGCAGAACACATCTCCCAAAAGACAGAAGTATGTCCCCACAAGAGATATAATTACTCCATCAATGGAGGGGAATAAACTATCAGAGACCCTTGCACCACCTATTCATGGCATAAACTGGGGGCACTTGCTCAAGGAGACTCCAAGTGTTGTAAATAGGTCACCTCAAGCACCCTAGACACTGCGGAGGGCAGCTAGGAATAACAGTCATGAGCCCCCCCATCAAAGTAACACAACTTATTCTGTGCCCACAATGTACCTGAAGGGGGAACAAAGAAATTCTACACAGAGCACATATTTTACGGCTACTCTGCCATATACCCACCTTAACCGCTTGCCTGCGGCAGGAATTCCAGCCAGGTGCTGGACATTCCAATCGCGGGCGTGGTCGTGACGGCAACATGCCGTCATGAGCACAGCTCAACCGTGACTCATGACGGCGTGGTGCCGTCATGAGCATCGAAGAGGCTAAAGCATCTACAATCTAAGGCTATACACAGAGTACAATTTGTATGATCGGGTCACTCACGCCAGGGAAACAGTGTTTACACCGCATGCACTACAACGCATGCGATTACAACGCGGTCATCACAACGACCCCGTTGTTACAACGCAAACCATCACATCGCACGTCGTTTCTACGACTTGCTGTAGGGGGCGCGCTAAACTAAGGAATAGTATAATTTACTATTCCAACACCTTCCCTACTGTTGCACACGCTGGAGTTGGAATAGTAAATTATACTATTCCTAAGTCCAGCGCGCCCCCTGCAGCAAGTCATAGAAACGACTTGCGATGTAATGGTTTGCGTTGTAACAACGCGGTCGTTGTAACGATTGGTTGTAATCGCATGCGTTGTAGCGCATGCGATGTAACATCGCTTATTCCCTCACGCCAATTTGAAGAGGCAATAGTGACCTGGAGCTCTCTATCACATACGAAGCTAGTCTTAAATGAATGTGCAGCATTTGGGAACTGGGGTATTGATATACAAGAAGTTAAGCCAATGAAATACCCTTACATCCTAGACAGTACAACGGGCCTGGAACAGTCTGAGTCCCGTCTCACAAGCATGCTAAGGAATGCTCATAGGCGCCTCGGATCCCAATGCATATATTAATGCTCTGATTTGGATCTGTTACCACAAAGATGTATTGGGCAATCGCACAGTTTATGCCGAACTACCTGCGGGAAAAGACGATGACTGAAGCTTGCTAGCAGATACCCTGCAGGCCGCAACTAAGGCAGCTCTTGTTTACTTGCGTAAATTAAAAACCTTATATTCTTGTCATGCAGTAATTAATTTTTCTCGAAGATCCTTAGCCACTGGGAAGGGGTATGGCTAAGCAAATTGTTTGCTTTAGATTATTACTCAGGAGCACCCACCGACCCATGCCCCCACCGACTTTTTAACCTTTGCCCATGCCTTAAAATGTATCTGCCCACATATATATCTGCCAATTGGGTTTGACCTCCCTGAGGAGAGGCATTTGCTGATGTTGCTTGTTATCTGATTAGTGATATTTCCTTCAGGGGTGATGAAAAAATAAGACATCCACTTTCAGTGGCGGCTGCTATGGGGCGGTGGTGGTGAGGCAGAGGGAGGGGAGGCAGGAGTGGGGGTTTAGAAAAAAAGAAAGAAAATTGCATTTACCTGGCCGCCGCCTCTCCTCCTTTCTTCTTCCGTCGACGACAGGAACAGAAAGCACCCAGGCTCCCAGTCTCGAGACAGCCGGTCAAATCGTCATGCGCACTTAAGTGAATATACTACTCCTCCCCCTGCTGGCTGACAGCCCAGCCCTGCCCCGCCCCTTAAACAAAACTGGGCCACTAGCCTAAAAAGCAAATGATAATAACGTTATGTTATTATCATTTTATTTTTCGTGTGGGGTGACGCTCCTCCGCCTTAGCTGAGGAGCCGCCGCTGTCCATTTTAAGTGTTTCATGGCAGAGGTCAATTTTCCTTAGAGATGAGCCAGATGTCTGGTTCTGCACAGAATTTTAGGTTGAAGTATTACTTCTAACCCCACTTAGATGGGTTTACAATGTTTCTTTTACAATAAAGCATTAAATGTTTAAAATCCCACCGCTGTGCATTTCATTCTATCAATGATGAATGGAGTGTTCTCTGTGGCACTGGCCACACAGCGTCAAGATACAACACAGACACTTAGATGTAGAACTGAAGTGTGGGCATGTGCGCACATCTCCCTTATATTTGCACGATCACTTGACTGGTGACGCCAATGAGGAATGGGTGTAGGGCTATGTGTAGGACAGCGCCCTCTAGAGATGGGGCAGTACAGTGACGTTTTCTGGTTGACATAGCAGTGAGTTCCCTGGCTATGTCACTGTTACCAAAACTCAAGTTTGAGGAACTTTGGTTTGTTTGGCAGCCTCTTCAGTGAACCCTGCTAGAGATATCACCCCTTGCTGGTTGCACAGATATCACAAGTTGTTGCATATTGGGCGCATTGGCAAACTGGCTATTCTGCCACTCTGTCATTTTTCCAGTGGACTTCAGGCTAATAACTTTTTTCAGAGCGGAAACTGCTGTGTAAGCTGCCATGATGACCCACCCATGAAGGCTGCTGTTCTTGTTTCGGCCTTCTGTTGTGTGGCAGGCCTGGCTCTAGGAATTGGAATCTGGAAGGGCCATGAAGAGGAATGGGTAGGCCATAAAGATGAGCAGGGTTGTCCATAGACTCCCAGCTGTGTGAGAGCTGGGTCTGGGCATGCCGGGTGGTCTTGTACAGGTGTGAGCTGCAAACCGTACCTACTGCCGGGTTCTATGTACAAGTCTTAACTGTATATTTCTAGAGATGTAAACCGCTGGGCGTGTTCTCTTCTGCTCTCTCCACCTCACCCTCCTCTCTCTCTGTCTTGCCCTCTTCTCTACCAACCTCACCCTCCTATCTCTCCACTTCACCCTGCAGGCCCGCTCTCCTCACTCTATACTTCCTCCTACCTCACTCACTTATCTTTTCACATCATCCTATTCTACCTTATCCACCTGTTTCCATGCTCTGACCTTTTCTCTCTCCACTTCACTCTGTGCCCCAAAGTGTGGTTTCTGTTCTTGAAGTTCCTCCTAATCATATTCTGCGAGCACCTTGGGATCGGCAGTGGGCAGGACTTGTTGCCATTGCTTTTCTTCGTATAGTGGGCACTTACACTGTTCCTTCTCATTCTGTATATGTGTTGTATTAGACTTTTCACTTAAGAAGAGTAAAACTTTGACATAATTTGCTTCACGCCTCACAAACGGGCTTCCGCCCCCGTCAAGGCACTGAGACCGCCTTATTAGCGGTGGTGGAAGAATTGAGAAAGATACTTGATTCAGGAGGATCGTCTGCCATAATCCTCCTTGACCTGAGCGCAGCCTTCGATACGGAGAATCATCGTATTCTGGCTCACCGTCTCAGGAGCATAGGAGTGACCGGCACGGCCTTATTATGGCTTCAATCTTTCCTAGAAGAAAGATTCTTCCAGGTTTTTGAAGGCGACACTTTTTCAAAACCTATCCCCCTTCAGTGTGGAGTCCCTCAGGATTCATCCCTGAGTCCCACTCTTTTTAATGTCTATATGTCCCCACTGGCGGCTATTGTATCCCCCTTTGGGATTCATATAGTAACATATGCCAACGACACACAGTTGGTTGTCGCATTGAGCCAGGTCGACCAGACGCCCACTGATCTTCATTCCTGTCTTGAGGAAGTTGCCAAGTGGATGAGTTTGTCCCATCTAAAACTCAATGGTGACAAAACGGAGCTCATGCTCCTCGGCAACCATTTAAATTTTAAATCAAGTACCATGTGGCCAGCTTGTATGGGCCCGGTACCGACCCCAAAAACCGAGATAAAAAGTCTAGGCATCTGGTTAGATCAAGACCTCACATTTCAAAGCTCAAGCCAGGAAGACTGCTGCATCATGTTACGGTTTGCTAAGAATGATACGCAAAGTGCTTCCTCTCTTACCTGATCAAGCAAAAAAATTGCTGGTCCAGGCCCTAATTCTCTCAAGGATAAATTACGGCAACGCCCTTTACCTGGGCGCCCCAAATTCAGTAATTACGAAACTGCAGATCGTACAAAATTCCGCAGCAAGACTGCTCACGGGAACTCACAACCGCTGTTCAGCAAAGCCCACGCTACGATCACTCCATTGGCTGCCGGTGCAAAAGAGAATTAATTTTAAAGCCCTCTGCGTTGCCCACAAGTCTCTTAAGGGAATGGACATCCTATCATCAAAACCGCTCAGATGAGCTCCACCTAGCAGTGGTACTCAGGATTAGGAAGGCCAGAAGTGGAGGCCGGCTTTTTTCATACAATGCCGCCAGACTCTGGAACACCCTTCCGCTGCATCTTCGTAGGGAATCCAACCATCTTACATTCCGGAAACAGCTAAAGACCTGGCTTTTTCCGTAGGGGGCATGTTCAACTCTAGTTGCTGCTACAGCGCTGGGATGCTCCCGGGTAGCCATGCGCTATATAAAAGCCTTTTTCATTTCATTTCATTATCTGTGTTATTTTTTGCTTAATATAGTCACATAAGCAAGGCCACAGGAACTATTCGATCCTGTGGCTGCATCATATTGCACATAATTATGGATTTGGCACATTTGTCACATAATCCATCCTCCACTGCATAATTTGCAGATTTTAACAAAAAAAATAGTTTCTAGCTCAAAGGGTAAAATGGCACTAAAAAAACGCAGCAATATGCGTTGCTGCGAAGTGGAAAGCCCTTCACAAAGGTTGGCTGTTCACCTTTAAGTTGCCTTTTGTATTTCGGTATTAAAGGGGTACTTACGAGCTGGAACCTTGGCCAAGACAGTGTCAATGTGTAAAATAATGAAGTAATACTATCATAAAATGTGCTGCATTAGGCCACATAATTTGTCTTTCTTGCCACATAATTTAGTCAACTCTGCAGTATTATTTGGTTTTCCCCTGTCGCATAATTCCAGTGGCCCAGGCCACAAGTTAGGAATAGCGTCACAGGTGTAAGAAAATAAAACAAACCACTACCAAGATATATATCCTGATTGTATGTGCATTTTAACTCACTTTTCTTGCAATGGCAAAATCCTTCACACTGTTTCTGCCATAAAACTGTTTTCATGTTTTAATTACCACGTGACAGGAGCTTGCGGCCTCAATATAATGGGGTGTCTCAGGTACCCACCGCTGCTGTTTACACGTGCACAGTAATGTACTGTGAGCCTGCTTTGAGCGTTTTTTGATAGCACTGATTTTAGTTTCCAGTCTGGAGTTAAGAAAATAGCCCGCTGCCCGCTATGGCCATTCTGGAGGTGCTGCCACCAGCCAGTGCCATACGATCACAAGGAAGAAATGCTGGGATCCTTGGCATGTGCAGACACATGGCTATCACTACTAATCAGTTGAGACAATGCCTTCTAGGTTTAGTTGTAAGGGGTAGAGTAGGTTCTGACAACCGAACTGCAAACACGTTCTGCGCGGGGGAGATATATTTCATTCTTTCCATTAGTTGTGTAGTTTATAGGTGACGAACTGTTTCCACAGTCAGCCGGTTTGCATGCCTGGTGGACCACAGAAGCCAGAGGCATCGTCTGCGGCTTATGGCTTTTCTTGTCCGTCCAGGCTTAAGTGCGCGCATTCAGAGAAGAGACACTCTCTTACGGCATCTGGTTATCAGCACCAGCCGGCCATTAGTTCTGGACGCCCTCCGTAGAGAGACACTACTTATCGACGCACGCGCTGAGGAGTTCTAAAAGAAAGGATGGTGTCTCTCTTAGGAGCATGCGCTGTCGCTGAGTGAGCGCGCGCAGCAATCCCGATAATTTTGTATACAAGATGCCAAGACACTTTAGGTCTTAAATTATAATCATTTACAGGCAAGAGGCTCTGGATATGCCCATGGTTTTATGACCGTCACCCCCGTTCCGAAAGTTGACAAGAGACGCTTTTAACTCGGTTGCTGAAGCAACATGTCGGGGAAGAAGTCAGACAAGGTGAGTGAGACACTGTGCAGCCCCGTGGAATATTTTGGGGTCTAATCCTGCGAACAGTAGAACATGTCTTTTAGCGAGCGAGCCCAGGTTACTACAACCAAAGGCTGATATCTATTCTACCCCTCAATAGATGCACAGACCAAAGAAATGTAATTTTAATTTGGAGCCTTCCTGAAAATTGAACAGTGCCATGTAAATCAAATTACCTCAGCGAATCAATATTCACAGTATTTTACTGCTAAATAATTATGTAAGAGGAAACGAATGACGCACGTACCGCATCCATCACAATGCTGGAGATTCTTACTGAACGCTAAAACCAGTGAAATGTTCTGTGCTGGTTTGTTTGAGCGCGGCCACTATCTGCGTTTATGGCATATATATATAAAGGCGCAGGTTATTGGGTAGAACATTATGGCTGAGCTTTTCAACCAGGCAATAATTACTAGAATTAAATAACTTTTTTTAAAACATGACATTTATTTTTTTAAATAATTTTAAACTTGGACATCACCTTGAAATATATTTGCGAGCAGATCAAACCCATTGGGTTCAAGTCCTTTATCAAAAGTGGGCACTACTTGGTTTGAAACAAGCGGGGCACATATGTATTTTTTTCTACGTTTAATGTGTGTCTCATCCAAATTGTTTTTTTTTTTTATTACTATGTCAAACTTCCTGTCATTCAGTGGCCTCTAGCAAACAAATTCATTTGGCGGTACCTTACAAAGCGAAATCAAGGTCTGAACTGAGTTAATTTTACATTTTCTACGAATGGGTTGTATAAACCTTTCTCTTGCTTCTACAACTGTCACATTTGGACAAACAAATAACGTGTTCCAGATCTTGCTCCCCGCCATTACATAGATTACAGCAAGTGCTAGTTTCTTCTTTTGGGAGCCACTTGTAGGTATGAGATTTTAAAGGGAGTATCCCAAGCCGGAGTAGTATGATCGATCGCCTGACACCGTGCTTTAGGTTAAAAAAGATATACTGCTGTATTTTCCTATATACAATTGTTTCAGCATGATTTTTAAATAATGTCAATTTGGAGCAATGCTGTGTATCAAGTTCAAAGCTTAACCTTGGTGTCAGATGTTTTAAAAAGAGCTTCAGTTGGGCAGGAGTCCAAGATTGCAACATATTAATATTAACATTTGATATTTTAAAAGCAATTGAGACATTCCTGCGAAATACATATTTCTGCGAACCTTTTTCAAATGTCTCTATTTTTAATGGGGATCGTAGCGTTCCTTGCTCTGCATGGATGAGGTTATATGCCTATCTAATAATATTGCTAATTCCTCTAGCATAAGAGCTAACCAGTGAAAGTTCAAGGCGAAGAGCTTGTACCGGAACTGCTTGAGACATCTTTGTAAGTTTCCGGAGGACTTTCCCTTCTTTTAAGTCCAGATATTTCCATTGACTTAATGGGATGTATTCAAGAGCGAATGATAGTACTGGCGGAATCTTAGCACTATATACCTGAAGAAGAGAGTAAAAATGCCTTTGACTGGTCGAGGCATATAATCGGAAGAGTGCCCCCACGTGGATGTCGACTTTCCGGTTCAGATTCTGTATGTGAAGCAAGTTTTGCAGTGATTAAGAGAAAATTCTCCCTAAGTAGATGTATTCACTTGCCACTTCCAACAGTTTACCCCCTAGAGTCCATTTGTAGTTAGCATACCGTTTCCTTCCCGAAAATGGAACTATTTTTGTTTTTGCGGTGTTCGGTATGATTTTCTTCAGTGTATTCATAGAGTGCTTGCAGATTCCTTTGCAGGCCAAATGGTGTTAAATCTAGAATGACTACGTCGTCTGCATACATCATAGTGTGGATTTTGTGCAATGCAATTTTAGGAGGAAAGTTGCAGACTTGTTTGAAACTTTCGGGCAGATCACTAAGATATAAAGAAAACAGTAAGGGAGCGAGAAGGCATCCTTGTCTGAGGCCGTTTGGTGTAAGTATTGGGTTCGTAAGACCCTTCTCCCTCCCCATTTGGACTTGACACCAAGTTCCGGAGTACAGTGATATTATTACATGGAGTAGGTTATCCGGGATACCCATTTTACGAAGTTTTCTCCAGAGTGTTCCTCTGTCCACCCTGTTGAATGCGGTCGTGAAATCGACGAAAGCAGCATACACTACCTGAGATTTTAAGGTTACATATTTGTCGATTTATTGTTTGCAGCACAGCAATGTTGTCTGTGACCGAGTGTTCTGGTCTAAACCCAGCTTGATATAAAGGAATTAGACCTGATGAAAATGCCCAGTCTTTAAGATGATCTAGTACTGCTGCTGCAAAAAAAATTCCTGTTGCGTCCAGGAGAGCTATCTGCCTGTAATTACCGGGTAGCAATATAGAGCCCTTCTTATGTTTTGGGATTACAATGCTCCCCTTCCAAGATTTTGGAATTTCCCCTGTGTCAAAGATATGGCAAAAGAGGGGGGCTAGAAAGTTACTCTATTCTTTGGGGTTGGTTTGGAGGACCTTAATTGGAATTTGGTCCGCTCCCGTTGCTCCCGACGTTTTTGCCTTTTTTATATGTAACTCAATTAGAGAGGAAGATGGGGCTCCATTATCTAAGGTATTTACTCCAGGAATACTTTCTGGTCCGTTTGTACTTTCAGGACTTTTATTTAATTTATATAAGTTGGTTAAATATGTTTCCCATTCTGAAGGGGGTACTGGGATAGCTTGTAATGATTTTTTTGTGCCTGTTCCTTTAGCGATTATATTCCAGTATGCACGTTGGTTATTCTGTTTTGCTGCTGTCTGGATATCGATCCAGTTTTTATCCTGTGTTTCTTTACGATTATTTCCTTTTTCTCTCCTACGCCGTTTTTTCAGGTTGTTAATTTCTAATTGTTTTGAGGCAGAGTATTGGAGGAATTGAGACCTTATTAATTTATTTAATTCCGTGGCATTAGTGTCTGGACTCCAACTTTTATTTTGGTTCACTCTTGGGCCCCGCTTTATTAGATTTTCTTGCAGAGATTTTACCAGGTTTTTGATGACTACTTCAAAGTTTGTTATCAGATTTGTAGAGTACGTTATCTGTAATGGGTGAGCCATCTCAATTTCATTAATAATTTTATTGAATGCCCTTGAATTCCACTGTATCTGTCCTTGGACCTGGTTCACCAAGACAGTACTCTGGAGATACATAATGTTACTTGAGGATGCAAGTTGTGTTTTCCATTCTGTAGCCAATTGAAGGATTGCATGATCACTTCCCGGTGCAAAATTAATTTTAAGGTATAAGACTGAACTGAACAGATCCAAGCTACAGATCATATAGTCCAAGGTTTAGGAGCTGGAGTTCCCTTGTCTTGTGAATGACGCCGGAATATCACCTTCAACGTTGCCGTTTAGTATTACTCCGTTTAGCAATGGAAGTGAGGCTAGCACGATTTTACCTCTTTTGTCAGCTTTGTTTTCTTTGGGGAATAGAGGGGTGGAAATTCCCAGGGCTTCTTCTTTTTCATAGTGTACCCATTTTTCGAGTAACTCGTTCGATATTTTTCCATTAAAGTCGCCTGTTATGAAGACTGACTGGTAGCCTTGTCCGTCTGTTACCTTTTCAATTTCCTCGAATATTTCTATGGCTAGTGCATCCATTTTTGACCTGGGGGAATATAGACATTAAAGATAAGAAGATCTTTCTGAGTTTCTAGTGAGTTGTTCCCAAATTTGCCCTTAATACATTGGAAGTTCTTTGAGTCTATGGGGATAATTGCTTGGTCCCACTTAAAATCTTTGTTGAGAAGAATTGCAATCCCACCTTTCGCATGTCCCCGTTCGACCTGCGCTGCAGGGATATCGTATACGAAGTAGTCTTGTTGGTCAAAAGTTGTTATTGACCAAGTTTCTTGTAGGGCCACTATCCCCGGTCGGTCTTCCAAAATTAAGGCTAATTTATCCTGTGTTTTTCCAGCGATGTTCCAGGAAAAGATGGTCAAACCTGCGTTAAAAAGGGCGTTTGATTTCCTTGCCCTGTTTGTTACCATTCAGATTCTCCGCAATCCATGCCCATGAGTATTCATTTGTTATTTCCCTCTTTGGTGGGTTTTTGCTCCAGGTTCTCCTTTCTCCATTCTTTATCGAAACAACTATATTTTCTTTAAGGAAATTTGGGGGATTATTTATGGCACTGTGGCCTCTAGCTTTTTTCATGTCTTAACATTTTCATTTCTTGCCTGCTCTAATCTCTCCACCCCATCTTTTGCTTTCAGTGCACCTGCTCAGCTGTCTTCATTCACACCCTCAAGCGCAAACATCACACTGACTCTCTTGGTGATTGCCACTAGGATGAGCACTACTGAAGATGTGCTGAAAGAATATACTTTTAATTATGAAAGTAGATGAATTCTTCAAACAAATATCCTGAATATAAAAATACTTGTAAGTAGTCCTTTTTACAAATAGTGTGAAAGCTGCCCACTGAAGTGACAGGTGGTTTGGATTCTATTAAAGGCTCAGAGCCAAATGTTATGTCTTGCACTACTTTTGTGAAATTTGGAGCAGCAAAGGAATAATGCATTGAAAACAAAATGCAAAACTGATGCCAATGTAGAACATATAAAATCCTAAGTCATTATGTCCTCACAGTGTGTCCCCAATTCCAGCACAGTGCTTCCGTTAATTAGCCCGGCAACACTCCACATATCCAATTTTTTGCAGGTCGGAAACATGACCAAACACAACAAAACAGTTAAAATAATGAACAAGCTGAAACATCAGGAGAGTCATAGAAGCACAAAAACACCATGCTTCTTCTAGAAATCAGCCAACAGCGGGTTAAGTTCAGCCCTAGAACCAGCAATCTCCAAGAAAGCCTCATATTTTATAAGTAATCAGAGTAAAAAAGAAGAAATAGAAAATCAGGGGTGAGGTGAGGGATAGTATTCACCTCCAAACCTTTAATAAAATGGTGATATTCCTAAGCAGGACAAGATAATCTAGATTTTATTAAGGACAAGGAGGCTAGTATTAGGCATTAATATTTTAATGCTGCATCTCACAGCAACTTTAAAGAGCAACAAACATTACTATTCTTATAGCATAACTTCTAGAACCAGAAAGTTTTTGTCTATATCCTCGTTCAGTTTCAACATTCCTTGTCTTTGAATGATTCAAGACACGTCTTCAACATATGTCATTCTCTACTCCAAACTTCTTGCTTGATCCTTCCGCAGTCTCCTCACTATGCAGCTGATGATAAACAAAATGTCATACAACATTTGCAAACCGCCAAAAACACCAATTTCAATTACAACAACACAAAAATTAAAGTTTTAACAGACCTATTGTTTTTTTTTTTCGTTTATGGCTTTTGAAGGGCGAGGTGGATGAGATAATGCTAGCTTGCACACCCTTATTAAAATTCACATGCTCTTGTCATGTTTTGTAGCATCAGTATTTTATGGCAAGACTGGGGGCTTTTTTGGGCATGTTCAAAGCTTCTTAAGAACATACTAGACGCATGATCTATAGGTTTCAAATAGAAACTTTGCAAACACCCTGGCATTTGCCCAATCTGCTGCTTTCAAAACATGTTCCAGTTTCTATCAAGACAAGTAACCCTTACTCTTCTTCACACCAACGTGATGAATGTGATCCAAACATAGACACATCCACATGAGACTCTTCATAACTTTCCTCATCCACCTGGATGTAGTTGCAGAAGAAACGCACTTAAACGGTCTTGAGTAGGGAAACAACAACAACACTGGTGATCTGAAATCCATCATCCTTACTCTGGAATGCACTGAATCACACACCATTCCTGTCGTTCTTCATAACATAGGGAAAAAGTAGATGCATTCATTGTCTTTGGTCTTTTCCTCACCTCAAAATTGGCTACACCTGGTACAAAAGGTCTTCCACTAGTCTACATGATGCATACATCTGGTACACTGTTGAACACGGTTGCCAATTTCTAGATTAAATGTTTAATGGATAAATATTTATTGCTTGGTCAGGACCTTAACAATTAAAACATTTTTCCACATTCCATGTACTACTATAACTCGCCGTTGAGGGTCTCTGAAAAATACCTTTCATTACTGTACGCTCCAAAGCCTCCCTAGCGGTCATTCTAGTTTCTCTCTTACAATGTCCTGCTGAAACTGGTAATCCCTTTTGTACTTATATTTTCAGTATGCGAACCTGTTAAGAAATACACCAACAACCCCAATCACTGGATCCACAACCCTTTCGATGCGCCAGTGACCCCAATCATTCCACACTCGTCTATACATCTTGCTTGTAACTTGTGCCCAAGAGTCTCTGATTAAATGTGATGCGTCTTCGGAAAGGTCCTTGACTCTTCTAGATTGCCTGATATCTTCCAAACAACCAATAAATGTCCTGTCGTTCCTATAAACCTATATAGGATCTGCGCGTTTAGACAACATAGTCTGTGGGATTGGTGTCCAGATTGATTCCAGACACCCCCACTGGGTATGTTCGCCTGTATACTAGCTAGCTCACAGTGCCACTGTAAACTCCTCTTACCAAAGAGAGAATAGTTATTGGCAACTATCGAACATGACAACTCTGTCCCATCAGGGATTGTGGAAACAGTGCAGTACTTTTCGCTCAGTCACTCGTGCTCACTTTGTCTCAGGGAGATACACAGAATAAACGGTGGGGACGTTTTCAATAAGTATTTATTGAACCAGCGTCATTCTAGTGTAAAATAGGTGTGCAGAAACAACCATAAGACAGAAACAGATATAAATTATTATAAGCACCAACAGAGTAAAAGGATGGTAGATTCCTACCATAGTGCTAAAATAATGAATACAGGCAGGTAAAAAATACATGACAGTAATAATGGGTACTCCTACGATGCAACCCTAACTAGATGTACCTACGTGTACCTAGCATAAATGTAGGTGTAGAGCCAAGAATCCCTCTAGGATAAAGGCAGGGGTGTGGAATTTAATAAAATATATCTACTTGTCCATGGGGCGGGTTGAATCCTAAATCTACTTGTCCTCTAACAAAATCCATTTGTCCCTTTGGTGCCATGTAGTGCAGTGACAAATTATGGCAGCAATCTCATTATATAAGAGCTCTGATATAGCCTCTCTGATTATACCAGGGCTCATACTATAGTAGCGTTTGAATACTTGCAGTCCCCCTATGTTGCCACGTTTCTGCAGATCTACATACTGGGGCTGAAGGTAGTGGTATGCAATAGTTCCAGGGTTAGAATGCCCTTTTGAGTTTGTGCAAACCTACTAACTTGCATGTTTTAAGGGTTTTAAACAACTCTTCTCTAATCTTGTCCCATACTGAGAAATGTTAGAAATTCACTCCTGACAATGGCAGACGTAAACCTTCTTCCAGAGTTGGGGGGAAGGGGGGGGGGGGAAGTGGTTGGAGGGAAAGTGAACTTGCAAACACTCAGATTTTCGCATGAGCAAATCTAGACATGCATATTTGCTCATGCTAAAATGCAGTTCACAAATATTTTCTAGGAGTGCTATTTCTTATCCTACTTCTGTAAATACTGGGGAATTCACAAAAGCTGAATAGCTGCACTTAATGCAAGGACATAAACTCTGGGTGCACTTTTGAGACTGTCTTTAATAATTGAGCCCCTAATTTGGTCTGGCGTTGACCATGACCTTTTGCGTTTATTAAAATTCTGTCTCTCTCTCTGTATCGGCTGGCTTCAGTCTGACTGACCCCATTCTGATCTTTCACAAGGAGCCTATCGGCACACAAAGTAGTTTTGTTCAGTGCCAGTAACTACTGTGGCAGTGTGTGCTTTCTGAGACCAAAATCTTTTTTGCTTCTGCCAATGTTTGTTATAATGGTGAGGGCCCGGCAGCTCCCACACTAATAAGATTTTACAAAAACCATGCCAAAACAAGTCACACATTGACAAAACTAAAAAGCTGACCACCAATTTCAGACCTACTGGCTTTGCCAATGCATGTTTATTTTTGTTTCCCATAATCTTATTGAAACTGGTTACACTGATTTTCCATTATTAATATTTTTGGGAAACACTAGCATGCATCAACACATGTTACTAAATGATGCTGCAAAGAAATGGTGCCTGAAATTTTACAGTAGTTTAGCACAAAAAAAAAATTCTTCCCTGCTTTCATTTTTTTTAGCAACATTTTATTTAGAAAGCAAAGCATCATCAAGCTTGCTTTTAAGCTCCGGCAAGTATTTGCATCAAATCAGAGAGCATTCTGCGAGCATTATACATAGCCTCATATTACTAAACTTTGAAAACGTGTGTACACATTTTTATACTGGAGCCACTGTCAGTAGTGCGTCAGAGCTTACAACATTTACTTAGAGCACTCACCCTAATAATAAAGGCTTTTAATTAATGAGCCATAAATACAAGTTTGAACATCATTAACATATGGCCAAAAATATTACCTTGACTGCAGACAGTGCCCTTCCCTGATCCATAATGTGGTATTGCAAACTGGCAGCCAAAGGGTTTGTGCTGCACGGGGTTGGGCCTACGTGTCCCAAGGACAAAATACACATGAAAACTTGTTGCCTGTGACCCCAAACAATATGTCCTGGGCGTCGGGCTATAGGAATTCCACATTCCTGATAAAGTCAACCCCATTACCTGAAGTGAGAGACTGTGGGACCCCGTCTTGGTCTCGAGATGGACACCCCGTGAGGGATGTCAGACCACTGCGAGCTGGAGTGTCTGCGTGCAGGAACCTCAGCGTCTTGTGTCAGCATGGAAGTCCTTTTTCTCCTCTCCCTGCCTCAGAAAAGGTATGGTGTTTATATACACAAAGTGGTACCCTCAGGCGATCTACCTTGCTGTGTCATGTCGGACTAGGATGACGGAAGGAATGACCCTTATACATAGTTATTATGCAGGAGATGGTAGTCCTGCTGAGATTCCAAGAATCCTCATGCATAATGAATGAGGCTAGTTTTCGGAGAAAACCCCACGTCATTAAAGCAGTACCGTAACTAGGTAAAAGATCAGTACCAAGAACCGTTATGTAGTGTAATGGCAGGGGAAATATAGGTGAAAGGTTTGGTTACTACTTGAGCCTATATCAGGGCACCTGTATGAAACAGAACACCCACTCCTCATCCGACTGGATTACATACTAAAATGCTAAATGTACTTCTAAAATATGCAGACAACTTAGAAGTCCGTAAAAAATGCTAAAATACTAGCATAAGCTGTAGAGGTCTATTAAAATATGTTCGTATATACGGTCCGAACAATTGAGTGCCTGAAAGCCATGCTGTTCAGCAAGAAAAGTGGTTTTTGTTTTAAAATTCCAAACTTGGTTGTTTTGAAAGGCCACATTTTTTCCCAACACACGATGAGCCAAATGTTTGTGTCCTATGTGGGAGACGCAACATCACTTGCTTGCAATCGCAGATGACGGTCCCTGCAACACCTCACAGATCAGGTCAATTGAGCACAGATGATCTTCTGTAGTGACCACAGCCGATGCCGGGGAAGCCTGTATGACATCCAAGGCCTGAGTGCTTGTAGAGGAGCCGATCTCCATTCCAACAGTAGCTGAAGCGTCCTGTGGTGGCTCTAAGAAAGCAGACATCAGCATGGGAACACGCTGAGGACACAGCAGTATATGGGACATTATCGGGTCCAGTAAAGCATCCACGTCCGGTGGCGCAACTGATGGAAGTGTTAGACAGAGATCCTACACGCATTCTTGCCGCATAACGGGCATCGGAGGACTAGCAAAACACAATCAATCCAGACTGGTTGAAACGATAGGAACCAAGACTCGCTTAGTTCTCGAAGGCGAGGTGTGCCCAGATGGAGTACCATGCGATCACGGTATCGGCGCACCCAAGAGCGTTTTTTTCATCTCCTTGGTGACTGGGACGTCCATTGCATAGCAGAAAAATTACAATTGGGATTCCTGCTATTAGTAACAGGATTAGCGGAAGTCCTCCAAAAATGCTTCGAATACAGAGTGTATGTAAGCTGGAATCACTCCGAAGACTGTCTGAAAGGTGCTTAACAGTCCAGAACCTATGATCTTAAATAGGTGTACTATACCCGTTGTATCAGACATGTTAAAGATGCGCTGTACCATTTCTGTGAAATGGAAAGGGCAGTTCCTTCGTACAAGTGCCTGTATCTCAGCTGAGGACCTTGCGACCTGAAGATCAAAAGTCTCTCAAGCAGCGGTTAAGGGCACGGTTTTCTGTAAAAACATGGCTTTCATTCGGCTCAGATTATTAAACCGTATAAAGGAAACATTCAACGAAGGCCTTAACGGTGTCCCCCTGACTGTGTGGGTCGGTAGATACAATACATGCATACAGCAAGTAACCCTGGAGCCTACAGTGACAAGATATGCGATGCCCAGAAGCATCCCACAACAACCTTGATCATTCAGCATCATAACTCCCATTTGAGAGCAACTTGAACACCGAATTATTCACGGCAGCCGGGGACCCTTTCAAATGACAGGATAAGTTTGCAACTGAACCGTTACAGGCCCCGTGAAGCATGATATCCTGGCATATGAGAGATCCACTTAAAGAGTTCTCGCAGTTTGTACAGCTGAGAAATACTTTCATGTCTCCACTCCTGCATCGAAATCTATACAGCAATTCCCAAGATTCCTTACCCATTGCTTCATATCTGCCTGCTGTTCTAGGCAATTCTGAAACTGGAAAGTTGTGACCGGTAACGATATATGGCCATGAATTAACCATTCTGTGGCTGGTGACTCTGCCTCAGTGAAAGGTAATTGGTCCAGTTTTTCAATACTCAGCATTGTATATTTTGCTCCTCTCTGTGCCATTGTTACTTGCTTCTTAGTTAGATTGTATGCAGAGAACAGGGACGTACTGTTGATAAATCGCCAAGGCACATAACTAGAATGCAATGATTGTAGCGTCCAGCTTAACAACATAATAGAACGTAGCTGAGACTGTCCGTGCTGTAGTATGGACAAATCCTATTCTAGTATATCTATAGCAGAAGATACAATGTTGCCCAGTGAATAACACCTGGATGTTAATGTGGTCATACCATTGTCAACCACCGCTAAGGCCTTTTCTAGGTTAATTCTATCAATTTCACGAAGTCTCTGCAGCTTCTTGTTGAGAGATTTTCCAAATTAAATTTTAAACAGCTTGTAAGAAACGTTTCTGACGTGGCTTTCTGGGACCCAATAAAAAGTCCCTCAAATCCATGTCTTCTGATAGTCAGGATAAGTGTTGTTTCACCTGGGATAGTGTTGAGGTTTTGAGCCAATCGAGGCATAACTTCCCAACACTGTATGATGTCACCACCCCAGATGTTCTCGTTGTACATAGCGTTGGTCCGGCCTATGGATACTAAACCCTTCGGTGGTACCCCTGAACCTTGACTGACACCAATTTGTGTCTGAGGGCCAAACTAACCATCCCTTCCAATCTGGGTCTGATGATTTGTATGAAACTGTAAGTATGATGTCATCTACAGTATCCTCACCATGTGTTGTAAAGTATTGCCACCACTCAAAGTGTGATGGTGAGGGAATCCGAGGTGTGTTCAAATCCTTGTTCTTGGCTAGTTTAAGACAGGAAGTCTGTTGCACAGTGTCGTTCAGAAATATGATCTAGTGTGGAATGAGGCACGCTCGAAATAGTGCTCTGTTCCCTGAACTTGCCATTCCTTTGAACCCCAGACTGATTTTATGTCTATAGTGTCTTTCCATACGTCGAAACCTTGCTCAGACAGTTGGGAAATAAAGGATGCAGAGTAGATCTGTTTGGTGTTTGTTAGCATATTTTTCCGTGCAGTTGTAGGTGCAACCTTGTAGTAAAATGCAGTCGGGTCAGAAGTGTTAAACCCTGAAAAATAAGAACTTCTGTGCGAACGTTCTTGAACTACCTTTTGGTGGTGTTGGGCTATGTTCCCATTGGTGGTATGTAAGAACATTATGTGGGATACTGGATTTATGTAAAAAGTGATGACCATAATGTTGGTAACAGTACATTGTGTCGTAATCAGTTGTGTCCTCTAACATTTCAATGCTTGAAAATGCAGCGGATTGTTCTAAATCAGACAACCTATTTTTTATAGTTCAAAATCCCAATTGTCGGAAAATGTACTGGAGGTAATGAAATCATTTAAAGAAATTTTAAATACATGAGGTATTTTCAAAAGTTCTTTAGGACCAAATACATCATATGAAACTCTGTCCCAAACTATACCATCAGGAATTGGAACAGCTGAAATGTTAACGAAGGACAGGTCTCTTTGTTCACGATGAGATGACGTATGAAGTATCAGGACCAAGTTCACATTTGATACTGCAGAGCGTTCTGGGAGATAATTTCCGTTCATGAGTAAGCAGAAGACAGTCACTAGGCCAATCCAGAATAGAATAAACAATATTCCAGTTATTATCCAGAGTTGTAGCCAAGGTGATACTAGGTAAGTCTTTTTCAGAAAAATGTAGAATTCATGAAGTTGTTGTTTACGGGAAACTTGAGCTGGGGTTGTTTCAGGTTCACTGGGATCAAGAGAAAAGGTATCAAAATCGATGAAGTTGCCAGATGCAGTTCGATCTATCTTTGGTATCTCAGCAGGTTTTGCTGAATTGGCAGACCTCTCTTGTAGAGGTATATTTATGTAGATATTGGTGGTAGGCCGAATTGATATTTGTCTTTCATTTGTTTTTTGATGTTCTGTTTCAACAGGAATGAGTTCCATTTCATCGTTGGTAAGTCCATTACGTTGTATTGGTGAGTCTTCAAATGTTATGAGTCTGTCTGAACTTCCTGTATGGTAGCGAGAGGAGAGCGTCGGCTACCCAGGAGCCCATGAGGCGTACTATTCAGTATCGGCCACATAGGGTGGTTTGATCAGCTCGATGGAGACAAATCTCTTTTCTTTTTTGCCGGCAAGAGGCGGAAGAAGTACTGGTCTTGTTCCTTCGATAGCCAGGACCGGTACATGCTTTCTGTATGATGGCCCAAATTCTTTCTTGTCCGCAATCTTTTCTCTGACCAGATCCCCGTCTTTTGGGATCCAGGCAGGTCTTGCTGTGACTGATTTGACTTCCCCAGTGGCGGTGCGTTTTACTTGCAGAATTCATTTAAATCCTGTAAAAACAGCCAAACTTTTATTGATATCTAATAGTTTTTCATCTGCCACTGTGCTTTCATAATTGAGATCAGGTACCCACATTCTCGTCCCAAATTGGATTTCGTAAGGAGTGACACCTCCTAGGGAACTTCTTGGCATATTGTTAAGAGCCCTCTGGACCCCGTATAAGTGATTGACCCAACTACCACCCGAACCTAATACCCTTGCTGTTAAAGATTGCTTTAAGTCCCGGTTTTTCCTCTCCATGACCGAATTTCACTCTGGATGGTACGGAGAGGAGTACCGCAGTGCAACACCCAAACTTCCCATGGCTTCCTTGTAAGCCCTAGAGCTAAACGCAGTGCCACGGTCAGAATGTAATGTGCCAACTGCGTATGTCCCTATGAAGACTCGCAAATCTTTTATAACAGTTCGAGCGTCAGCCGAGCGCTGAGGCCAAACCCACAGGAATCTAGAGCATGAATCCACTGCCACCAAGATATACTTGTAAGCCCCATCTGATTGTAGGGGGGGCCACAGTGGTCCAAATAGACTCAAGCGAGTGGTCTGTCTGATATCAATAGTGGTGTCTGCGCTGGACGTGCTACAGTGGAACCCTTCATTTGCTGACAGATGTCGCACTTTAAGACAAAATTCTTTGTTTAGTTAGTCCTGGCCACCAATAGCGTTGCTTCAGCAAAGAAACTGTCGCTGTAATTCGTGCGTGTGCAAAACCTAGACCCTTGTGTGAAGCTAGAATTAAACAATCTGCGATCCATGTTTGGTATTACTCTATCCCCCACTCCTGGAATTTGAGCATACGGAATGTTATTTGCATCTAACTTGTAGGAGTACTTGAGTGGAAAGCCTTTTGGCATGGCTGAGCTGTTTTTGCGTGAAGCATTGACAGCTACCATTATCTGTCCGTCTATTCTCGTGCTAGAACGAGTGATTGCAGCTACTGCAGCAGTGCCCCCTTTTGCGGCTTCATAAGCCAATGAATTCCCTTCAACGTGAACGCCATCACGTTGATGACTCAGCGTATCACGTGAGCTCTTGGTAGTTCGTTTTTCAACTCCGCTACCTGTTCCCATAGCAATTTAGGCTTGATTGTGCAACCTTTTGAGTCTTTAAACCCATTCTGACCGCAGTAGTGAAGATATTCATTGTATGACTGGACACAGTAAAATGAATCGCACACGATCAGTGTCGGGAATTCTCGATCCATATTTATAAGCGCCAGTAGCAGGGCTTTTAATTCTGCCAGCTGTGCCGTGCAGTCTCCTAGAGACTGTCTTCGTACTGCTAGGATGAAACTTGCTTTCCTGCATACGACACTTCACTATCGCACACGCGGCGCTGTATTGTTGTTTACTTCCTATGGCTGGCTGAGCAGATCTGTCAGTGTAAATAATATATTCATACTGATCTAGAGGCATTATTTCATTTGGGAGAGGATATTCTTGTTCGTATTGCAGGAATGCATGCGTTGTAAGTGTAGAGTCAAATTTGTAATCTACATCTGTTGCAGTGAGAGAATTAGCCCATTGTATCCATCTTGGATGTAAAGCTTTTGCATTTGGAACACTTGCTTTTGTGACCGCCTCGAAGGCCGTACCAGAGTTACGACAATTATTCGTTTCCCCTGAGCCAGTGCTCTTTCTCTCACTGCAGCAGTCTGTACTGCTGTCAGAATCTTTTCTGTGGAAGCAAAACGCATTTCTGCGTTTTTGTACAAGTGTGATTTATATGCTATAGGTACCATTTCGCCTTCATTGAAGGTTAGGTAAGTGTACCCAGATTGACCTGCTATAACGCGGATCACCAAATTTGTGGTGTTTACACGTGTGTGTAGGTGTTTGGAAGCTATCATGTTGGCTTGTAGGGAATGAAGGATATCTGTGTGTTCCTGTGTCCAATGCCTAACTGAAAAATCAGGTCTTATTAGGTCATAGAAAGGCTTTACTTTTTCTGCGTAATCTAAAATGTAAGTTCTGCCAAAATGTAAGAATCCCAATATGGATTGTAAGTTTTTCAACGATTTAGGAGGTTGGAGCAGCGCACACTTTTCTAAAAAGGTAGCTGCCAGGCTTTTCCCTTCACTTGAAAGCTCATATCCCAAAAATAAGACATTGAGATGGGCTATTTTTGATTTTTTTAAATTGAATTTGTAGCCTCTGAGGCGAACCCCAAAATTATGTTGCTCACCCTGGTCAAATGATCCATTAAATCATCATCCGTCAGATAAATATCATCTACATAAGACAATGCCTCTTCATCCAAATTCTGAAGTAACTCTGTTACCCTAGCTGAGATCAACCCAGGGCTATTCTTATACCCTTGGGGGAGTCGACAGAATTGACGATGAGAACCGAGCGCTGAGAATGCTGTTAAATATCTGCTTTTAGGCGCTATATTTTGGCAGAAAAATCCATTTGAGATATCTAGTGTCATTTTGTATTTTTTCCGCACAGTGTTATTCATTAATGCAGCACTGTGTGCATTCTGTACTGCAAATGTTTTAGTGCATGTGTTCAGATGTCTGTAGTCTAAAACTAGACTGTATGAATTATCGGGTTTCATTATAGGAAACAAAGGATTATTCATTGAAGAGGTGCAAGTTTCAATTACACCCTGGTATTCGAGTTGATCTAAGATCTCCCTGACCTGTTTTTTTGCATCTTGTTTTATTGTGTATTGTCTCTGTGGAGTTGGAGTAGTTTTTACTGGGATTTCATGGTGAGATGACTCCGCTTCCCACCCTACATTGTTGCGATATAATGCTGGAGCAAGTGCTACCGCCCACTACTGCGCGTATGAATGTTTTAAGTATAGAATGAGGTCGGAGAAAGCCGGTAAAATTGCAGTTTCTCCCTTTGGACACTGCATAACGATTTCAGGCGGCCAATCTATTTTTAGCCAAAAGGATGTCATGTCTATAAGTCAGGTTCTCCCAAAAGAGACCTTTAATTTTTCTGGGTTTGTCCCCCTCCATTTGGAGTGTTATTTCATGTAACCTATGTGGGAAATTTTACCCTCGTATCAGGTGTCTCCACCGTGATATGTTCATTCAACTCTGCTGTCACCAGAAATTCCTTCAGGTTCTGGCGAGCTATTGTTACTTCTGCTGTGCTGTCTAGCATTGTCAGAGCCCATTCCCCGTTCAGAAGTTGAGTCCTCAGAATTCTGGGCATGTCTAACTCTAGGACCTGCTACTTTCTTCTTTTTAAATTGAGGTTTTGATTTTGGTTTCTCTTCTTTTTTGGAAGTATAGCCTGAAGCGCGTTGTATGTCTCTGGACTTTGTACGCTCTTCTTGTCTTGTGTTCTGACCGTCCTTCCCTCTCTGAGTTTTTGATGAACCCTGAAAGGAACGAGAGGAACGTGTATCAGTACCCTGATACCTGTCAGGTTTTTTAATGTTATCACGATTCCTAAGGTTGTACCTCCTTTCGCATTGTTCCTGTTGAGGAGACCCACCTCTGGATTGTGACCCATTTTCTCTATTTTTTTGTTTTTTATTATTATCCTATTTCCTCTTACAAGAATCAGGTGCTTGCTTGGTGTTCTCTTTATCAGGACCACCCATGAGTTGAGGTTTTGTTGTTCTAGCTCCCAAACTATCTCTACCTAATTTGGCATGGGTATCTTTGATAATTTTAGGTAATTCACGCTCCTGTTGTAAAGGAGTGAAATCCCTCAGGCGTTGGCGTATTGCCACTGCTGCTGCCTCCCCTTTTATGTTTGCTAATATAATAGTTGATACCTGGGCAAAATTTCCTAACCATTTCATCCCTAAGTTCTGCTCCATACTCATTCTGTATTTGTCTCAATACATCTGGGATTACTGCTTTTAAAGGGATACCACGAGTTCTGGTATATATGGCAGCGAAAACTGTTCCCCAAGAGGTACAATCCTCTATCTGGGGAGCTATCCCCATTGGCAAGCAGATTGTTAGCATTCTGTGTTTTTCTTGAGGGCTTGTGTGTGGAAACACTGCCTCTAACTGTGTTATTTTCTGAGCTGTCCAAAATGGCATTTGCTCAAGTCTAGTGGGCATTTTACCAATAACTGCGTGTAGAGTTTGTGGAGTTATTTTAATTGTAGATCCCTGAATTTGTCCTGCTGGGGTAGCCGTTGCTGGCTGAAGTGTGAGTGTTCTCATCACAAACTGTGTCCGGTTTCTGTAAAGTTTTATTATTTCTTTATGAAGTGGACGTAAGTCTGCTACTGGCATTGTGTCAATGTCTGGATGCGGTGTGTAAGCCGCTAGGACTGGCCAAGTTGCTCCATATCTTCCGAGCGGACCGAGTCTCGCTTTTTCTTTTGTGTGTGGGAGGGTGCCTTTAAACCAGTTTATGTGCTCCTGGTAGGTGAGCGGAATATCAATGTCCTTATACGGACAGTATTCATCGGGTGTTTCATCTTCATTGTAAAAATGAAATGTATTTGTGCGTGCATCTGCTTGAGGGAATTTAACCAATCAATCAATCAGGGGAATTGTAAGCGCGCTACTCACCCGTGAGGGTCTCAAGGCGCTGAGGGGGGGTCTGCAGATCTGTTTAGCCGAAGAGCCAGGTCTTGAGAGTCTTCCTGAAGGTGTTCAGGGAGGGGGCGCGTCTGATGTCTGCCGGTAGCTCGTTCCAGGTCTTGGCTGCAATGTGAGAGAAGGATCTTCCGCCTGCTCTGGCTGTGTGGATGCGCGGGGTTTCGGCCAGTGCGAGGTTGGAAGATCGGAGGTTTCTTTTGGGTACGTGGAAGTTGATTCTGTCGTTGAGGTATTTGGGTCCGTTGTTGTGTAGGCATTTGTAGGCGTGAGTGAGGATTTTGAAGGCGACTCTTCTCTCCACGGGGAGCCAGTGGAGTCTTCGTAGGTGTTGGCTGATGTGTTCGTGCCGGGGGATGCCGAGGACGAGTCTGGCGGCGGTGTTCTGTATTGTCTGGAGTTTGCGGAGTAGGGACTTGTTGATGCCGGCGTAGAGTGCGTTTCCATAGTCCAGTCTGCTGGTGATGAGTGCGTGGGTGACTGTCTTCCTTGACTCAGGGGGGATCCATTTGAAGGTCTTGCGGAGGGTGTTGAAGCAGCTGGAGGTGACGGCGTTGACCTGTCGGTTCATGGTGAGTGATGAGTCGAGTACGATGCCGAGGTTTTTGGTGTGGTCTGAGGGGGTAGGTGGGCTTCCGAGGGCGGTCGGCCACCAGGTGTTGTCCCATGCTGAAGGGGTGGTTCCAAGGACGAGGACTTCTGTCTTCTCGGCGTTGAGCTTCAGGCAGCTGTTGGTCATCCAGACTTTGACGTCTTGCATTCCTTTCTGGAAGTTGAGTTTGACGGTGGTGGGGTGGGGTGGTGGTGGTGAGGGAGAGGATGAGCTGGGTGTCGTCGGCGTAGGATACGATGTTGAGGCCGTGTTGTCAGACGTTGGCTGCGAGGGGGGCCATGTAGATGTTGAAGAGGGTCGGGCTCAGTGATGACCCCTGTGGGACTCCGCAGGTGATTTTCGTGGGATTGGAGAGGAAGGGTGGTAGTCTGATTCTTTGGCTTCTTCCGGTGAGGAACGATCGGATCCATGAATAGAATACCTCTGTTCTATATGATTCGTGTGCCTCAATCATGAAATTTACTGTCCCACCACTAGCTGTGACTCCATAGTTGCTAGTTTTAAAGTAAGGGCAGTTCTGACATTTTCTGAAATGTTTATTTCACCATCTTGTTCTTCCTCCCTTGCTGCAGTCGCACGTTGTGTTGGCGCAGTGGCATCTTCGTCAGCCATTATTGAAAAAGAAGAAGTTTCAAGGAAACTGAGAAGGTTTTATGCACAACAGGGAACTATTTGTCCTTCAAGCTTGATAAACCTACAGCCAATACATAGGATATGACTTCTCAGCTGTGGCGGATTGTTCCCTTTCCCACTCCAGACGTGTCTAGGAAAATGTGAGTAGGGGTCTCTGAGAATAGCACGACTGAACTACTCAGATTTGACCGTTAAATAAGTACCAAACCAACATTGGCGGCACCATGTTGTGTCGTTCCAATAAATCTATATAGGATCTTCTCGTTTAGACAACATAGACTGTGGGAATGGTGTCCAGACTGATTCCAGACACCCCCACCGGGTATGTTAGCCTGTATACCAGCTAGCTCACAGTGCCACTGTAAACTCCTCTTACCAAGGAGAGAATAGTTCTTGGCAACTATCGAACATGACAACGCTGTCCCATCAGGGATCGTGGAAACAGTGCAGTTCTTTTCACTCAGTCACTCGTGCTCACTTTGTCTCAGAGAGACACACAGAATAAACGGTGGGGACGTTTTCAATAAGTATTTATTGAACCAGCGTCTTTCTAGTGTAAAATAGGTGTGCTGAAACCACCATAAGACAGAAACCGATACAAATGATTATAAGCACCAACAAAGTAAAAGGATGGTAGATTCCTACCATAGAGCTAAAACAATGAATACAGGCAGGTATAAAAATACATGACAGTAATAATGCGTACTCCTACGATGCAACCCTAACTAGATGTACCTTCGTGTACCTAGCATGTATGTAGGTGTAGCGCCAAGAATCCCTCTAGGATGAAGTCAACCCCATTACCTGAAGTGAGAGACTGTGGGACCCAGTCTTGGTCTTCTGATGGACACCCCGCGAGGGATGTCAGACCACTGCGAGCTGGAGTGTCTGCGTGCAGGAACCTCAGCGTCTTGCGTCGGTGTGTCAGCTTGGAAGTCCTTTTTCCTCCTCTCCCTGCCTCAACAAAGATATGGTGTTTTATATACCCAAAGTTGTACCCTCAGGTGATCTACCTAGCTGTGTCATGTCGGACTAGGATGACGGAAGGAATGACCCTTATACATAGTTATTATGCAGGAGATGGTAGTCCTGCTGAGATTCCAAGAATACTCATGCATAATGAATGAGGCTAGTTTTCAGAGAAAACCCCACGTCATTTAATCAGTACCATAACTAGGTAAAAGATCAGTACCAAGAACCGTTATGTAGTGTAATGGCATGGGAAATATTGGTGAAAGGTTTGGTTACTACCTGAGCCTATATTTGGGCATCTGTATGAAACATAACAGTCCCTCTCCTTCTGCACCTATAAAAAGGTTACCTTGTGCGTGAATCAGATATGGTTCCCCCATAGCAGTTCCAATACCCCAGGAAACTAAGGCTGTGCTACCAAGTACAATGTCAACAAACAATATGACACCTTTCTCCTCACATCAGCAGAACTCTATCATGAATGGAAGAAATACATAACCTTTCATCCCTTTCCAGTTCTACTGAAATGCATTGCCTTTAGATCAGACCTCTACAACAGAAGTACTTCTGACCCTGAGTTGTCCACCTTGACGCAAACATATCCACCTCTAACAGACCCATTTTTTCTTTAATTTTCTGTTATACAAGCAGATTTATCATCCAACCACTGTAATCTTGAATTCAAATTTGTCGCATGAATCTTTCGTGCTAGTTGTTACTGTGCCCATAACTATATCCTGTGGTCCAGACAAAATTCCTCCCTAGCTGTCATTCTCTCTTACAATGTTGTGGTAATGAAGTTCAGGTAGCAGAGATGTAGTTTAAGATGATTTATTTAGTCTCAGTTGCAGGTTGGTAAATCCATGTACAGCAGCCCCACCAGGAGCAGCCTGCCTGCTGCTCGGCCCATACTCCAACTGTCACACCTCACCACATAGGCACCCAAACATTCCATTCATCATCACCACACCAACATTCCACACAGCACATTCACACTGGCTGAGCAGCAAAGGATAAAGCAACAGGGGAGAAGCATAAATACAAATACAAGATACTAGATACTAGATAGTCCTGCTGAAACTGCTAATCATTTTGTAACTTAAATTTTCAGTAAGCAAAACTGTTAAGAAATGCACCAACAAACCCGATCACTGGATCCACAACCCTTTCGATGCACCAGTGAACCCAATTGTTCCAAACTCGTCTATACATCTTGCTTATACTTTGTGCCCAAGAGTTTCTGAATAAATGTGATGCACCTGCGGAAAGGTCCTTGACTCCTCTAGACAGCCTGATATCTTCCAAACAAGACAGTTCAGATTGTGTTTTCAACCAATAGATGTCCCTCTCCTTCTGCACCTATCAAAAGGTTGCCATGTGCGTGAATCTGATAAGGTTCCCCCATAGCCGTTCGACTACACAGGATATTAAGGCTGTGCTAGCAAGTGCAATGTCAACAAACAATATGACACCTCTTTTTCCTCACATCAGCAGAACTCTCTGTTATCATGTATGGCAGAAATGCAAAACCCTTCATCCCTTTCTAGTTTTGCTGAAATGCATTGCCTTTAGATCAGACCTCTACAACAGAGGTACTTCTGACCCTGAATCGTCCACCTTGACGCAAACATATCCACCTCTACCAGACCGATTGCTTCTTTAATTTTCTATAAAACAAGCAGATTTGTCATCCAATCGCTGTAATCTTGAATTCAAATCTGCCACATGACCCTTTTGTGCTATTAGTTACTGTGCCCTTAACTATATCTGGTGCTCCAGACAAAATTCCCATAACTCCACTAGTTCTGTCAACGTCCTTGACCTCTCCCATCCTAAACCATTTATATTTTCAACAGCTGTAATATTGTCCATTCTCCAAAGGTGTGGGCATCTCTCGAACCTTGTCCGCAAACTCCTTAGAGCAAATAAACCCACTCATCTCCAAATCATTGATCTGCATTGTTCTCTCTTCTCTGTTCAGCTTACCATCTGTGTCTTCCAGCCACATTTGGGAATCCTCCTATGTAAACCTGTATGATTCTATTACAAATTCTTAACTCACTCAAAAATTGCACATACACTGAAGTTCCTCTCTCCCATCCCAGTGAATATTATCTTGTCTGCATACTACAAACCTCTCCGAGGTCCTTACAGTTTCAACTGCTACAAAGCTATGTAATGTAATGACCAGGAAAAGACTGCCTTAATTGATGAAGATAAGAGGTCTAACTTCCGAATCAAAAGCCTTAAATCTGCAAACTCTTTTTTCAGCATGCTTTATATCTCTGGCTTCATTGAAACCTTCCTGATGGAAGCTGTAAAACTGCATTCACTATATCTACTTGAAAAGCTAGAAGTTCCCCAATTTGCTTTGGCTCCAAACACCCTTCTCCCTCCAGAAATTCAAAGGTGCCAACAAATGCTCTAAAGGCATGCTCATAAACTGGAAAAGTCGGCCTGACCAACTGAACTGGAGCTATCCTTGACTCTCCTCTGGTAATGGAAATGTTAAACATATATCCTTTAAGTCTAACTTTACCAACCAATCCACCAGAAATTCACACTTGCATACTTCTATTTTTTCCAAAACTGATAACTGCACCATTCTCCAGCATCTTATTTACTTCCTGATCCACAAGCGTCATTTGATCCTCTGAAAGATCTATTAATATTGTTTCTTTCCTTTAAACTGATAGCTCAACACATTCCATACTGAAGCCTAATAGTGTCTGTAACACACATCTGTCTGACTTTATTGCACTCCAAGCTTAAGTCTCTGCTTTCATTTGCATCAGCCAGTTCCTTCAAGCATAAGTAAATGTTAAACAATGAGGCGCCTGTCAGAACCAATGTTGCGTCAATCATCTCCCAGCATAACCTTAAACCACCATCTTTTTAAAAACCAATCTTTATTTGTAATTTTAGCTGTTTAACAAACAAACAACAGCATGACCATTGTATGCTTCCCCATGAGTATCGGAACATTGTACGATACAATACAATAATACATGCATCAGTGGCAAACAGAATGATATATTCTGCCTCGTCCTTGTCTGAAAGCCACTCTCCCCCAGTCCTGCCCATCCGAAGTGTCCATTCTCAGCCAGGAAGAGCTGTCCCTCCACCCCGCCCCACAACACTTGTTTACGCTAGACAGGGCATCATCATTTATCAATCAGCAGCCATACAAGATTTGGAGGCTCCTTGCCATGTCATCCCCATCACGTTAACCCAGCAAGAAGGTCTAGAGCATGGTTGCCCAGCACTCCACATCCCTCTCCACCCCCTTATGTCTTTGTGTTCATTTCATTCACACTTCATCCACCAGTGCCCACTCCTCTGTCACAGTGCCACCTGGGGCCAGTCGTAGACCTCCACAGTATTGCTATGCAGCGCTTGGTTAGTAGTAAGCCCAAGGTTTCACATTCATTCTGCAATTTGCTGTGTGTGACTTGGAATCTATGCCCAATTGGCAGGGCCGTATGGTTGTCGTATGTCGCTACCCTCTAGTCCTTTTTAAGCTTTACTCTTCACTTAACACTGCACACAGACCCGCACACACCTTAGGGCTAGCTCTATAAAAGATCTCCGATAAAGTGACCCTTCGGGGGACCCGTAGGGCATTGCAGCGCTGGCCCAACGAGGAGCATCACCCGGTGATGAAGCATGACATCCTTTGGAGCCATAATTCGGAGTCAACGTCACCCCATGGCTTAACATTGAATAGACTGACCCTGGCTCTGAACTCTTCATCGTAGCTTAGCCAAGCATAACCTCCAAAATGCATTTGTGCTTTATGAATCATGTCTATGTATTTAAACATTGCCACTGCTCTATCCTGATGTCTCTCACAATAAATGCGTGCATAAATTAATAATGCAGATGTCCGATTTTCTATGGTTTGGGGGACTCTAGGCCTTTTTGCTAATTCCCACTCTTCTTCCTTTGAACCTTCTTTTGCTTGAATATCCCTAAGCAATAACTTAAATACTTCGACAAACTCATGTCTCCATATTCTATTGTTTGTTTTCTCTGATAAATGAGAACCCAAAGGCATTGCAATACCCATATATGGTAACTTCTTATGTATATTCTTATCCTCCTCCTCAGCATCTCTGTTTTCACTCTGTCTTTTTTATCATCATCATCCCTTTGTGTCTGTTTAGCACAAGTTAATTTTCCTGGGTCCTTTTCCTTAGCTTTGTCTTGATGGTCATCAGCCATATTTACTTCCCCTCTTGTATCGGTACCACAGTCCTTTACCAGCTTACCCTAACCCACTCCAATAGATTTTGTTTTATTTGTACTAAAATTGTCTGAGTTCTCCCATGCTGCCCACCACGATGCCTTACCTTTTGTCAATTGTGATGACCTGTTTTGGAATTCCTTAGCATTGCAGGTCTCTTGCTTGGGATACTGTCCATCTTGATCAATTGCTCGGTCCGCTCGTGATTTCTGCAATATACTAAGAACACTTGTTTGGCCTGTTATTCCCCTCTGAGCCCCGTTCTTTTCCATCATTCGAACATACCTTTCTCACTTTCACCACACTCCCTATCTCTCAACTCTCCCTCCTCTAGCTCCTCACTATCATCCTCATAATCCAAAATCTGCTCATACTCCGTTTGACAATCATTGCCACTTACAGCTGGTCGTTCACCATCACCCACTCCACTGTCATACAACCTCCATTTTGATGTAGACATTTGTTTAAACTGCTCCCTCGGTGAAGGAATATCTGTTACTGACCTTCTTTTGTCTTCGGACCAACGTATAAAGCCGCTTCATGCTCTGTTGGTAACCGTCTTGCTCTGCCCGATTCTTCCATTTTTCTTACTGTGGGTCTCTTCTGCAAGCTGCACTGACCTGATTGCGCAGCTGTGCCAAGGACCCTAACTGTATTGTCACCCCTATCCTTTGGTAATACCATATCTGAATGCTCCACCCACACCCACTGACCTGTATTAAAACCCACTTCTTCCTTGTCTAATCCTAAAATTGGCTGTTTTTCAACGTTTAAATCTGAAGAAACACTAAACTTCTCACCACACCTCTTATTATTCTGGTAAGCCTGATTTTCCATATCCAAATTCTTAAAATCAAAGCACTACCAGACTTCAGGCTTTGTTTTAACAATGACTTTTTACATGGTGCCTTGACCTTGTAACACTTCAAAAATCCAAGGCTTCAACAAAAACATTTCCTATAACACCTGTGAACTCTGATGCGACCGCATTGTCCTCTGTCAATTAATTATTCAAAACGTCCACCCCACGTGAGACCTGTAGCATTGCTTTGGAAGGGGTGACAGACTCCCACTCCCTTACCAATGGTCCCTTCTCCTCCCAGCCTATCTAAGGACCGCCAAATGGGGAAGCGAAACGCATAACTCTTCTTTCAGTTTCGCTGCTGCCATATGAGCAATGCACGGGCATTTCCTCAAATTCCCCTCTGCCGCCTGGAACAATGTTGTCAACCTGCCTGTGAGAAAGGGGGCCCGCCTCCACGAATGAACAGACAGGTACTGTTACAGCCACACCCTTTGAACTCTTCCTACGTTCGTGGGTGGCTGACGACACTGGTCCTCTCTTAGGGCTCCTCCTTTTTGACTCGTCACTCCTCCCACAGCCCGCTTCCTGCGCGAGCAAGGAATAGCACGACTTTGCTGCTCTGCGCTCTCTGCTAAGTAAACTTCCTTTTTTTCGACCACAACATTTGAAAGCTGTCCCGAATGTATAACCGGCACATGCTGTTTACCAGGTAAATGTTTAACTTTTTGCTTCATGCTCGGATTTTACTTTTGATTTACCAGTTTCTGGCAAACGCACAGCTTCAGCTGCCGCAACTCTGACAGCCGCTCTCCTTTTAGGGCATTCCAAACCCACCCAAGCCTCACCCGGTAAGCCTGGCTTCAGTAGGTCCTCCCTGCCTGCCTCACATAATACCCTTATTGCATTGCGAATATCTTCGTTCCCTGCCATCACTAAGACCCGATAAAAAGTCTGTTTATCAAAAAACCCTGAACCTTACCTGACTAACAAATATACCTGTCACCTAAATTCCTTAACCACCCTTGCCACTGCCCTATTTAACCTAAAACTAAGCCCCGCCCACACTACCTACCTATACCTATCCTAATTCTTAGCCCCTTTTATCGTGCGAAGACACCCAGGGGGAGACCGGCTCGTGCCTCGCTCCCCCTGGCTCCCCGCTTTCTGCATCTGTCAATGGGGATAGTCGATCGTCATTCCACTCACCTTGCGCCCGCAGTGGAGCCAGTGTTCTCAGTCTTCGGTGCCGTATAGATCCGGGACACAAGTTAAACCACCATCTTTATTTTTTTCATTACGTGGAATTGTTAAAGTGATCAATTGGATTGAATGAAGTAGCTGAAAGTCATAAATTAAAGGACTGTGATAACTGAAAATGCGCCAGCTGCAGTTTTGCCGACTTTACCACTGTGCCAGCGAGAGTGGGGACTCCAAACCCCAGCAGCCACTGCTCCCAGGAGGGAGGGGATTCCACAGCGCTGAAAAGCGCCAACGAACAGCCGCGGCGCGGGACGCGCCAGCCGCAGTATTGCCGACTTCACCACTGTGCCAGCGAGAGTGGGGACTCCAAACCCAAGCAGCCACTGCTCCCAGGAGGGAGGGGATTCCACAGCGCCGAAAAGCGCCAATGAACAGCCGCGGCGTGGGCCGCGCCCGGGCGAAGGGCGGGCCCGTCCTTGCCCGTCGTCGCCAGGAAGAGGCAGGGCCACCCCCCTTGATTCTGATCCACGGCGTACTTTGTAGGACTAACTGTGAGTTATCTATTGCTTATCGCTTTTGTTTTTGAACGAGCTTCCCCAACCCAATTCAATCAACCCAGTCCGCACAAAGCAAGTTTGGCTTTTAACCCAAAGGCTTAAGGCTAAGGCCCTGTCCGAACTGAATGACTTTGAACTTAAATCTTCACATATATTTCTAGTAGGTTCTCGCCCTCATACGGGTTGTTTTATGTTTAAGTTGGTGCTGTTTTTTAACACGGTTGTTTTCCTTATTTCATATTACCGGAGTAATTTTTTTTTTTTTATTGGTGTATAGTGTGTGTGTTAGACCTGGCATCATTGGCGCGGGTCTCCCTTCCTCTTTTCGCTTCTGACCTTTTATGTTGGTTGGATTTAGATGCTCTGGGCGCTGTGCCACTGCCAATCAGTGACACAGCGCGAATGCTCCCTGTGTAAAGATAACTGTATGAATTGGGATAACCATAATTGGCTCGTTTGGTTTACCTGTCAGCCCCTAGTATCAGTGCACTGTGTGTGCCCAGGGCTGGTAGACCAAATACTGCTGGTGGGCCTGCAGCGCTGATTTGCGCTACCCACCGAAGCAGCTTTCAAAGTATGTCTGTGTAGCATGTTCTAATAGCGAGTTACCCTCCGTTTCCCTGTTTACTAGTGTGAGGCTATCCGTTCTCATAGGCCAGAATGGGCAGGCTGAGCATTACATGCCCTAATCCTACCTGCCCCCAGGAACCTGATAGGAACGTCGAATTTGATATGTTTAAGCTCAGAACATTGAGACACATCTTTTAGTAAGGATTATTAGTGTAGCCCGTGTTCGAAAATGCCTCTACGAGAAACGAGGTATTTTCTGGCCTAAGCTTTCCTGTAGGCTTTGCTAGCGTGTGTATTGGCTGTCTGGTTTTGGAGCAGCAGGGCCAGCTGGGTCAGACCTGGCTGGAGAGAGAGATCGGCATTTAGAGTAGGGTGAGGGGTGACTCTTTGATCTGAGCAGGGCCGTGCCTGGCAAGGTGAATGATGGCTCCACCTCCCACTGGGCGTCTGATAGCAGACCCCCAGATTCTCAAAGGGCAGGATGTCGCCTCGTAAACCAAGTGCTCCCTGACCCCACCGAACTGGTTCTGGCTGGATGCAGTGATTTGTGACTGCAAAGAACAAAGACTTTTTAGGTATAAAATGCTGCGCTGAAACCTTTTTCAAGTGTGTTCCTTCTGGTTGTCAAGACGAAACTCTGTCCGAGCGGACAGAGGAAAGGACTTTGAAACTTTCACCAAGCTTGCTGAAGAAACTACCCGAGGGCCTCAATTGAGAGCGCCTCCTGCTGAAGTCTCAGGGACATCAGACTTCACCCTGTCAGCCGCCTGAATTCCTGCGCTAGGGATTCTACTTGCAGGTGAGGCCTCCGTCGAGTAATCCGGAACCTCTAGTTCTACTGTGAGGAACGCAGACTGTTAACCCTTGTTAACTCTGTGTGTGGGCCGCCGCAGCTAAGAGAGCTGCCGCCGCTGAGCGCCCACCTTAATTTGAATCTTCTGAACCTTCACAGAACCTGTGTGGGCCGCCGCAGCTAAGAGAGCTGCCGCCGCTGAGCGCCCGCCTTAATTTGAATCTTCAGAACCTTCGCTGAATCTGTGGGGGCCGCCGCAGCTAAGAGAGCTGCCGCCGCTGAGCGCCCGCCTTAATTTGAATCTTCAGAACCTTCGCTGAATCTGTGTGGGCCGCCGCAGCTAAGAGAGCTGTTGCCGCTGAGTGCCCGCACTTGTGTCAGCTGTGCATCATCGTGATTTGTCCTGTGGGCCGCCGCAGCTAAGAGCTGTTGCCGCCGAGTGCCCGCACTTGTGTCAGCTGTGCATCATCGTGATTTGTCCTGTGGACCGCCGCAGCTGTGAGAGAGCTGTTGCCGCTGAGTGCCCACACCTGTGCTAACTTTGCATCATCGTGATTTGTCCTGTGAGCCGCCGCAGCTGAGAGAGCTGCGGCCGCTGAGGGTTCTCACCATGGCTAACTGTGCATCATTGTGATTTGTCCTGTGGGCCGCCGCAGCTAAGAGAGAGCTGCTGCCGCCGAGTGCTCGCACATTTGCCAACTTCGCACCATTGTGATTTGTCCTGTGGGCCGCCGCAGTTAAGAGAAAGCTGCTGACGCTGAGTGCCCGCATCTTTGCCAACGCTGCATCATCGTGAATCGCCCTGTGGGCCGCCGCAGCTAGGAGAGAGCTGCTGTCGCTGTGCGCCCACCACGGAGCTGCACGACGAGAGTCATCGCCACCACCAGCCCGGGCCGCCGCAGCCGCGTGCTGCTGCCGCTGGGAACCCGCCTGTCACCGTCTCCGCTTCTTCGAGAAGCTACGTGCTGTGTCCCCGTCCAACGGCAGGTATCTGGTGCGCAACGGGTCGCGTAGACCCAGGCCTTGAACTCAGTCAGTGCCACGTTCTGGTGAATACGTTATTGCCTTTTTAAAGTCCCTACTGATTTACGTGCATTGTGACTGGTTAAAACGCTTTTGAGAGTCTCGTACTAAACCTTAGATAAAGATACTATTTTTCTATACCTCCTTGAGTTGTGTCCTTTTGTGGTGTCGTTACTGCCTTATTGTGCATGGTCATAAATGCTTCACACACTGCCTCTGAGATAGGCCTAACTGCTCGTGCTACGTTACCACAGGGTTGAGCAGGGGTTATCAAAGGGGGTAGCCCACTTGCCCTGACTTAGGAAGAAGGGTCCCTATTTGGGCATTGGCGCCAGCCATGGCCAACTAGAGACCCCCATTTCTAACAGTGTGTGACACCGGTCTTGTAAGCCTGGGGGGGCAGGGGAGACGGGGAGGTGCGAGAAATTGGTGATCTGCGATTAGCGAGTAATTAGTGCTTTTTCCCCTACTCGTCCCAGGTCCTAAACCTCACCATGGGGAAAAGGAAGTCGAGGGAGCATGACCAAGGGGAAGAAGGGGTTCGGTCTAAAGTTAGCAAAGTCAAGCAAGTGCGCAAATCCGTTGGTGGAAATTGCGTCCTTGACCGTATATATGATCTCCTCATAGAGTGTGAGGATATTCTAATAGCATCTGATGGTGTGCCGGTGATTGCGCACTCCTCTAGTACTTCCAACCCCAATAGTAGCCTAAAGCCCAGTCAGCCGAAACGGATACCAACAATGTTCAAAAAACCAAAAACACGTAGTACAAAAAATTGTCCCCCTAATCACGCAGTAGAGTACCAAACCCCCATAACCAATCATGAAACTGAAACAATGGAGGCCAGTTCTCCTGTCCTCCCCACGGGAAATGTAGCTCGGATTTGGCCAATATGAGTTCAATAACTGATCTCACCCTCTCCAACAGGTTCCTCCCACTCCAGGAACTATCCCCTGCACCAGTGATAGAGGTGATGGGTGAGCCTACCACTTTGGTTGGTACAGGAACGGAATTGGAAGTTACTAGAGATCCTCTAAGGCCTTTAGTGTCACAATTAAGTGAGTTTACTGATGTGTCCTCAAATGAAAATCTTCCTATCGACCAGGCACTGCTGGGGCAGGCCATTACAAAGATTATATTAGGTCTGAGGTAGACTCCTTAAAAGAGCTGTACTGGACTTAACGGAGCATATTAAGGTGCCTTAGATATACAACTATCTAAACAATCTCTTACTAAATCACTGAACGAAGCGAACACCGGTGACAGCCCAACTGGTACTTCTTCTGCCTTGGCTGTGCATACTACTCGCAGGAATACTTATGATCCCCACTCTAGGAACCATATAAGCTACGCCAACATTGCTAGTCGTCCACCATCAGACCCTTCCCCACGCTTTATTCCCCCTTTACTCTCTCCCATTGCAGAACGCTTCAATCAGCATTTCAATACCAGGCGAGACAAACCCAAAGGGCCCCCCAAAAGTCTTTATATGATCAATGTACCTAAGGTATCACCCCATGGGAGGCACGAAATGGAGGATTCATTGATCAGCAAAAGCATACATTGGATTCGTCATGTGAGAGGGTGTCGATCAGTAATCAGAGAGTACATTCTTGGGGCAAAGAGGATTACTGGAACTAACATCCAGATGGATTGTATTGAGTTGCTCCTAGTAGATGCAAACCTGGCCCATAATTTAATAGCATTGGAGACCAGGACAAATTCATCATCCTACACAGGAGTACAATTGAAATACAGTCCATCTTTGCGACCACTGTCGAAATTAAGCCATTTTTGGCCACCCGAGCATGTTCATGATTCCAACCTTGATGCAAATGATTGACTCGAACAACCAACTACTTTGATAGGCCATATAACCTATTCTTGTGATTATAATGGCCATTTTACTAAAACGAGCAATCTAGTTGCCCCAATTTCAACACTAGCTCCGATTGCCCACCCTATAGTGCCCTCGCAGCTTAGGTCTACTGTTCTTGAGTCCAATGAGGGAGGATCTCCCTTGGCATTGCAGTTGGAGACCACTGATGCTGAGCATGAAGTAGTCCCAAATCCTTTCCAACTTGAAAACCAAGCAAATTTGAAAAAGCTCACTTTATTATCTTGGAATGTGGCTGGGTAAAGTCAAAACTCATGCTTGCCCACTGGTTACAATATGTGGGAATGTATGATATTTGCATTTTCCAAAACATGGTCCCTAACCCCATTTTTCTTCCAGGGTTCATTACCTTTCACCGTCCTGCAACTAAAAATAAGCCAGGCCGTCTTGTGGGGGGCTTATTGATTCTCATTAAAATAGAGCTCCACACGTCTGTTAAAGAGCTCAAGACCAATAGTCCAGATATATTAGCGGTCCACATAAGGGGCGAAGACGGGACAGGGGTGGATCTGTTTAACATTTATGCTAGAGGGACAAAAGTGGGTGTGGTATCATCTACTCTCATGGAATTAGAGAGCCTCCTTGATGTGAGAGACACCCGGTCTGCTTTAAAACTCGCTGGTGACTTTAATGATACCTTTGAACCTCTAGGGCGGGGGGACTTGTGTGAAAGTAGGGAGGAGGAGGAGATTTGGCACATCCCCCCGCCCCCTCAATCTTCCCCCTATCAATAAATGGTCACAAATGGCATTACAACTTAATGCATTATCTCTCGAATTTGGACTGAGGGCTACAAATGGCTGCACTAATTCAGATAAATCCGGAGCCAACACCTTTAATCGGTCCACTAGCTTGAGTCGTATAGATTATTTTTTAATAGACCTGAAATTGTGGCCGAAAGTAATTGATATGGTTGTTGGGACCACCATAGATAGTGACCACAACCCGCTTGAGCTCATTTTAAATCCTCTGTGGGCTAACTGTATAAATCCCCCATACACTATCTTGACAACTAGGGAGATCTGTCCCTCAAATGATGGTAGACGCCTAAAATGGGCACGTGTTGCAATGGATGAGAATAAGCTAGAACTAATTAACACTGATTTGGAGATGAATACCAGCCAGATGCTTAGTCTGCTAGATCCGCAGGGGGATCTGTCTAAAATTGCTGATTGCCATACAAGCGTCTTCAATCAATTAGCCTGTTATTTTAAAGCACCGTCCCCAGCACAGGAAGGGACCAAAAATTTTAAGAAACAGTTTACTTGGTTTAATAAGGATTGCAGGAAGCTTAGAAATATATTGGCTATTGCAATACGGGCAAATGATGTGGCTGTAGTAAGGGAAACTAGGAGATTATACAAGAGAGCATTGATTGCAGCTAAGAAAGAATGGGAAATAGAGCGCTGGGCGCTGATTAGTGATGCCTGTCTTAAAAATGATACTCAACGCTTTTGGCTTTTAATAACAAGGGGGATGGAGAAAGACCTTCTGTCCCAGAAAATAACATTGCCATTGAAGCTTGGCATCAACACTTTTCCTCGTTATATACAGGAGAGCCTAATCAAGATAGTGAAATCTCGGGAGATGAATATAATAGCATTCAGTCTGAGTTTTTACCCTAGCGGAAATAAACTCCAGTATTAGTTCATTTGTTGGGGCCAAAGCCCCAGGCCCAGATGCTATCCCTGGGGATCTATTCCTTGCCAACACAGATAATTGGTCGACTTATATTTTAGCCTTGGCCAATGGAATTGCCGCCGGAGGGGATTACTTGGAGGGGAGCCGAGGTAATCCCAATCTACAAGAAGGGCGATCGTTCATTGCCAATGAATTACAGGCCTATTAGCCTGATCGACAGTGTTCAAAAAGTCTTTGCCCGTGCCCTCCTTACGAAAATCCAAACTTGGATGGTTGATAATAACATTCTTTCTCCCTTCCAGGCAGGGTTCAGACAGAAGAGCAGCACCGTTGATCAGGTTTTTCGCTTTTCATTGTTGACATGGAAGACTCTGACTATTTGTCAAGGCAGTTTATATGTAGCTTTCATCGACTTAAGATCTGCTTTTGACTTAATCCCGAGACATAAACTTTGGCGAGTCCTGAAGGAAATGGGTCTTCCTGGCGAGATATTGACATTGCTAGTACGCCTACACCAGAATAACTATGCAAGAGTCTGTTAGGGCAACCAGGGTCAACTGACTGATTCGATTAGAGTGGACAGGGGAGTCCGGCAGGGCTGTGTACTGGCCCCACCCTTTTCTCACTTTTTATTAATGGAGTCGTGCAGCATCTCGCTGAGAGTCCTGCTGACGTGCCATCTCTGGGGGGGGTCAAGGTGACAACCTTGCTTTTTGCCGACGACACCCTGTTAGTTTCCAAGACCCCAGGTGGTCTACAGTGTCTCTTGAACAGTTTTGAGTCTTTTTGTGCGCTTAGGGGCCTTGAAATTAACACCTCAAAGACTAAACTATTACTGTTGAATCCGCACAAATCTTTCAAGGGAAAGATATTCCTTGATGGGATTCCATTAGAGAGGGTTAACACCTTTGATTATTTGGGAGTCACCCTCTCGGATGATTTATCTTGGAAGCCCCATGTTAAGAAGCCGAATCTCCAATTTAGACGTACTACAGGGGCCTTGATTAGAGAGCATATGACCTCTGGAAGTAAACCAATAGCTGCCCCTCTCTGCATATATGATCACAAGGCGGTGGGTGCAGCGTTATATGGGGCGGAACTCTGGGGTTTTGAAAAACTTGATGCGCTCCTCGCAACTGAAAACAAATTTTTAAGAACAATTTGCTCACTCCCCCAGAGTACCCCCCTCCATCCTTTAAGATTGGGTATGGGCAGATCCTCAATTGTAGAAAAAGTACAGCTACGCCCCTTATTATTTTGGCTACGCTTGAAAACTACCCCAGAACTACTCCCCTATGCTAAGGCCCTGGATGAGGTTTATGCGCTTGACCATCTTAAGAACATTAGTTGGTTCTCTAAGGTTAAGGCTCTGATGACTTCCGTGGGGCTGGAAGGTCTATGGGACACTGAAAACACAGAATCCCTACCCAGCAAAGCATTGATTAAGAAGCAATATTGGAAGTGGGTGACAATGTCTGCCATCTCTAACTCTTCTTGGGGTCGATTGACTCTCGATTTTATGGAGTTTAAAATAGAGGGAGCGCTTGAGAGATACCTAGAGGTCATTACCAATCCACAGGACCGTAAGCTGTATATGCAATTTAGATTCGGATCACTCCCTGTGTATTCTTTTATTGCTTCATGGCGCCAGTCCTCGTCCGCTTCGCAGCTCTGTCCGAGCTGTGCTTTAGCCGATGAGACTATTACTCACATCTTTTTTTGTATGCCCTAGATATAGCCGTTTGAGATCCAGGTGGATAGCCCCTGTATGCAGAAGGTTGGGAACCCGCTGTCACAAAAATGCCTTGCGCATCCTAAAGTCAGATACAAGCACCTTAATAGTATGCGCAGTTGCTACATTTTTGGGCAAATTATGGATTTGCAGGAGGCGTACAATGATCACGTAGTAGTTATAACTTGTTTAACATCCCCACATTGCTGGTTTTATATAGGTAGCGGCCTGAACATAGATGGGAGCCATCTTTTACATAGACCACTATCCATATGACAGGGTACAGTGTTTAATACTGATTATATAGACTTTTGTTGTTTTACTACCATTGTATTTTAATTGTTTTTACATTCACTAATAATTGTAATGAATTCTGGTCTTTGAGGAACTACCTGTTTTATTGACTTCATGTTTTTATTATCTGGATTGTACCCTTGATTCCAGCATTTAGCGCGGCGCTTACACCATCATGTGATTCTATTGCCTAAGTGAGATTGGAACACTTTTATATCCTTGAAGGACATTGGTTTTATCTAGGGAGGTAGAATATTTTATGCACTGTATGCATTTGCACTTTCTTGCTTTTAACGTTTTTTTCCCCACTACTTAGTTAGGATTTCTGATTTTTAACTATGTAGCAAGTGTCCAACTAATATGACTATTATGTGGGGGTTGTTGTACTATTATTTTATACAAGTATTTACTATTTTACCTCTGTAAAACTTGTTACTGTTTATCTCGCTTGTTCAAACTTCATTGTAAATGAACTGCATGCACATGGCACTTTTATGGTCGTAACGGCCGAAATAAAGTTACTGAACTGAAAATGCTTGAGACAATAATATAATCAAAAATCCCTCTCAACATATGACTAGAGACAAAGATGTAAAACACCAGAAATGCAGATCCAAGATGCGAAAAATTATAATGAACTTTACCAGAACTCCATTTAGTAATCAGATCAGCTAAGATTCTATGTTGTGACTAATTAGTTACAGTTCGTGTGTTTAATGTATCATCAAGGTTCACCAGTCCAGATAATATCTGTCCTATAGTAGTATTGAAATTATCTGGTAAAATTATTCTGGTTGCCCCCAGTTCCATTATGAATCAAAGAACATATTGTCATCCAGAAAACGGAAGAATATTTGGAAATTGGAGCCAACAGAAGAGCGTTATTATAATAGGTAATACAGAATCCAGCCTTCCTAAATTTTAATTGCAAGGTCTGCATATTTGGAACTGTAGCAGGCCAAATTCTAACATTATAATAAAGGGTGATTGCAATCCATTTAGGTTGTCCTTACTTAGCCTTCCCTGAAGTACAAGGTACACCTGGAACTTTGAAAGAGAAGTACCCACTAAATAAAAATAACTTGTCTCCTCTGTTTCTTGCAACTAAGTAATATCATTTTGACAAAAAAATGAATCCAAAAGTAATTGCCTCTATTACATTGGAGACCAGCAATATTCCATGAAATGTTACTGACACCAGAAGTTGTAAAGTCTTACTGGGAGGTTGAATGAATGATTAGTTAGGAGTCAAATGATCACATCAGTGCTCAAGAATTTACTTTGGGAGACATCAAATGGCAGTCAATTGTAACCCTCCAAGGACTCAGGTGGTAAAAATCAAATAAACAAAGTTCATATGGTGGATGAATGAGCGATTGAAGTAAGTCTGGGACTTATCGAATTGGTTTTGGCAGGCAACAGAGGTCTATAAAAGCCTAAGGGAACTACTTTGATCTTACATTGAGAACAGATAACCAAGATTGAATAATTCACCCAACAGTCTGGGCCTTCTGAAAGTAACAACTACACTATCTTCAGTCGCAGATTTAGGTGAATTACCCATCCAGGAAATGCATCTCCCATATTAATACAATCAAACTAAATTCTTTCCGCACACCCTATATTTCCATGTAACCAGCGCACAGTCTTATTTTTCATCTGGACAAAATCTTCCCTTTGAGAGTATTTCAAAGGAGGTACATCCAATAACATATGGAGTCACCCTATGGTCTCATTACACATAATGTGCAGACTGCGTTTTAAAGAATGTTCAATTGTGGCAATCCTTTCATTTGGTCTCCTAAGCAATGGGAAGAACGGACACTGGAGCTCCTCAATATAAGTTTCTTTTGGGGTTAAATTCAGTCTTAGAAGCTTGCCCCCTCTTTGACCTTCTATGGTCAGGCCGCGGTACTGGTTGACTGTAACTGATTCCCTGTATTGTACAATTAACACTATTCACATCAGCCTCCATTGTGATGGGGGCAGGGAGGGGGGTGTAACACCACCAGTGATATTGCAAGGGAATGCTGTTTGAAAGCAGTTTAATTCTGTACAAAATTCCACTACTATTCTACAAAGTTGAGAAGACCATTAGACACATCTATCTGTGGAATACTCACTGTGCCTGTGAAACTGTCGGCATGGCCAAGGGGGATCCTGTGGGTACTTGAAAATTTGTGTTTGCTTTACTCACAGACTGAAGGATGTAGTTAATTTTAGCCTTGATCTAAAGGTTGCATTCTTTGAGTTGGTCACTTACCATCTGGGAAGGTGATCTGTTCTGTTTTTCAGGCTAGGATCGGATGGACTTCTCAGCTTGGTGGCTTTGGGGTAAGTGCATGGCAACTTCCTTCGCATTCCATTTCCAGCCGTGGTTGGCATGGCTGTTTCGCTGTTAGTTTTATAAATGTGGCTCCTGTTTGCCGGTCAGGGTTTGCCTGCGGAACGCTGAACCAGGTTCAAGTAAATATTTTCTCAATATTGGTTAAATGATGCTGTAGTTTTGCTCAGACTTTGTTGAGAATCTAGATCCTTTCCTTTTAATTTAGTTATGTTGCAGGCCAGATATTTTCTTGGGAAGCTGACTTATCCTATTGTCTGTTTCTATTGTAACCCTCCTAAGTTGCTGCTCTTGATCTGCCAATATTAATTTCTTAAAGAATTTTCGCTATTGTTTTCCTCTAAGAGTGGAAGTTATCTTCAGTCTGCTACAATTTACATGCTCATGCAGTTATCATTCTGGATTTAGAAGTGGAAATAGGAGGTAGCAGGCTTTATCTTAAAACTAAAAGGCATCAAGAGGAATGTCTCAGAAGATATGCACTTGATAGGAATGAGGTTTCCCTGTAGTCCACTAGGGCCCCTTTTCCTTCGCACAATCCATCATGCACAGTACCTGTTTCAAAGTTCCTACAGCTTCGGTGGCTCTTGCCTGCTGAGGTGGGGCCTACGCTGCAACTTCCTGCCTGTGTTGGGCTGCATGGAGATGTCACTTAGGCTTTGGCCCAGCCATTGCAGTTTCTTGAACAAAACACCCCATGCAGGGCATGCTGCAGAGGTGCCAGGGCAGAGGTCTCACTGCAGAGCCTGACAATGCTGGTCCTTCTCTCGATCACAGTTTTCTGTGCTTCTTATTCAGCTCCTCATGGAACCTACCTTTTGGCAGCCTTTCTTTTGTTCTGGGCCACCAATAGCACACAACTTTTGCAGTCAGGGGGTTCCCTCCTTTAAGATGGTTGCAGTCAGCTGTTCCTGGCAAGATGTAGACTTTCCAATATTTCTTGTTCTGAACCTGGCAAGAGGATTTGACAGTCAACTACCCCAACCCTGACACTCCAAAGACACCAGGAATACTTTGTTTGGAGCCCTGCAATGTACATTACTGTCTGGTAGGCTTCCTTCAACCTCCGACTTGGTACCACTCTTTCCCAAGCAATTGAAAATGAAATCCTGTTTGGCACAGTTAAACACGGCACACACACTCCGTAACTACTTTGCCACACATGTTAAACAACCACATAACATTCAAATCCCATGCAAATGTAGCTAACAACATGGTTCCATTGGACTAGAACAATAATTTAAACGGAAGTTGCCAGTAGGCCCGTCTTTCACTGTAGGCAACAGATAAAAAGACCTCTCCAATTGCTAAGGTCAACATGCTTCCACCACTGTCAGTTCTCCTCAGCCCAATTAGCGGATGCTAGTTCATCTGCACAGAAAATGACATCACCAATATCAATTCTAAAACATCTTTAAAAGAAGAAGTAAATCACGAGGACTTCATTTCTCATCATCCATCTACAGTGGAAGTGAATTCACTTCCTGCCTTCTCCTTACTTCACAGTGAAATATACAAAAAGTGGCACAGTGTGCGCAGGACCAACAACTGAGCATACTCGTCCCACTTAGGGCGTCACACTGAAATATACAAAAACATTGATAGATGGAATGCTTGAATTAATCTCACCCACTGGTAATTACTTGGCCCACATCTCAGCCCATCAAGAAACCAACATAAGAGTGATGACCTAGTCAACTAGTGGCCCATCCCACAATTACCTGTCATTGGACACATACCTATCCTTCAGCAAGATCATTAAAAAAAACAGTCTACACTCAAAGTGAAGATCACTCCAAAAGTAACCATCTCCTGCATGACTAGAAACATGACTTCAGAACACGCTTCAGCTCAGAGAACGTTACCTCACAGATCATAGATGACGCCCTCCTTACCACAGATGAAGACGACCCCTGCCTCCTAATATTGCTGGACCTCTCAGCTGTCTTCAGCAGAGCCAAACCATCCAACTCTCATCTACTCCCTGTAGTCCCAATGGGATTCAAGGTCAATTTCTTTCACTGGTTCTCCTCCTGCATTATCATTCAATGGCAGTTTGATCACATGGGCACCTACCAAAATATCCCTATGCCCTGCGGAGTCCCCCAGTGTACCATACTAACCCTTGTTATCTTCAACATCTACATGGAGCCCCTTTAGGACTCTACTCACAGATAGCAACATCAAAATTCACCAATATGACTAAAATAAACAATTCTACATGAAACTGTTCTCTGCTGCAGACATCCAACTACTCAAACACTGCCTGCACTTCAACCAGACCCGGCTGCGCAGCGCCTACCTGAAGCTCAACCCAACCAACACAGAATTCCTGTTATGTGCCAAGAGCTGCAAGCAAGAAATAGTACCAGCACATCTCGATCATATCAACCTTGATTGCTTTGAACTCCAACTTTCACCGAATGCCAAGTGACTTGGGTTCACCTTGGACACAAAGTGCAATGAACACATGGCCAAAAAAACAAAGACAGCTTGGTACTAGCTCTCTCTTCTAATGAAAGTGAAACTTTTTCTTCCAGAAAACAACTTCAGAACTACGTTCAGGCCCTCGTACTCTTCCATCTGTATGGTGATAACACCCTTCATTATGGGCTCCTATACTCCACAATGGCATCCCTAAAGAGCAGCCCGTCCCATCTAGTGCCAGAAGAAATATGATCACATCACCCCCATCATGACTGAACTCCTTCGGCTCCCCCTGCATGCACACATAATCTTCAAAACCAGCTGAATCATTTGCAAAGCCATCCAGACCAGCAACCATGCTTATTGTGCAGAAAAGCTCATCTCTGTTGGCTCTCCGCACACAAGCAGCCAGGCCAACCTCAGACTGTAGACTAAGAAATTAAAAAAAAATAAAGAAAAACAGGCCAGCAAGCCTATTCTATTTATGCATCCAGGATCTTGAACAACATCTCAGTATCCATACAGACAGCTTAAACTCTGCTCCAATTTCAGAAAGAACTGAAGAAACTAAATCACAATGCAGTAGCAATCAAATGACCAGCTAACTCCGATTCATCGTTGACCGTAAGCTTCCCTCTGACTCTGTTCAGAGTTCCACTGCCTTTTTAGCTAGGTTCACATTAGTCAAGTACCCATACATACATACATACATACATACATACATACATCCATCCATTAAGGAGAGTGACCAAAGAGCTCAAAATAGTCTGGTCGTGCATGACCAGGTCAAAGTCAAAATTCCAGGCCAACCTCGATGGAGTGCATGTCGGATACAGTCCCAGATTCCCGCTGAAGTTTTACCTTCTCAAGTTTTGTGCCAGTAGTCCAGGTCGCGTTGGAGAGGGCTGCAAGGAGAGCATTGCGGAGGCTGTCGGCGTGGTGTGAAGAGCAGTCCGGGTGCCGCGGATGGGTGGGCTGAAGCTTTGCGTTGGCGGTCGCTCACGAGCCGTCGGTGCTGCAGTGCAAACAGATTAACTGGCAGCAGCTCACACTGGTTTTTGGTACGAGCGGCGCGGTCCTGGTGCAAACGTTCGCGGTCACAGTGAGCCCAAAAGCTTGATTTAAGTTCGCTGAGCCACACCAAGGGTCCAGGACCTGAGGTGCACCACTTTGAGGTCAGGAACTCGCTGCAGCTAGGTCCAGGAGCTGGTTGGGGAGCCTTTTATGTCCGATCAGGAGGCCAGCAGACTAGCCCTTTGAGTCGCTCTGGGGTCCTGGGTTCATGATGAAGTTGCAGGCCCAGTTCTTCTTCCCCAGGCTAGAGGGCAGCAGGTTAGCAAAGCAGGGCAGCAGTTCCTTTTAGAGCTGCAGTCCAGCAGAATGGCAATTCTTATAGAAGCACAACAGTCCTTCCTGCCAGCCCATCCCCAGGTCCAGAAGTGTACTGAAGTGGTACACAGTTATGCCTTTGAAGTGGGGAGAAGCTTCTAGAGACAGGCCTTTGAAGTGCACAGATGCCTGGCCATGGCTCCAGACTAACTACAGGGGGTGTGCAGCCCTATGTGTGGAGACAGGACACAGCATATTCCTGTACAAGTGGGGCTGGGCCCAGCTCCTCCCACCCGTCCTGCCAGTGATGGCCCATTCAGTCACTTCTAAGCTCCCCATTGTGTGTGGTTGTATAGGAGGATTACACAAAGCTTAGCTGACAGCTACACCCAGTAATGTGACCAAAGGCATGCTGCAGGCACCAAATGACTAAGGCAAGAAATTGCCAACTTTCTCAAAGTGGCATTTTCAGAATTGCAATTTAAAACCAGACTTCACCATAAGTTAGGATTTTAAATGGTGATTCCAGAGACACCAAACATGAACTGGTCACCTATCCCCATTTGGACATTACACTTATAAAATGTGATATGGTAATTTCAATGTTATCCTATGGGGGAAGTAGGCCTTGCAGCAGTAAAAAAACAAATGTAAGTGATTTTCACTACCAGGATATGTTAAACTAAAAGTACATGTCCCACCTTTAAATACACTGCACCATGTCATTGGAGCTGCCCAGGGCCTACCCTAGGGGTGACTTGTATATATTAAATAGGAAGGTTTGGGCTGGGCAAAAGATTTACCTTACCAGGTCGAAATGGCAGTTTAAAAACTGCACACATAGGCTGCAATGGCAGGCCTGTGACATGCTTTAATGGGCTACTTAAGTGGGTGGCACAATCAGTGCTGCAGTCCCACTAGTAGCATTTAATTTACAGGCCCTAGGCACATGTAGTGCCACTTTACTGGGGACTTATAAGTCAACTAAATATGCCAATTGGGTATAAGCCAGTGTTACCATGTTTTAGGGAGTGAGCACAATCACTTTAGCACTGGTTAGCAGTGGTAAAATGTACAGAGTCCTCAGGCCAGCAAAAACGAAGTCACCAAAAATGGGAGGTCTGAAGGCAAAAAGTTAGGGGGAAACCCCGCCAAGGATGTCAGGTCTAACAGATACAATAAAAGTGATAGATGGAATGCTTGAATTAATATCAGCCACTCGTAATTATTCTGGCCGCATCCCTGTCCATTGTTATTCTGCTCACCATGCCACTTCAGTTAGTACCCAGCCATATGCAAACCAGTTTTGACCCTGCTCCAATGGGAACAGCCCAGCCCGAACAGCCAGGCCAGGTCCCCTCTGAACCAGAACACAAGCAACCCAGGACCGATTTCGCCCTAGTTAGGGCTTATGGCTGGGTCCAAACTGAGGTGGCATAGTGAGCGAAATATGGAGTGGGATACGACCCGAGCTATTGCTAGTGGCAGAGATTAATTCAAGCATTCCATACATCACCTTGTTGTTGTTGCAGTCTCCTGTGCGCTGACGCCTAAAAATAAAAAACGCATCCAGAACTCACTATGGGAAATTCGGGGCAGGGATGCATGCTCTTCCAACCGTGCAGAAGGGCTTTTACACCCCATCCTCTTCTTAGATAGCGCCCACTGCTTTTCTCAAAAAGTGTTTGATAGCCATGGAGGTTTGCTGCTTCTTACTCATGAGATCATTTAGTGGCATGCAGGAGCCACTTAACCATAATTGCACGATGCCTGGAGGAAGCAAAAAACACAATGTTTAATTACAAAAGCCAAGAGGTGTTGTCTGGCACGTCTCTTCCATTCTCTGAAAGGACGCAGAGAGACCAGCCCTTGGCCTGGATTTTGCCTGTGCTGTGGCCAGGTGCTGCCCTGTGTGTCCTACGCAGCAGGGGTGCTGAGCCTGCCTTGTAGCCGCAGTCGCTGCTGGTGTGTGGTGCTGCTCTTGCTGCAGGGGAGCATGGAGTCCCGAGTTCACCTTGTAGCCTGTGACTGTATCCCCTCGTCCATTGCACTGTTTTTTATTGATAAACCGATTTTAGTGCAAAGAATTATGAACAATATGACACACTTTTGGTTTGTCAGATAAAGTTACATAGAGCGATTACAAAGCACTGGCATTGGGATGATAAAATACAGCATTCCAAAACGGGGGTAACAGCGGCATCTCCACCCTCATACAATAACATGGACCTAGCCACTTCTCCCATACTCTGCCTTATTTAAGGGGGCATTCTCTGTCCTCCTAGACCTGTTTTTCCTGCAATGCACATGAATCCACCCCCGGAGCCACTGTGGAAGCGTGGGAGGAGAGGGAATTTCCATCGGGCAGAGATATCTCATTTAGCGACCATAAGGGCTGTCCCTAGGAAGGAGCGGTCAGCCCTTGTACCTCCAGAGCCCTCAAGGACACCCAGCAGAAGCATTAGGGGCGTAAGGGGGAACTCCCAGCGCAACACCTCAGTCAATTCCCCCACCATCGCAGACCAAAATGTTTGAATTGTAGGACACACCCAAACCATGTGATAAAAATCAGCGGAGGCCGCGCTACATCGGGGTTATGTAGGCTCGGGAAGCAGTCTGGCTCGTTGGAGCCTAGCTGGGGAGAGATAGTCACCATCACAATACTGGTATAGGCGGTTTATTACCACTGTTGAATGTGGGGAGTTGCCATGACTTGCCAAGAAAAGCCAATACCTTCTAATGGAGAGGGCGGCAAATTAACTTCATAGCAGAGTGGCTATACTTTACCAACATTTGTAGACAACAGTGCAATATTTTACAAACACTTTTTCTACGTGGTGTCCATATTTCACCAGAACTCCCTGCAGAAAGGCATCTGTTTACCATATGAAGTAGAATGCGCCCTGAGTTATAACGAGTGGCTCAGATTAATTAAAACATACAACCTTTCCCTTTTTTGTTTTCATTAGTTAGCTATCCTAAGTGCGACAGGTGTGCTCAGACCAGGATCCTGTACTATATTTCTCAAACTACATTTAGCTTGTTTGACTATAGTTGAGTTCTGACTGAGGTGGCATAGTGGCCATTACTTATGTACTGCAATAAAGCCCAAATAATTACAGGTGGCTGATATTAATCCAAGCATTTCAAGGATAATTTTTTGTTCTTCTTTATCAGCACTGTACAGCAGTGCTGCAGTAGTGTTCTTGGATCTGTCAACTGTGAAGCAATACTTTTAAAGGTCCAGGGCTCCCCAGAAGTATTGAAAAAAAGAATGTTGATATATTGGAAAACTTAACTCCGAAATCTTCTTCTCCACACTGCAATATTTGCTTTTGACCTTCTTCAACCTTCTCCCAGGTTCTTTGCGCACAGTATGTAATTACTGGAACTACTTTTCTGAAATGCATGGAAACCCTCCCTGTTTAGTAGGTAGACTCCATGTTGTGTTATACGTATTGTTTTATTTTTGTAATACACCGTTAAACTTGCCATCCTTGGCATGCTATTCCCCAAAACAATTTGCCTTCACTCCTTCTGTTTGCTGAATTTGTTTTCATTAACTTTAGGACTCTGTAAACTTTACCACTGCTAACCAGTACTAAAGTGCTTGTGCTCTTGCCTTCAAACATGGCAAAATTAGCCTACACCTAATTGGTACATTTAATTTACTTATAAGTCCATAGTAAATGGTACTACATGTACCTGGGGCTTATAAATTAAATGCTACTAGTGGGCCTGCAGCCCTCATCGTGTCCCCCACTAAAGTAGCACTTTAAAAGAATCGTCCCATGCCTGCACTGCAGCCTGTAGTGCAGTTTTAAACCGCCATTTCAACCTGACAAAATAAACCTTTTGCCAGTCCTAAACTTTCCTTTTTAACACTTATAGGTCACCCCTAAAGAACTTGCTAAAGGCACATAGGGCAGGGTGCATTGTATTTAAGAAGTAGGACATGTGTACTTAAGTTGTGCATGTCCTGGCCGTTAAAAACTCCGAAAGTTGTTTTTCACTGTGGTAAGGCCTATCTCTACTATTGACTAATACTGGGTTGCCTTATTACATTTAATAATTGCTAATTTTAGATTGGAATCAGATAGAAATATACTGTTTACTCTCAAAAGAATTGTAATTTAAAATCCTCTTTAATGGTAAGTTGGATTTTAAGTTAGAATTCTGAAAATGCTACTTTTGAGAAGTTGGCATTTTCTTGTTCAAACTATGTTTGCATTCTGCCAGTGTCCTGGGTCACATGACTGTGAATGGCTCTTCAGTTGGGGTTTGTGTATTGCTTCCAGACAGTAACACAAAGGGGGCTTAGGTGCGGAAAGGATGGCCCATCCTGGCAGGATGACTGGGGAGGGGCTGTACCCAGTCCTACTTACACTTCAAAAGGCTTTGCCTCCGGCACACACAAAGGAACCTGGCACCAGTCCTGCCCTGCTGTATGTCACCCCCAGGCAGTTTGGAGCCTTGACAGGGGAACGGGAAGAACTTTCCAGAACCTGATGTGGGTATAGGACAGGCAGTCTCCCCCACACAGAGGCTCGCACCAGGTATAAAATTGGATGTCCAGAGACACTCATCCGAACACTCCTGAACTTGTGAAAGTTAGAGGAAAGACATCCAGAGGACTTTCTTGCCGCTTGAGAAGGAAGACTGGACCTGCTTGCCTTCATACCAGGCTAATCAGAGCGACTCCAACGGGGCAGTTGACTGACCTCCTGTGTCAGCTACAGGGACACAACAAGCTTCAAAGGTCACCCTTCAACTGCCTATCTGACCAGCTGCACCTGGACCTCCCTAGGACCTGCTGGCCTTTGCTTGAGTGACTCCATGATCCCCAAGAGGTGCCCCCAGGTCCTGGACACTTGGCTGGCATCAGAGGGTACTACTCTTAAGGAAAAGGTGAGAATTCAGGACTTTGGGATCCTTGTGACCTCTAACATACCCGTTCGCGATGGGAATCTGCCACCCGCGACGACCCCCAACGCAAAGCTCCGGTGAGACCTGCTGTTCGCGTCGACATCGACCACCAGTTGCAACAGAAAATGAGAGACCCACACTCCATGCTACAGCAACAGCCCACGTCTTCCTCCAATGCGAGGGCACTACAATGACCGTCCGCAGCATCCGGCTGCTCTTCACGCTACAGCAACTCCCTGCTACAATGCTCAGCCTACTCCTTGCAGCACCCCTCCACCGCAAACAGAACTGTTTATGCCGGACTTAGAAGGTAACTTTTCAGCAGGGCTAACTTGGTCCCTGTATCTGACCTGCGCTCCATTATGCTTAGTCTGAACTTATGACTCTCCCCGGTCTAGCACGACCAGATTACTGTGAGTGGCGCTTTGTGCTTTTAGGCACTATTTTCACTAAAAACTTTCAAATTGTTCTGGTATCAATTTATTTATTAAAATGTACTCTATTTTCTAAATTGGTTTGGGAACTTTCTTGTGTTGCGTTTTAACTTTATTACTGTTTGTGTGCTGCATAAATACTTTACACATTGCCTCTAAGTTAAGCTTTGCTGATTTTTGCCAAGCTACCAGAGGGCTAAGCACAGATTAATTAAGTGACTTTATGTGGTTCATCCTGATGAGGATTGTGGTTGTTGCCTGAGTGGGGCTTCCACCCCCCTCAACCAATAATCCAATTTCTTACATGCACTCTCAAACGATTCTACACAGCATAATGTTTTTATTCAAATGCATATATTTCGCAATGAACAAATTTGACTGATTTGTGTTGTCTCCAAAAATTAAATGAACCGCTCCAAGCAAATATTTTGATGACAGGTGGAGGCATCTTTTGTGTCCACCACATTTTTCTCTATACAAAGGGATGACTTTTCTTTTTGGGATGCTGATGATTTGCGGCCTTTAAAGTCTACAGACGAATGGTAGTAACTATGTAGCTATTTAAAAAAAACAAAAAAAAACTTTTTGGTAAATTTGTTATTTTTTGCACATGGTGGGCACATCACACAGCACTCAGGCCCACTGTCCTAATAGACGGGTTCACAAAAAGTGGTCGCAAATAAAGGATGGTGGCCTGCAACGAACAGCAGATAACCAACACTGTTTGCATTCCCAAATGAAAAGCTTTATTTTTATTTTTAGAAAGGACCTTATTTTTCTTAAAGAAACTTGTGCTGCTTTAGACCAAAAAGATTCCCAATTAGTAATACAGCCAGAGATCAGGAGGTGGTCTCCAGGAATACTGCCTGCTCCCCTTGAGGTTGCTCAGTATGTTTCATATAGGAGAAGGTGTAGCAAAGGGGCACCTTCCCCTTTGCAAGTTATTTGTCACCTTCTTAGAGGGGTCTGTAACTGATCAATGATTTATGGTTGCAGTCACAAACCATTAATACATACCATTGTGATTCACAAATAGGAGGGACACCCCTTTCATACCCCTCCTAATTGTGATTCGTGTGGATCTTAAAACCTATTTTGAAAGATGGAAAGGCTTCTCTGACTTGCAAAATGGGGTTAGTAAATGGAAAAAACAATTTTACGGACCCAGACTCTATGATTTTACAGATCACGTGGTTTGTGATTGTAAAATGGCATTCTATGCCTGGACCTAAGTTTATTTCATGTTTCTTTTTCGCACACATGGGTAGATTCATTTTTTTTTGTGATGTTTACAAAAACATATGAGTTTGTGACAAGTTGACTGGGTGTGTTTCCCAACTAAGGGACAAACAGTTTTGAAATATATTTTGGTTATGAAATAGTAACAATTATTCAATAGCAGTGTTCACTAAAGGAAGTTTAACATTTGTACCCTGTATGCTAAATAATATAGCATTTCCCATGTCGCAATCATGTTATTTCCTACAAGTTATTTAAATGCCCAGGTTTAAAACTCCTTTCAACAGCAAACCCTGAGATTTTCTTAATAACTATCTTGTTTGTGCCTTCCCCAAGTCTGTAGGATATGGGATGTGAACCCGGAAAACCCCCAAATATATTTGCTTGCTGGTGGCCTGATTTTAGGGTGGATGTACAGTCCTTTCAAAGAGTTCTGCGTTTGATAGAACGAAGACTGTCCCTGTGATATTCTTTCTGATTCTCTCTCTCACTGCAAAAGAGATCATCCAGACTGCTGCAGATAGAATTTTTCCATATTTGCTTACATGATGTCTCCAATACATCTTGTCTTGACAAAGAACTGAATTAGTGTTGAAGCTAGAATTGCCACCTGGCCGGTTTTCTATCGGCACCACCAGTGTTTTAATGTCCTGGCCGGTAGAAAAGAAAGCAAAATTACCTCAAGTCGGTGTTTTTAGCCCTTATCTGTACATATTTCAAACAGCAAATATAAACAGTAAGCACTGAGTGTCTGTTACCACCTTGTGCCCCATGAAAAGGACAGTAGAAGATTTCAGTCATAAAACCCTCGTGTGAAACCTCACCCCTCCACCACAAAAGGCGAGAACATTGTAGATGTTGGTACTATTGAGGGCAGTATACTCGGACTTACCTGGAAAAAGATTCAGAAATACTTTTACCACATTTCTTTCCACATAACATACCTGCCCACAAAATTTAGCGGTGGAAATCATCAGGCTTCAGCCCTCCCTCCTACCCCTGGGAATTGACCAGATACTCTACTACTCTCAAACCTTTGAAATGCTACTGGAAACCAGATAAATTACAGCATCATTTATATTCATTGCATCCTTGGTTCTCGCTACAGGAAAAAAACGTGGAATAAATATGAGAAAATTATTTGTTGATGATGTAAAAAAGTGCTAGCCTGCACTGACACTGCTCAGCTATTCGATATTGAAAATGGATTCATTATACCTCAGTCTGGGGCTAACCTATGCATCATTGCAAAAACAAGTAGTATTTGTGTGGAGAGAACACAACTGCAGAAGTGGCAATCTTGACATTAAAAACATTCTCGTCTAATAGTTGTAAAGCTCATAATACATGACCATCAAAGAATCTGACATGCTTTCTGAAAGTTAGGGTTGTAACCCAAAATACGGGCTTTTGTTAGATACCAGTGACTGATGAGTTGGAGGTACAATTCTTAGTTCGCATCAGGCACATCTCAAGTCTTACTATACAGTGATATAAAATGTGAAATCAAATTTTCTTTTGCAGGTACCAGTTACTTTCCTTGATGTTGCTGCCTATTTCTCTGAGGAAGAGTGGAAACTTTTACATGAATGGCAGAAGGAGCTTTACAAGAATGTGATGAAGGAAATTCAACAAGCTTTCCTCTCGCTGGGTAAAAGTACTGTTTGTTTTTTATGCAGGGGCATAGATTCTCTGAGTACAATTTTTTTTTATGCAGGGGCATAGATTCTCTGACACATAGTGGTGCTTTGTTTATCATTATTTTTATCAAAGGTGGAGGGCATGACCAGGGTATTATTTAGCCGGGGTGGAGTCAGAAGGCCTGAAGCAAAGCCACCCTCTTTGACAATATTGTTTTTATAAATCAGACCCTCAAAACGTGATGTAAAGTTCCCAAAACTGTTTGTTAGATGGTGTGTTTTTCGTGGGACTGTTTAGGCGGACAGTTTAAAAAAAACATACCTATTGGATTTATGATAGGACTCTGCCACTTTTGTTCCATATAAATGCACTGTAGAGAATGCCTAGTTTGATAACAAAACGCAGCAAATAGAAAGGCCGTGTTTGAAACTAAACATTTTTCTACTCCAAATTATAGTGAATGCTGCAGGGGCTGAAATGTGTACACCTTTTCTATATATCCACACATATATTCCTTAGCAATGTAAAAAAAAGGTTCTGACATGCTTAGTAAAACGAGTACTTTCAAGTGAAAGAGCAGCCAGTAAATTCTTCGGGGCTCTACTGCAGCTTCACCCCGAAGGTCTAATGAACATCCAGCGTGCTGCCCATCGATACTCGGGACAAATATGAGGCACAAATTTGTAGAGTTCAAGACATGAAACTTGCTTGAAGAAGTATACTTTATTAAGTATAGAAAGAACACCTTATCTCAGAGGGACGATTCACCTTCCTTCCTCTCTAACTGCTCCCGTTCCACTCCCCAACACTCCAGAATGTGCAAGCGAACAGATGGAGAGAAAAGAAGGCTACATAACAAGGATGCACGCGGAGGCGCGTGCCACGATACAAAAGATAACAACAAGGTATGTACAAGATAACAACAAGGTATGTACACAACACATCTTCCCTCCAAGAAATTAAAAAAAGAAAAAAAGATTATTCAGAATCACAAACAAAATCCTTCAACCACAAAGGTTTGTTCCGTGTTCTCGAACTTTTAACTACATTGCCTTGGTTGATAAAATCGTTCACATCTCCACAAGATTTTGACACATCAACATTTTCATTAACATTTTCGCTATATGAAAGATCAACATTTCCACTGGTAGAAGGACAGTTGTCATCAACCAAATCATTGGAATTCACATTTATCAAATCATTTAAATTGGTATTTCTTGAATCATAAGAAAGATCAACATCTACTCCATTTTCATAGTTGTTAGAAAACCCAACATCTAAATTCTTAGGAGCAGGATCAGGAAAACACTCTTCAGTAAATGCAGACGATGAAGCCATGGTGGGAGATTTAAAATAAACCCCTTGTTCCCCCTTTAGAATAGCAATTCTTTTAAGGTTCCAAACTCTGCCGTCATCAAGACGAACAGAATTTCTCAATAACTCAATGACTCGAAAGGGACCAGCATATTGACTTTCCCCTTTCTTTACTTTCCATGGAAGTTTTACTTTTACCAAAAAACCAACTTTAATTTCCTTGACCAGAGACCCTCTTTTAATATCAAAATCTTCCTTGTATTTCGAATGTTTGTTAATAATCCTGTTCCTTACCTCTTCTATTGAAAAATTAGGACAATTGTTCCTAATAAGCCACTCAGGATTACATTTTGACCTGGCATTTCTTCCACGCATCACTTCAAAAGGAGAAACTCCTAATACACCATGAATAGTGGTTCTATAAATCCAAACAGACTTAAAAACCTGATCTTCCCAGTCTAAACCATTTTTGATAGCCATCTGAATACTCTCTTTCAATACTCTATTAAATCTTTCAATCATGCCGTTACCACTAGGGTTATAAAGAGAGGTAGTTTTGTGTTTGATACCTAGATTCTCAAAATAATTTTTAGCCAAATTGGATGTAAACTGTACTCCATTATCGCTAATAATTTGTACAGGTAGACCTTCATTGATGAAAACATTATCCATGAATTTAAGCACCTCCATTGAGTTAATGCAATCAACAATTTTAATAATGGGCCACCGTGAAAACACATCAATTATGGCTATGATATATTTAGAGGGTGAACCGATAGGCCCCATAATGTCTATGGCTATAGTATGCCAGGGAGAATTTGGAACAATCGGATCACACATGTTAGGTCTTAAAGTCTTTAGTGACTTGTCTGAATTTGCACAAATAACGCAATTCCGTACTATCCTCTCTACATCTACATCGATGCCAGGCCACCAATACCATTCCTTAATCCTTTGTTTGGTCTTAACAACTCCAAAATGACCATCATGACAAAGAGCTAAAACTTTACTTCTAAGAGATGAAGGGGGAATGGCTCTATCTCCTCTAAAAATAGTATTATTGATAACGGATAATTCATCCTTGATTTCCCCAAAACTTCTCATCTGATCCTTTAAACCAGTTTTATTGGGCCAGCCCTGTCTAATCCATGTGATGATTTGTTGAATCTCTCTATCACATAGATTTTCTTTCCTCCAAATTTCTTCAGACACTCTGGGAATGCCTTGGTCATGGACAAATGCTACGCTCAAATCTTCCCACTCGCTATCCTCACATATTTGTAAGTCAATAGGCATGCGGGAAAGAAAATCAGCAAGCACGTTACTTTTGCCAGGAACATAAATCATGCTGTAAATGAAATCCTGCAGACGCATGGACATCCTCGCAATGCGTGCTGAAGCATTAAAAAGCCCTTCAGTGGTCAACAATCTGATTAAAGGTTTATGATCAGTACGGACAGTGCAGTGTCTACCCCAAACGAAATTGCGGAAATGCTCTAATCCCCACACACAAGCTAAAGTCTCCTTTTCTATTACAGAAAAATTTTCTTCTGATGGGGTAAGAGCACGTGAAGCATATGCAATTATGCATTCCTTGCCTTTTTGATCAAGTTGGGATAACACACAACCCAGTCCTTTGTTACTTGCATCTACCGTAATGACATTTTCTAAATCGGGATCAAATCCTGAAAGTACGGGTGCTTCAGCAATGGCTTTCTTAACATCAATAAATTCATTCTCGCATTTCTCACACCAGACAAATTTCACCTTACTCTTTAACAATTGTCTGATGTTGAATACCCTACTTGAAAACCCCTTCACAAATTTGTTGTAAAATTCTATTAAGCCTAAAAATGATCTAAGCTCATCCTTATTAGAGGGATGAGGAGCATTTATAATTGCTTCAACCAGTTTAGGTTTTGTAGCTACACCTTCCCCACATAAAACATGTCCTAAATAATTTACAGATTTCATAGCAAATTTACATTTAGAATGTTCTACGGTAAGACCATTAGTTTTTAACACCTCAAAAACTGCTTCTAACGCTTTATCATGTTCAGTTTGATCTTTTCCGAATACTAAAATGTCGTCTTGAAAACAACGAACCTTGGGGTGTTTGCTAAAAGTTGATACATGATTCTTTGAAAAATAGCCGCTGCAGAGGCTAAACCAAAAGGTAGACGCTTGTATTGAAAACACCCAAAAGGCGTTATGAAAGCAGTAATATGTTTACTTGTTTCCTTTAAACAAATCTGGTGATATGCTGCTGACAAGTCTATAGTAGAAAACCAATTGGCACCTTTAACCAAAGTAAGCATTTCGCTGATCTTTGGCAAAGGGAATTTATCAATCACGATATTGTTATTGACGTGGCGCAAGTCAATGCAGATTCTAATTTTGCCATTACTGCGTCTCGCTACAACAACTGGGGAAATCCATTCCGAAAATTCAATAGGTTCTATCACATCTGCTTTAACAAGTTTTTGTAGTTCTTTTTCTACTTCTTCCCTCAGAAGTATGGGAATATTCCTCACTTTATGAGTTTTAGGAGAAAAACCTTCTTTAAGAATTATTTCATGTTCAAAATGTTTTAACATACCTATCTTGCCATTGAAAACTTCTGGAAAGGTATTGAGCATTTTAGTACAAATGTCTCCACCTTCATCAATAACCATAACAGGTTCAGGACTGTTAGGATTAAGGATGATATGTAGATCCCGCTGGTCTCTCCAACCCAGAACGGATGGACCTTTTTTAGCAATATAAAGTTTCCCTAAAGATTCCCTGTTTTTAAATTTAAAAACCAAGGTTCTAAAACCAATGAGATCAATTTTTTCACCAGAAAATCCTTCAGGTGAAACATCAGGTTTAAACACATTTTTGCCAATTTTCCCAACAAACTTTGAATTCCAAACCTTTTCATCAATTATAGTAAAGGGAGAGCCGGAATCGGCATACATTTGTACATCTACACCCCCAATGTTCATGATGCAAACAGGTTTGTTTTTAATGTTAGAAGTCTCATCATTGATGTTAAGAAGGTACGAATTATATTGCATTGCATTGTTAATACCACAATGCATAACTTTCTCTACTAAATCATCCTCTTCACTAGAGTTATTTTCTTCTATACATTTAACTTTGAAATCTTTCCTTCTTCTACAAAGTTTAGTAAAATGTCCAGTCATGTTACATGACGAACATCTTTGCTTAAAAGCTGGGCAAAATCTATAAGAAGCCAAATGTGTAGGACTATCACAGCGATAACACCTGAAGCTCTCTTTCATTTTTGTGTCTTTAACATTACTTTGAACTTTCTTCCTAGGATCTTGAGCTTTGAAAGCACCTTTATTATATAATTCGTTACTTTTGTTTTTAACTTTACAAATCACACTATCACTTATGCTCTTACTCTCAGCTTTTAAAACTTTGGCACTACCACTGGATAATTCTGCTTTTCTTACTATAGCTAAAATGTCATCTAAATTAGCATCTCCATTGATCCACAAACGTTCTTGGATTGCAGGGTCACATGCATGCATTACAATCTGATCACGTATAAATTGTTCTTGTAAGTGATCAAATTTGCAATCATCTGCTAACTTCCTAAGTGCTGCTACGTATTCATCAATATTTTCAGTGGATTCTTGCTTTCTGTGAAAAAATTTAAATCTAACAATGCCTATGCACACCTTAGGAGCAAAATGATTGTCAAAGTCACGTAAGGCATCTTGAAAAACATTGGTGTCTCCTGAACCTACGCTTTTTTTCATTTGTTCATACACTTTTAGTCCTTCTGGTCCAACTGAATGTAGAAAAAGTTTCTTTTTCCTTTCAGGCTTCATTTTTCCATCCTCATCTATGGTGTCTATGAAATTGAGGAAATAAGATTTCCATTCACTCCACTTCATACATGGATTTGCTCCTGCAGGCCAAAATGCTTGTGGGGGTTGAATAGAGTAATTTTGAGAAGCCATGTCCAAAAGAACAAGAGATGATTGTAAAAAATAAATGCGAGTAAAGGTTACATTATTTGGAAAAAAAAACGAAGGAGAAGTTGTGTTGAGCGTTTAAATGAAAGAAGCGCTGTGCTCCGCGTTAAAATGAAATAAGCGTTGTGCTCCGCTTTACCTTGTATGACCGATGCAACTGCTGTAAGCCCCGTAGAGATTGACACGGAGAATCAGCTGGTTGTTCAAAATGAAGATCAATAAAGTTAAAGATGGCGCTCATACGGCGCGTAATGACGTAAGCACGTTCCCACGTAGTTGCAAAGGATGCTGGGAAACTGAAGGCTTAACGTGAGGTTGAAGAATGAGGAACGCTCGCTCCGTGCACGGAATGGAGAGATTCAGAGATCCACAAAACGAATGCTGAGAGCGTGCAGGGGTAACGTTGAATTTTTAAACGATGCACCCTGCGCTTGAAAGATATCCAATGTTTAAATTGGTGAGAAGAATTAAAGAGGCTTACCGGAGGAAGGCAAGGTTGTTAACTTCGGTTTCTTGTTGCGGAGGAAATCCCAAAGTAAAATAAGATGTAATCCTTAATAACTTCGAGGAGGCTAGAAAATCCAAAATGATTTCCGCAGGGTCCGGGTGTTCTTTCAGCTCGTCGCCAAATTTGTAGAGTTCAAGACATGAAACTTGCTTGAAGAAGTATACTTAAGTATAGAAAGAACACCTTATCTCAGAGGGACGATTCACCTTCCTTCCTCTCTAACTGCTCCCGTTGCACTCCCCAACACTCCAGAATGTGCAAGCGAACAGATGGAGAGAAAAGAAGGCTACATAACAAGGATGCACGCGGAGGCGCGTGCCACGATACAAAAGATAACAACAAGGTATGTACAAGATAACAACAAGATATGTACACAACAACCTGGCAGCTGTGTTTGTGAAATAGGAGCTGAATAATTGAAATTATTTCTTATGGAAAAGACTGCAGTAAATGAATACAAATGGAGGGTTTCATTTTGTCATAGAAATTTTGGTCAGGGCTCCAGAAAGGTAAAATCAAGACATTCTTTAAAAAATTCCTGAATATCTTCCTTAACAACGTAAGAAAAAGACCGACCTGCCGAGTGAAACACGTACCTCCAATGGCAGCAGCAATCCGTCTTGTCATTTGACTCCCCAGTGTTCTATGGTTTATTCATCACCGAGTTCTAACGAACAACTCTAGTGCCAACATTCTATATTCAAGACACAGGAAGGCACTCCTGAATGCCATTTTATTGGAATAAGAGTTTTCCTGTGTTGCTGATTGAAGTAAATGAGCATTGAGGTGTTAATGCAGATATGAAACTTCTGATTAAAAAAATGTGTTGGGAGGTATGGATTTGATGTCCTTTATCACATAGTATATTTGTAAAGGGCAAAAAATAATTGAGATAGATTCCTACCAAAGTCCTGCATCCCCTTTCCAGATCTGTTTCCTCAGACTATCGAATTCTGTTTCCTCAGACTATCGAATTCTGTTTCCTCAGACTATCGAATTCTGTTTCCTCAGACTATCGAATACTGTTTGTCATGTTACATCTTTACTTTTAAAATTGTAATATTTTGGTTGACACAAAAGGTTTTTAAAACGTTCATTTAAATGTATAAAAGTATATATATATTTTTTTTTAACAAATCTTTTAATTGAGCATAGAACTTATGCAGTATACAGTACAGTAAGCACGAAAAATGGATAAGGACATCACAGCGTACAGTTTCCATGACACAACAGATGTTCCACTAATCCGCAGAACTTACATTTCAAACCACACTTATGTAGGAGCCATTGCACCCCCTGGCGTCAGGCCTATCGCCCACCCACCCTCCCTCCCTCCCACATCTTATAAACCTCTATAGACTTCCCAATGGTGCCACACTTTCTCCCACTTCTTGGGGCAACCCCTGCTCTCATACACAACTTTTTCTGCAACACAACACCAATCTAAGTCAGTTTTCCATTGTTCCACCTTCGGCGGAAGGGCAGCCCCCCATGCCCTGGCTATATTTCTCTTGGCCATCATTGCAGCCACCATTTGCCAGAGTTTCTGGTATTTCGGCCATGTCTGTTCTCCCGTTACACATAGTATGTGCCATCTGGCATCCAGGGGAATTTCTTGTCCTAGGACCTCTGACATCACTCGTATTACCTTCCCCCAATAATGCTGTATAATTGGGCATTCCCAAATGATATGGAAAAAGGTACCTCTTCTATTACAGCCCCTTATTGCAAGTATCCATGTGGATGCGTCCGAGTTTGTGAATGAGTGTACTCGGAGAGTAGGACCTATGGAGGATTCGCAGCTGGACTAGTCTGAATCTCGCTCTGACCGCAACCTCTCTTGGGCTTTGTATGGCCTCTACCCAATCATCATCCTCCAATAGCCCAATGTCAATCTCCCAGGCCTCCCTTAGCGCCCCCAAGGGATCGGGTGAGTTATTAACAATCTTTTTGTATGTAAGGGACAATGCCTTTTCGGGGATCGGATCCAATAGGAGCCGGTCCTCCAAGGGACCATATTCCGGGATACACTCCCCCTCTCGGATGTGTGCACGGAGTGCGTGCCCCAGCTGTATGTATCTGTACTTTTCCGCTTCCGCTAGTTGGAACTCCGTCTGCAGGGTTTTGAAGGATATGATCGCCGGGCCCCGCCATACATCCCCCAGATGAGTTATATCTAACAACATCCATTTGCCAAAGCGCTGCAATTTCCCGACCCCCTCCAGCATATCACTGTCCCCTAGTAGAGTGAGTTCCGTCAATTTATTGTCCCACCCGAGGAATTTATTAGCCCCTTTCCACTTGTCTAACACCGCCTTGGTATGTGGGGGCATAGATTCCCCAACTCGTTTACGATACAATGCGGCTGGATAGCCCTTAGTACCCATCACGAGATGGTCAACCCGATACGCTGGGTCATTTCTATCCCCAAAGATCCAGTCATTTATAGTCCTCAGCTGTGATGCCCATTAGTACTTTCTCAAGTCTGGTACTGCCAGGCCCCCCTCATACACTCCCCGCTGGAGTTTGACCAATGCTATTCTCGCATCCCCCCCCATCCCGTCCCATAATAACTTCCGCAATTCACTATCTATCTCTCTGAAGAATCTGTCCGGTATCTTGTACGGGGTATCCTGGAGGACGTATAACATCCGCGGCAGCGACATCATTTTGAACAGGACGGCTCTCCCAATCAAAGATATCGGCAATGTCCTCCAGTGCGCTACATCTCTTCTCAGATGTTCCAGTTGGGGCAACAGATTACCGGTCATGAATTCTGCTTCCATTTTGGTGACTATGATGCCCAAGTATTTAAAATGATCGTGCAATTGAAGTTGTATCCCCTCGGGAAGGGGGGGAGAGGGGGGTAGGCCACCTGAAAGCATGAACAGGAGGGACTTATCCCAGTTAATTTGATAACCGGAGTACCCCCGAATAAATGAAAAATTTGTAAGAGCCTACTGATTGTAAAACTGGGTCTAGTCGCATATAAAAGGACATCATCAGCATACAGGGAGATTTTCTCTTCCCACTGCCCGCCGCCTATGATACCGGAGGCCACTGGGTCCGCACGCTCCCATGCCGCAAGTGGTTCTAAAGCTGCGCTAACAACACTGGGGACAGTGGACACCCCTATCTCGTCCCCCTGTACAGGGTGAAGGAACGGGAGAAGGAGCCAATCACCAGGACCCTAGCCGTAGGGTTATTATAGAGCAGCCTAATCCAGGATTGGAACCGGGGGCCAAACCCGAATCTGTCTAAGACGGCGAACAGATAGTGCCATTCGATGCTATCTAACGCCATACGCGCGTCCAATGACCGCAACGCAGCCTCCTCGTCCAAGCGGGACTGGGTCAGATGCATCACGCCATATAGACGGCGTAGGTTTAGACGGGTACTCCGGTGTGGCATAAAGCCAGACTGATCAGGATGTATCCGTGACGTGATCACGCCTGTAAGGCGGTTCACCATGACTTTGGCGAGAATCTTGACTTCCATATTCAATAAGGATATGGGCCTGTATGAACTACAGAGGTCCGGTGGCTTGCCCGCCTTGGGTATAACCACAATGGTGGCTGTCCGTTGGTCCACTGGTAAACAGCCCACGCCCCCAGCCTCCTCAAACATGGACAAGATGTACGGCGCCAGAATGCTCGTCATAGTCTTGAATAGCTCCGCTGGTAGGCCATTCGGCCCAGGGGCCTTCCCTGCCTGTAGGAAAAGTATATTTTTTGAAGGTCCAGGAAACTATTTGAAGGCAGATCTGACATTTTAAATGAATATATTTGTACTCCTATTGGTTGCAAGACGCTCCAAATGAGTTGTTTGGACATTAATTCTTTCTTTTTCTTTTGCCAGTAGTGTCATCTTTCTGCATGAATGTCTTGATTTAAAAATCATGTTTCTTGTAACTAAAATTTTGGGGAATGATAAAAATGATAAACATTTAAAAATACATGCACGTAATTCATAAAAATGTCCCTTAATTTACAAACTAAACAGTTATGTTGAAGGTTAATAATTAAAGCATTTTAAAATAATTAGCGTAAAACAATAAGGCTACTATTTTAAAACGCAGTGAAGACTGTCATGGACTATACCAGAGGTCTCCAACCTTTTCTTTAATAAGAGCTACTTATGATCAATAAAATGAATTCCGAGCTACTAATATCATTAGTGTGACTCCATCAGTCAATATTACGTTAGTAACTACCCTATGTAAAATTACCTGCAGTGATAACATCTGTGCATCAGGCAGGATTTCCAGCGGTAATGTAAAAAAAAAAAATGTTTTCTCAGTCTGGAATGCCTTTACGTGGGTAATGCATAGCAGCCATAGCTTAAATGCCCCTGACACCAAGGTAATAATATTAGTAATAAATCTCCTCAACGTCACAAGATTTATCACTCGAATATGAACTTTAAATATATTTTGGGAATTCGAGCATCATCTTATCAGTTCTGAAAATACGCCCATTTTTGTCTCTAATGCATACATGTATTCAGTCAATCATAAGCTTCTAATTTAGTAGGCTAGACTTGACATGGGAGAGCTACTTACAGGTAACTGAAGAGCTGCACGCTGCTGAAGCCTGAACTACACAGTTTTCACAGACTTGAACACAAATTGGAATGAATGCTTTTGAGGACTCATTTATTTCAGGATATTGTAGCTCGAGAGATAAGAATCGTTTTCATGTACATATTCACCCTTCTTCAGCAGGAAAGCGAATGATTCTAAAGTTTTCTTATCTAGCAGCTTATCTTCTAGGGCAGGCCCATTTTGTGAGCTCTCTAGCTCCTTCTGAGAATTCTATGATCTTCACAGGCTGCTTTTGTGGGAAGAAGTTATGGTGAGTGACATATTCTTGTAATGAGGCTTATTTAAGGTGCTAGCTATGAATCTCCTGGGTAGATACTGATCGATCAGGAGCCACTGAAAGTGCAGCATTACGGTAGCGTACAGCTGTTGGATTTGCAATCGGTCATACTGAACAAGCACTGATGGAGTTAGATTTAACCTTATAAACGTGGGTATTTCTTTCCACTGCAGACCGGGTTGTGGTGAACTTCATATCTCTAATCTGACAAACATTAGATATTTCACATGACTACTGAATTAACTTACTGACCACATGGGCAGACCTTAGATGACACAACTGGCTGATAATGGTAGGTGAAGTGAGGTTACAAAATGACCTCCTTTTTTCATGCCCATCCATATTGTTTATGCTCAGTGCTACAGTAATGTACCTGAAGAAATGGCTTTACTTGGCAGACTTGAAGCGTTTGTCACCACATATATTCCAGATGTGTGAGGTTAATATGAGTAATTTCTGCATTTTTCTGTCAGCTGCACCATCAAATTAGCATTCAGGAGAGGTAGGGGGTGTAATTGCATTTGCCTGGTACTCGTTGACATAAATATTCTATCCTGGCCACCAGACCTGACTTGTGCTTTGTTGGTGTAGGAAACCTTCTGATGGACCTAAGTTCTCAATTCTAGTTCCCCTTGCATATTAAGGTGAGACCCCTGACAAACTGTATCATTTCACCCATTACCTGTCACATATAAGTTAACAAGTTGCATTATAAGTTAATATATTCTGTGATCTTTATTCTGAGTTAGTAGCCACTGACAGCGCTGTGGTTTTGTTGAGAAACCATGTAAGCAGAATCTCACCACTTAGCGAACGTCCATCCATCTGTTTATTTTGCAGGGGGTATTCGTTGGGCATATGCAACGAAATATAAATGCAATTAGAATTTGATACAGCACTTCTTCCTGTAACAGAAGAGACTACAAAGCCAGTCTGTAATGCAGAATGTGTTTTTAGTTTTGCAGAACACATTCCCACATTTGAATTGTGTCTTACAAAACCCATTCTCTTTGCTCATGCTGGTATTTTGAAGCATGTGTATTTTAGGGATTTACAGGGAAATGTGCTGAAAGTGCTTCACATAGGTGATAGTGCACATTTAGGTGCCCTCATTTGTGCACCCTGTGGTTGGAGAACAACGAGGGTTTTGAGTTTTATGAGGGAACCTTTCACATTGGGGTGCTGTCAGAGCATGCATCCCTCTATTCAAAGGGGATTTGGGGTGCCACTGTGCAAACACTTATAGCATGGCCAAGGATCACTCTATAAGTATCAGCACTTTCAGACTCTTGAGGAGGGCCCTGTGGTCCCCTACGAGGGCAAGCACAAACTCTCCTGGAGTGCTGCAGGGTCTGTCTCAAGCTTCGCGAAGGCCTCAAGCACACAGACACAGAGCCAGCAACTATGTGCCTGCCTATTTTATTTATTTTCGAAGCGATTTCAAACATATTAAGTAGAGCCACTCAATAACATTAGTACAGGGAGCTTCCGTTCATAGTGATTCGGTAATTACACACAACCTGATGGTTGTGCAGCAGTTTTACTATTGCTATACATTCATTAGGTGATAAAGATCAGGCACATGATAAGATAGTTTCTGTTAAATTGCCAGTACTGGCATCAGTTCACTTCTCAAACAAGCATCCTATCGATTCTTTTAGGAGTCATATAGGTCCTATGGAATGGACATAGTTAAATTAGGTATAGTTAAATGTGGCATTTCTGGTGGCCATGTGCGCATATTTGAGAGTTTTATTTCCCCCCACTCCACATTGTTTAGTTCCCTGCTCAAGCTGTTCTCCCTAGCTGTCCTTAAATCGTCATCCATGTTGGACCTGGTTGTTAAAAGGAGGGCTTTAGGAAACCATGATACTAGTTTATGGCTTTCTCCTGCTGCAATGTGAAGTTGTAATTCTTTATGAATTTGAGGTTCACTTATGTCTGTGTTAGACCTGGTATCATTGGCGTGAGTCTCCCTTCCATTTTTTTTCTGATTGCCTCCTCTATTTTTGATCGGTTTGCTGGTTTTAGATGCTTTGGGCACTGTGCCACTGCTATTCAGTGCCACAGTGCAAGTGCTCCCTATGTTAAATTGATGTATTGATTAGTGACTCCATGATTGGATCATTTGATTTACTTGTCAGACCCTAGTATAGTGCACCAGGTGTGCCCAGGGCTTGTAAATCAAATGCTGCTAGTGGGCTTGCAGCACTGGTTGTGCCACCCACAGAACCAGCTTGTAAAGTGTGTCTCAGTCCTGCCATTGCAGAGCCTGTGTGCAGTCTGACTGCCATGTCGACTTGGTAAGTGCACCCACTTACCAGTCCCTAAACCTTCCCTTTTCTGCATATTAGTCACCCCTAAGGTAGGCCCTAGGGCAGGGTGCATTGTGAGTAAAAGGTAGGACCTGCCCTGATGTGTGTGGCATGTCCTAATAGTGAATTACAGCCATTTTCGTTTTTCACTATTGCAAGGCTACCTGTTCCCCATAGGCCAGAATGGGCAGTTAGATTATTACATCTTATAATCCTAACTGACTCAGGGAACCAGGTAGAAATTCGAGTTTAGTATGCCTGAACTCAGAATGATAAAATACATCTTTTAGTGAAGTTGGTTTTAACATTCTGTGTTTGAAAATACCACTTTTAGAAACTGGGTATTTTCTTGCCTAACTATCCAAGCCTGCCTCTGCTAGGTTGTGTATTCCTTGTCTGGAGTTTGAGTGACAGGGGCTGGGGGCTGCCAGGAGACAGGGTGAGTCAGCACAGGGCTGAATAGAGAGATCTGCATGCAGATGGGAGGGAGGAGTTGCACCTGGGACCTGAATAGGGCTGTGCCTTCCCTCCACAATGCTGGCTCCACCTCCTGTGGTGTGTCTGATGTCCCTGGCCTACACTGTGAAAGGAAAGAAGGAGTCTTGTCAACAAAGTGCTCCAAGACTGACCAGAACTGGTTTTGACTAGGCAAAGGCCTCTCTGCCTTCAGAGAACAAAGAGAAAAGTAGTATAAATATTGGGACCCAGACCCAAGAACTTTAGATCACTGCTGGAACAACAAGACGACCCTTTTGCCAAGGAGAAGAACCAAGGAAGCTGCAGGAGTTGGACTGCCCCTCTGCCAAGTGTGCTGTTTGCTGGGTTGGCCTGCAGTGGTTTCTTCATTGCCAAGGAAAGGAGAAGGAACTTTTAAAGAACTTTCATCTTGCAGAATATTACTCCAAGGGCTTGAATTTGTGCTTGCCTCCTGCTGAAGTCTCAGGGCCAAAAGACTTCACCACCAGCTCCCTCCTGAACTCCCTTGCTGGGGATTCTGTCTGCTGAGACCTGCGTGTCGCTGGGAGCTGGAAACGCGATGCAACGAGAAGAAGCGTGTCGCCATCGTAGCTGTTGCCGTCGCATCGCGTCGCCGCCGCAGAGGCTGCCGCCGCATCACCAGAGAAGCGTGTCTTCATCAACAGCCGCTGAGTGTCGCATCACCGGAGAAGCGTGTCGCCACCGCAGGGGTCGCCGTCGCATCACCGGAGAAGTGTGTCGCAGGGCCTGTCGCGGCTCCAAAGGTACAGAGTTCGCCGCACGGCCTTCGGCGTGCACGCATCGACTTCACATCATCGCATCAAGGGCGCCATCTTATCGCATCGCGGCGCCGTCTTGCGCATCGCAACCGGAACGCAGCACGAGAATCAACGCATCTACTCCCCTCCGGTAAGGAACGGACGTGTCCCCTACTCTGCGCAAGCATTGAGGCGCGACGCATCGCATCCCCCCAAGTACGGAAACCGACGCATCTCCTTCCCTGCGAACCTTTTGTTTATTTTGCGTTACGCATCCAGGTACTGTTTGTGAGAACTGTGTCGCATTTATCATCAACTTGAACTAAGTAACTTCACCATCTTTTAAGAGTATTTTGAGTACAGTATTGTGGATTTTTGTCGTTTGTGGTCTTGTGATAAGTCTATATAAAGAATACTTATTTTTATAAAACCTGTGTGGTGTCCATCTGTAGTGTTTTCACTGTATTACTGTATGTGTTCACAAATGCTTAACACACTGCCTCTTAGATAAGCCTGCCTGCTCGTGCCAAGCTACCAAGGGGGTGAGCAGGGGTTATCCAGGTGTGTAATCCCCTTTCCCTGACTTAGAAGCAAGGGTCCCTATTTGGACAAAGGTGTATACCATTGCCAACTAGAGACCCCCAGTTCTAACAGTCTGCCTTCGCCCCTTATCTGGCTTTTCAGCATTGAGGCCATATCCACAAAGTCGCTCAGAACACCCAGACCAGTACGTTTGTGAAAACATGTAAGAACCTATTTAACATTACCATTTTAGCCAGGGCACTCCAGACCATGACCAATAGTTGGAGTGTTTCCCAAACCTTAATACATATCCGCAGGGCTCTCATAGCTGCTCCTAAATTCCCTCCTGTGAGGTAGGCCTCATAGTGGTATATTTACCAGGCGATGTCCCAGTCATCCAATTGCAGCAGCTTATCCACCTCATCCAAGGATATAGGAAATGTGCAAGTCTTTGCGGAGTTGAGTCGAAGGTTTGATCATTTTCCAAATTCCTTGAGGTGTTGTATCATGAGTTCCAGGCTTGTGTTCACATTCCTCTTAGATAAGAGCATTTTGTCAGCATATAAAGGTACGGTATGTCCACCATCAAATGGGGGATAACCCTAGTTTTGCCTTCCATTCTCAGACCTTCAGTGAATGGCTTCATGGTCCATGTGAATAGCATGAGGAAGAGTGGACACCCTACATGATCCCATTAAATATTCTGTATGTGGTGGAAATAGGTTTGCTCGTAAGCCCTCTGGCTGTCAGTTCTGTGTACCATAATGAGATCTGCTTGATCCAGATCCCCTGACGACCTCCATCCGCTCAAGCACCACTAGTAAGTACTGCCAGTTCAACTTGTCAAACGGTTTTTAAGGGCTGATTGATATAACTATAGTTTCAATGAGAAAGTTCTGTGAGGTCTCCTGCAGAGTTATGAAAAAAAACATTTAATATTTAGTTAGGTGCTTCGTGTGGGGATAAACCTGTTCTGGTCCTAGTGAACGAGTGTCAGGAGAAAGGGGTAAAGTCTTCCTACTAGGATTTTAGCCAGAATGTTATAGTCCAAGTTCAGCATGGATAACAGTGTATAAGAGGCTCTATTTAAGGTATCTCGTTGTAGTTTAGGGAGAGATACAATTAGAGCCTCTCTGGTTGACACTGGGAGGTACCCACATTCAAAGACAACCAAATACATTTTAGTGAACTGCAACACCAATAGGTGCTCATATGTCTGTTAAAACCTGATGGGCAAGCCATCAGTTCTTAGTTTTTTTCTTTGTCCATGTTCTTCGGGTCTTCTCTCATTTCTACCTCATGACATGGGGTTGTAAAGGAACCTAGCACTTCGCAAGGTACTCTTCGTAAGGATACTCTATCTAGATAGGATTCTATTTCTTCAGATGTTGTCCTGTCGCGTTCCACATACAGGTCAGTGTAATATTCTAGGAATGCATTGTTAATCGCCGTTTGCCTGTGCACTACCCACCGTGTCGGTTTATTGCCTGCATTATGGGCATGCCCCTTTGTTATGGATGGATCAATTAGGCCAATAACTTCCCAGCTTTATCTCTTTTGTTATGGGATCCTGCAATAGATACAGTATAATTGAGACGCCCCCGTTTTTCTAAGATTGAAGTGTAGCTCTCTCTTTCAGCAATCAATGATTGTTTATATAAGTGGTCTCATATTACTTCTTGTTCTAGTTTGTGTAAGTACGTGACCATTAGAGTCAATTCCTTATCTAATGCCTTTCTGAACTTCCACTAGTTCCTTAATGCAATGGCCTCTGACTTCAACCATAAAGGCCTCCTACTCGCCTGGTGGGTTGGAAGTGGTGTGCTCGTTCTCCCTAGTGACATATTGTTTCTCTCAGGAAGTCTTTAAATGCCCTATCTTGCAGCATAGATCCCTGCAATCTCCAGGTGGAAAATGTTAGTTTTACGGTCCATATATATCTTATGCCATTGCTCCTCCCCTATTTCCCACCCTACCTCATCCATGGGGAGAGTCTTGTGTCTGTGGACAGGTGTGCTTCTATATTATTCTACTATATTTAGACCCTTCCCCCAATGGCAGCACTGATTGGCTTAGCCTATGGATTTCTATTTCTTTTACGAAGCAGGGTCATATTTTCCGAACGGTTGTTGGTTCATTCATGGGTAGACAGCATTGCTTATATGAATTTAACAGAAAATTCTCCAAACTCCAGCATTCGTCTGTCTTCATATAGGTAGTCTAAAAAGTGTTGATCCACTCTCTCCTGTTTCGCAACCAGAATGTAGGCATGTCTGGGCAAATGATCGTTCTCTAAATCGTGATCGTCAATTGCGGCAGTGCATCTAGATCTCAAAATGAACATACAGACATTGAGTATTTATTGTTCCTTGTAGAAGATGCTATGGTTCAGCACCAACATTTAATCAGTTTCTGTGAGTACATGCATGTGGGAGCGCGGGCCGGATAAACAGACGCGGAGGCTGTATATATTTCTTAATGGTGAGGGTTTTATTAGAGATATTCAAGTTCTCTGATTCAGGTGGTATAAAGCTTTCTCCGTCCTTCGGGTCTTCTTCCTTCTGGGTGCAAGGGCTGGTGTCCTCCGTCTCTCCCTCTCCTCTCTTGGTCCAGTGGTCTTCCCCGGAGGCTCATAAATGGAGAGAGAAAGGAGCGGTCCGTCGCTGCTTTGTTATAGGGGTTGAGAGTTGTGCACCCTTCACCACACCCGTCCGGTGTCGCAAGACAGAAAATATTGAAAAAGTGGGGTTTTTCCACAATAAAGAAAAGGAAAATACAGAAAAACTAAAGTAGAGACAGACAATTCTGGAATGCTTCTTCTCAGGTTTGCCGAATCCTGTTCTTTTTGTGTTCTCCTGCTTCCTGACTCAGCAATTCGCTTTTACAATCAGGAGGAATTTTCAGGGGCCTCATAAAAGGATCTCAGGGTGTCGTGGCACAGGATTTCAGGGAAGGTGTGCAAGGGGGTTTGGCCAGTGTTTCATGCACAGTGCCCGATCACTACTCTGGTTCTCTTCCCGCTGACCCTGGTGCCCTCTTGTCACCCGCAGTCTCTTCCTGCTTTTCGCCCCTCCCGTGGACACTCACCGGCTCCGCCGCAACTCTCCTGAGTTGCGGCCGCTCTTCAGCATCCTCCGGTGGGCACCACCACTCCTCGCTCAACCGCTCGTCTTTTCCTTCGGTTTCGGCTCCGTCCTCTTCTCGAGTACCGCCTCCTGGGTCTTCCACACGGTCCACTCCACTCGTCTCCTCGATTTGCCTCCCTTTCCTCTTCTGCCCAGTCCCTTTTCTCTCTCCACTGGCCGATTCTTCCGGGGTCAGCTCCTCCTCCGCTGCCTCCCCTCCTGTGTGAACACATGACAGGTGGGCGGGGTTATCTTCTCGGCTTGCTTACTGTCGGTGTTGCACATCCGGGTCACTTTCTCCTGTTGAATGTCGGATTGGGCACAGTCGTCCGGATGGACAGGTAAGTATCGGGCCCAGTAGGTGCCACCTCACAGTGCAGTAAAGCTTTTTAGGTCGAGCCTCGAGTAGCGCGCAAGCGCTGCTCTGCGAGACTTATAGTTGGGGAGTTTGAAAAGCTGACCAGACGCTCGTGCGTCATGGCCTTTTTCCTGCGGTTACGCGCAAGCAAAAGGCCATGGTGCACGAGCGTGTGGTCACGCCTGCTGCTCGCGCGCGCGCACCACTCGCGTGCTTGTTTAGTTTGACTTTCGCGGCCGCGTCACTTTTTTATTTCTTTCAGTTTCGCATAATCGCGGCACCCGCGCTTTACTTTTAAAATTAAAAGTAAAGCGCGGGTGCACGATTGTAAAAGTAAAGAAATAGATGTTTTTTCTATTTCTTTACTTTTGCTCAATCGCGGCTCCCGCGCTTTACTTTTAACATGGTTTAGGTAAAGCGCTGGTGCCGAGATTGCTGCAAAAGTAAAGAAATAGAAAAAAACATCTATTTCCTTACTTTTGCTATAAGCACGGCACCGGCGCTTTACCTTTAACCATGTTAAAAGTAAAGCGCTGGTGCCGCGATTGCTGCAAAAGTAAAGAAATAGATGTTTTTTTCTATTTCTTTACTTTTGCAGCAATCAAACACATTGGCAAAGTCAATAGCTCTGCCTAAACACTTATAAGGGCCCAAAAGCGAGACCTATTGGCTATGCCAATGCTTGTTTTAAGTTGTTACTGAATAGCTTTGGCGAGAGTTAAATTCTGCTGTGCCACGCATTTATCATTGTACAGAAATTTGGAATTTAGAACATTATCTGTTTTTTATTACAGGCCCCCTCATTGCTACTGCTGTTTTTTCATTAAGAGATTCAGAAGAGGAAGAGCGCTGCCCTTTGAACAATCGGCACCACAAGAGACGGATCAACAATAATTGCTCCACAAGTAAGTTGACCATGATTTGGTGGAGTGCAAACAACAGTAGAAAGAGAAATTGTACCCACAAACAAGTGAAAGCACCCTCACCCACAGACACACATGTACAGACATACAGATGTGTTTACTCACAGAAGATTTTCCCTTATTTTTGTTTTAATCATTTTTACTGGCAGTTTTACATTAACATAGACATTGTACAGGTTACAAATCATACTGTATATCGAAGATAGTGTGGTTGCATAATACATCTCAATACAATATCATGAATTGCATGGTTTAGGATTATACAAGGGTACAATAATCAAAAACTCACTGACCATAGTTGGGGTACATAAAGGAATACGCTTGGGTGCAGGTGATGTCAATCGGTGTCAAAAATGGTATAGAATAGGACTGCTTACAACTGTAGTTAACAACAAAGATCTTGCACTCACTTGATAAGGCAGAGGTAGTGGCGCGGTGACTGCATCCAGCAAGGGCGCAACCAGGGTTTCATATAATAGACCATGTACACGGGCAGAGCTCTCTCCTCCAATAGATGGCTGTGTTGTAATAGGGGGGTAGTCCACGGGAAGCATTAAGCAGGTTGGTCTGCGATTTGCGATGTTCTTTCCCAAGTACCCCCATGACGCGCTAGTGGCTCAATAACATCTTTGTAAGATGCAGCTTCCAGGTCATTTTTTCTGAAAGGCGGGCTCCTAGGTGATCGAAAGTGCTGACTCTTTCCAGGGGGACCTCTCCTAACATTGGCTTACCTTTATATGACTTGTAGGGGTTGAAAGCCATAAATTTGGTTTTTGCAATATTTATAACCAAACCCCTGGTGTCGCAAAAGAGTTGGAATCTGTTGAGTAGTGACTGTAGCCCCTCCGGGGTTTTCGACCCCAGCAAGGTGTCTCCTGCAAATAAGAGGGTTGCTACCCCCCGTCCCCCCTGGGATGGAGCGTCAGCAGGTTCTTGTAACAAAACGCTGACCTCTCTATTTATATACAAGGAGAAGAGCGTGGGGGCCAGAACACAACCTTGTCGGACTCCCCTGCTGACTGGAATGCGCTCAGTTAGTTGACCCTGCGACCCCCATCTTATCCGGGCATAATTTCCTTCGTGCAGGCGGACTACCAGGTTGAGGATTGGTGACGGAATGCCCATGTCTTTAAGCACGTACCATAGTTTCTGCCTGGGGACTAAATCGAAGGCAGTCTTTAAATCAATGAAAGCTAGGTATAGGCTGCCCTGGCCAATCACTACAACTTTCTAATAAAGAAGCAGGAGGCGGAATACCTGATCTCTTGTCCCCGTCTTTTCCCTAAAGCCGGCTTGATATTGTGATAGAATTGCGTTATCTTCCGCCCATGACTGGCCTTCATTAGGAGGGCTCTGCAGAAGACATTTTGTAGGACATCTATCAGACTAATATAGGGCTCGCCTCTATCCCCTTTCTTTTAAATAGGGACCACCTCTGCCCCCTTCCGCGACCCTGGGACTGAAGCGCCGCTTGCTATGCTGTTTGACAAGAGTAAGATATAGCGAGCCCAGCTTGTGATGTCTGATAGAAATAAATCCCCTGGGATGCCATTGGGCCCTGGTGCTTTTGGCTGTGCTATTCGGCCGATAGAGCCCTCGATCTCGCTCAGAGTAAAACATTTATCTATCGAGGGCTGAGTGGGGGAAACAGCTTCCTCCGTTTCAGTCGAGTCTGCAGAATCTGAATAGAGCTTCCAAAATGATCGTGCCACGCTTGGCCTGTAATGTAGGCGGGGTGGGTGGGGGGGGGAGGGGCTGGAGCCCCTAATACATCGCCCCAGGTAAATAAAGACCAAAAGGATTTGGAATCTTTTTCAGCGCAAACTTCCTTGAGTTGCTGCCATCGGGACTCGTGCCATGCCCTTTTCGCATGATGCAAGCTTTCCCAGAGCTTCTCCAGGAGTGCATCCCAGATATCGGAGATGGGATATTTGCGTAGACCTCTTATTTATTCTCGCTATGCAGTGCTGCACTCTCCGCCTGTGCCCAGGCCACCAGGGAAAGTGCCCATGCGGAAGAGGTAGGGGGTTTGCTGCTTTCCACTTACGGGTGATCAAATGCTTACCCAAGATGGGTAAGCAGGAGAGGATGTAGCCTTACGGCTAGAGCTGTCGACCACGAAGCTGGGGAACTGGGTACGAGTCTCGGCAACGACGCTCAACATCCTGTGATTCTGGGCAAATTCCTTAATCTCCCCGTGCCTAACAAAAAAAATAAAATGTGTCCATCTGTAACGAAACTGGTGCTCATGTAAAGCGCTCTGATACCCGATGTCTCAGGTCTAGTTCGCGCTATATAAAACTCCCCCCAAAAAAAAGATGAGGGCCAGGTCTGTTTTTCTTAGTGTGGCGTAAGAGACCCAGCAAACACACTATCCAGGTATATACTATAGTGGGGCCTGTGCATCGTGTCAGATGTGTGGTGACACCCAGCCAATATCAGGCAGGATCAAAGCATATGTAGGAGATCCACATCTGGAGTAAGACAACGGGGACAGGTGGCATCAGTGCTGTAAAAATGACGATTATTTTACGGGGAGTTAAATAGGCGCTGTGTATTATTTAAAATTGTATTAATTGAAAGCGGGCATTGTGGGACACTAGCGTAGGGTAAGCTAGGATGACCTGCCATTCTCTATCTGTACAATTGCGTTCCAAGTCTGTATCCCAGTGTTGGTGCAAAGCGGTTAGAGAGGTAGCTGTGTCAGTGCGCAGGGAGCCGGCTAGCCATCGAGTCAGGTGACGACCAATCCCCATTACTTGTAGGTTTTGTATTCTAAGATGCTGCGCTGAGTTCATGTTGCATGTCTTCCCAGTACAGACCCAGTGTTCAGATAAAGGAAGTGCGCAAGAGGAATTGTCCCGGGGAGAGCTCAGTCAGCGAGGAGCTCCTCTATGGGTAGGAGGATCCCATCTCGATATAAGTTATCTACACTGTGCAGGCCCACTACGTGCCAGGTGCCCAGTTCTCTGAGGGAAGTCGTCATGGATCCCGCAGCATTCCAAGTAGCAGAAGTGCGTGGGCATAAGGTGTCACCGATTGGATAAGAAATAGGGTCCTGCATAAGCCACGACGTGCGATCCGAAGCAGGAGCGCATGTGGCAGTGTTGCCCTAGTCCGAGCGTGAAAAATGGAAAGCAAACATTCCAGGTCACAGTGGAGAAGGAGTGTTCCTGTATCCTCCAACTGACAGCCAGTGAACCAGCTTGCCACCCATTGCAGTTGCAAGGCCAGATAATGTTAATTGAAATTGGGCACACTGAGCCCTCCGCATTCTACTGGGAGATAGAGTTCAGTAAGAATTACCCTGCAACGCCTATTATGTCATCTAAGATTGCCAATTAAAGGCTCTAAGGAGTGAAAGAAGGGCCTGTGTGTATGTATATATGTGTGTGTATGTATGTGTGTGTATATATATATATATATATATATATATATATATATGTATATATATATATGTATATATATATGTATATATATATGTATATATATATGTATATATATATATGTGTATATATATATATGTATATATATGTGTATATATATATGTATATATATAAATATATATATATATATGTATATATATATATATATATATATGTATATATATATGAAGAACGTCAAAGTAGTACAGCAGTCGCAGTTGAACAACCATTTTCGTGAGAGCAATTCTTCCCGCAACCGATAACGGCAGAGTTTGCCAAATTCATAGGTACCAGAACGTTGACAGTTGCCAAGATTTTCCCTCATAATACTTACACCGGAGCAGAGGAGGAGAGTAACAGAGTATGGGGTCTGTAGAATAAATGAGTGATTTTTGTCGAAGAGACAAGGGGTGTTTACTTGAGTGGTATATAACATTAAGTTAGGCAGAGTGTGAAATTGTTTCTGTCCAATTCTTGTATTGACAAGAAGCCAGTACCATTTTTGAATGTCTGTAGCCTGATGTATTTATCCTTCAGGTCCATCACTACATTTTTGAGGGATTTTATATCTGTTGTAGTTGTTCAGCTGAGAATATGGTATGCTGGCATAGAGCTTAGTGGCATATTAAGTTTGGTGTTAACCACTCTGCACGGTACAGTTGCATGTATTAATTTGTAGTTGAAGAAAAGCACAATTTTCACTAAGATCAGTTATGTGAAGGCACAAAAAGTGATGAAGTGGCTAAAGAAGGTTTGTCAATGTGTGTAGAAGCATGGCAGATGTTGTGGAATTAGCAGACTCTACGCTTGTCCTGGCATTATTGACAACGAGGCAACCTCTTCCACCCTCTTTTTTAATGCCGCCCTGACCTTCGAAGATTCGAGCACACTAGAATTGTGCTTGCATACTTTCAGATGGCTTCAAGTTTTGCCTGCATTTGAATTTAAGAAGAGGCTGAAACCCCAGAGAATGTCCATCAGTGGAAGTCTAGAGATATTTGAAAGGATACAGGAAAGAAGGATGTTGAGGGATACAGAGGAATACGAGGACCTAATCGGTAGGCTGGCCTACTTTGTCCACTTCTCCCCAGTTAAACGGGAAGGACCTGAAAGGTTTTAGTGAATTTACAGACATTCAGTGAGCATGGTAGCGGATATGTTAAAACCATGTTGGGGTCTTGAGTGGTTGATCATGTATTTAGAGGCGACTCAGTCTGGGCAAGGATGTCAGTCCAGAATGATAAAATGGCAGTTTCTGTAAAACACCTGGGCTGGGAGCCTAGATGGCAAGGGTTCAGCATAGGATTATAAGTTGTATTGATGACACCATGGTTATTTTCAGAATTATAACAGACTAGTAAAGGAACAGTAGTTTTGTACAGCTGAGAGACATATTTTATGCCACTTCAGGTGTGGTCGCCAATGTAGCCTCCATGTTGATGATACAAAAGGGGATGATGGACGGAACGTTTGAGCCAATCAAACACTCACCCCCAGTCAACTGATCTGGGTTTAATCCATCATCATTCTTTAGCTCACTCCACCACCCCAGTTCAGACATGGCCATATGCAAATCAGTCTGACCCTGTGCCTCATGGGAACAGTCCAGCCCGAACTGCCAAGCCATGTCTTCCCTGGACCGGAAACAAGCATCCTAGGACCGGTTTCTGGCATTTCAGCAGTCATCAGCCAGGCTTGCTTGAATCCAGTGGCAAAGTGAGCAAGGGACCCACGTCTGGGCATACCCCCGCCAACTTAGAGCGACCAAAGCGATACAAAAGGGGATGATGGACGGAACGTTTGAGCCAATCAAACACTCACCCCCAGTCAACTGATCTGGGTTTAATCCATCATCATTCTTTAGCTCACTCCACCACCCCAGTTCAGACATGGCCATATGCAAATCAGTCTGACCCTGTGCCTCATGGGAACAGTCCAGCCAGAACTGCCAAGCCATGTCTTCCCTGGACCGGAAACAAGCATCCTAGGACCGGTTTCTGGCATTTCAGCCGTCATCAGCCAGGCTTGCTTGAATCCAGTGGCAAAGTGAGCAAGGGACCCACGTCTGGGCATACCCCCGCCAACTTAGGGCGACCAAAGCGATACAAAAGGGGATGATGGACGGAACGTTTGAGCCAATCAAACACTCACCCCCAGTCAACTGATCTGGGTTTAATCCATCATCATTCTTTAGCTCACTCCACCACCCCAGTTCAGACATGGCCATATGCAAATCAGTCTGACCCTGTGCCTCATGGGAACAGTCCAGCCCGAACTGCCAAGCCATGTCTTCCCTGGACCGGAAACAAGCATCCTAGGACCGGTTTCTGGCATTTCAGCCGTCATCAGCCAGGCTTGCTTGAATCCAGTGGCAAAGTGAGCAAGGGACCCACGTCTGGGCATACCCCGCCAACTTAGGGCGACCAAAGCGATACAAAAGGGGATGATGGACGGAACGTTTGAGCCAATCAAACACTCACCCCCAGTCAACTGATCTGGGTTTATTCCATCATCATTCTTTAGCTCACTCCACCACCCCAGTTCAGATATGGCCATATGCAAATCAGTCTGACCCTGTGCCTCATGGGAACAGTCCAGCCCGAACTGCCAAGCCATGTCTTCCCTGGACCGGAAACAAGCATCCTAGGACCGGTTTCTGGCATTTCAGCCGTCATCAGCCAGGCTTGCTTGAATCCAGTGGCAAAGTGAGCAAGGGACCCACGTCTGGGCATACCCCCGCCAACTTAGGGCGACCAAAGCGATACAAAAGGGGATGATGGACGGAACGTTTGAGCCAATCAAACACTCACCCCCAGTCAACTGATCTGGGTTTAATCCATCATCATTCTTTAGCTCACTCCACCACCCCAGTTCAGACATGGCCATATGCAAATCAGTCTGACCCTGTGCCTCATGGGAACAGTCCAGCCCGAACTGCCAAGCCATGTCTTCCCTGGACCGGAAACAAGCATCCTAGGACCGGTTTCTGGCATTTCAGCCGTCATCAGCCAGGCTTGCTTGAATCCAGTGGCAAAGTGAGCAAGGGACCCACGTCTGGGCATACCCCCGCCAACTTAGGGCGACCAAAGCGATACAAAAGGGGATGATGGACGGAACGTTTGAGCCAATCAAACACTCACCCCCAGTCAAATGATCTGGGTTTAATCCATCATCATTCTTTAGCTCACTCCACCACCCCAGTTCAGACATGGCCATATGCAAATCAGTCTGACCCTGTGCCTCATGGGAACAGTCCAGCCCGTAGTTGGCAGGGTATGCCCAGACGTGGGTCCCTTGCTCACTTTGCCACTGGATTCAAGATAGCCTGGCTGATGAGGGTTTTGAACCCGAAACCGGTCCCAGGATGCTTGTTTCCGGTCCAGGGAAGACATGGCTTGGCAGTTCGGGCTGGACTGTTCCCATGAGGCACAGGGTCAGACTGATTTGCATATGGCCATGTCTGAACTGGGGTGGTGGAGTGAGCTAAAGAATGATGATGGATTAAACCCAGATCATTTGACTGGGGGTGAGTGTTTGATTTGCTCTAACGCTCCGTCCATCATCCCCTTTGGTATCGCTTTGTTCGCCCTAAGTTGGCAGGGTATGCCCAGACGTGGGTCCCTTGCTCACTTTGCCACTGGATTCAAGATAGCCTGGCTGATGAGGGTTTTGAACCCGAAACCGGTCCCAGGATGCTTGTTTCCGGTCCAGGGAAGACATGGCTTGGCAGTTCGGGCTGGACTGTTCCCATGAGGCACAGGGTCAGACTGATTTGCATATGGCCATGTCTGAACTGGGGTGGTGGAGTGAGCTAAAGAATGATGATGGATTAAACCCAGATCATTTGACTGGGGGTGAGTGTTTGATTTGCTCTAACGCTCCGTCCATCATCCCCTTTGGTATCGCTTTGTTCGCCCTAAGTTGGCAGGGTATGCCCAGACGTGGGTCCCTTGCTCACTTTGCCACTGGATTCAAGATAGCCTGGCTGATGAGGGTTTTGAACCCGAAACCGGTCCCAGGATGCTTGTTTCCGGTCCAGGGAAGACATGGCTTGGCAGTTCGGGCTGGACTGTTCCCATGAGGCACAGGGTCAGACTGATTTGCATATGGCCATGTCTGAACTGGGGTGGTGGAGTGAGCTAAAGAATGATGATGGATTAAACCCAGATCATTTGACTGGGGGTGAGTGTTTGATTTGCTCTAACGCTCCGTCCATCATCCCCTTTGTTATCGCTTTGTTCGCCCTAAGTTGGCAGGGTATGCCCAGACGTGGGTCCCTTGCTCACTTTGCCACTGGATTCAAGATAGCCTGGCTGATGAGGGTTTTGAACCCGAAACCGGTCCCAGGATGCTTGTTTCCGGTCCAGGGAAGACATGGCTTGGCAGTTCGGGCTGGACTGTTCCCATGAGGCACAGGGTCAGACTGATTTGCATATGGCCATGTCTGAACTGGGGTGGTGGAGTGAGCTAAAGAATGATGATGGATTAAACCCAGATCATTTGACTGGGGGTGAGTGTTTGATTTGCTCTAACGCTCCGTCCATCATCCCCTTTGGTATCGCTTGTTCGCCCTAAGTTGGCAGGGTATGCCCAGACGTGGGTCCCTTGCTCACTTTGCCACTGGATTCAAGATAGCCTGGCTGATGAGGGTTTTGAACCCGAAACCGGTCCCAGGATGCTTGTTTCCGGTCCAGGGAAGACATGGCTTGGCAGTTCGGGCTGGACTGTTCCCATGAGGCACAGGGTCAGACTGATTTGCATATGGCCATGTCTGAACTGGGGTGGTGGAGTGAGCTAAAGAATGATGATGGATTAAACCCAGATCATTTGACTGGGGGTGAGTGTTTGATTTGCTCTAACGCTCCGTCCATCATCCCCTTTGGTATCGCCTCCATGTTGATGGCCATGACGGAATAATGTAATAGTGCTAACAAATCTGCGGATGGATGAATGTTACCTTCCATCACTGGCTCCAGAGCGCCAAAAGTCGCAGCCAGCACGGATTGTGTCTGAAAGAGCCCCGTGTGTCAAACAAAACAGTGGTCCCTCGACCATTAATATCAAAGTCAATTTGGTTACTTTTATTAATTATTTTTCACTGAATATTTTACTTAAATACATCAGTGACGTCGCAATGGGTGTGTAGTGAGAAACGTGCTTGGTGCTCTTATAAACGTCATAGGCACGTGTGACAAATAGTGATCAAGAATGTGTATCAAAAACAAGAACATTCCCCATTTCTTCTATAAACAATTGTGATAGGATCTGTAATAGTAGTCGAAGTTTCCATCCCCTAGAAGGATATGAGGATCATCATCAGGACTCTCAATTTAATTGAGCCAGAGAAAAGAAGGAAATAGACTGAAAGAGAGAAACACATAAAACATACATAGTTATAATGGAGTTATGATTCCAAGAAAGTGAGAGGTTCAGACTTGAAACTGTAAAGATACTCTCAAGGTGAGCATCAGGATAGATTTTTACAAAATGGATAGGCCACCCCTGGAAATCAGGATATAGATGAGAACAGGTGGCACATCTGGTTTTTGAATTATTATAACAGAGCAGGAGGGGTCATAAATTATCACATTGTTTGATTCCCTTGGAGAAGTGAGAGCAATAATCCTGGGATGGAACAGAGTGAAAATGGGCCCTGTGCTGCCAGTACTTCGATCAAATAAATGGGTCTAAAGTAGTAAGAGAATTTAATAAAGGTATGACCTCATCCAAACAATCAGGAAAAAGTGGATGGTTGGCTATGGTGAAAGCAAGAACACATGGTTCATACGTGGGTATGGAGACCTGAGTTTCCCTTAGTTCCAGTGCCTATAGAATAATAGAGTACTCCAAGCGGGAAGGATTGCGCTGTGTTGCACTTACGCCCGAGTCTCCGCAGGAGTACCACCCAGGCTCACCCTGAAGTCAGGAGGCACTGCAGCTCACATCAGCAGAAAAAGTTTTCAGCGGGCCAGCTGTGTGCGCTGGAGGACGCTTATCAACCCCACGGTGATAAGTGTAAATGTTGGAATGAGCGCGCTCAAATCAGCAGAAGCATCCCTGGGTCCTGAGACAGTAGAACCGAAAAACAGGCCTGGTGTCTAATTCTAGTAACAGCGGCCGCCATCTTGAAGGAGTTTCAAAGTGACAGAGGTATTTGAAATAACCCAGGTGTAAGGGAGGCTAGTTACATTTGGGTAGTATAGAACCACATAAAAAAGGTGGAAAAAGAGTCGTCACAGTAGTAAAGAGAAAGCACGAACAATTATTAAGAGGAACGTAACCCCCATCCAATCCATATATCAGGGCATCAATTGCAAAGAATAACTAATTGCCAATAGATAAATCATTCATAATTTTTTAATACATCTTTTTATAAAAATGTTGTTTGTGACACAGTCCTATTCAAAAAAGTATTTTCAAAAAGTCTCTTCTGGGAATCTGTCATGTCCTGCCAGCTCAGATAAGGTTCGTTCATTCCCCTTGTCAGCTCAAGCCGGTCCTCATAGTCTATGTATCCACCTCTCTGGTAGCTTAATGACACTGATCACTAGCCATTTTATACCATCTTCTGTCTGACCTTCAGCAATTAAATGTTCCAATATAAGGGCAGTGGGGACCTTGCAGCAGATACGACTGTGATGTTGACAAATATGAATTGTAAGTGTTTTGTGTTTGATCAATGTAAAGTTTATCACATGGACATGTTGTAGTATAAATCACATTAGCCGTATTGTAGTTTGAGAAACTTCTTAAGGGTCTCTTGGTATTTGTGTGCGAGAATGTCTTGGATTCTATTTGGAACAAACACATACTTTTGTGGCCGCATTTAAAGTGTCTAATTATTGGAGGCAAACTCAAGTGTCCAATGAGAGTTTCTGGTGATTTATCTGGTGTGGTAGAAGCACTGATCAGGAAATGCTTTAGTTTTTTTCCCTTTTTTGTAGGAAAATATTGGTGGTTCCATAGCACGGTTCTTTGCCGGAGACTGCGCTAAGAGATTGTTCCTCAGTTGTACTATTTATTGTTTTTATTTTTTGCACAAAGGTCATGTATTTCTTTCACTTCATGTGTACGCCGTATTATAATTATGCATGAAAGTAAATGTTCCTTAATGTGTCTTATTTGATGTATCATATTTTCTTGAAAAGAATATTGATTTCTGTGTAAGTCACTTAATTAGTAAAGCCCAATTATGTCAGATCTCACTACGTCAAGTGTGTGGCTTCCACTGCCTGAAACCTATAAAAGGTGCTCTTTTTGGGAGATATGCCAGACTTTTTTTGCTTTCTGAACTAATGCAGACTCTACATTAGTCTGCCTGTTGATATATACTAAGATCTATTTTGCCTTTCAAACTGAGCAGTCTTTGTTATTCTGCTTGTTGTTTTATACTTTGAATTTTTGGTTACTTTCTTGAAGGCAGACCCCACGTTGGTCTGTATATTGATTCATACTTAGATTTCCCTGACTTTTGAACTGAGCAGGTTTATGTTAGTCCTCTTACTAAACTGTACTTTGGTTCTGGCTTGTTTTAGAGCTCGAGCTTATTTTGATCCTTTTGCAATTTCATATTTTGATGCATTATTGATGCTGATTTGAATTTTACTTTTTGCCTTCTGTAATAATTCCTAAATTTGAATACATTGTTATGGTTGTGACTTTGAAGTTTGTCTTGTGAAGGTTTCTTTTACTTGCACAAGCACACAAGAGACTCACAGGAGCCTGGTCCTACGTCTCAACCCTATTGATTTATTAATTAAAAGCTTCGACAATACCGTTGTGCCCACAGATATGCCAGTATATAGGACATCCTAGTTTGTGCTGATGGACATACCTTATTTTAGTACTCTCCTTTGTGTTTAACACTTGATGTCAGACCTTATTGAGCTATGAGTGTTGTATTTATCTATGTAAATGTTTGCATTGCACATAAGAAGTAATATATTGCTATGCCAGTATATCAAATTATTAAACCACTATTGCAGTGGTTCCCAAACTTTTTCGACCCCGGCTCCCTTGACCCCCTGGCCATTGCCCGTGGCTCCCCACTTTTACTTTTTTTGGAAGGTGGGGGGGATGTAAGCCTGGTCTCTGAAGTACTTACATTCATCTCCCTGAAAATATTTGGGATGAAGCTGATGAAGGTATTATAATCATTCACGCAGGGTGTTTCATATTACTAAGGTGACGCCTCTAATAAAATATTCCTAGTTACACTTCTTTGCCCATGCCTTTTTTAGAGTACCCTCTCAAACTTTTTTTTTATCCCACTTACAGTGCTAGATAGCACCCCTATGTATGTAGGCCCCATTGCGAAAGTGTTTCTGCGCTTGAAGAATATTTGCATGCACTTCCATTTCTCCCCATGTCATACGTGCCAACACACCTGTCTCAGCAGGGTGACTCACGATTTTTTAAACCTCATACAGCTTTATTTTTGCTGTCTCCTCCCTAAAATTGCCTCCAAATCAATGCAGGCCAAATAAATTCCTCTGGTTTTTAAATGTCCCTCTTTCTTGCTTCTAAATATTGGCATTATGCTGTATATGGTGTTTTACTTCCCTGTGCTCAAGGAGAGAGCAGGCCTGTCTAGAAATGTGTGTGTACTGAAAGAAATATGTACTGGAAGTACCTATGGTTCAAGTACAAGTGTCAATACTTAATAATACTTAATGTGTTTAATAGACAGGACAACTGTACTTTCCTTATAACTTGCATTGGTGTAAAATGCATTTGGAAAAAAACGAAACTATTAGCGAGTCTAACAATTTATCAGACATCTTCCGCCTACTTTGGGAGTGTTGGAATGTGGGGATCTAGTGAAATATGGAGGTCATCTCCGTCGACATACCATCAATTAAGCACTACGTTTACAGCTTTAGACATGTAATTTACAAATCACCAACCTCATGCGTTTAAGTCTTATTCGTTTAACTGAAGCCAACCGACCCTTCAACATTAAATGCATTAAAGTGCTTGGTGCGCGGCTCCCCTGGATAGGTTTGGCGGCTCTCCAGGGAGCCACGGTGCACAGTTTGGGAACCACTGCACTATTGTATTACAATGATAGTTAAACTGAACCATTGAGGTCAGGCTAGTTTCAAACCTCTTCAAAAGAATCTCTGACACTGCAGCAGATTTGTGATTGTGTATTTTCTGAATACCACAATTATTTGTAACTTGTTCTGCAGGACACCCATCTCCTAATGCTTATAATGTGTCCAGTATGCAGGAAGAGTCAGCTGTGACCGGCACAAGTCCTCTGCAGGAAGCTGATGAAATCTGCATTGAGCCCAGCTCAGGTAAATTCCCAGTGACCTGGTGTTTTCAAACTTCTGCCTGGATAGTTACTGCCTCTCAAATCATAAATGTTAATAGTAAAGCAGGCATTGACAACCAATAAATAGTACCTGTAATTATAGACACACAGACACACACACACACACAGACACACACACACACACACACACACACACACACACACACACACCCACACCCCCCCCCCCCCTTTGACCCCCTAGGTCTGCTCAAATTTGTAATTATTTTCAAAATGTTCCTTATTCCATTTTGGAAACGTTTGTAGATTTACTCCTGCAAGGCCAAGAGTAAATTGCTTTCCAGGGTAGAAATAGTCCAGGAACACGCCCAAAATTGCTATGGGTTGTTTGTTTGACATTAAGTTTTTTCAGCTGTAAAGATAATTCTCAACCATGCAGTTGCACATTATGTATGTTAACTGCCTATGCATGGACATAACTGGTAATTCAAAAAGGTCTTCAAGGAGTACTTCATGAAACAGTAGCCTTCCACTTTTATAATCATTTGGGAATTTGAAATAAAAAAATATGCACTCAAATGAAAAAATAAATCTGTGTACAGCTTTACTAAATCATTTCTATATCGGGTTGCGCTTGAATGGAAAGATGGAAGCATTTGTCGGTTTCTGGTAAACAATGGATGAAAAAAATAAGATTGTGGTGTGTACAAGAATGTGAGTACAACGATGAATGGATTAAGGTGTGGAAAATAAATAAATGTATGGGTAGATGGATGAATGGTGACTGCAGGTGGATGGATACATATATAGCTGTGGCTAGATTGAAGAATGAATGTAAATGTTTGGGTACATGACGGAGGGATAGCTGGTTGGATTGATGAGTGGGTGGATGCTTGGGCTCCAGTGAATGGATAGGTGTAGGTCTCTGCTTGTTTTCACTCTGCTTTTGTCTTTCTCGCGTTCAGAAGATATTCTCTTGCCCTTCAAACATTGCATGGTTTTAAGTGGAGGTATATGTGTGTGTGAATGTGTGTTCAATGGGTTAATGGATTGGTGTAGGTGGATGCTGGGTTTCTAGGAGGCAACCATGAATGAGAGGATGAATATGTTTGGTTGGATGGAATGAGTATTGCGTATGGTTGGAAGATGCAGGCATACAAGGATGTGGGCATATAGTTGGATAGACAGAATGTTTGAGTAGAATGATGGATGAAAGTATTCTTTGATGTAGGAGGAGGAATGGACCCATGGGCATAGGTGGGTGAAAGTGGCAGTGAATTGGTGTCTATCACCTCGCCTTTAGACTTTATGGTCACTTTTTTACACTTGTGAATTCTGTGTCAGTCTTACAGGTTCCTCACAATGTTCATTCCTCTTTTAAGACAGCAGAGGGAACAGACACATGCTTCCCCAATCGCATGTTTAGCAAACTTAAAACTTTATTTCTGAAAAGGGTTGATGTTAATAGTTGCTACATCATATGTGTCAGCATCTGCTGCAATGTGGAAAGTGAAACGACAACTTAAAGAATATACAGTCACAGTCACTCAAGCAGCTAGATGGATGGATATGTGGGTGGATGAATCAATCGATTCATGTGGGGGTAGATACAACACTGTATGGATGGACAGATGACTGCATATGGGACATGGATAAATTAATGCCTACGTGTGGGCAGGTATGTTCATCTGGAACATTAATGAGGTCTATGGGGCAATGTCTGACTGGGCTGCTAGAAATACTTCTGCACTGATGTTCCACAGACTACATGACTCCAGACCAAGCTTAAACCAACCTAAAGATATCAAAAGTTTTTTTTCTACCTCGACTTACTTCAGCCGCCTTTAATAGACCCTAGGCTTACTACCCCTGACAGGGCGAAACACATGTTGTCTGAACCTCAAGTGTTCAAGTTAGAATTCTTGTATGTTTTCCCAGCAGAGGATATGGTTGTAGTACCAGATGCTTCATTGATGATTAAAGAAGAGGAAGACGCTAATGGCACAGACGATCAAGGCTCTGAGAAAAATGATGACTTAAGTAGACGTGCAGGTGAGTAGATAACACTAACGTACTCAAAGCACAAGGCAAAGTTAATGGTATGTGCCCTTCAATCTAATTCCAAATAATTGACCATCATTACCACAATGTGCCTCTATCATCTGCAAAAGACCCATAGCAGAAGTTCGAGAGGGTCCTATTGCTTCCCACTTCCCTCCCTCAACGCTGTTAATAAATAGCATATTATTCTTGGTGTATCTGTATACATGTATCTGAAAGAAACACATAGTGATAGATTCCTTACCTTAAAATATCCCCAGGCGTCAGACTGGATCCGGAAAGTTTTCGTCAGCAGTACCCCTGCGTGTCGGTAGGTGGCGACGTGCGGCTCCGCGTCCGTCGTTGGCGTCGTGGTCACCGAGATGACATCGTGGGCGCAACTTAGACGCCGCCCACGTGCGCTGACGTCAGTTTTTTCTTTTTCCACGCCAGCAAGCGCAGATCCGGGAAGAGCAGGAACCCCTAGTCAATTTTTGACTGACTTTTTGAGGCCTTTTGTCTCTATTTTTTCATCGAGTCTTCGACTCCTGGTGCAGTTAGGATGCTCGGTTTTAAGTCCTGCGGGGATTGTCACCGCATGATGTCGGTGACGGACCCTCACCGTGTGTGTCTTTTCTGCCTGGGTTGCGACCACGACCCCAAGTCGTGCCCCGACTGCCGGGCCATGGCACCGAAGACTTTGCGGGAGCGGTCCCGAAAGTTGCTGGAAGCCCGGCAGTCGGCTCCGCGCCGTTCGAGGTCCCGGTCCCGTGGGAGGTCGAGGGACCGTGCGCAGAGTCATCACCATCGATCTTCGGGATCCAAGTCTTCGCACTCTGGGTCAGGTAAGACGAAGCACAAGAAGTCGAAGAAACGCCATCGTTCTCTGACTTCCCCTCGCCGGTTGCGCAACGCGGCTGAGGGTGCGGGTGGTGCCCCCCCGCGGCTCCGGCGGAGCCTACGCAGTCGCCGGCCGACTACCCACCCTTCCCGGGGTCGTCGGCGACTCCGGCTCAAATACAGGAATTCCTGTCGGCCATGGCTCGCCTCTTTCAGCCGTCTGGTCCCGCTGGTGCGCCTTCGGGCCCCGAGGTCCCGACTGGGTGTCCACGCCTTTCCTTGCCGGAGGCTCCGGCGTCGCTGTCGGCTCCGGCCTCGGCGCCGCAGGACACCCTTGGATCCAGGCCTGGATCCCGGTCGTCGCCAGTTGACCTTGTCACGCCTCCACCGACGTCGACTCCACCGGCACCACTTCTGACGCCGCCTGCTCCTCGGGACGACGTCGATCTCTGTTTCAGCCCCGATGTGGACGCGGCGTCGAGCCGGCATCGATCGATGCCATTCTCGATGTTGCTCGGGGATTTTTATCCCCATGTCCCTGCTCCTTATTTTAGACCTGTTGAACAGCCTGAGGAGCAAGGGGATGACTGGGAGGGGTCTGAGGACCCTCTCGCAGCTGCTTGCGAGTCTGAACAGGACTGGGCAGAGGAATTGGGGGACGCCAGTGGTCTGGATACCTCACCAGACCTTGGCATGCTGTCTCCTCCTACCGTGGCTACGGAGGAGGGTGCTAGTTACGCTGTGGTGTTGCGTAGGGCGGCCGAGGCCCTACACCTCGAGCTCCCTACTGTGGCCGTCAGGACTAACCTCCTGACAGACGTGCTTCAGCCAGCAGCTACTTCTGCGGAGCCGCTGCTTCCCTTCAATGAAGCCCTTTCTGACGTTCTTTTGGGCACTTGGTCCAGGCCCACCACAGGGGCTCATGTGGATAGGAACGTGGCCCGACGCCATCGCCCGGCTCCGGGTGACCCCATTTTCCTCTCCCAACATCCCACCCCCGAGAGCTTGGTTGTCCAAGCCTCTGCTTCCCCTACCGCCTTCCCTTCCGCTCCACCGGATAGGGAATCCAAGAAGCTGGATCAGTTTGGGAAGAAGATTTTTTCTTCCACCAGCTCTGCACTGCGGTCCGTGAACACTGCATGCCTCTTGGGCCGTTATTCCCACTCTCTGTGGGATACGGTGGCGCAAGTGCTACCCCAGTGTCCGGAGGAGGCCCGGCCAGCTCTCTCCCAGGCTGTTGCAGAGGGGAGAGACGCAGCAAAGTTAATGATTCGTTGTGGCCTAGACACCGCCGACTCACTGGGCAGGTCGATTGCAACGACGGTGGCAGTTCGCCGTCACGCCTGGTTGAGACCACTGGATTTTCGGGGGATGTCCAAAACACCCTTATGGACATGCCCTTTGATGGCCGTCGCCTCTTCGGCGACAAAGCGGACAGCGCGTTGGAGAGCTTTAAGGACTCACGGGCTACGGCCAAGTCCTTGGGACTCTCGGCAGTCCGCCCTCCTCCGCCTTCCGCTTTTCGCTCCTTTCGTGGCACAGGAAGGGGCACCCCGCAGCGTTCGCAACAGAGCCACAGGCCTGCGCAGCAACAATCACAGCGTGGACGCGGGTTCCGCCGTGGCGGACCAAGGGGCCAGCGGGCGGGCGGGTCAGTCGACCACCACCCCGGCCACCACTGCCTCCAAACCTTCCTAGTCCGAACTTTCAGGCCCATCAAAAGCCAGTGGGCGGCAGGCTTCGCCATCACCTCCCCCACTGGCGCACCATCACTTCGGACAGGTGGGTTTTAGAGATAGTCCGGAGGGGCTACTCCCTCCCCTTCGAGACTACCCCTCCAGCCATGCCACCTCAGTACCACTGCATGTCGGGGGATCACTTGGTGCTTCTTCAGCAGGAAGTTGAGGGCCCTCTTGGCCAAGTGGACCATCGAGCGTGTTCCGACGCCAGAAGTAGGTCGTGGTTGCTATTCCCACTACTTTCTGGTGCCCAAGAAGGACAAGGGCCTGCGTCCTATCTTAGACCTCCGGGACGTCAATCGCTTCCTCCACAAAGAGAAGTTCAAGATGCTCACTCTAGCTCAGGTCTTGTCTGCTCTCGATCCACAAGACTGGATGGTAGCGCTGGACTTGCAGGATGCCTATTTCCATATCCCCGTCCTGCCAGCCCACCGGCGTTACCTGCAGTTCACGGTAGGCCACGAGCACTTTCAGTTCACAGTGCTCCCCTTTGGCCTTACCAGCGCCCCTCGGGTGTTCACAAAGGTGATGGCGGTGGTCGCAGCTCATCTGCGCAGATCAGGGGTTTCAGTCTTCCCCTATCTCGACTACTGGTTGTTGAAGGCGGGCTCTCCCCAGACATTCGTCTCCCACCTCCAGACTATGGCCGACCTCCTGCACTTGCTGGGGTTCTCCATCAACGTGCCGAAGTCGCACCTGATTCCCTCTCAGAAGCTCCTCTTTATCGGAGCGGTTCTGGACACAGCGCAGTTTCGGGTCTATCCTCCCGAACAGCGAGTCCGGGATATTCGGGCTCTGATTCCCATCTTTCAACCCTTGTCCCGGGTTTCGGTCAGAGTGACTCTGAGGCTGCTGGGCCTCATGGCTTCCTGCATCCTGGTGATCAATCATGCCAGATGGCATATGCGGGCTCTGCAGTGGGACCTGAAGTTCCAGTGGGCGCAGCATAAGGGGAACCTGTCCGATCACGTCCAGATCTCGGAGGGCACTGCACAACAGTTGCAGTGGTGGCTCACGAACTGGCATTGGGTCGACGGCAGGTCCCTCTCCCTTCCCCAACCGGAGTTTACAGTGGTGACGGATGCGTCCCTCCTGGGATGGGGCGGCCACATGGGAGAGGCGGAGATCAGAGGCCTCTGGTCTCCGGCGGAGTCCAAGCTCCATATCAACCTTCTGGAGCTTCGGGCGATACGGCTTGCACTGAAGACATTCCTTCCCTCTGTCAAGGGGAGAGTAGTGCAGGTGTTCACAGACAACACCACCGCCATGTGGTACTGCAACAAGCAAGGCGGGGTGGGGTCGTGGACCCTCTGTCAGGAGGCTCTGCGTCTCTGGACATGGCTGGAACATCAGCGCATGTCCCTGGTGGTTCAACACCTGGCAGGTTCTCTGAACGCCAGGGCAGACGAACTCAGCCGCAGGTGCATGCTGGATCACGAATGGCGTCTGCACTCGGAGGTGGTGCAAGGTCTCTTTCAGCAGTGGGGAGAGCCTTGGTTAGATCTCTTCGCCACCGAAGAGAACGCGCAATGTCATCAGTTCTGCGCGTTGGAATTTCCAAGGCGGCACTCGCTCGGCGACGCTTTTCGTCGCGAGTGGAGTTGCGGTCTGTTGTACGCCTTTCCGCCTATACCACTTCTGCCCAGAGTGCTCAAGATCAGGCGCGACCGGGCACAAGTCATCCTTGTGGCCCCGAAGAGTATGTTATCCCGAGCTACTCAGTATGAGCATCGATTCCCCCAATCAGACTGCCTCTTCGGGAGGATCTTCTGTCGCAGCAGCAGGGGACGGTCCTCCACCCGAACCTGTCCAGCCTCCACCTCTTTGCGTGGAGATTCAGCGGCGGCAGTTGATTCTTTTCGACTTGCCTCCTGAAGTTTGTGATGTCATTCTGGCAGCCAGGCGTCCCTCTACTAAAGTGGTATACGCCTGCAGGTGGAACAAGTTTGTGGCATGGTGCACAGCAAAGGCTGTGGATCCCCCTTTCTGCCCCTCTTTCTGAAGTTCTACTGTTCCTTCTTTCTTTGGCCCAGCAGGGCTCTGCTCTGGGCACTGTCAAGGGCTACCTTTCTGCTATTTCGGCCTTTCTCAGGCTCCCTGATCAGCCCTCTCTTTTCAAGTCCCCTGTTGTAAATAGATTTCTCAAAGGCATTACACACCTTTTTCCTCCTATTCCTTTCGTAATGCCTCAGTGGGACTTGAATCTGGTTCTTACATACTTGATGTGCGTTCCCTTTGAGCCTCTTCACAACTGTCCTCTTCGTCTCTTGACATTGAAGACTGCCTTCCTGTTGGCCATCACCTCCGCTAGGCGGGTGATTGAGCTCCAGGCTCTTTCTTGTAAGCCTCCTTTCCTTTCAGTCCATCCGGACAAAGTGGTGCTCAGGCCCCATCCTTCCTTTTTGCCAAAAGTGGTTACGGCCTTTCACATTGGGCAGACTATTACCGTGCCCATCTTCTTTCCGCCTCCGCATCCTTCCAGAGAGGAAGAGAGGCTCCACCGTCTGGACCCAAAACGTGCGCTCTCATTTTATCTCAACCGCACACAGCAGTTCCGGGTGGATGACCAGCTCTTTGTTGGCTACGTTGGCACCAAGACAGGTTGGGCGGTACACAAGAGAACTATCTCCCGCTAGGTTGTCTTATGTATCAAAGCCCGTTACTCTTTGGCTAAAAGAACCTCCGGTGGAGCTGCATGCTCATTCCACCGGAGCTACTGCAGCCACTACTGCATTGGGACGTGGTGTCCCCCTGCAAGACATCTGTCAGGCAGCCACGTGGGCCTCGCTGCACACGTTTACCAAGCATTATTGCCTGGACAGCCAAGTCTGGAGCGACGGCTTCTTTGGCCGTTCTGTTCTCCGTGACTTTCTGGTGTGATCTTAGTTCGCAGACCCACCACCGGGGTTGGTATTCCTGGGGTATCTATTCTAAGGTAAGGAATCTATCACTATGTGTTTCTTTCAGATGAACAAGTTACTTACCTTCGGTAACGATATATCTGTAAGACATTAGTAGTGATAGATTCCTTTCTAGGGTTAAGGTCATCCCTTTCAGGGCCCTAGTTTCAATGCACCAGTGGTCAGTATCTTGCATGGCTCTGCGTTCCTGGCGCGGAAAGTTGTGGACAGAACTGACGTGGGCGGCGTCTAAGTAGTGCCCGCGACGTCATCTCGGCGACTACGACGCCAACGACGGACGCGGAGCCGCACAACGCCACCTACCGGCGCGCAGGGGTACTGCTGACGAAAACTTTCCGGATCCAGTCTGACGCCTGGGGATATTCTAAGGTAAGGAATCTATCACTACTAATGTTTCTTACAGATATATTGTTACCGAAGGTAAGTAACTTGTTCTTTATGCCATGCTGTTCTTTCATGTGCATTAGTTGTAAATACACGTTTTTAAGCAGACCCAGGACACCATCTAATTGAACAGTACCATAAAGTGAAGCCGCAAAAATCTGATTGTTAATCTTGATTAGAATCAATCATACCACTATTATGGTAATAACATGGAATGTAACCTTTGAACTTTAGTAATAAATATTATGATCTGTGTATCTTCTTGCACTTTCTCTAATTAATGTTCCACTAGGCCACGTTTATTTTTACTGGTGTAGCATAAACACGTTTACACTGTGAGAATTAGCAATCTCTATGCCACTGCTTACATTTTTATATGTAGACATTTTTGTCTTGGGAACAATCATGATTCAGAGTGTAGGAACTTTTTTATATGCATAGCATCCCTGATTATTGAAATCTTTCCTGTGCTTCCATTGCCCTAAAAATGCTTCCAAGTTCTTGGTAATTCATGGTTCTGCTTTACTACTTAGCTTAAGGTTCATCAATTTCAAAATTATAGCTAGATTCAGTGGACTATTGCAGGGGAGGCAGTATGTTCTGAACAAATTCTCCTGGTACATCCCGTGTCTGTGAAGCATCCCGGTATAGAGGCCCAGCCTTGGTTCTGCTGAGCAGAAAGCCTCCTGAGATAGCAGTTATGGGCTTCATGAGGGCAGGTTCACAGTTTGCAGAAATTCCTAATTATGGCTCCAAACTTTGTAAATCTGCAAAACCATCGGGATGAGTATCTGTCAGGACAGAGGTGTAGTAACAGATTTGCCTATCCCCTCAGCAATGTTGAGTACCAGTCAAGCAATGTTTTCTACAGATTCCTGTAGGGTCTCCATCAAGCAGCTTGAAGTGATAAACTGTTCCTCGAAGCCACCCAAAACAAATTCACCTGAGAAGTACAGACATTTTCAGTCCGCATGTTGAAGTCTGCCACATTGTCACAATGTTGTGTTTGCAAGCAGCTCAAGCAGCGAGGACCCTTAGTAACCCACTGTTCAGGCTGACATTGTTGGGTCTGGTATCTACCTCTGAAGTATCACAACAATGTGGATGGAAGAGGATGGACATGCCCATTTTAACAGCACCAATTATACATCATGGGGAGAATCCTTTTCTGCCATTGTAGTTGAAATAGCCATGCTCATGAGCTATCACATTTAACATAGACAAAGACAAATAGCCTACTCATTTACGGGCTGGGAAGAAATCAGCATCTTGCCTTGTCACTCAAGTCGGTGTCTTCAATCCGAGCCTTCCAGAGTGGTTGGTGCCGCTACTAAATGCGACTGCAAAAACGCAATTAGAGGGCAATTAAGTTAATTAAATTAACTTATCTAATATGTCCAGAGATTTGTGAAAACAACTGTCTTATGTTACTACACATCTTATCATGAATCTGTAAACCACAACTCGGCTGTAATATTCTCACTGCATCTATGTGTATCTGTAACTCAGACACTAAAATCAGGGCCGGACTGGGAACAGCAGCCAGCCCTGGCAGGTTGCTGCTCGACCGGCCCTTAGAGCTGGGGGTGGGAGGGGGCCTATCAAAAAGCACCCTCCCACTTTTCTTACAGGGGGCCAATATTGCAGACCTGCTGCAATACTGGCTCCCAGTAAGAAAAGCGCCCCCCGCGGGCATAAAACCGGCCCACTGGGGAAATGCCCGGTTCCCGCTACGTCCAGTCCGGCCTTGACTAAAATGCTTCCATTATATTTCACTTGTTATTCACTGGCTATGAATTTAAAGACCAAAGAAGATTGTGGCCTGCAATGTCACATCATGGCATTCCATGTGTACCCGCTAAACCTATATCTACTGGAATTAGCCACCCCGTAGAACCGTCTCTTATTTTATGTTATGCAATTTGACAGCAAACTGCACTCTTCTCCATCCACACTGCTAGCTTCTGGACACCCATAAACAGACAGTGACAATGGCGTGCGCATGCCAGCCAACCAAGATATATGTCCCCGACCACTCCATAGCAAGTGTCCAGCACGGCCTACAAACTGAGATGAAATATTCAAGGGGAAAAAGCACCCAATTGACCTATCAGTTGTGTGTCATGGAGTCCCCCTAATACATCAAGGATCAGAGATGAACATAAAATTACATTGTGACAGACGTAGGTGGGGATATCTAAAAGGGTATTGGGAACTTCCTTCCAGTACCACCTTTGCATAAAAGTTGACAGAAAATCAGCTAGGTCATAGCTTGTTGTTGAATAGTATTTTGATATTGGAGAGCTATGCAATGTTCTCTTCACCCATGCCCTTTATAGAATCCTAAATGAATAGATGTTTGAGAAGTCTCAGAAAAATCTTATTTTTACTACGGTAAAGGGCAGATGATACCCTTGTAGCACCTATGGATCTATTATACCCATCACTGCTTTCGTATAAAAAAAATGGAAGCTTACGTTAGACAAACTGATAAAATATGACAAGTGAAGCCAGCATCGGATCAAAGAATGGTTAAGTGCAGTGTCAAACTCATGGCTTCCCTATCCCTTCGCTGCTAACCTCTTCTATGTACCACCTGCCCAGTGGAGGTTCACATGTTATTCCTAATGATTTGCCAGCTCATTGTCTGGGCACGCCTGCTACAATTGTACAGTGGCAAAAGGAAGACGGCTTGGGAAGGAGTAGGCTCGCGCCACATTCCTAACATAAAAAACAAGAAAATTAGGCAACCAGGCTCCGGTTCTGACGCAGTGGAGGTACATGCTGAGTTGAGCTTGTGATTTCTCTACCCTCGGAGTGTCTCATCTCTTCAGCATGGTTGCCAGCTCCCTCTTTCAGGATCATACACGAAGACCAGGAGGGTGGTCATCTCAAAACCAGGTCTCCACTGTAGTGAATGCTCCAGGCAAAAGGGAGTCAAGCCTTCAATCATGTCACTTAACTTCAAAGGAATCTCCCCAAGGGCTTACAAACCCTGGTGTCCAGCTAAGGGTGGAGGCAAAGGATGACCTCACTATTTAGCCCTATTCGGACCTTCTGAAGGTCACATGGCCAAGTTATATGTGCAACTCTCATTGACAAGGTCACCCCACCACCCTCGTGCAATTCATATCCAGTGGCTGCACAGTTTCTATGGAAGGTGTACAAGTAGTACTGCAGATAAAATGAAGCTAATCTCATTACTGACTTCAAACTATTGTTATAGTTGCACACAGTTAATGTGAGAAAGTGCCTCTTTTTGCATGGTTAGCCCCCACGTTTTGCCTGGTTTTGATGTGGTTTCAATTGCAGTGCACAGGGTCCCTGCCAGCCAGGTCCCCTGTGCTTCTTCTCCAAAACATATCCACAACTGGTACTTCTGCCCCCTGTAAGTCCCTAGTAAATGGTACCCAGGGCCTGAGAGCTGAAGAGGGTTCCCTGGGACCCCCCCCCTCACTGTGCCCATGCCACTGCCCTTTCAGTGTACATGCCCCAGTGAGGTAGAAAATGACAAAGTCGACATGACACCCTGCGTGGGTGCCATGCCAGCCAGCACTCCCTGAAGGTGTAGGTAAGTCACCCCTCTAGCAGGCCTCACAGCCCTAAGGCAGGGTGCACTCTACCACAGGTGAGGACATATCTGCATGAACATATATGCCCTTACAATATTAAGGAATGGGCCCTAATATTGTAAGTGCCAGTGAAGCCATAGAGAGTACATGGGCTGGAAACTCGACAACTCGAGTGCCATAGCACCATGATGGCTTCACTGAACACAGGAGTGTTTGATACCAAACTACTCCTTTCAATAAATCCACACTGATGCCAGTGGGAGATTTATTGTACCATGTACTGCGAGGGCACCTCACAGGTGTCCCCTGAAAACCTACCAACCCTGGTGTGGTCTCTGACCGGCTGTAGGCAGCCAGCCACCACCAGACATGTTTCTGGACCCCTGGGCAGAGCGCCCCTGCTCTCTGGGGCCAGAAACAATGCACATCCTGGGCAGTGGTATCAATCCTCCCCCCCAGGATGGGCCTGTGCTCGAAGGGGAAGCTTCAAAGGCCTGCTGCCTTTGTAATGCGACCCCCAGCCTCTGCTGCTAGCAGCAGATGGCAGCCCCTGGTTTACACCCCCACTTTGGGCAGGAAAACCGGCGGAAAAACGTAGGAGAATAGGTGTGCCCACCTCTGCCAACTCCACCCCTAGGTGGGGGAGGCGAGGTGAAGCACATCTTTCAGTCCCCGCCATCTTGAAGGTTAGGGGACACCTCCAATCAGGGCTAGGTCTATGCCCCCTCCCATAGGAGGGTGGCATAATAGAGGGTGTAGTCCCCCCAGGTAAGGTGACTATTGACCCTACCTTCTACTCTCCTAAAACACCCCTAAATTTAGTATTTTGGTGGCTTCCCCAGACCTAGAAACTTAATCTGAGACGACCTAAGAAGAAATCCCTGCAGAGAAGACTGAAGACGACGACTGCCTTTTCCCCAGCCCTACTGGCCTGTGTCCAGCTTCTGCGAACCTGACCTGTCTTGCAGCCAGCAACCTCTGAAAACTCTGGGAGGACTGCTACATTAAAAAAGACTCCAATCTCCAGTGGACAGTGGACCTGTCCAGAAGAAATCGACTCCAAGGGCTCATGATCCAGCTGGAACTGCGATCCCTGCCCACTCTGCACCCGATGCCCACGGCCTGAGTCTGAGTGGGCCACCTGCCCAGCGAAGTCTCCTCGGAGATTCTGCCCTCAAGTCCAGCATTGGCTGACCGCTTCTGACCTCCACGACTACGCCTACAGCTTGAACCCAGAGGCTCCCCCTGACCGGCTCCGGAAAGAAGACTCTGACGTCAAACGCCCCCCTCTGCACCCGAAGCACCTGGGCCTTGGTGAGCTGACCTGACAGTGCTCCTGCGACCCCCTACATCTTTACTTACCTCTGCTTTCATTGGGCTCCCTCTTGCAACCTCTGGTGCGAAGCCTGCAGTCTGTTTGTCAAAAGAAGAAACTCCATTGAAAAGCATTGGGCATCCAATGCTGATTTTGCACCCTGCACCGGTCCGCCCCTGTGCCGATGGTGGTGTATGTTTGGTGCCCCCTCTGTGCTTGTGCTAACCCCCAAACCTTGGCCCCTGCAACCGAACCACTTCCCTGCACACAGTGTGGCTCCATGCACCCCCAGTCTCCATAGAAAAGCATTGGGGCGAACTCTGACTTTGACCTCTGCACCCGGCAGCCCCTGTACAGCTGATGGTGTAGTTTTGGTACACACCTGACCCTTGCTCCTTGCTGACTTTTGGGCATGAAGACTGGATTTGTAAGTGTGGTACTTACCTGTTAAAACTGCATTATTGTTTTACCCTTAGGATAACAGTGAACTGCTTCAAAAATATTCAGTGTTGACTTTTAAAAGTGAAAAGTATTTTTATTTAAAAACGTACTTACCTTATTGCCAAGATCTTGGTCTTAAAATAAAATACAAACCAAGATTATTTTTATAATATTGGTGTGGATTCCCTTTTTGAGTTGTGTGTCCTTTATTGGTCAATGTTGTGCAATAAAGGTCTTGCACTCCTCCTTGTTAGGCCTAAGACTACTCGCCCACACTACCACTAATAGAGCACTTTGGGTTTTACATTGAGTCCTGTACACTTTTGGTGAACCCCTGGACTCTGTGCACTGTATAACCACCTAGTGGGCATACCATATACAGAGCTAGCTTCCTACAGTTAATCTCAGATTCTCAGTGTTTAGTCCCCTCAAACATAATCTGGAAGAACATTCCAATGCCATTAAATGCACCTCAGTGTACTTCTCCTTTTCTCTTGTGCTGTTGTTGTTTCTTCCCTATATTTTTACCTACAGCCCCTGATGACTGGCGCAGTGAGTAAGGTGACACCCTGAAAACATGGTAGGAGGTCTAATATCAGATGATGATCCTCCTTGCATAATGTTAGGGACAATCAGCCCCTTCTGTAACAGTAAGAAATGAGGGGGTCCTTTTTGAATTCTCATTTATCTATATCAGCCCAAATTGAAAGTCTCCAAAATCCAGTTTTTTTAATTTGAACATTGTGCACCATTTCCAGCCTTTTTTTAATCTTCCCCAAAGGCAAATCGTAGTAACTCTTTTGTCCACTCCCTTTTGGACTTCTGCAATAAGATCTGTTTGGCTCCCAGAATAAACAAGCATTGGAAAAGCTAAGACCTATTGTCTTTGCCAATATGTTTTAGCCATGTTGTGCATTTGCATGGCTGCTGTTCAGCATGGCTAAAAGTGCAGAGTAGAGTAGCGCAGAGTAGTGTGGTGTAGAGTTCCGTTGGCAGAGTGCAGTGTTGCAGAGTAGAGTGCGTACAGGGCAGCTGTGTAGAGTGGTGTGGAGTGCATTGGTGTAGAATGCAGTGGCATAGGGCGATGCAGAGTAAAGTGACGTAGAGTGGCATAGAGTGCATTGGTGTAGAGTGCAATAGAGTTGATGGTGCAGAGTAGAGTGCAGTGGAATAGAGTGCAGTGGTGCAATGAAGCGTGGCTTTGAGTTCAGTGGTGGAGAGTGCAGTCTCGCAGAGTAGAGTGTGGTTGAGTGCAGTGGCATAGAGTGCATTGGGTAGAGTGGAGTATTGCAGAGTACAGTGGTTCAGAGTAGAGTGGTGTAGAGAGTAGTGGCGTAGAGTACAGTGGTGCAGAGTAGAACAGAGTGGCGTAGAGTGAAATGATGTAGAGTGCAATAGTGTAGAGTAGCATAGCATGCAGTGGCGTTGAGTGCAGTGGTGTAGAGTGCATTGGTTTTGAGTAAAGTGGTATAGAGTGCAGTGACAGAGTAGAGTGGTGCAGAGTATGGTAGAGTAGCGCAGCATAGATTGCAGTGGCATGGAGTGGAGTGGAGTAGAGTGCAGTGACGTAGACTAGATTGCTTCAGAGTACAGTGAAGTGCCGTAGAGTGGAGTTGTGCACGGTAGAGAAGAGTGGTGCAGGATAGAGTACATTGGCGTAGAGCACATCGGCGTAGAGTGCAGTGTTGCAGAGTAGAGTGTAGTGGTGTATAATGTAGTCGTGAAGAGTAGAGTGGTGTGGCCTAGACTGCAGTGGTGAAGAGTGCACTACTCTACGGCAGTGAAGTGTACCCCACTCTTCTATGCACCACTGCAGAGTAGAGAGGCTGAGAGTGAAGTGACGGAGTGCAGTAATGCACAGTAGATTTGTGTGGTGTAGAGCACATCGGCGTAGAGTGCAGTGTTGCAGAGTACAGTGTAGTGGTGTATAATGTAGTCGTGAAGAGTAGAGTGGTGTGGCCTAGACTGGAGTGGTGAAGAGTGCAGTGGTGCATAGTAGAGTGGGGTACACTTCACTGCCATAGAGTAGAGTGGTGCAGAGTAGCGAGGCGGAGAGTGAAGTGACGGAGTGCAGTAATGCACAGTAGATTTGTGTGGTGTAGAGTGCATTAGTGTAGAGTGCAGCAGAGTGGCATACAGTACAGTGGTGCAGAGCAGAGTGGCGTGGAGTTCAGTGGCGGAGAGTGCAGTGTTGCAGAGTAGAGTGTCCTAGAGTGCAGCGGTGTAGAGTAGGGTGGTGTGGAGTTTATTGATGTAGATTGATGCAGAGTAAAGTGAAGTAGAGTGCAATGGTGTAGAGAAGAGTGGCATAGTCTATCCCTCCGCTATCCTTCTGAATCCAAATAACTGACTAACCTATCCACCACTCAAATTACTTACATATTTCACTATACTAATTCAACACTGCTCCTTCTTGGGTTCCGGAGTAGCGTGCTACTCGCCGAAAAAGCGCTTCGACGCCTCATCAGGGGTAGTAAGCGCTATATAAATGCAATTACAAAACAATAGAGTGCAGTGGCGTAGAGTGTTGCAGAGTAGAATATAGTGGTGTTCAGTGGTGCAGAGTAGATTAGCATAGAGTGCATTGGTTTAAGTAAAGTGGCAGAGTGCAGTGGCGTTGAGTGTAGCGGCATAGAATTAAGTGGAGTGAAGTAGATTTCAGTGGTGTAGAGTGGAATGACGTAGAGTGTCGCAGAGTAGAACAGAGTGGCATAGAGTACAGTGACAGAGTAGAGTGTTGAGAGAGCAGAGTCGTAGAGTGCAGTAGGTCAGATAGATTAGAGTGACTTAGAGTGGATTGGCGAAGAGTGCAGTGGCTTAGAGTGAAGCAATGCTAAGTAGAGTGTAGTGGTGTACTGCGCGTGACATATAGTGCAATAGAGTGGCACAGAGTACAGTGGTGCAGAGTAGATTGTAGCGGCATAGAGTGCAGTGGTGCAGAGTAGAGAGGTGTAGAGTCAAGTAGCGGAGAGTGCAGTGTTGCAGAGTAATGTAATGTTACTGGGATTTATAAAGCAGGCGTTCACCAGACAGTTCCTTGGCACTGAGTGCATGATGCTGGACGTTACTGTCGAGCAGGGTATTAGTCGTATGCTTGTCTAAACAACCATGTTTTTAGGAGTTTCCTGAATATCGAGTAACAAGGGACTGTTCTGATCTCGACGGGGAAGGAATTCCAGATGTTAGGAGCGAGGACAAATAATCTAGATCCACCAATTCTCTTCTTTTTGAATTGGGGAACCTTTAGGTAGTTCATGGACATGGACCGCAGCGAGTGTTTGGAGGTGTACTTCTGGATTCAGGAGGTGATAAATGTAGGGCTATTGTCATGAAGTGTTTTGAAGACAATGCATCCGGTTTTAAAGATGTACCTCTGTTCCACAGGCAGCCAGTCAGTGTAGGTGTTTCATCCGAGGGGTGATGTGGCACCTCCTGGGTTGTCAGTATATTAAACCAGCAGCCTCATTCTGGACAATTTGGACCCTGTAAATGAGGCATTTAGGTAAGCCAATGTATAGTGAGTTTGCATAATCAATTCTAGAGAGAACTAGGGCACTAATAACTTGGGTGAGAGGTTCAAGGGGAGAAATTTGGCCATATACCTCAGTCTGCAGAGCAGGGAAAAACATGAGATCATCATTGACCCGATGTGAGCTTCAAGGAGAGTTCGTTATCGGTCAGCACCCTTAGGCTTTTTACTGACTTTTTGGGGCTTTGGGAGGGGGTCCCAGCTTGGGGGGCAGAAGGATGCCGACCAGTAGTCTATCTTCCTTTTGATGAAAGCAATTATGGTTTTATTCAAGTTTCTTTATAGGTGGGTACTATTCATCTAGTCATGTATGAAAGACATTGTGGATTGGAAAGTTTCCATGGATTCGGGGGCTGTAGTCGATCCTGAACAGTATTTGCATATCATCCGCATAGTTGTAAATAGCACAGTTTCTGTTTTTCAGTGAGTGAACTAGAGGGCGTATATATAAATTGAAGCGATGGGAGGAGAGGGTGGAGTCCTGGGGGACTCCACAGTCACCGTATACCTTGGATGAGGTCAGACAGATTGGGAACGGTCCTATAGGAAGAAGGTAATCCAATCAAGCGCCAAACCCTGCGGCCTCGACATGGTCCACCAGGAGTTCATGGTCCACCATGTTGAAGGTCGTTGATAGGTTGAGTAGGACCAGCGCCCGGGTGACGCCTTTGTCACATTCTCTAAGCATGTCATCTATGACGGCGAGAATGACTGCTTCTGTGGAATGGGCTTAGTGGAAATCTGCCTGGCATGAGTCTAGTAATTTCGACTCCTATAGAGAGGAGCAGAGGTTTCGAGCTACATGTGCTTCCAATACTTTTGCCAGAAAAGGTAGCAGGGATATGGGACAATAATTTCTCAATGTGACCAGGTCTTTGACAACTTTCTTCTGGAGAGGAACCACTATGGCCTCCTTGAATGTACTAGGCACCTGCCCTAGGCTGAGGGAAAGGTGGAAATCAGACAGAGTTGGGTCCGGAAGACTAGAGAAAACTGTTTTTAGAATTTTTGGGGGATCCTGATCTAACTTTAGTCAGCAAGTCTGTGAGGCTTTCCTTGCTGATACCGGGGAAAGAAGATAAGATTGCAGGATTCATAACTTCCTCGGTGATCTTATTGGTGAGAGGGCTTGTAGGGATGCTGATTTTAAAATTTCTTAATTTTGTCTATGAAATAGGATTTAAGCATGTCACAGAGATTCTGTGAGGGAATGATTGGTAGGGTGACCCTATCGGGTTTAGAAAGTTCAGAGACCATTCCGAAGATCTCCTGAGTGTTGTTCTAGGTCCAGAGGATTTTATTAGTGAAGAAGGCTGGTTTGGCTCCTAGAATATGTGTTTTGTATTCTTAGAGCTGTTTTGCATATTATTATTATTATTATTATTATTATTATTTATTCCATATTAATCAAAAATCATCAGCCGACGCGTTTCGTCCTCTTGACTTAGGACTTCTTCAGGGCTGAAAGTTAAAAACATATATATGTACAAAACATTCACAAACAACACTACACAATCCTAACTACAACCATATTACATATCACAAAGATATTATACATAAAAAGAAACATATATATATATAATATAAAACAATACAATACAAAAAGGACATAGTTGTGCACCATACCCGAAGGGTGGCACCTGCCAATCCCTTATTTACACGAAACTTTAGAGACAACAAAACAGAGTTTAAAATAACATACATGTGTCCGTCAAAGAGCTAAAGAGAGGAAGAAAAAAACAGAAACAAAGGAATTCGAAAAAGGGGAGAAAGTGAAGGGGGGGTGACACTTGGGTGATGACTCCAAAGAACGCAAAGTATACATATAAAGGCTATAGATCCTTCGTATCCTTTGTGCAGAAACCAAAGATGCTAAGATCCTAGTCACCTTATTACCAAAGTCACCCTCGGAAACCGAAAAAAGGCCACCATAATGTCATGTGCAAAGCCCAATATAAAATCATAAATGACAACATTCCAAGATGGAAGACCAGCCACAGACTAATCAAATCTGTAGTTGTCCAATTGCAACTGATGCTGTTTCATGCGGAAGGAAATTACAACCAAGTGGTTTCTAAAGACACAAGCACAGGGGAAAAATGTGAATTTAAAATAATCGCTCACAAACACTGTGTTATCCAAAAAGATATAATTTGGAGCGTTCCATATGTGATCATTCTACTTACCTGTTTACAATGTAAACAAGTCATCCAGAAGAGAGTCAAAGTTATGCAGCTGTCCAATATCCAAACAAATGCATGATGAAATGTCCGAAGGCAAGTGGCATGATAACCATAGCATTAGGATAGCGCAAAGCAAGTAGGTTCCATTAGGAATATATAGCAGAAAAGTGGATAATATCCATATCAACCTGCAAGTAAACCAATGTATCAATTACATTTTGCCCAATTTATCAATGGTCTACTCCATTGAATAATCCGGTCCAAACAGTAAAAATGCCTTCCATATATTTAGCTCCCTTCTTTCAATCCAAGAAATCTACCCCAAAGGGTCAACACATCCGTATGTCCCGTGGGAGTTATATCACATTCCTTATAACCACACGGTACCCCAGAACTATAAAAACACTTCTGCCAGTCGACAATTTGTGTAAGCTCCTATATGTAAAGTACGAACCATATTCATCCTAATTACCAATATCCTTAATAGTTATATCACATTATTTATGACCTCTTGCTAACCCAGAGCCTTGGAGACACTCGTATTAATCATCGACCCCAAAAACCGTAAAGCACTCGCAGAAAGACAAATTGTTCGTAAAAATAACACAAAGTTAAAAACCTGTTCAAACCAATTTCCCAAAAGCACCATCGTTGTTTATATTCAAGATAGCCTATTCTCTGACTCATCCATGTTGTTGTAAAAATAAATGAATAAATGCCCAATATCACTAAATATACCACTCACTTGTATCCAAATAGAACGCAGTCTCATAAACAGCCAGCGGAGCCGAAGCCATGTTATGGTTCTTCCTATATCCTCCCGAACAGGTCACATCCTGATCACAGGGCGAGTTCGCCTAACGTGACCACGTAACCGCCCCAAATGTACATGTAGGGAAGCGCCATCTTGTAATGGCCAAAATGTGAGGGAGCTTGATAAAACAAACCCTCCAATATGGTCTAGATAATAAAAGTATTCTTTTTCATTGTATGTCAAAAACGGACCAAGTAACCATACAATATGCGTGCGCCCCTTGTAAAATGGCGCAAAACAATCAAACAACATATTGGTAATTTTCGACTATCTTCCAACCATGTAATATATAATATTTGTATACGGCTATCAAGTAACATTGTGAAAATCCGGGACAGGACGCACCCAGATCGCATGGCGAATTCACCTATCCAGACCACATAACCGCACTAATTGTACACATAACGGAGCGCCATGTTGGACAAATAGAGCCAAAGGCATCTATTCATTCTACCATATGGGAATGGGCTAGGCTCAAACTTTGTGACTCCAAAAACCTAGGCTAGGCCAATACAGTATTGTATCCCAATATTGTCTTTATTTATATCTCACGTTCACTCTGCTATCTTCTTTTATAATATGTTTGGTCTGTTATTAGGTTAGACTACATTGTGTCTATATCGTTACATACTATATCAGATTTTAGGACTTAAAAAAGACTGTCCCCAGCTTTCTTCTTACGCTCTTTGTTATTTTCCTTTTCCGCAATGTCAGTACTATAATCTACACTCGCGACATATTGATAGGTAGTTTTTGATATAGCGCGTGATCCCTTAGACGTGTTTGGGATACAATACTGTATTGGCCTAGCCTAGGTTTTTGGAGTCACAAAGTTTGAGCCTAGCCCATTCCCATATGGTAGAATGAATAGATGCCTTTGGCTCTATTTGTCCAACATGGCGCTCCGTTATGTGTACAATTAGTGCGGTTATGTGGTCTCGATAGGCGAATTCGCCATGCGATCTGGGTGCGTCCTGTCCCTTATTTTCACAATGTTACTTGATAGCCGTATACAGATATTATATATTACATGGTTGGAAGATAGTCGAAAATTACCAATATGTTGTTTGATTGTTTTGCGCCATTTTACAAGGGGCGCACGCATATTGTATGGTTACTTGGTCCGTTTTTGACATACAATGAAAAAGAATACTTTTATTATCTAGACCATATTGGAGTGTTTGTATTATCAAGCTCCCTCACATTTTGGCCATTACAAGATGGCGCTTCCCTACATGTACATTTGGGGCGGTTACGTGGTCACGTTAGGCGAACTCGCCACGTGATCAGGATGTGACCTGTTCGGGAGGATATAGGAAGAACCATAACATGGCTTCGGCTCCGCTGGCTGTTTATGAGACTGCGTTCTATTTGGATACAAGTGAGTGGTATATTTAGTAATATTGGGTGTTTATTCATTTATTTTTACGACAACATGGATGAGTCAGAGAATAGGCTATCTTGAATATAAACCACGATGGTGCTTTTGGGAAATTGGTTAGAACAGGTTTTTAACTTTGTGTTATTTTTACGAACAATTTGTCTTTCTGCGAGTGCTTTACTGTTTTTGGGGTCGATGATTAATACTAGTGTCTCCAAGGCTCTGGGTCAGCAAGAGGTCATAAATAATAAATAATGTGATATAATGATTAAGGATATTGGTAATTAGGATGAATATGTTACGGACTTTACATATAGGAGCTTACACAAATAGTCGACTGGCAGAAGTGTTTTTATAGTTCTGGGGTACCGTGTGGTTATAAGGAATGTGATATAACTCCCACGGGACATACAGATGTGTTGACCCTTTGGGGTAGATTTCTTGGATTGAAAGACGGAGCTAAATATATGGAAGGCATTTTTACTGTTTGGACGGGATTATTCAATGGAGTAGACCATTGATAAATTGGGCAAAATGTAATTGATACATTGGTTTACTTGCAGGTTGATATGGAGATTATTCACTTTTCTGCTATATATTCCTAATGGAACCTACTTGCTTTGTGCTATCCTAATGCTATGGTTATCATGCCACTTGCCTTCGGACATTTCATCATGCATTTGTTTGGATATTAGACAGCTGCATAACTTTATTTGACTCTCTTCTGGATTACTTGTTTACATTGTAAACAGGCAAGTAGAATGATCACATATGGAACGCTCCAAATTATATCTTTTTGGATAACAGTGTTTGTGAGCGATTATTTTAAATTCAAATTTTTCCCCTGTGCTTGTGTCTTTAGAAACCACTTGGTTGTAATTTCCTTCCGCATGAAACCGCATCAGTTGCAATTGGACAACTACATATTTGATTAGTCTGTGGCTGGTCTTCCATCTTGGTATGTTGTCATTTATGATTTTATATTGGGCTTTGCACATGACATTATGGTGTCCCTTTTTCGGTTTCTGAGGGTGACTTCGGTAATAAGGTGACTAGGATCTTAGCATCTTTGGTTTCTGCACAAAGGATACAAAGGATCTATAGCCTTTATATGTATACTTTGCGTTCTTTGGAGTCATCCCCTAAGTGTCACACTCCCCTTCACTTTCTACCCTTTTTTGAATTCCTTTGTTTCTGGGTTTTTTTCTTCCTCTCTTTAGCTCTTTGACGGACACATGTATGTTATTTTAAACTCTGTTTTGTTGTCTCTAATGTTTCGTGTAAATAAGGGTTTGGCAGGTGCCACCCTTCGGGTATGGTGCACAACTATGTCCTTTTTGTATTGTATTGTTTTGGATTATATTATATATATGTTTCTTTTTATGTATAATATCTTTGTGATATGTAATATGGTTGTAGTTAGGATTGTGTAGTGTTGTTTGTGAATGTTTTGTACATATTTAGGTTTTTAACTTTCAGCCCTGAAGAAGTCCCAAGTCAAGAGGACGAAACTCGTCGGCTGATGATTTTTGATTAATATGGAATAAATAAGAAGAATAAGACACAACGACCTTGCATTAGCAGGTAATTTTCCTTTATTGTTGGTAATGATGAACAATTATGGACTTTTGTGTTGACAGATTGTGGTGCAGAACCAATCCAGTGGTTTTTGTCTTGTATCCCCTTCGGAGGGGAGGTGCTCCTGGACAGGGGGCACATTTGGCTTTTAGCACACAATATTGTCTATTGTTTGTACTATATGGGTTATTGACGGTACGGGTGCTGCAATTCGGGTATGGTCCACTGTCCATTGTTGTAGGTTTAAGCTGTTTTGCATATGTTTCCTTTGCATCCAGAGAGTAGTTATTTCGTGATTTGCGCTCACAGCGGCGTATATCTAGCTTAGCTAGCTTTAGGTCATCAGTGAACCATTTGTAGGCGCTGTGTCGTCTCGCCTGTTTTGAATTTCGTGGTGGGGTGTGGATATCACTGGCAGTTGTAAGCCAGTCGGAAATTGCCTTGCCATATAGGTAAATTATTCTATTTAACTCGGGAGTGGTTGTGGCTAGGGATTGACAGAAGGCGTTATGGTCCACCCGAGACCAGCTTCTGGTGGAGATTCCTGGGCGTGGTGGGGGTTTTTGTGGGGATAGACCTGTTAATGTAAACTTGATAAGGTAGTGATCGGACCACATACATGGGGAGATTGTAAGATTGGACAGGGTTAGTTGTAAGGTTCAGACTTGGTCTAGTGAGTGGCCTTTAATGTGAGTTGAGGTGGATGTGGGTTGTTCGAGATTTAAACTGTCCACCCTTGTCATGGTTTGCCCAATAGTTGAAGTCTCCGACTAGTAGGATTGTTGCATGATCGACGAAAAAATGGGAGATAGATTCATAAAATATCTGGGGGAAGGTGCTGCTTATAGTCAGGGAGTCTATAAGTGAGGAGGCAAATAAAGGGAGATGTTAGAGACTCTAATTTGATTACGAGGCTGTCAACTGCCGGGATGGTTTGCGAGGTAAGTTTGGAGAACCTGAGGTGTTTCTTGATAACGGTGGCGACACGGTCTCCTGTTTTGCCAGTTGGGCAGTTAGTTTGGAGTGTATAGTTGTCCTCTGATAGGGCAACGAGCATGTCAGGGGAGGACTATTCTGTGAGCCACATTTTGGTCAGTAAGAGGATGTCTGGAGAGTCTGAGTCCAATAAGTGAAATATCTCAATTTGGTGTTTCACAAAGGAATGGGTGTTAAGGTACCAAAACCTTTAGCTGGCCAGGTTTTGAACCATAAATAGTCTGAGTGGTTTCCTTAGTTATACTGCTGGGGGGTGGGTAGAGTGAAGCGGCGTAGAGTGGAGTGGTGCAGGGTAGAGTGCAGTGGCGTAGAGTGTAGTGATGTAGAGTGTAGTGTCATAGAGTGCATTTGCGTAGAGTAGAGTGCAGTGGCGTAGAGTAGAGTGCAGTGGCGCATAGTAGAAGGGCGTAGAGTAGAGTGATGCAGAGGAGATTGGTGTAGAGTGCATTGGTTTTGAGTTAAGTGGTTTAGAGTGCATTGGAGTAGAATGCAGTGGTTAGAGTAGCATGCAGTGGCGTAGAGTAGAGTGGTGCAGAGTAGAGTAGAGCGGTGCAGATTAGAGTGGAGTGGCGCTGAATGCGGTGGCGCTGAATGCAGTGTCACAGAATGCAGTTGACCAGAGTAGATTGTTTCAGAGTAGAGTAGAGTGGGGTGGAGTGGTGCACAGTAGAGTACAGTGGCATAGAGTTTAGTGATGCAGAGTAGATTAGAGTGATGTAGAGTGGATTGGCATAGAGTGGAGTGGTACAGAGTAGAGTGCATTGGGATACAGGGCAGTGTTGCAGAATTGAGTGGAATAGAGTCGAGTGGCGCAGAGTCGAGTGGCGCAGAGTCGAGTGGTGTAGAGTGCAGTGGTGAAGAGTGCAGAGGTGCATGGTAGAGTAGTGTGGGGGTAGAGTGCATTGACATAGAGTAGAGTGGTGTAGAGTAGAGAGGCGTAGAATGAAGTGGCGTAGATGGCAGTGATGCAGTGTGGAATGGAGTGGCGCAGTGTGGAGTGGTGCAGAGTAGAATGCAGTAGCATGGAGTGGAGCAGAGTAGAGTAGAGTACAGTGGAGTAGGGTGAAGTGGAGTATGCATGGTGTGGTAGTGCACTGCCATTACAGACAACACATCTTCAATTGAAATGGCCATTACATTTGCACAGGCACACAGTTGTACTGATAAAAGTATACCGCGCACAAACGATAACGTGTGGAAAAGGCATCACCTAGTGTATTGATTTGTTTTCCCAATGCAACCTATGGCGCGGAGGTCTGGGGCTTTTCAAGGAGCTGTAGCATCCAGCGTGAAGAAAACAGGTTTTGTCGGAAACTTGTAGGTGCCCCCATCTCGACGTCCCAATACTCTTGCCATAGTGAATTGAAGTTACATTATATTGAAGACTATATGCAGGCACGCCCCGCCCTATTCTGGCTAGCCATTTGGAAAAATCCAGCGGCAATTCTCACACGAGAGATCATACGAGATTGACTTAAATGTGAAAATGGAATGGATATCCGATGACTAGCAGAGGTGCGTTCAAGTCTAAGCAGGGTTAACTCTAAACATATTTTTGCAAGTCCAAATGAGATCGATACCGTTAGCAAAAAAGAAGTTTGAACGGCACTCTATAGGCATTATAGTAAGGAAAGACTAGATAGGAGTCTAAGAAACCAACTGTAGCTGATTTTATGACCATCGAGAATACCTTTCATCAGTTGACCAGTTACCTTACAAAACCTATAGGTCGTTGGGAGAGGGGACTCCTTTTTCGTTTAAGAGCGGGCACTGTGAAATGCTTACTTTGTTTTCCCCTCGGTTTTCACGCTAATCTTGATCTTTTGCCTTGTCCGTGTGACGGCCAGAGCGGGCAAACCATATTGCACTTTTTATTCTTCTGCAAGTTTTATATAAAGTATGCTAAATGGCTCTTAATATATATATATATATATATATATATATATTATATAATATATATATATTCTCCACAAAACAGGTAGCCCTGATGGAAGAAGCCAGCCGGTAGCTAAATAGTTCATTTTATTGGTGACAAACTCGCAAGCAGGCAACAGCGAGACAGAAGCATCAGCATTTCTTCAGCAAGCCAGACGCGTTTCGGGAATCCATTCCCTTTATCTATGGCATTCTGCTAACAAAAGGCAGCATTTCCGGCACACTTTTAAATTCCAAGTTCCCGCCCCAGTGGGCGTGGCCATTCCCATGGCCTTCTGGCTCTTGTAGTGCCAGACTCGTAATCTCTTGTGAGTCCGTCTAAAAATTAGCAGCAGTAAAAGTCAATATTGAAACCCCAGTGGGTGGATGCAACGTCCTGCTGCAACTGCCTGTTCCGCTTCATTGTTGTCATCATGAACGCTGCCTCCCGTGGTTTTGATGACACCAGCCTATATATATTCACTGAAAAAACCATAGGTTTTAGGGACAGTTATAGTTAGTTGGACATTGCACTCGTACAAAACCCGTGAAATTCCCCCGTTATAGTTAGTTCAGCTAACTATAACTCGCGCCCCCGCAATGCACTGCTGATGACGTCACATATTACATCACTCATGACATGGTCAGTGACATCACTGATGACATCACTGATGACATCTCAAATGACATCACTGATGACATCATCCAGTGACTGTTTGTTTCTGTAAAGTTTAAATATTTTTAATATATATAGGGAAAGGCGTATTGAATAATGAGTGGGTGTATAAGTGTCTGTATGGATGATTTAGTAGGTGCGTGACTAACTCTATAAGTGAGTGATTAAACGTATCTTACTGAATGCATGGGTTAGTGACTAAACTGGGTGAATGTCTATCCGTCTGTCTGTTGCTGTGTAAGTGGCTGAATGGGTTTGTGAATAGCTACATGAGTGTCTATATGAGTTATTGATTGGTTGTCTGAGTATCTGTATGGGTGCCTGAGTGTTTGTGTGGGTGGGGTGTGTGTGACTCTGTGCATAGATGTGTGAGTGGGTGATTCACTGGGTGGATGGTTTCAAGAGTGCATCTGTGATAGACTGTATGGGTGGGTAAGTGTGTGTAAGAGTGTGTTAGTGAGTGAATGTATGTCCCAGTGGTACATGTGTGAGTAACTACATATGTGAAAGGCAGTATATATGTGTGTTGGAGTATATAAATAGCTATAAGCGAGAGTGTGTGATTGTGAGAGTGACTGTATGGATGAGTGTGTGCTTGTATCAGTGATTGTATAAGAGCGTAAGAATGTGCTAGTATTTGTATGATTAAGTGAGCTGGTGTGTGTATAACTGTATAGGTGAGTAAATGGCAGTGTGTTTAATTATTTGCATGACTGACTAGGTGTGTGAGTACCTCTATGGATGAGTGGCGGTGTTTGAGTGTCTATATAGGAGTATGAGTGCATATGATAGTCCTGTACTGAGTGACCGTAAGTATGAGTGACTGTACGGGTGAGTGAGTGAGTGGATGTGTGTGTAGACCTAAGAATCAGTGAGTGGGTATGTAGTTATTGGTGTTGGAGTGTCTATGGTTTTGCGAATGGCAGTCTGTAATTTAGAGTGGGTGTATCAAAGGTTATATTAGGGTGTGAGGAGGTGCATGAAATTATCACGTGGATGATGTCATCAGTGATGTCATCAGTGATGTCATTTGAGATGTCATCAGTGATGTCATCAGTGATGTCACTGACCATGTCATGAGTGATGTAATATGTGACATCAGCAGTGCATTGCGGGGGCGCGAGTTATAGTTAGCTGAACTAACTATAACGGGGGAATTTCACGGGTTTTGTACGAGTGCAATGTCCAACTAACTATAACGTGCCTGAAACCTATGGTTTTTCAGTGAATTTCAAAGGTTTTTTTAAATGCTAATTCCTAACTATAACATGTCTGAAACCTATGGTTTTTTTCAGTGAATTTCAAAGGTTTTGTAAATGACAATTTTTAAATGTATTAATTGTTATATTTATTTTTTTGATACTGATTTACATTTTTTTAAACTATTTATTTTTACATATTTTATTTTTTAAATTACATTATACATTACATTACAAAATATACTTTCTCAGAATGAATTACTTTGGTTTAAATACTTTGCAAATAGGCAATAGACTTTTAAGTACAGTAGTTAGTTGTTGCAATGGGCAACACAATTTCAAACACAATGCAACATTGAGCTCAATGTGAATTTCTAGTTAAATGCAATTAGTTACTTTATGGATTACTTTTCTAACCACAGGACTGGATCCTAGATTCAGTCCTGGGACATCTCCTGTAAACAGTTGAGTAAAAGCGTTTTGGTTACAGTAGTGATTTTTAAGGAATATTATTGTATTTTAAAAGTTGACTCTTGGAAACTTTTTCACATTGAATCACCAATGTTATCCTATGGGAGGAAATTCACTTAGCAGGTAAGTAGTGTTATCGTTACTTTTTCTTACTCAGTGGTGGATCCTGGATCCAGCACTGGTGCATCTCCTGTAAACAGTTGAAAGAATGCGTTTAAGTCATACAGGCGATTTTTAAGGAATATTTGTAGTTTGTGAAAATTGACACTTTGAAACTTTTCTGCTGAAAACCAGACAATGGATTCCTATGGAAGGAAATACAAGTTGCTGGTAAGTACGGTTAGAATTACTTTTCAGGGTCAGTGCTGGGCTAAAAGATGCAGCACTGGGTTCTCTCCTGATAACAGGTGAGTAAATCGGAATTCGTAATTCGGCTGATTTTAGAGGAATATTTGTATGTTTCAAAAATTGACACTTAGAAACTTTTTCAGCAAAAAGCAGGCAATGGTATCCTATGGAAGGAAATTCAAGTTACTGGTAAGTACGGTTAAAATTACTTTTCAGGATCAGTACTGGGCTCAAAGATGCAGCACTCAGGGACCCTCAGGATTGAAGGGGATTTAATTCCTCATCTTAAAACGCACCACGGGGCCTGTTTGCACACATGTCACCTGAAGCCCCGCCCCCTCCCTTCACCACTGTGCAAACGTGCCCCATGGCGCGTTTTAAGTTGGGGGATTAAGTCCCCTTGAATCCTGAGGGTCCCTGGGGTCCAACTATCCCACCAGGTACCTCCAGTAAGCGCCACAGAGCTGCGTTGCAGAGAGGTGTAAAAGGGGCGTGGCCTGGACCACCTCTCTGCAACTCAGCCCAGTGGCGCTTACTGGAGGTACCTGGTGGGCTAGTTGGCCCTCAGGGACCCCAGTATTGAAGGGGAATTATTTCCCCAATTTAAAATGCGCCACAGGGTGCGTTTGCAGAGTGGTTAAGGGAGGGGGCGGGGCCTGACGCTCGATCGCATCTTTTTCTTTCTTTTTTTTTTTTTTTTGAAGGGGGGCTGTGTGGCCGTCTTCTTTTTGGGGCCCTGGGGACCCCAACCCCCAGGGCCTGATGCCTTTTTTTCTTTTTAAAAAAAAAATACTGAACGGGAAGGGGGCCGATTCCAGCCCCAGGGACCCCATCCCCCGGGGTATAGCCAGTTTTTTATCACATTTTTAGAGGAGGGGGGCTGCGTGGCCCCCCTCCTAAGGCCTCTATTGGCCCCGGGGACCCCATCCCCCGGGGCCGCCCTTTATTTTTTATTTTTATTATTATTTTTGGGGAGGGGGGCCGCGTGGCCCCCCTCCCAGGCCACTACTTGCCCCGGGGACCCCATCCCCCGGGGCTGGCCCTATCCTTTGGGGTCCGTGGGGGGACCCCATCTCCCCCACGGACCACGCCGGCTCCCCGCCTCCTGCGGGAGCCGGCATTGCTTTTCCACATGGGGAGCTGCTGACATGCAGCTCCCCTTGTGGAAAAGCAATGTGCTTTGGATATTGGAAGCGAGAGCAGGTTTCCCTGCTCTCACTTCCAATATCCAAAGCAGTTTGCTATGACAGGACGGGAGCCGCGAGGCTCCCGCCCTGTCATAACAAACAGCAGTGTCCCGGGGGTAGGCACCCCGGGACACTGCAGGAGCCGGCCCTGGGGGGTGGCGGTCCCCAGGGCCATCAAGGGCTCCAGGAGGGGGGCCGCGCGGCCCCCCTCACATCCTGTGCACAGCCCCGGGGAGGTGGCGGTCCCCCCACACAGGTTATTTTAAATAAAATAAAAAGAAACCCCGGGTGGTGGCGGTCCCCGGGGCTGTGGGAGGGCCGAGAGCCCTCCCTCAACATTTGAATTCAAAGCCCCGGGGGTGGTGGTCCCCGGGGCTTGGAGGCCTTAGAGGCCCCCCCACATACATTTTATCAGCGGGTTCCGCGCACCCTAAGCGCATCCCGCCCATTTTGTTTTTTTAAAAATGCTTTTTTCTGCCCAGGGGGTCCTTGTGGGACCCCTGAGCAGACCTAGGGGGTCAGGGTGTTTCTACCCTGGTGTGTTTGTGTGTATATATATAACCACCCTACCTTGAACCAACTTTGTGTGCTCGTGGAAACGAATTTTGGGTGGCGGACGCCGCCACATACTGAATGTGGCATGGTTCCTTTGCAGCCTCGAAAATAGGACTGTTTGGGAGCAACACTGAATGTGAAATGGGAACTTGTTCTCGATACAGCAACAGACTTTGACACAACCCACTGGAGGGTCATTATTTTGACAAATCACGAACCACGAGTCCCAGCATGCAACAACAGTACCTATCAAGGTATCCACCAGGGGGCAACAAATCATATAAAAAGTAATCGTTTCCTTGTGGTCAGTGATTGGTTATTGTTGTCAAGGCTTACCTTTGAAAAAGTTCATGTCTGAACGAAACGCGTCAGGATTGCCTTGTTGCTGTTCGTCATTAAAGAGAAATTGCCAGAGTTGCGAGTGCGACTTCGTCTGTCCGAAAGGGGAGAAGTTTTGAAATATATATATATATATATATATATATATATATAGATATATAGATATATAGATATATATCTCCTACTGGCGGTCGCCAGTAGGTAGTTATAGTTAGGACCTATTTTCCATAGGAAATTCACAACATTCTATTTCCAATAACTTTGGTGCCGGTTGATGAATCTTCGCAAAATTTTCAAAACTCGTGGGGCGCTCCGGTCCGCTCCTATCCTGAAAGTCTCGGGGTGATTCGTCAAGTGGGGGCCGAGAAAAAAGGGGGGGTCCCAAAACGTGTTTGCCCCATGCAATTTTCAATAGGAACCTTTAGTCGCAGCTACAGCCCGAACTGCTGAATGGAATTACACCAAATTTGGCAAAAAGGTAGCCCTTGGTTCAGAGTCGTGCCTTTTGGTTAAATGGTGTAAATCCGTTCAGTAGTTCCTGAGAAATTTGAAAAAGAAAACACATATATATCTGGGCGGAGCCTAACCACACGTCATCGTGAGATCTGATTGGCTGTCAGCACTTCATCCTGGAATTGCTGGCAGCCATCTTGGGACCAATATAAATGATAGTACCCCATTGAAATGCATTGTAGTGAATCGAAGATTTTGAGGGTTACCAAAAGGAGAACTATAAAGGGTGATAACAGACTTTAGTTACATTAGAATTCATTTGTTGATGGTACCATACTAATTTCAGGAATTGTGGTGTGTTCTAAGGTGATTTTACCCTGTGAAAAACCTTCTGCTGGGATATCATGAATCATGTTTGAGAGAACTATTTTCACAGGCTTGTCCCTACAGTTTTGGAAGGTGCTCCAGAAGCTAAAATGAGAGCATATTTCTGTGAATTCAAATTATCTTTCTCAGTCATGTGAGAATGAAGTCTGACATTCTCAGTAAAACATGTACATCCAACAAGGGCAGAGACTGTCAGTTGATTCCTTTGTGTTCTACTGCAGCTTCCCAGAGTGTTCTAAAGAACAACTAGAGCGCTAACAGTCTTACTTATGACAAAAGTATGGCACACCTGAAGCCATCTTGATTGGAATAAACTGGTAACACTTAAAACATTTAATTTAAAAAGGAACAAAATGATGGGGTTCATTTTGTCATAGAAATTATGGTTAGTGCTGTAGAAAGAAAAATTAGGACATGTTTCAAGTGTGATCTCAAATATCTTCCTGTTATATTTCAACAGGAGCAGCCTGTCAGTTGATGCCTTTGTGTTCTACTGCAGCTTCCCAGAGTGTTCTAAAGAACAACTAGAGCGCTAACAGTCTTACTTATGACAAAATTATGGCACACCTGAAGCCATCTCCATCTTGATTGGAATAAACTGGTAACTCTTAAAACATTTAATTTAAAAAGGAACAAAATGAGGGGGTTCATTTTGCCATAGAAATTATGGTTAGTGCTGCAGAAAGAAAATTTAGGGCATGTTTTAAGTGAAATCTCAAATCCTCTTCTATTTCATTAGAAAATTCTGACATGCAGACTGAAACAATCACTTTCAATACCAGCAGTAGACTTCCAGTTAACTCCCTGGTGAGCAGTAGCTTTATTACAGTGATCTAATGAACAACTAGAGTGCTAACATTCTGAATTTATGGCAAATGTGTGACACATCTGAATGCCTTCTTGATGGAATCAAAGTAAAAAACTGAAAGCCTTTCCTACTGAGGAGACTGCAGTAAATGACGAAATTAGGAAACTTCATAACAAATAAGTCTCCCAAGATGGCCACCAGAGAAAAAAGAGCCCAAATGTAGCACAAATATCACCCAGATGTAGCCCACATATAGCTCAATGACAGAAGTGTGCAAAACGCTTTTTATTTTTAGTTTTTCTGCAGTTTTATATAGTGCAAACTGGTCAGGTATTGGAGCGTTACATCTTACTTGGACCCCTTATTGCGTATTTTGCACGAAGTACATGAGATTGATCTTGCGAAACATTGAACTTTACGATTCTGTTAACCTGAAGTTGCTCTGAACCGGGCTTTGTAACACCCGTTTTTACCTACTGGTTTTAATTCATTCTCACTGTATTGTATTAGGAAAGAGGATTTACTGTTTTTATGTACACTTTTATGATCTATGTTTCTAAATCAGATCAAATAAAGTTTAATGAATTCTATGGCAGGACGGAGGCGAGGATTATGCATATCTTTCCTCACTTTATTTGCATAGCAGTTCAAAGAAAACGTAACACAACAATCATTAAACAAAAGACTACACAACCCATGAACCATTAGGGGGGTAGTCTCCAAGCCATCTATAGTCCAATCATATCACAGTCCATCAAATATAATATCGTGACGTCCCTTCCGCTTCCTCTTTCTTCACTGCTCGTCAGTTAAGTGCATTCCTTACATTCTTGGCTTAATCTGACGTTGTTGCTGTTTGTATAGCGGTTTCTTGTGCACGTTATTAGCATTATTGCCTTGGTATTGTTTCATATTCCCTGCGCAGCAGGCTCTTGCCCGAGCGCGTTCTCCCCCTCACAGTTTCTCCCGCTGTGTGCTCTGCGCGCGGTGTGATCCTGTCAGGCGCGTCTGGTCCGAGCGAGGCTGCTCTGTCGAGCGCTCCCGCTGGTCTTTACGCGCGTTTGGGAATCCGGTCACTCCTTTAGTGTCCGCTTGATTCCCGACCAACCCTCGCCTAATTTTGACACCGCTACGCGGTGATTTCCCCACACGGCCACGTTAGTGACCAGCGCCACCTGGTGGTGGTAATTGGTATTGCGCCTCAGTCTATTCTTATAACGGCTTCGGGGAAAGCCCAGCTGTTGGAGCACCGGCGAGGGGGCTGTCTTAAGGATTTTAAGGTCATTTGTTCTGTGCTCACACCCTCTGCTATCATGTCTTCTCCAGAAGACCATTTTTACTCCTCCTACCAGGAAGTGGAGGAGGAATGGCCCCCCAACTTCTCCCTCCAGCAGTGGACCAAGCCCTCTCTCTGGCTATTTCTAGGGCGCTGGCTCCTCTTAGGGATCCGGTTGATAAGCTGGCGAAAAGCATCCCTGGGGTGTTCAGTGACCCATATCTGGTGGTGGCGGGTCCAAGTAGCTCCCAGATGGGGAATAAAAGAGCCGTTAAGCATAACGCGGGGCACTTGGAAGGATTTGATAAACTTACGGAGACCTTCCTCAAGAGTGCGCGAACGCTAAAACATGCACCCTGCCGGGAGGAGGAGGGGCCCAGAGAAAATTGCGACACTGTCACCACTATTGTAGACCCAGACGGCGGGTTTCCCTTGGAGGGAGAGGGTGTATCGGAGGACGATTTCTCCTCCGATGAGGATAAGGACTCGGGGCGTCCCTGGCGTCCAGAGTCCCACTCCTCTCAGTCCCCGGTTGGGGACAGGGTCCACTCGGACATGTTCGAGCCTACCCAAATTTACCATCCTAGGTCGGCAGAGTGGACACCTGACGCCAAAGTGGCAGAGTATGTGGTGGGGAAAATCCATCAACCCCTTGAAAGGAAGGTCAGGAATAGGATGAGGGGAGAATGCCCCAGGCCCTCACTGAAGGGGAAGGTGGCACACACGCCTGAAATTGATGAGAAACTATACCTTTTTCTCCAAGTATATGAGGGATCCCAAGAAAGGAATTGATAGGTCTTGGACGTGGTAGGGCCCTTGACCCAAATTATTCAATTGACGGAGCATTCCAAAGAGTCAGGATCCCCTTTGTCCACGGATATTGTGGCTGGTTGGGCGCACTACCCTAAACCCTAAAACACTACCCCCAGCACGACACCCTACACTACCCAAACATAACTGCACTACCCTAAACCCTAAAACACTACCACCAGCACGACTCCCTACACTACCCAAACACCACTGCACTACCCTATACCCTAAAACACGACCCCCTACACTACCCAAACACCACTGCACTGCCCTAAACCCTAAAACACTACCCCAGCACTACCCCTACACTACCCAAACACCACTGCACTAACATAAACCCTAAAACACTACCCCCAGCACAACCCCCTACACTACACAAACACCACTGCACTACCCTAAACCCTAAAACACTACCCCCAGTACGACTCCCTACACTACCCAAACATAACTGCACTACCCTAAACCATAAAACACTACCCCCAGCATGACCCCCTACACTACACAAACACCACTGCACTACCCTAAAACACTACCACCAGCATGACCCCCTACACTACTCAAACACCACTGCACTACCCTAAACCCTAAAACACTACCCCAGCACGACCCCCTGCACTACCCATACACCACTGCACTACCCTAAAACACTACCCCCAGCACGACCCCCTACACTACTGCACTACCCTAAAACACTAACCCAGCACGACCCCCTACACTACCCAAACACCACTGCACTACCCTAAACCCTAGAAAAGAAACCCCCACCCCATGCCCAATCCCCCTTACCTCTCACTCCTCATGGTTCCTCTCTCCTCGTGGTTCCTGCTTCACGTCATCTCTGAGGGGCGGTGCACGTCGTTGTGAGGAAACGGAACAGCCTCTGTTTCCTTACAACGACATGGATCGTCTACATGTTTTAGAACGCATGGTCATTTACCATACATACCTTTACAACAAATTTCGTTGTAAAGGCATGCGTGGTAAATGACCATGCGTACTAAAAATGCGTAGTAATGACTTCGTGATGTACAACGCATGCGTGGTAATGCATGCGTTGTAATGGTATCGCAAAGTAAAAAAGTCGTTGTAACGGCTGTTTACCGATCGAAGCTGGCCCCTGTTCTTCAGTGAGACGTTTATTTGATTAATTAGGAGGAAGGAATGTGGTTTTTTTACCGAAAAGTGCATTCCCGGCTGTTGTATTGTGAAAGTGTCGGCGTGGCCTGGTTTCACTTCCAGTGAGAGAGTGGAAGAGTCTGTTTGGATCTAAAGGAGTTCTGTTGTTGGACGGGGCCGGCGCGACATGTCATCAGAAAACATAGCTAATGGAAAGCGTCCTCCCTGAAGTGTGGAGCAGTGCCATGAGAGGTCAACGAGTGTGCGTCCCACCGCAGTATGACCGTACCTCGTGACCCATGTGCTGCATCCAGGGTATGGGAGGCAGAAGCGGCATCGCAGGTCCTCTTGAAGACCGTTGTAGCACTAATTCTACATTTTGGTACTGGGGCATTTTAACTTCGTTGTTCCTGCCAGATACAAAGAGAAGATCCTGTGTTATTCAGTGCCCTCGTTACCTTTTTTGTGGGTTGTGGTGCTTGTCACTTCGCTGCCCCGCCGGTGCACACGACTGGGCACCCCACCTCGTGTGCCATCTGCAGGGCCTCTGCCCTCGGATCACTGGTTTCGGTTTCTGGAGTGGCAACATAAACAGTTGCTCCCAAAGGACTAGCCTGAACACTTAGGTGAATATCCCCTGCACCAGCATTCCACGGAAATTCTTTCCTAGCTCTCCCACGTCAACGAGCACGGCTCCGCTCGCGACACCGTATGACGTCATCGGAGCCATAAGAGGACCTCGTCGGCGTGCTGACGTCAGTTCCACCCATTTATTCAGTGCCACCGAGGCAAACAGGGGACCGAGACATTTTCACATGTATACATAGTATAATAAATATATATATATATTCACTGAAAAAAACCATAGGTTTCAGGCACGTTATAGTTAGAAATTAGCATTTAAAAAACCTTAGAAATTCACTGAAAAAACCATAGGTTTCAGGGGCGTTATAGTTAGTTGGACATTTCACTCGTACAAAACCATAGAAATTCCCCCGTTATAGTTAGTTCAGCTAACTATAACTCGCGCGCCCGCAATGCACTGCTGATGACGTCACATATTACATCACTCATGACATGGTCAGTGACATCACTCATGACATCACTCATGACATCACTGATGACATCATCCAGTGAATGTGTGTTTTTCTGAAAATTAAATATGTTTTATATATGTATATCTCAAGGTCGATGGAAGAATAAATGGGTATATGTGTCTAAATGGATGATTTTTTTTGTGTAAAATTGATTGTATAACTGACTAAGTGTATCTTAGTGAATACATGGGTTAGTGAGTAATGTTTAAATATGAAAATATCTGCATCAGTCTCTCACTTTGTGTTTAAGTGGCTGCATGGGTTGGTGAGTAGCTACATGAGTGTCTATATGGGTTATTAGTTGGTTTTTTGAGTATCAGTATGAGTGTCTGTATGGTTCGGTGGGGGTATTACTTAGTGCATAGATGCATGAATGAGTGACTCACTGTTTGTATGTGTTGAAGACAGCATGTGTGCAGGACTGTATAGGTGGATGAGTATGTGTATGGGTGTGTTAGTGAGTGAATGACTGTCTCAGTAGTGTCTTTATGAGTAACTACATATGTTTTAAACTAGTATATGTGAGTATTGGTGTATATAAGTGAGTAAATGTGAGAGTGAGAGATTGGAAGAGTTCCTGTACAAATAAGTAGGTGTTTCTATAAGTGATTGTTTAAGAGAGTAAGTATGTGTAAGTTTCTGTAGAAGTAAGTGTGGTAGTGTGTGTATAACTGTATATGCAAGTAAATGGATGTTTGATACTTTGTTTGCATGTGTGACTATGTGAGTGAGTAACTCTATGGATGAGTGGCGGTGTGTAACAGGATGTATAGGTGTATGAGTACATATGATGAGTGAGTACATGTATGAGTGACTGTATAGGGACTGTTGGTGAATGAGTGGATGTGTGTGTAGATCTTGGAATTACTGAATAGGTGTGTTGTAACTGGTATTGGTATGTCCATTGTTTTGAAAATGTTAGTTTGTATTTTTGAGTGTGTGTATCAAAGGTTATATTAGGGTGAGAGGAGGTCTGCCACTCTATCACAAGGATGATGTCATCAGTGATGTCATCAGTGATGTCATTTGAGATGTCATCAGTGATGTCATGAGTGATGTAATATGTGACGTCATCAGCAGTGCATTGCGGGCGCACGAGTTATAGTTAGCTGAACTAACTATAACGGGGGAATTTCTATGGTTTTGTACGAGTGAAATGTCCAACTAACTATAACGCCCCTGAAACCTATGGTTTTTTCAGTGAATATATATATATATATTTTTTTTTTTTATAATTCACCTGTCCACCTTGAAGTTGCATATAGATCTTCCTTCTCTTGGAAGATGACAAATTAGCCTTCCGAGTAGGCGCTTTTTTGAAAACTGCTGTGCGCGCCCGCAATACGATGTGCACTTTATGAACAATGTTTTAATGTATTTGAATTTACATCTGATATTATGATGCAATCGTGTATTTTGTATACTGAAATGTGACTTGCTCTTTTATGGATATGTTTTTACCCGAATAAAGTAATTGAATTGATTGATTCGTTTTGATCGTATTAAAACATTTGTTTCCACCACACTTCAGAATTACCCAAAAATGTGCTTCATTTGTGCTGTCTTAATTCTGATATATTTTGAAATATCTTCACAGTTCATTTACAGACATTTTAAATTTGTTGTGTGCTAGAAAAAAAATAACCTCGTACAGCGTTCCCAAAACACAGCCCCATTAGCCAGCATGATTGTCACTCAAATCCTCTCACTTTGAAGTCCTAGAAAGAAAAGTAAACACCAAGCTCCCTGTAAGACATAGCCTGACATTTGACCTCTGTCTTTGAATGCACAGCAAATGTGACAGGATAATAAACAATATTTAAAGCTCTTTCTCAGAAATCCAGTACTGGTGGGAAAATACAGTAAATAGGGTTTGGTCAATGGAAGGGACGAACTCAAGTTGGGCAGCCTAAAACAAATGGAGTGAGCAAATACAAAGCAAGCAAATGTGACTTACAATCCAATGCACTTCACATAGAAGTATGACTAATTTTTGAGGAGATAAAAACATATTTTTTTCAGAATGAAGAGGACTCATTTTGAAAATGATGAAGGCTGTCTATAGTTTTTAGGTCGAAGACTAGCCTGTCTACATTGCTAATGAAATCTTGGTGACATTAGGATAGCTTTCCTGGGAATGCATTCCGCCCATTGCTTACCATTGGCTTTGTGGATTTTCCACCATATATTTTTGACTTTTTTAGACTGAAGATTTGGCTATATCAACCTTCAATTCGATTCTCTGATGCTCTTTTCAGTCTTCAAGTTTAGGTGAGAAGATCTGGAGTTTTGGAACTCTCTTCCCCTGCAGCTGAAATTAATCTGATCTGTTCACTCATATAGGAACCTAAAGGCAAGACTTTTGCTCACATAGATTCTTGGCCAGAATCCTCTTCTGCTGTTCCCTCACTGTATTTCTCCTCCAACAAGAGACCCTTTTATTGGTGACGGATATTGTGCTCAATTGATATAGGTCTATTAAATTAACTCTGTATTCACACCGCTCCTCAGCGTGTCTAACTCTACTGTGCTAATTTCCTCTAAAACACCATTTCTTGGCATTCACAATCCTACAACCTATCAACATGTACATACGCTGCTCATTCACTCTGAGTGTATCATGTTTCATTCCACTATGAGTTTCCTTCTCCTCCTGTGACAATTACTCTCCAGTGTCACTGGATGTTGTAGCCACTCTCGACACCCACTATCCTATATCTGCACACCTTCCTTGCTTCATCGTCCAACCGTTTTCTGAGAAATCAACGATACCACAAACCACCCTCACTTCAACTCTTCCATCCTCTTGGTTCAATGTGTATCAAACACTTCAACAGACACTTTATGGTGTCCCTACTACCTTCTTTTATCTTGCAACACTTGCTCAGTATGTAATAAAACCGATTAGATTACTGAAGACTTTGATACCTATCTTAATTCTTCACACAATTTACAGCAATTACTGAAACTTTGATTTAAATGATACAGGCACACCAGCGGCTCTGCATACTGAATGTGATACTTTTTCACATATGCCAGGAAGTAACCAAAAATTTGAACAAGCAGGCCTGCCAATTAAGTCAGTCACAACCATGTCCAGTCATCCACCTCTAACATCCAATTGTAAACATCACAGCCACCCCTCGTTTTTAATACTCATATAGTCTCCATATCCTACTCTCCTGCTTACATCAGGTCATTATTTAACAACGTTGATTCCAGATGAGTCACTATCAATGAGCAACGCCTTTCAGCTTTAACACCTTCACCCTGCTATAGGATTTCTGTATTTCTGATAGTGAATATTGCATTGCCTTTCCTTGTGGTTTTCACTCCCAGGACACCGAAGGATGACCACTCACCCTCAGAAAGCACAACTCAACATCACACTAATGTACACATTTGATTCTGGTTTGGGAGACTGCTTTGATTTTCTCTGATTACTTTCACCATCCAAACCCAAAATTAAAAGACCATTGCACATTAAATAAATTACAAACATGCAGATCGCATTCCTCCAATAACCCACCGATGAGTTTTTATCAGACATCGAACAGCACTCTTAAGTACAACAAAAAACTCACCACTGTACCAATCTTGCCACAAATGGTCAAGCAGCATATACGATCAAGAATCCCCTCTCCATCATATGCACAACGTAGCATTAAAGCCACATCATTGGCACAGTGCTGCCAAATCAACTTCATTGCCTTGCACCACACCAATGTACACCCTAAAAATACGCAAATAAAAAATAACATCAACATAACACTTCCTCGCACTGCCTCAAAAGACACCGACTTGAGTTGTGATGCATGTAAAAAACCATTATACTCTGGCTGAGAAATGGACGATTGAGCACTCCCGCTCCCACCAAGAGAAAAATGGAAAGTATTATGCACACCAACTCGTACACATAATATACCCCAGTAATCTTCCTAGATCAAACTCATTTCAATTTCACATTAACTCACACCTCCCATTTCGAATCCTAAAACAATATACAATGGCTGCTAACCACACACAATCAAACCGCAACAAAACCACAAACACTATCAAATGATGGTTCCTCCTGTCATTCAGTCTATTTCGTGGTCTCCCAAAATCCGCACTCACTACCTACCATTAAATAGTGGCCATGCTATCATGCTTGCCATTTTCTTCCCTAATAAGAGGCCTCAAAAAGACCCTATTAGTAAAATAAAGTGTCATTGCAGCATTCCTAGACCGACTCCATAATGACCTTTCTTTCACCAATTCAGTAACACTCTTGAGAGCTACCATCAACACGGCTACGCTCTGAGAACATTCACCCCAAACATGTCCACCCTTCAATGCTGGATCTCTCACTACTCAATAAAACATGAAAGTGGTCTGAGCGAAAAGGGAATTTTGTTCTGTACCTACACAGCTGATGTGGGACATTCTTCAGTCTGTCGCATCCTATTCCATAGTCCTGTCTGACTCGGTCCCTTAGTGGCCCTTCCTGGACTTGATGATGCCCTGTGTTGCTTTGTGGATATGCTCAGTTGTCTGCTTAAAATTAGACGGTAAAGACGCGAGTAATCTCTGGACTGGAATGTGCCTTGGATACCTCTCAGACTCGCACCATTTACAGCTTGTTTGTCTGTTTACATACAAAGTCCATTCATTCAAACCTTCTGTTTGTTCAAGATTTTTATGCCTGCTTGATAACTGATCTTAAACCGTGAGACTACAAAACTGCTGCTTTTTGCTTTTAGCTCACCTACATCCTACTTCGAGTTCAATGGTACTGGTGGGGTGGTACATTGGCATGCAAATCTACTGTTACGTAAATCCACACCAGTACCATGCAGTTGCAATTTAAGCCCCATGGAATAGGGAATAACTATATGCGACTAAATCTACACGTTCATTTACTATCTGCTCTGAGAAAACGGAAAATGTATGCTACTGCTTCAGTGAGTTAGGGCTGAGGGAGTTGTGAGGAGTAGCGGGGGAAGGGAAAGGAAGTGGGTTATGTTATGAGACACACAATTGGACTATAATTCACATTTTAGACCACCATGCCACAGTACAAAAAGATGTCAGCATGACTTAATTAATTAACAGTGCCACATACCTGCGGTTCTTTTGTTTTAGAGAGCCATTGTACTGTTTATTACTGTCAGTCATCCATCTATTTCTTCCACTGCTGCTCCTGTCCTTCTACAAGAATGCAAAAACAACAACTGATGGACAGAATGCAGAACAATGTCATACATTCACCCCAGTACAGAGATCTGGGCCTAAATCCATCGTTTTTTTGCTCACCATGCCATTCCAGTTTGAACCCAGCCATATGCAAATCAGTCTTGACCCTGTGCCCAATGGGAACAGTCCAGCCCGAACTGCCAGGCCAGGTCCTCCCTGGACTGGAACCAAGCATACTAGGACCGGTTACGGGGTTTCACCCCTCATCAGCCAGGATAGTTTGACTCCAGTGGCCTGGAGAGAACGGGACCCACGTCTGGGCATACTCTTCCCACTCGGGGTGACAAATGCAAAAACAACTGATGGACAGAATGCAGAACAATGTCTTACATTCACCCCAGTATAGAGATCTGGGCCTAAATCCATCGTTTTTTTGCTCACCATGCCATTCCAGTTTGAACCCAGCCATATGCAAATCAGTCTTGACCCTGTGCCCAATGGGAACAGTCCAGCCCGAACTGCCAGGCCAGGTCCTCCCTGGACTGGAACCAAGCATCCTAGGACCGGTTTCGGGGTTTCACCCCTCATCAGCCAGGATAGCTTGACTCCAGTGGCATGGAGAGCACGCGACCCACGTTTAGGCATGCCCGGTGCCACTCGGGGTGACAAATGCAAAAACAACTGATGGACAGAATGCAGAACAATGTCATACATTCACCCCAGTACAGAGATCTGGGTCTAAATCCATCGTTTTTTTTGCTCACCATTCCAGTTTGAACCCAGCCATATGCAAATCAATCTTGACCTTGTGCCCAATGGGAACAGTCCAGCCCGAACTGCCAGGCCAGGTCCTCCCTGGACTGGAACCAAGCATCCTAGGACCGGTTTCGGGGTTTCACCCCCTCATCAGCCAGGATAGCTTGACTCCACTGGCATGAAGAGCACGGGACCCACGTCTGGGCATACCCGTCCCACTCGGGGTGACAAATGCAAAAACAACAACTGATGGACAGAATGCAGAACAATGTCATACATTCATACATTACATTGGTAGATAGGGCTGGACTGTTCCCATGAGGCACAGGGTCAAGACTGATTTGCACATAGCTGGGTCTAAACTGAGGTGGCGAAGTGAGCTAAAGAATGATGATGGATTCAACCCAGATCTGTGACTGGCGGAGAGTGTCTGAAAAGTTTCAGCGCTCCGTCCATCATCTCTTTGTGTTTGCTTTGTTCGCCCTAAGTTGGCAGGGTATGCCCGGACGTGGGTCCCTTGCTCACTTTGTCACTGGATTCAAGCTAGCCTGGCTGATGAAGGGTGTTACCCAGAAACCGGTCCCAGGATGCTTGTTTCCGGTTCAGGGAAGACCTGGCTTGGTAGTTCGGGCTGGACTGTTCCCATGAGGCACAGGGTCAAGACTGATTTGCATATAGCTGTGTTTGAACTGAGGTGGCGAAGTGAGCTAAAGAATGATGATGGATTCAACCCAGATCTGTGACTGGGGGTGTGTGTCTGAAAAGTTTCAGCGCTCCGTCCATCATCTCCTTGTGTTTGCTTCTACAAGGATGGTCAGGGAAGCAGGCTTAGGAACTTGAGCTTATCAATCTCCCCTTCAAATAATGCTGCAGTTCATGGTCCATGAAATAACTTGGATGAAGCTGTGTTGTTGGGTTCCGACATGATTCAATCTTACTGTCTCACCTTATGTAATCATCAGAAAAAGAGCATTAGGAAGCACTACCAGGAGGGCGTGGCCGGCCGTTGAGGAAAATGGCTGCTCGGCACTGAGCTCCTGCCTGCATCCTTGATCATCCTGCATGGGGGCAGGGGGTGTGGGTTCAGTGTCATGCCCATTTGATACCTGGAAATGGAGGAACTCCTGCTGCCTTTGCTGCCTCCCAGAAGAACAGACGATTGCGGGCCAACCACGGCCTGTCTCCCAAGATGGTGTCTGCGAGCTGTGAGGGCGGCGATCTGGAGGGGGCGGCATCCCTATGCGGGCAGAGGGCGGGCAGGTTGTCAAGAGATCTTGAGGTGGCCTGAACCGCCCCATGGGGGAGAAGCAGTGCCACCCTGGAGGCGATCTAAGGGAGCCAAGGGTGCCCTGGTGACACGCATGGATGAGGCGGGGCTTAAAGCGGCCTAGATCCAAAAGTGTGCTGGAACTACAGAGTGGAGGTGAGACTGGGGTGGAGAATGACCCTCACTGTGATCCATATTGAATATGGCTACAAGAGTCCCTGGGTCTCCCACCACCGGGTGGCAATATTGGCAGACCTAGCTGGGTCAACTGGTAGCAAAGAATGGTGAGAGCAAGGGGGCACCTTTATGGGCCCGGTGCCGTTGGGACCCTGGACTGCTTGGTGTGAGCTCTGCATTTGGCTCAAGTGCTGCAGCACTGGTAGGGCGTGGAAGTGAGCTCCTAGCAGGGACCCCATGGCCAGGTAGATTCTGAAGCAGGGCCTGCTGATATTTGTGTGGTGAGCACTCATACATGCCAATGTTTTGGAAGAGGAAAGTGGGAGATTTTTTTTAAAATATCGGGAGAATGCATTTCTCCCATTGACTTCTATTGCTGCCTGTATGGGGTCTATTGGTATGTATGGGACTTGCAAGTGTGCTGCTGCAGGATCGGATATCAGAAATTAAAATATTATATTTTCCCATACCTGTCAGGAGCACAGAGAAATCGCTATGGCAGGCAGAGAAAGCGTGACAAAAATGTGGTGCACTTGCTTGCAGGACAGGTCCCTGGCAGTGCATAATCTGAGTCACACAAGACCAGCCCCTGCCATCTGAAGCCCGCGGAGGAATCGGGTTTTTGCATGCAGGAATTGGGAGGTGGGAGACTAGCCTTGAAATCTGTGGTCCTCCGCCTGAATCGGGAGGGTTGGCATGTATGGGCACTCTGAGAGGCTATGCTCTGGGGCCCCGGCGGGACATAAGCCCTTATTATCAATGGACTAGTGGTCACTTGCTGGCCCGCACCATGAGGAGAACCAGATCAATGTAAGATTCAGGATGTGGGACACATTTGAGCTCTGATTGCATCCTGTCACACACTGCAGACTTACATGCTCAGGCAGGGGTGAACAAGCTCAACACGCAGATGATAAGCTAGATCGGATACTGCAGGCTGTCAATGTTTCCAGTGACCTACTCAAATCTAAACTAGAGAATGTGCTGATTTATCTAGGCATACTGCGGGATGACCCCCGAAAACTGATGGACATGGTCAAAAAGAACAAGCAAGCTGAAGGAAAAGTGCACCAGCGCCGGACTGGCCATAGCGGACTCCGGGCGTTTTCCTGGTGGGCCGGAAGGGTGGGGGCCGGTTTTGGACCAGTCGGGCCGTTTTTTGGTACAGGGGGCCTGTTTTGCATCAGTGCTGCAATATCGGCCCCCTGTTGAATCTTAAACGTTGACTATAAGATCATCAGCAAAGTTTTAGCGAGGTGGCTATACCTGCATTTGAGGACCAAAATGGATTCATACCTACTCTCAATACCTCCTTGAATATTCACAGACTGTTCAGGGTACTCGAGGAGGCCCCCCTTGAAACAATATCCAAAACTCGGTAGTTTTCTCTCTAGACCTGTATAAGGCCTTTGGCATGGTATATTGAATTTTCTTAAGGCTACCATGCAAATGGGTGCAGGCTGGGAAAAGTGGTTTATGCTTCTTTATATGGGTGTGAGTGCATACGGGACAATCTATCTCTTCTTCCTTTGAAATCGCAGGGTCTCGAGACAGGGCTGCCCTCTGTCACCCATCATTTTTGCCATGCGAAGTGAACCATTTCCTGACCTGATCTGGAGGGAGGGATGGGATAAAGTTATACCTTTTTAGGGATGGAGAGCATGGTATTTCATTATACGCATATGGTATGCTCCTGTTCCTCAGAGACGCAGAAGCCGGAGTGGTGTGGGGGATGCACCTACTGGAAGTCTTTGTAGAGATGTCAAGACTATATGCTTATTGGGATAAAACATGCGTATATCCATTACATCCCTCTTTAAGGATGGCCCTGCATACAGTGACGGTCGAGGTACTTTATGGGAGCCGGTGACGCTGAAATATTTGGGGGTCAAGGTCTATCATGCGGGCAAGCACATTAGAGAATGGGGAATGCCCTGCAGTCGCTGAGGACCCCTGTTCATTCTGGCACACGCTGCACTTCACCCATTTGGCTAGAGTGGCAATGACTGAAATGGTGATGCTTCCTTAATTCTTGTTCTTCTTTGCAACCCTGGCAATCTGGAATCCGCAATCCTGGTTAGGAATGTGAGTACGCTCAAGGGAATGGATATAAGATGGATGAAGACCGAGGATCTCACTCAGCCTCCTACAGCGGCCCACTGGAGAGGGCCGGTTAGGCGTCCCGGATTTTAAACTCTAATATCCTGCGGCACATCTACAGTGGGTGGCCAGGTGGTTGTTTGGAACTAATGGAGGAGCTGGGGAGACCCGAAATGAAGGAACTCTCATTGCAATAATGCTGGAGACAAAGATGGGTACGACTGGGCGCACCAGAGTGTTCGACATTGTGCTGCGGAACTGGAAGAAGGTGGTTAAGAAAACTCTGGCTCGGCCACTATATACTCCACGCTGCCACTGGTGGGCATTCTGACTGCTAGGGGAGGACACTTTACGTCCCGACAGAGGGAGAAGTGGACGGCAGCAGGACTCCACACCATGGGGCACTGCTATGCCTACAGGGATCTGCGTAGTGTTGTGACTGTCCAAGGAGTCAGTTTCTGATCTGTGGTACCCTCTCTAGTATGATACGTGCCACATTGGGGTGGGGGGAAGGGGGGGGGGGCTGGCTGAACCCCCAACACATGATGCCCTGCAGACCTTACTCACATTCGGATGCGGGCAGAAGCTGAATATTGGCAGCGTGGGGGTGAGTTCTAGTTATTGTTTGTTGTCATAGATAAATTATGAATACTACTAAAGTTTATAACGCTTACTGGTGATGTGGATTACCGCACTGTTGTCAATACAGTGTTAATTCTGGTAATATCAGCTGGAGGCCCTGCTGGGCACTGACCATATTGTAATGCTGTGCTTTGAGAGAATAGAATGTAAAAAATCAATTAAAAAAACATTTTAAAAAATCCTTCCTTGTGGCATGATTTTTAACAATGCTTCCACAAAATAAACAAATTTCTTTCCTATTGTATAGGACTCAATGCTGATCGTCGAAATGTATCTAGTTTGAAGAGTAAAAAAAATATGGAAAGAAAATCTTTAATAAAAAAGAAGCCCTACTAGAAGAGAGGCTTTGGTACCTCCCACAGGTTGATACAGGATTTGGTTGGGCAGTGTCGTACTGCTCGGATTATGCTCACCTCAGTAGGTCTTGATTTCATGGAGGAGGGGGATGCTGGGTTTCCTTGTTAACGTTAGGCTGTGTGCCTAAGCGCTGGCGGTTCCCGCCCAGCAATACTGGTCTGAGAACCCCGTTGCTGCAGGACTCCCCTGTTTCAGTGCAGTGTTGCAGTCAATCTGATGGGAAGAATACACCGAGAATTATGGACATCAGACTACTTTGGCCAGTAGAGCAATTACACGGCTGAGTGGGTGGAATTTGCAAGTGACAAATGTGAGCACTGTCATAGAGGAGCTGCGCGGTGTATGTGAATTAGCAGAAAAGTGGACACTGGCAGGCCGGGGAAAAATTATCTTAAGAATGCCCATGAAACCTGCTGTTTTAATGCCATGTTAGGATTTTTACAACCAGCTCAACTGTGGAAATGCCCTATTATTGTAAGAAACTGCCCAAGTGGCTGGGGAGAAGTTGCGGCTCTTGGCATTGCAGAGCAACAAGCACAGTGAAACTGACAACAACCTCCACCACCCAAGACTAGGATTTACTGCCACTTCAGACTTTAGGTTGGGCTGTGCTACTGCCTTCTTGGTGGGGTGCTTCATGGGGAAGTTAGCTGCTGGCTAAGTCAGTTAACTTAGTGACGTATTCATTAAACTGAATTCCTTCCAAACTTTGCTTACAAAATTATGCAACAAATATTGCTTATTAGCCAAGTTTCATATACAATTTGCACTGAAACTAACAATTCCAGTCCGTCTTCGAATTCATCTTCTACGGTGGACCAGCAGTATCTAGGTGAACAAGCATTGGCATAGCCAATAGGTCTCGCCTTTGGGACCTTATAAGTATTTAGTTAGGCAGCACAATATCCTTACTGCAACAACATTAACTGTTGCATGGCTAAACACTTATAAGGTACTAAAGGCGAGACCTATTGGCTATGCCAATGCTTGTTTTGGTTTCTTTCTTTCCTTTTCTTCCCCCTTACTTTGCCAAATGTGTGGTAGATGTCCTTTACCTCTCCTCAGACAGCCAATTGCTTGTGGGAAATCGCAGTGCAGTACAGGCCTACTGTACTGTACTTTGTTAAAGGAGGGCACTCTAATATGGGGAAATGAAACGGATTACATGTGCCTCACTATAGTATTGATTAGCATTTTTCTACCTCCGATGTGGGACGGAAGTTCTCTTCTAACCTCAGTCATATATGCAAACCCTTCAGTGGAGTGTGCGTTACAGAAATAGTGACTGGTCACTATTGCGGACGTGTGTTGAGTGAGGACTAAACTTGATCACGTGCACACAATGTACACTGATGTCACCGGCCATTGTATTGCACGGCCCGTCAAGCAGCGTCACGTTCTGATGCACATTATGTCGTCAGGTGCGTTGCATTGTGATGTCAGACGCTGCTGTTTGTTCTCGGGATGCAGCAGAGACATTTTCAGTCCACTGCTGCGTGCCTGACTGCAAAGGGAGGTTAGTATTTGCGTCTAAACTGTCCATGTTTAGTTTTTGTCTTTTCAACGAATTCTCATTATTCCAGGAGTGTTCGTATCCTTGCTGCAGCAGGTACAGTACCACCTTGGCCTGATACACCCCTATTATTATGTTCTACTATAAACTAGGGACAGGGAGGCCCTTTACCGTGTTTCCATTAGGGCCCTTGGCACCACTGATATGCGGCTGTATGAAAACACGACGTCCCAGGGTTGTATTTAAGAGGGACATGGCCAATGAGTTCGTTTCCTGAGCCAGATGTGTGCTTTTTTTAAATACCGTTTTGAAAAATATATGCTCCAGATTAGTGCAGCAGGTGCAGTGAAACCAGGGCCCACTGGACAAAATATGGTTCCCTTTTCCTAGCTAAGCAGTGTTAGTGGGCGCATTTTCTTTGCTTGTGATTGGTACTCGTGGTACCTTTGCTACGCTACTAAACTGAAGGGCATTGTCAAATTAATACGTATGCAACCAGGTGTCCTCAACTCTTATGAACTCGGAGATCCCAGAGCCTTTTTTTTTTTTTTTGTTAAAAGGAGAATTTGATTTTGTGACCGCAGCACACATTTAGCCGTGCAATATGGCACCTGAACCGCCGTTTCGCCTTCCCGCTGCCTGCACAAAGCCAACATGCTATCCCTCTGCAGGACGCGGTAGCACGACAGCCGAACAGCCCGGGAGCGCGCGCGAGAGACTGGAAGCCCTTTTATTTCCCCTCTAGGGCGGCCGCTGCCCTTCACGCTGATGAGCTAATCAGCCTCCGGCACGCGGCGCTCGCCCAGGTGTCAGCGCCCGCCTTATCTGACAGGGCGCTGCTGAACTCTGCTAACATTTGCTACCATTCCCAATTTGGTGCCTGTCAGGATGTTGCGTCAGAAAACAAGCAGCCTTTGTACACGCAGCACAGTGTGGCACTGACCCGTGCCGGATCAGAGAGGAGCGGGGGCGAGCGAGCGCGGCAGCGTGCTGAGCTGACCACACGCTTGTGCATCGTGCCTGAAACGTGCGGGTAACCGCACGGAAAAGGCCATTGTGCACGAGCGTGTGGTCCGCTTTCAAAAGCCCCTTACATAAAGTCTCGCAGAGCAGCGCTTGCGCGCTACTCGAGGCTCGACCTAAAAAGCAGCGAGTAAACTATTGAAATAAATGAGCGATTACAGTGGGATTTAACACGGGAAGTATCCATGCATCATATGAGATAGGCAGTGACAATATCTCAAGATAGAGGCAAGACATTAATGCAGACCCTGGGTCAAACAATAGATGAATGCTTTTTCAACCATCAGATAACTCAACTACTTCACTGATATTTATATGAGGTCCATGAAATTATATTCTCCAGTTCAGGGACGGCTTTCATAATTCAAAGTAAGTTTGACAACATTAATAAACAAATGGAAACCATTACAGTATGCTATGATGAAAAAGAGTAGGGATTTTCTAAAATAGAAATTTTAATGACCCACCTTTAAACTCAAATTCAGTCACTCGAAGGAAATCACATCACTCAAAACAAAGCGGGGGTTAAGAAAATCACTCTTTAATGCTAAACCTTTGAATTAAGGCCATCTCGGGAAAAAAAAGATGGTTAAAACATGGTCGACTTTCTTACTCGTCTGATTAAAAAAACATGCTTTCTAAAATGCTCCTGATGCTCCCGCTATTAACAGGGCACAAAAGTGTCTCTATCAAACCTCCCAAATCAGGTGCTAGACCACACACTACACTAAAAGCCTGATCACTACCTTGGTGGATGGATTCCTCCGTTACAAATGTGACAGATATCCCGTCCGCCGTACTAAGAGTTCCATAGGATATAATGGAACTTGTAATACGGCGGATGGAATATCCGTCTAGTTTGTGATGGAGTATTCCATCTGCCAAGGTCATAATCGGGCCCTAATTAACTTCCTCGACTTCATTATCAAAGAACATATTTTATCTAAGGCCATTCAATTAAGAATGATGAAGGTTCCTAATGAATTCCGTTTTTAAATGTATCCTGATATATGTTACAATACTTTGAGGCAGAGGTGTGAATGTAAACAAATTGCCGAACAATTCAGGCAATATAGTGCTCAAAAACAACTGTTGCAACCAGCAAAGCTGAGAGTATTGTTTTCAAATTCATTTCATGTTTTCCCAGCCGTTCTGTCAGCTCAAGTTCTTTTGAGGGAGGTTCAGGATGATCAGGAGTCTTCTGGGTCTAGAAAGAGACTAACACCTTCAGTCTATTTGATTGGTTCCATCAGCAACAATGTTATAGCATCATTTGTTCTATGAGTCAAAGTTGGTGCTGGTGGGTGGTCTCTACTCCCTAGGGTAGTGCACCAACAGGGCAGTACAAAGGGAAAACATGGTTAGATGGAACACCAATAGTGGGGATGGCCACAAGTCCTACAGGGGAGGACATGCTGTGGTTACCTGATGGTGGGGGTCGGGAGGGTAGTGGGGTAGCAGCACACATGGTCATAGGGTGGTAAAAACAAAATGAGGATATATAGGAACACTGTGATCATAGGAAATCACCAAATCTACAGTTACTTGCAAGTGAAAAACAATCCAAGATTTTTTTTTATTAGTGAGTCTTAATGTCAATGTTTTAAAGAATAGACGTGCGTGCCAAGCTATGCTAGAGTGCTTAAAACTTAAAAAAACTCTTCAATAATTGTACTTCAAGAAACACATTTAGTTGCACAATATAGAATTTATTTAGTTAGATCAAAAGTAATTTTCTTCATTTAGTATAGCCATCTGCCGAGTAACCATTATGAGTAGTAAGAATTGTGGGTTAATCACCATAGGTCAAGATATTCAAGGACCGTGGACTATTGTTTTGGTTAAACTAGGGTTACTTCAAATAAATAAGGCCCAACCAATGATGGTGCAACCTTCCCGCAAGAATTGGACAGGTAATCAAGTCAACTATCAGACTTATTTATAAATGGAGGTGATTTGAATTTTTTCCCCAGTACCATGTCAGCCTCGTCGAAACCCAAGGCGGATACAAGCTAAAAAACAACTAAGATTGTTTTACATAATGTCTCTAGAACCGTGAATCTTAATTACCTATGTCAACATGATCATCCCAAAGAGAAAGTCTATTTATATATTTCAGGTAGATTCAAATCAGCCTCCCCAATAGATTGTTTTACATGTTTGCCACTCTGTTAGGAATCAAAGCTGGCTGTAAGCCAGTCTGTCTCTCCGATCATTCTTTTGTACTCAAGACCCTAGACCTCATTCCCTTAGATGGAAACAAGATAAAACATATTTTTGGAGCAATCCAGTATTTCTAAGATTAGAAGCTAAAACGTATACTACTTTCTGCTTAATAAAGAATCAGTTGATCCATCAATCATCTGTGATGCTTTAATGGAGGATCGTTTATCTCTCTTAAAGAATACCAGTTCAAAATGCAAGCTCAAAAATGACTGAAAATCCATAAAAGGATTCTATTTTTTGGAAAGGAGCTATGTCAATACACCACGGCTGCCAACCTAACAAAATTGTAGCCAACAATAACCGCACTAAAAATGTTTTTTTCACAGAAACAAATAGTTAACAGGAAAACCGATCAGGCCCAAGTATATGAGGAATGTGAAAAAAGTGGCATATTCCTAGCATGGATTGCTAGCGAAAGGGTCAATCTAAATTTAATAATAGCAATTTAGAAGCCTAAAACTAAGGTGAGCACAAATGATCAAGAGACTTTCCTCACAATATTTTTAGGACATTATAACATCTATATGTGAAAAAGATTATCCCTCAGTTATAGATGAAAAGTGACCGTTTTTTTTTTTGGGTCGAACCTTACATTGCCAAGACTTTCCTCCGTGGCCATACCCCAGTTGAGAGAGCCTATCTCAGTTAATTGGGCCCTTTAAACTCTTCTTCTAATAGGAAAAATCCAGGGGAAGATGGTATAGATACAAGATTTTACACATTTCTTTCTTAAGCATTATTTTTGTAAGTAACTAAACTTTTTAATATGATAATTAAGGAGGCAAAATTCTCTGTCTTTTGATTACGGCATAGTAGTGAGTTTTTTTTTTGTTTTTTTTTAAACCTGGCAATGACTCGTCAGAATTAGGGTCATACTGCCAAATTATATTATTAAATACCAACTATAAAATTAAGATAAAAGTTATTACAAACTGGCTGTTATTGGTAGTACTGACCCTGATTTTGAAATGCCAAAGTGGGTTTTTGCCAGACTGAAATCTCACCACCAACACACATTATTGGAGGCATAAGATTTTTTTCACAAAAATACAATCCCTGCTACAGTTATTTTGCCAGATTCTGTGAATACTTTTGACGATATGAACTGGACATTTTTGGTTAAAATTTTAGCTGCATTTAGATTTCCCTCCTGGCTCTCCAGGTTGATCACCTCTCTATACAATCACTTCAGCCAAGGTTATCATCAGTATGAAAACTATTTTTCAAGTGATTTTCAAAAAGGGAACAAGACAGGGCTGCCCCATCTCCCCTGTACTCTTTGCCCTTTTTTTTGAATTCTTCAGTCTCTTCCAACTATTCAAGCTCTAGTAGCCGGCCTATCAGCCATTAAATTATATGCAGGTGCCCCATGCATTGCCCTATATCTGACAGCTGAGGCTAAGGACATCACTCTAGCAAAGACAGTGGTTAAATCCTGCTCTATATTTGTTGACTGTCGTATTAATGAGTCTAAAGCTGTATTCCTGTTATTCAATGGCGGTTAAGTAAGAGGTACTAACGCTCTTTTACGCATACATTATAATACTTATCATAAGAGTTAATTGGGGTGCGATTTACTGAATACCCAAACTGTTTGAGAATAACTATGTAACATTAATTAATCCGGGTAAAAACTTACTGCAATGTTGGTACACATTGTCATTATCAATTATAGCCCACATTTGTTGGATTAAAATTTAATTACTCCTTTTAGTTTTTTTTCATAGCCTTTTACTGTTCTTTCTTTTTAATGCCTTTTTTCTAAAGTAGATGGCGTTTCTTCAAGTTTCATTTGGATTTATTAATAACCTTGACTTTGAGCCAAGATTTTAAAACTTCAAAATTGTCAGTATTATTTGGCAGCTTTGGCAATCCAAATTTAGCAATTCAGGTCTAATAGCAATTTGTACAATAATTCAATTGTGTTTTTAATGCTAAGTGACATGAATATTTTTGATTTGCCAAGCTTTATTAAATTCATTAAAACACCAAAAAGTATGTTTTAAGACTCTAACAATAACCAGTGAAAATAGAAATAGGCTTTATAAATTGCTTCAAATCCCATCTCTAAAGACTGAGACACCATTGACTAAGATTTGCAATCTCTTCCATGCTGTGACACCCACTGAGAGCAAATTGGATATTCAAAATTCTTTGACCTCTTTACAGGTGATGTCCTAAAAGACTTTCAAGCTTTTTAGTTGGCGACCAGGAAAGATATACGTTTGTATTGTTTTTGTTTTACTCCGTTAACCTGGATGATGAAAATACTCCCAATTATAGAAATAACACAGACAAAATTAATTGTGTGGCAGTTCTATTCGTCTGACCCAATTCATTTAAGAATGGGACTTTGAATTGTATTCTTTCAACCATTAACACAAATGTCCTACTTTAAAACTAAGGAGGTCGAATCAACTGGTTTGATTTATGAAGAAGGCAATAGGTTTAAAATTGGAAAAATAACATATGTAGTGCTGCGTAACAAATGGGTGTTGTATTATACTCTTATGAAGTGCAGCAAATTTGCAAATAATTTCATAAGAGATTTAAAGCATATGTTTTTGGATTACCCTGTTCTTTGAACTATATTGCAAATATTTTCAGCTTCCTGAGTCAGAAATTAGATATTCCGCTACTCGTGAACCCCGAATTAATGGTAAAAGTATGGTTTTCATCTCAGTGCTAAAGGCATGGTCAAAATCATATGTCATTGCAAGTAGTAAGCAAAACCTCCCTTTATATTCTAATGTGACATTTTTATTCTTTCTGTAAGTTTATCTGTTTCTGTATATCCTTAATATAAATAATATATAAAAACCTCAGTAGGCCTGAACTGGTTGTGGTGGCAAACCAGCAATCAAGGCTATAAGCCTAGTTTGTCCATTGAGAAACAATTTTTTAACTTTATTATTAGGTGCTTTATACAGTACATTATGAATAGATTCCACTTGGAGACGAATTTCACAGTTATTATGTACATATTTGCTTGTACTGCTACAGCAGGTGAAGCATGACAACCATAATTTAATAGATGTCACATATTTTTGGGCAAGAGGAGTGGTGGGAATCAATAATGAATAAATATGCCCTATTAAGTCTTAATATAACACCTATTACAATATCTGTCTGAGTGCTCAGCGTGCTGTGTCAGTATCTTATCTTAAGCCCAGTTTGGGGTCGTCTCCCTTGTTCAGGGGACTCTGTCATCTGATTTCTTAGTGAATTAATCTGTGGCCATTTCCTACGTTGCCAGTGAAGTACACATGGCCATTCTGACAACTATATGCTACAGAGTGGCTATCTTTGTCGATGACCATTTAGTAACTTCAGACCTCCTTAATGTTAGGGTCATATTCAGTGACTTCCACCCCATTACTATTCTTCATTTGTCTAGGGTCAGTGGCGGTTGAAGAATTAACTCTTTCCCCTGCTCCTGTGTGTGGAAATATCCCAATATGTTTATGGAGAAACCATCTATTGGTTGCCTGTGGTCTCACCAGTCTATGTGAAAATCATAGTCGAGTAGTTACCAAATACTAAGCATATCCATATCATATGAAAATGACCAGCTTCTGGGGCGTGGCATCAGGGATAATTGTCCGTCTCAGTAGCAAATACCTTACATATTCTGGTGAAAGTGAGGTAGATATGATGCAAGAAGTTAAATTGTACCAGTTTAGATATGATCTTTATGGACACACATGCATCCTAGATTGCTATTCTCTCCCACTCTTTGTCTCCAAATTATCTGCTAACACATTCTCCCCAGTGTCTTGATTCCTGTAAGGGGTCTACCTAGGGACTCCATTAATGAGTTGAAAAAAAGTGTCGCACTGTTCTGCGTACCGTCCCCCATGTCAGAGTGATCTGCATTATTTTATTTACCATTGATTCAGTGCTGTCAGTTTCCCATAGTACTCTTGATTGCATTCACTAGCCCTCCATATGCCAGGAACTGTCCCAGTGGGATCCCATATTAATCTTTTAACGCTGCAAAAACTGAACAGTACCATCTGAATATATGTCCATCACTTTCTCAAATGATAATCATCGACCGACACCCAAAGAACCACTCTGACTGCCTTGTCCATCGTCACCACAGAAGAAACAGCAGCCATCATGCAGTCCATACATTACAGTGCTTCCTCAGACCCCTGCCATCCCCAACTCTTCATCAAAGGACTGGACCCCATCAGCATAGCATTCACTTGACCCGGAATGCTTAAATTACCACAGCCATCTGGCTGGATGCCTGGAAACACGCCACCAACCTCAACACAAATAATCTCCTTAACACCGGTTAATATGGATTCAGGCCAAACCACAGCATGGAAACAGCCTTCATTGTCACAACAGCCAACATCTGATTGATTATGGACAAAGTAGACACTGCATCACTCATTCTTCTGAACCTCTCTGTGACCTTCAACCTATCTTCCACCCCATTCTCATCGAAGGACCCGCACTTTGCTGGATATGCTCCATCTTGACAGGCCACACCCAGTCCTTCAGCCTGGCCCCTTTCTGGTCAGACATGCTCAACCTCATCTGCAAAGTCCCTCAAGGATCCTCACACCGTTCTACCCTGTTCAACATTTACATAACCCCTCTTGCCCACAGAATCCGTCCATCATCCCCTTTTGTATCACAGAATCAACATCTTTGCATAAGCCGACGACCTTCAGCTCATGCCCTCCCTCTCTGACAAAACGCTGAACACCTGAACTAACATCTCCACCTGCATGAACACTAGTCACCAGATGGATGAAAATCAACGGACTCAAACTAAACACTGGCAAGATAGAAGTTGTAATTTTCAGCAGACAAACCTCATTGTGGGATTCCACTAGGTGGCCTGCGGAACAAAGATCCACCCCCCAGGCTCCCCACAACCCATGCGAAGAACCTTGGGATAGTCATTGACAACCAGCTCACCACGATTGGCTAAATAAACGCAGTCTCCACCTTTCTGCTTCCATATAGAAAATATGCTAAAGAAGATCTTCAAATGGCTCCCCACCAACACCTGCAGAACTATTACCAAAGTCCTCATCACCAGCAAACTGGATTACGGAAACACCTGCTATTGCGGAATCAACACCCAACTGACCAGACGACTCCAGACAATGCAGAACTCATCAGCCAGGCTCACCTTTAACCTCCAACTCCACACACACATCACCTCACACTTGAAAGAGCTCCACTGGCTCACATCCACAAACAAGCACTCTTCAGACTCCTCACTCACACTTTGAAAGCCTTACACAACATAGGCCCTGCATACAACCACATCAGCTTACACAGACCTATCCGACACCTCTGCTCAGCCGGACTCCTACTTGCACCTATCGCCCACATATGTAGAACCAGATCTGACTGTCATGCCTTCTTCTTTCTACCTCACTCCTAAAGCCTAGAATAACCTGCACATCAGAGCCACCTCTTCAGTGCTTGAATTCTGCAAAAAGCTGAAGACATGGCTCCCCACCTCTGACATGTCCTCATACAGGCTTCTTTCATTACTCCAGTAAGGTATTGGCCCGCAGACTCCTTCTCATGCTCCCTAAACTCCTTCACATAGACCAATGTGGCTTTGTGCCCAGTCGCAACACTCAAAATACGCTGGTTACATCATGTCATTGATGCCATTAAAGGGCGCCTGCAATGGGCAGGATGCTTGTCCTTAGACCTGAAACAAGCCTTTGATACACTCAGTTGGGATTTCATGATCGCTGCCCTTCAGCTCTTTAATTTGCATCCTACCTATATCCGCTGGGTGAAACTGCTATACACGGATCCCACTGCAAGGACGCGAATGGGCCGACACATCTCCGACACCTAACCGATTCACCGCGGCACCAGACAAGGCTGTCTGCTATCACCACTCCTCTTTGTGTTAGCCTTAAAGCCCGTAGCACAGCGCTTATGACAGGATGCCCATGTTTGGGGCATCCCCATAGGGCCCAAAATCCATGCAATATCATTACATGTCAATGATATGATACTTTATGGGAAAGATCTTTGGGTGGACATAGCTGAAACTGCCAAAGTGTTTGACACATTTGCAACACTTTCTGGTCTGTTAATTTCAATAAATTAAATGTGTTTTCATTTAACGCTACCTATAATAGTCCGTCATTCCCTTTCGGCGACATGAACCGTGAAGTAACGCCACACTCATTCCGTTACCTTGGGCTACAGATATACTGAGATGTGGTGAATGTCCTGGAGGGCACTCTTCAAAAAACTATAACGGCTCTGAAGTCACAAAACAAATTCTGGTGTACTTTACCACTCTTGGTAGCAGGCTGACTGGCCCGTACCAAAATAATGATGCTACCATGTCTGCTATACCATTTTGTAAACATACCTGTCATCATCCCTGCTCGGATTTTTTCATTACTTAACACCTTAATTGATTTAACATGGAGCACCAGCCATCGCAGAGTTCGTTTAGCCAAACTCCAATTGTCACCTGACTAAGGGGGAGGGGGGTGCCCCAGATTTGAAATCCTACTGTCTGGGAGGGCAACTGCAATGGCTCTCATACTGGCTAGCTGGGCGTAACTTAACAAAGATCTGCTACACTAACGCTATGCTTCATCGGAGTAACCTCCATAGTATATTCTGCCCTGACTCCTCTTTACCGGCGGACAGCCCCTTACTACTTCGGATTGTCTATGCCTACTGGAAAATGACATTGCGATACACCGCCTCTCAAGTACCCTACGCCCCAAACATTCCCCTACTTGGCCTCCCTACTGCCTCCGGTTCCCTGACAACGACTAGACTACAACCCTGGATGCAAGGTGGGGTGTCCAGTCGGGGCCTTTTTTTACAGATGGTCTCCTTCTGAATCACACAGATTTCATCCATGCCCAAGGCCTACCGAATACACTATTTTTGATTCATGCCAGCATAACCTGCTATGGGCACCTCTATTGGGCGCCGGGAGTCTCCAAACCCCCTTCACATGAATTAGTCCAGACTCTACATACAGTGGGACAGGGCAGACACTTGGTTTGCTGGATATATCGTGGCATCCGCGCACACCTGCTGATCTCCTTGTCCATGTTACGGACTAAATGGGGAGACGACCTGTCCCGGGCACTCCAAGATAAGGAATGGGCCTTACTTCTAGAATATCACTGAAAAATATCACGTAACTCCTGTTTCATGTTCATTCAGTTTTCCATATTACACCGGGCTTACCTCACACCACATAGACTTCACACCATGTTGCCTACGGCCCAATCTACATGTCCCCGCTGTCAAGCCCCAGACTCCAAACGTTTGCACGTTATGGGACTGCCCAAAATATCTTCTTATTGGGCAGACATTTGCACCACCCTGGTGGACCTCATCAAACAAAATTATTGGCAATTGGTGGAACACTGCATTTTAGGGCTGTATCCTAAACCCAAAGGACATAAAGTAATGGCACGTTTTGTAGACTTGGCGCTCTTGTTGGCGAAACTTCTATTAATGAGACGTTGGAAATCCTTTGGTTTTTCAGTGGCGGGCAGAAGTGAAGAAATGGGGGCTAGCGAAGAGCGGAGCGTTGCGCAGAGAAGAATATCGGGAATCTAAGGAAAAAGCCTATAGCACTGAAGTGGGATCACTGCTCTTCATCTTGGGGTTAGAGACCGTGCTTGCTTCGCCAGAAATAGAAGATACACTCGCTGTCCTTCCTCGACCTAAATCTGCCCGAAGGGCCTGGGAAACTGAAAGAGGACTGTTATACCCTCCTAAAGGAACGGCCATCTTGGATAAGTCCGTCTCCTCCTAGCCACATCCACTTGAACACTGTACTTTCCGAACAGTAACTTCCCTCGCCGGTCCTTACTGATGGATTCATGTGTTCTAGCAATGATGCCTATCCCATTAATTGGAGTGAGCTTTGCTGTGGAAAATGATCATGAGGTCTAGGAGTCCTAGTGGTGTTCATTGACTTTGAGCTTCCCCCCTTGAGCCTTGCCTCTATGCTCTTGCCTATTTATATTCTTGCGTCCTGAATAATCTTCGGCGATCACTAACTGTTCCATCATACTACTGTATAGTCACCACGTTCTTGCCACACATGGGTTCACCTTAGCAGGTTCAAGGATCACAGAGCGCTGCACTCATTTCTCACCTGGCCCCACAACCCCAGCTGTATGAAGCCTATTGATGGATCCTAAAGTCAGTAGTCTTATCCTTGCGAATTTGGAGCCATCGGGCGACAATGCCTATACAATTAATTACCCGCATAACCTATCAAAAAACAAATCTAAAAACTTCAAACACAGACTCCTAAAAACGCACCCAGAAACCCTCATTTCGAATCCCTACTTCTGCATAAAAAAAGGTGCGACAATAAGTGACCTTATCTTCTTTACGAAAAGACGCGCTAAATGGAGGTTGGCATTTTACTCAATGCTCCAAATCGTCACAACCAAGACTTACAGTTGCCCTCTCTCCCACCTACGAAATCGAAGCAACCATCTCCTTCTACAACAATGTGACTATCCTTACACAATCATCTGACCACAACCTGGGCATTTTCGACAACATTTTCCCCATCATCAAGAACACAATGTCTAAGTACAAACCTTCACCCTCCCAAGGCCCCCCTTTCTCTGCTGACAACCCCGTAAATCCTCAACTGGTGTCCTCGCACAGTCTCGACAACCCATACGACCCTAACCCTCCCCTTCTTGGCTCAGATATAGAGACTTGCATACTAAATAGCAACTCTTCTAAGACATTAGGCAGGTCAGATCCCATCTCTCCCCATTTCCCAACTAGTCAACATGATCGCCAATCGCCTAGGGCTACCGGATCAGAGTCACTGGGCCCAATAAGGCTCAACATCCCCCCCCTCATGCCCCCTGACCACCATGCACACTCCTATAGTGCACACGACTCTCCCTCTAGCCACACCGGTGTCACGCCCACTATCTTATCTCCCTAACCAGGCCACCAACGTGAAACCCCAGGTACCTCTTGATAACCAGTCGCTACCCCTTCCACCGCATGACGCACTTCGCATATCTACCCTGACTACGAACCTCTCTAACTTTTCCCCCTAGTGCTCCCCCCCCCCTCACAGCTCCTGTCCCCAAGTACCAGGAACCTGCTCCCACACCAGACTGGAATCCAGACTGGATGATATTTCAATTGCCCTTCAACAACTCCAGGCCGAAATTCAAAACCTCTTTCTCCTAACCTCCGAGCTATCTGTTAATAGGAAGTCTAGGGGTCTTTGGAGACTGTGTGCCGAAACTACACACATCCCTCGAAATCCGGCCCCAGGCTCTCTGTGTGTCCCATACCCTCTGTTGGACTTGGCCCTTTTTGCAGGGTCATCCCTGAACTTTTTGCCTTCCTCCTGTATTTTCTATGACCTGTTTTTGTTGGTTTTATGACTCTGGGCACTTTACCACTGCTGATCAGTGCTAAAGTGCATATGCTCTCCCTATTGTAAATTGATGTATGGATTAGTGACCCCATGATTGGATTATTTGATTTACTTGTCAAACCCTAGTATAGTGCACCATGGGTGCCCAGGGCCTGTAAATCAAATGCTGCTGGTGGGCTTGCAGCACTGGTTGTGCCACCCACAGAAGCGGCTTGTAAAGTGTAGCTCAGGCCTGCCATTGCAGAGCCTGTGTGCAGTCTGTGACTGCCATGTCGACTTGGCAAGTGCCCCCACTTACCAGTCCCTAAACCTTCCCTTTTCTGCATATCAGACACCCCTAAGGTAGGCCCTAGGGCAGGGTGCATTGTATGCAAAAGGTAGGTCATGCCCTGATGTGTGTGGCATGACCTGATAGTGAATTACAGCCTATTTCGTTTTTCACTATTGCAAGGCTACCTGTCCCCTTAGGCCAGAATGGGCAGTTTGATTATAACATCTTATAATCCTAACTGACCCAGGGAACATGGTAGAAATTCGGGTTTAGTATGCCTGAACTCAGAATGATAAAATACATCTTTTAGTGAAGTTGGTTTTAACATTCTGTGTTTGAAAATACCACTTTTTGAAAGTAGGTATTTTCTTGTCTAACTATCCAGCCTGCCTCTGCTAGCTTGTGTATTGTATGTCTGGTTTTGTGAGTGACAGGGGCTGGGAGACTCCAGGAGACCGGGTGAGTCAGCACTAGGCTGAATAGACCTAGCTGCATGAGGAGTGGTGGGAGGAGTAGCACCTGGGCCTGAATAGGGCTGTGCCTGCCTTCCACAATGCTGGCTCCACCTCCTGTGGTGTGTCTGATGACCCTGGCCCACACTGACAAAGGAAGAAGTTGTGCACTGGCAGAATGCACCCAGAACTGGTTTGGTCTAGGTACAGGACCCTCTGCCTTCAGAGGACAAAGGATTTACTGGTATAAATAGTGGGGCCCAGACCCCAGAACTTTAGATCTCTTCTGGAACAACAAGACGAACCTTTGCCAAGGAGAAGAACCAAGGAAGCTGCAGGAGTTTGGACTGCCCCTCTGCCAGTGTGCTGTTTGCTGGGTTGGCCTGCAGTGGTCTTCATTGCCAAGGAAAGGAGAAGGAACTTTCAAAGAACTTTCATCATCTTGCAGAATATTTCTCCAAGGGCTTGAACTAGAGCTTGCCTCCTGCTGAAGTCTCAGGGCTACAAGACTTCACCACCAGCTCCCTCCTGAATTCCCTTGCTGGGGATTCTGTCTGCAGAAGCCTGCGTGTCGCTGGGAGCTGGAAGCGCGACGCAACGAGAAGAAGCGTGTCGCTGTCGCAGCTGTTGCCGTCGCATCGCCGGAGAAGCGTGTCGCCACCGCAGAGGCCGCCGTCGCATCACTAGAGAAGCGTGTCTTCGTCGCAGCTGCCTGCCGTCGCATCACCGGAGAAGCGTGTCTTCGTCTCAACTGCCTGCCGTCGCATCACCGGGGAAGCGTGTCGCCACCGCAAGGGTCGCCGTCGCATCACCGGGGAAGCGTGTCGCAGCTGCCTGCCGTCGCATCACCGGAGAGGCGTGTCGCAGGGCCTGTCGCGGCTCCAAAGGTACAGAGTTCGCCGCACGGCCGTCGGGCGTGCACGCATCATCATCATCATCGCATCAAGGGCGCACTCATCGCATCGCACCGGAACGTCGCACCGCATCGAGGTGCCTCCTCGCCGCATCGCCCTCCCTGTGGACCCTTTGTTTGTTTTGCGTTACGCATCAAAGGCACTTTTTTGTGAGAAACTTGTCGCATTTATCATCATCTTGAACTAAGTTACTTCTACCATCTTTAAGTCTATTTTGAGTACAGTATTGTGGATTTTTGTCGTTTGTGGTCTTGTGTTAAGTCTATATAAAGAATACTTATTTTTATAAAAACCTGTGTGGTGTCCATCTGTAGTGTTTTCACTGTATTACTGTATGTGTTCACAAATGCTTAACACACTGCCTCTGAGATAAGCCTGTCTGCTCGTGCCAAGCTACCAAGGGGGTGAGCAGGGGTTATCCAGGAGTGTAATCCCCTTTCCCTGACTTAGAAGCAAGGGTCCCTATTTGGACAAAGGTGTATACCATTGCCAACTAGAGACCCCCAGTTCTAACACCCTCTATGTCCGCACCCCTAGGGGCCCCTACTCACCAAAGATGGAAAACATCACCCCTCCCTAATGACCCCTCTCGGCCTTTCAGAGTAAAAGACTCACTCCAAGACACGGATATTATAACCCTTCTTCTCTCTTATGACCCATCATTTGCTATGAACATAGATAAGGTGTGCCAAATTGAACAATCTACTCGACCCGTCTATAGAACCTACGGTTAACTCTGGATCCTTAAATAAGAACAACCTCACCATAGTCCCCACCACTGTTTCTTCCTCAGAAGGTCCCAAACCACAGCTTAAATGCATGCTTCTCAACTGCAGATCAGCAGTTCGACATGCTGCAGACAATGCTGCCCTCATCCTTTCGCATGATCCAACCATTTTAGTGGTGACGGAAACCTGGCTTAACGATTCATCTGTAGCAGTAATCGACATTCTAGTGCCCCTAACTATGACATCATCAGGCTTGATAGACTGGGTGTGCTAGGTGGAGGCATTGCATGTATACAAAGTAACAATCTATCAGTTAGACAACTACAATCTGATTCCCTGACGTCATGCGAATACCTGTGCTTCGAGGTCTCATGCAACAACAGGCAAGCATGCAAATTCCACGCGCTATACCACCCTTTACGAGACAATCTCCCTTTCATAGAACAGATCATGGAAATCATCTCTACGAACGTGGACTGTCACGGCACCCGGATCTTCCTGGGAGACTTTAACCTCCATTGGAATGACCTGAATGACTTCAGTCAATAGCCTCAAATCCTTCATATTAGACCTCAACCTCACTCCAATATGTGATAGCCCTACTCACATCAAGGGAGATACCTTAGATCTGGTCATTGGTAAGATCAACTCCATTCAACTTGAATCTATCGCCCTATGTGACTGGACGGAGTTCATTGCATCTCCTTCCTCGTCTCAGAATTGGTGAGAGCCATTAAAGCTCAGCCAAAGAAACCTAGACACTGGCAAAGAAGTCTGAGAAACATTAATTTATATGATCTGACTTTCCGCACAGATAACATCCTGCGTCCTCCTCCGGACATGTCTGATGTCGTGACCTTACAGACAACTACAGTCGCTCCATGGCTAACATATTAGATTCAATGGCAGTCCTACAGCTAAAAAGAATGCCCTCCAAAATCTCCAAACCTTGGTATAATGGGAGCCTAAATACTGAGAGAAGAATTCCGAGACTCTCAGAATGTCTGTGGAGATCCTCTCCCTCTGTTGACCATCTTACTCAGCTGAGATCTCTGAGAAATCTATATAACAAATGCATCAGCTGCTCCAAAGCTAGCTACTTCAGGAAACAACTAGCGCAAGCAAAAAAAACACCGGAAAAATAGTTTGAACTCATCAAGTTTCAATCTAACAACCTACCTAACCCTCCCTCCTTGGAACCCTGTCAGCAACCGAACTACGGGCAGCATGGGAGAGCCTACCTTCCACCTTTTCACCCTCTGGGTTGGGTGTGCCCCACAACGTCTGGTTCTCTTTCCCAAAAACAATGCCTCTTGGAGCTTATTAAAAACCGTGGATGTGAGCACCATTCACAAAACTCTGGCTACACTGAAACCTTCCAACAATTTTAGCAATCCATTGCCACCGAACCTCTCCAATGAGATCAGATCATCCCTACTCCCTCTCTGGACAAAGATAATTAACGCCTCTCTGCTTTAAGGTTCGATCCCGGATTGCCTAAAGTCGGGGCAGGACACCCCCACTCTAAAAAACCGAGAGCAGACCAGACTAACCTCCACAATTTTCATCCAATCTCCACCATTCCTACTCTGGCAAAGCTCCTCTAGAAATGCATACAGAATCTAATATGTTAGCCATGGAGAGGTGTGGTGCAGCGGCCAGGGCAGCTGACTTCGGAGCACAGGGCTCACGGTTCGATCTCCGGCGGCAGCTCCGCTCCGCTCAGCACCATGTGACTCTGGGCAATAGCTCACTTAATTTCCACGACGGCCCCCAGCGCCTTGAGACCCGTAAGGGTGAGTATTTCGCGCTTTACAAATACGGATTTACATACATACCCAACTATGTAGCCACATTGAACAATTCCAACTACTGGTCAAATTCCAATCCGGCTTCCGCCAGGGTCATAGCACGGAATCTGCTGTTACTCACATTGTTGATGGTGCACTACGAATGCTGGACCAAAATGAGTTGTGCTTTCTGATTCTCATCGACCTTTCATCCACTTTTGATACGGTCAAACATGACACCATCATCGGTCTACTGGAGCACAGGATGGGGTTATCAGGGACTGTGCTAAACTGTTTTTCCTCATTCCTACACAATTGAACCCAAAGGCTCATGGTTAATCAGTCTCTGTCCAACCCCTCTCCACTCACGTTGGGGGCACCTCAGGGGTCCTCACTTTCACCCACTCTCTTCAATCAGTCCATGGATCCTCTAACTGAAATCCTGAAATTGTCCAACATCCATTATCACATGTATGCCGATGACACTCAACCGTACCTGAAAGTCTTCCCAGAGGACATCCGGACTCTCAACTCAGTACTTCAGGGAACGCAAAGTTGGTTGACACTCAATCATCTGAAATTGAATGCTCTCAAAACAGAATTCCCCAGACAAACAGTCCCCAGCCATTGCAAAATAGCTCAACTGCACTCCAAACATCATTGATTCTACGAGCTCTCTAGGAATAATGCTTGATAAACATATGAACATGCAGAAACACATTTGTGCTCTGGCCAAAGGAGCGAACTTCCAATTGAGCATCCTAAGCAAAATAATACCATTCCTACCCCACAACAACCTCAAGACCGAGGTGCAAGCACTAGTGATCTCTAAACTGGATTATGGTAGCGCAACCCTATGTGGACTTCCTAGATTGAAGACGGCGCCACTGAAGGCCTCTCTGAATTCTGCTGCATGGCTCATTACAGGCTCCAAACGCTATCACATTTCGCCTGAGTTAAAATCTCTAAATTGGCTCCTGTATGAGGCAAGGATACATCTAAAAATTGCATACTTGACCCACAAAGCTCTACATTTCAACACCCCTGTTAGAAATGGGATCTCTAGTTGGCAAGGGCTTGCACCTTTGTCCAAGTAGGGACCCTTCTTCCTAGTCAGGGTAATGGAGTTACACTCCTAAAATAACCCCTGCTCACCCCCTTGGTAGCTTGGCACGAGCAGTCAGGCTTATTCTAGAGGCAGTGTGTAAAGCATTTGCACCAAACCAACAGTAATACAATGTAAGCACTACAAACGGACACCACACCAGTTTAGAAAAATATCCAATATTTTTATATACTTTAAACAAGACCAAATACGATAAAAATCCACTGTACAGTACTTCAGAAATAGTTACTTCTCAAAATGTCTTTAAAAACAGTTCCTTGATGTCGATAGCTCAGTTCAGGGCTATCACGGCGTCGTGAACAAACAAATACAAACAGTTCTGGTTGACCGCGGCATCGCGGGTCAACTACGGTGTCGGGAAGACCCGCAAACAGTACCTTTCAGAAATGCAGGGCGTCGATGACCTCGCGGTGAGCTTCCGAAAAAACGGCGTCCGCAGGCGTCGGTTCCGGAGGTCGGTGCGGCGTCGTCGGGGCCCTCGAAGTCACACGCGTTGCAGATCGATCTCCTCTGTTGAAGTCAGGAGCGCTGGCGTCGGCCGGCGTCGGGTGCTGCGGTGCGAAGTGCGGCGTGCGGTGCTCTCAGGTCGCGGTGCGAGCAGCGGCTCGGTGGCGGCGTCGGATGGCGTCGTCGGTGAGACCAGGGTCGCGGTGTGAGATGAAGGCGGTGCTCGTCACGGTGCTGGCAGGTCACGGTGCAGCAGCAGCGGCGTCGTCGTAGCTGCAGCACTGTCGTCGGCTGACGAACGGGAGTCGATGGCACCGGCGTCGGTGGGCCAAGGCTGCGGTGCGGGATGAGGACGGTGCGTCGTATAACTTACGAGCGGTGCCCCCAAACCACGGTGCAAGCAGCGGCGTCGAGTCCGGCGTGGAGCGGCGTCGTCGGGGATACCACGGCGTCGTTGTGAAGCAAGGCGGTGCGGAGTGCGGTGCCCACAGGTCGCGGTGCGAGCAGCGGCTCGGTGGCGGCGTCAGCAGGCGTCGTCAGTGAGACCAGGGTCGCGGTGCGGCGTTGCGGCGGTGCCCTCTGCGGTGCCTTCAGGACACTGAGTCGGCAGCGGCGTCGTAGACGGCGTCGGGCTTGAAGTCTTTGCTGTTCCTGAGACTTGAACAGGGGGCAAGCTCTACCTCAAGCCCTTGGAGACACTCACAAAGTAGATTGCAGAAAGTTCAGTTCCAGTCCTTTCACTGCCCAAGACAGAAGCAGCCACTGTAGGCCAACACAGCAAAGCACACAGCAAAGTGGTAGTTCCTCCTCACAGCTTCTCCAGCTCTTCTTCTTGGCAGTCTTCTTGATCCCAAAGAGTTCCAATTTTCTGGGGTTTGGGTCCCCCTTTTTATCCTCAATTTCTCTTTGTCCTCTGAAGGCAGAGAGGCCTTTGCCTAGTCCAAACCAGTTCTGGTCAGTCCTGGAGCACTTTGTTGACAAGTCTCCTTCTCTCCTTTCACAGTGCAGGCCAGGGACATCAGACGCACCACAGGAGGTGGAGCCAGCATTGTGGAGGGAAGGCCCAGCCCTATTCAGGTCCCAGGTGCATCTCCTCCCACCCATCTACATGTAGATCTTGCTATTCAGCCCTGTGCTGACTCACCCTGTCTCCTGGCATCCCCCAGCCCCTGTCACTCACACTCCAGACAAGGAATACACAACCTAGCAGAGGCAGGCTTGGATGGTTAGACAAGAAAATACCCACTTTCTAAAAGTGGTATTTTCAAACACAGAATGTTAAAACCAACTTCACTAAAAGATGCATTTTATCATTCTGAGTCCAGGCATACTAAACTCGAATTTCTACCATGTTCCCTGGGTCAGTTAGGATTATAAGCTGTAATAATCAGAACTGCCCATTCTGGCCTATGGGGAACAGGTAGCCTTGCAATAGTGAAAAACGAAATAGATTGTAATTCACTATCAGGACATGCCACACACACCAGGGCATGTCCTACCTTTCACATACAATGCACCCTGCCCACAGGGGTACCTTGGGCCTACCTTAGGGGTGACTAACATGTAGAAAAGGGAAGGTTTAGGGACTTGCAAGTGTGTGCACTTGACAAGTCGACATGGCAGCCCCAGGCTGCGCACAGGCTCTGCAATGGCAGGCCAGAGTTACACTTTACAGGCTGTTTGCGTGGGTGGCACAATCCAGTGCTGCAGCCCACCAACAGCATTTGATCTATAGGCCCTGGCACTCTCAGTGCACTTTACAAGGGACTGACACATAAATCAAATAGGCCAATTATGGAAACACCAATCCATAACACATTTTATACAGGAGCACTTGCACTTTCCCACTGGACAGCAGTGAGGAAAGTGCGCAGAATCATTACACCAGCAAAAACAGAGTCAAAACCAGGAGGTCAGAAAGCAAAAAGTCAGGGGAAACACGCCAAAAGATGCCAAGTCTAACAACCCCATTGTATCTTGCACACAAACTTAAGCTCTCTGGGGGCTCTAGATCTTCTAGGGGCTCCACCACCTTACTACTCAAGCCACAGAAATTCCATAAAAAGAAAACCTAAAATCGAGCATTCCTGGTATTGCACCAAGAATTTGGAACTCCCTGCCACCTGAAATAAGACTGACTAATTCCACAGCTTCCTTCAAAAGGGAAGTTAAAGAGATTCTGATGAAGATGTTTCTGGGCTAGTTCCCCAGCCCACCCTAGGACTCGCTATCTTACTCTTGTCTTTATTGCACTGCTATGATTATGATCTGTTTTGTCCTTTTCCTGTCCGGTTGTGTTATTGTCTGCGGCTTCCTTCATAGGAAAGTTAAAGAGGTTCTGATGAAGATGTTTCTGTGCTAGATCCCCCAGTTTCACTCTAGGACTCGCTCTCTTACTCTTGCCTTTATTGAAATGTTCTGATTGTTCTGATCGATTTTGTCCTTTTCTGGTCCAGTCTGTGCTATTGTTGACATTTCTTGTACCTTCGTAACTACCAATGTGTAAAGCGCTCTGATACCCCCTGTGGTCTAGTTCGCGCTATACAAAACACTTTAAATAAATAAATATTGGAATCCTTCAAGCTTTAGAACCTATAGATATTTAGGATGCACTATTTGCTCACTGCAACAATATGTACTGTCACCTGCATTGTACTTGAACTGATGTACCACATAGGCAGCCTAAGCAGGCAGCTTAGCATGGGGGCTAAACTGGGCCTCCCACCTCATATTGAGATGGAGACCGACACCTGACTTGTTCGTGGTTATGGTTGGTTTCAGTCCAATACCACAACCACGATATGGCTACCGATAATGGCGCTCTTACTGTCATACATGTCAATGTCTAGTTCAGGGGTGGGAGGGCTGAGCGTTATTAGTTTAAACATGACTTTGTTTGTACCATTAAGTACACCTTGATCCGTCCACTAAGCTCTTCCACATTTGCTGAGGTCATATGTCTGTTACTGTACTTTGCAACACTTCCTGGAATCCTCAACTTGTATTGTATGATCCTGCTTAAACGGCTGTAATGTATCGATACTGTTCAATGTGCCTAATAAAAATGCCCGTAAAGTTTGTGTTAAAAAAAAGAAAAGCTGAAGTTGTGGCTCTTCAAGTAGCCTAGGCCTCTGCTTGGCCCAGACTGCTCCTGCAACAGTGCCTGGATACCTTCATGGGTGATTGCGTGCTCTACAAATACACACAACATGGCATTCCACATGTCTATATCAATATGTAAATGGGGTGCAACCGTGTTTTCCAGTTCCTGCAGTAGTAGTTCTGGAGCATAGTCTTTTGTCATGCTCCACTGTTACAGATATCAGTTTCTTAACTACTACATATTGGGATTGTTTGCTCAATACAGTTCCCCATAACGTGCCTGGGTGTGTCTCTTGGATAAACACTTGGTCTACAGACTTAGTGAGACTTGATAGCTCCTAGTGATTTTTATTTATCCTTGCTATTAAATCTGAATTCGAATGGAACACCCGGATACCCGGGAATTTAAAGGTAGTTCTCCTATTAGAGGAAATTTATCAAATTGAACTTGAAGATTGAGATCCGTTGCTTGAAGTTTAGTCCTGATGTATTTACATGTCATGTAGATTTCTCCTTACCTCCATGAATGACTCGGGTGGGATCGAACTGCAGCTACGTAGTCCAGGAATATGAGAGCAATAGTGATGTCAGTTTTCAATGGGTTGTGCGAGCAGGCTTTTTGCAATGTGAAATTATGGTCACAGTAGTGCTGTAATATTGCTTTGACCTGTGTAGTGGGTGTTCCTGTTGCGGGAAGGGGACCTGTGCCATGTGTGCCCTTTCCATTGCAACAAATTTAATCAGCCCTTGTAGAGTGATCATTGTTGGCCAACAATACCAATATTACTCCTACACACCTGGGATCATTTGCTTTAAACTCTAAGTAGTGCAGTCTCTCATGTAGATTGGTCACTTTCTTATCAAGGTCAGACACCCCTAGCTGCAGTTCTGCCGGGTCCCCTACCATTATGCCAACTCTGTTTAAGAGTGTCTGTTGGTCTGCTCACAGCAGTCACACATCTTTTGTCACTGCATCAATATTGGCTTTCAGCACCCTTAATGCTCTGGGGGTGAACGTTTGACATTGTTCAGCATTTTGTCCATCAGCTGTTCTTTTTGCATTTGTCTCCCTAAGTGGGACGGGTATGCCCAGTCGAGGGTTCCATGCACCCCATACCACTGGAGTAAAGCTAGCCTGGCTGAGATGGGGTGATACCTTGAAACCAGTCCCAGGATGCTTGTTTCCGGTCCAGGGAGGACCTGGCCAAGCAGTTTGGGCTGCTCTGTTCCCATGGGGAGCAGGGTATACGATGATTTGCATATGGCTGGGTCCAAACTGGAATGGCATGGTGAGCAAAAATACGATGGATTTAGGCCCAGATCTCTGTACTGGGGTGAATGTTGGACATTGTTTAGCATTCCGTCCATCAATTGTTCTTTTTTTGACGATAGATCCATGCAGGCCAGTGGGTCTTGGGTCACTTTACTAATGTTATGTTGTTGTCAATTGTTTTAGTTGTCTCCACAGCCACGGCCATGTCTGATTCTTCTAGTACTGTCATTTTTTATTATTTCACCATTTTGTGCTTTACTGTTTTTTCAAATGTGTTGAGCCCCCCAAAGAAGGGGCAGTGCGGCTCCTCTGTTATTAAATGGATCCCTTCAGATTCACAGCCGTTCTATGTCAGGGCGTTTTCAGCTAATCGTATCAATTTCTTAGACCACTGTAATCAGCATTTGCACCTTCTTCCCATGTGGCTTCTCTTTCTGCTGGAGGGGCCACCCAGCTCCAGGTCTTTTTCATTTTTCCTAGGATAGGATTTCACCCTGGGAGCCATTCACGAGTGGAGGTTTTTAATGGTAGCAGTCCTGTTAATCTGCTGTTTACTATGATGGGCTCCATTGCTTGCTGATGAATAAAAGTGTGCTCTTGTCTTTACAGCACATATTCCTGGGCTGGGCTCTGTGCCCAGCCCCACTTTGATAGCCAAACAAACACCTTCTGTACTGCTTACCGCTAAGTCCCTGGTGGGGCCGCCATTTTGTCTCAGTGGCCATTTTCCTTTCAGGTAGGCCTTTCTCTTTAATCATGTGTATCTCCACTCTCCAGCCACACAGCAGTGTCCATCAGAATGCTGCCAAAGCAGCACTCTCCTCTTTTCAATGTAGTATGGCTTTCGGCAGGGATCGTTGGTCATGCAATGACGTAGAACTCCTGTTTTGTCAACCAGGTTGCAGGTCAAGTGCCCCTTTGTGATAAATTATGTCAGATGGAACAGGTATAATCCATTTATTCTAAAACCTTTGACCTAATCATTGTTAAAGAATTTTTTTAAGCAAATAGACAACGTAAAGGGTGAATTGCTATTAGACTGTATTAATGCCTGGTGACAGATATTTTGTTACATGAAAGTTCAGAAATTAAATTGGCTGGCAGGGTTTTTTGGTGTTGGCTACCCACATCTGAAAAACCCTAGGGGTAGAATATTTGAACTGTGGGAATTCTTGTTAGGCTATTCTAGGTGGGGTTGTAATTTACATATTTGCAATTTTTCTACGACTGTGTGCATGATGGATTACTTTTGGAAAAGCTCATGCTCAATAGAGTTGACCTAAGTGGGTTATTTTGCCAAGGATAAAGGCTATAAACCAGATTTGTTCATTGGAAAATGTTATGCCAGATGACCTAGGACTGGTATGTTTATTCTGAAAAGTTACGGCAAAAGCAAGGAAGTAGGCCTGGCTTATTTACTGGGGAAAGCATTTGCTAAAGCCGTTAGATCTTTTACAATGAAGTATTATTGTAACAAAGCTGATAGACAGGCATCTTGTAGAATACCACAGATTGCTGTAGAATGTAAGGGTTTTGATTTTCTTTACCCCTCAGACAATTCCTAGGTGTAGAAGATGTGCAATGTAAAAATGCTTGCTAGATCCTCTTATGAGGGGTTATATACTGGTTTGACATTTTGTGCATATTTGTTATTTCATGTATAGTGTGGTGTGCACCTGTGAGTGTATCTAGATCTGGTCTGCCAGCTTAAATAATTGGTCTCGCATTTACGAGAGTTCGTGCTATTGGCATTGTAAATGACAATGCCTTTTATTTATGTATTGTTTTAAAACAGATAAATAAAAGGCATTGTCATTTACAATGCCAATAGCTTTAACTCTCGCAAATGCGAGACCTATTGCATTGCAAATGCGTTTGGCGCCCGTGCTATAAAACTTTTTTAAAAGCGTCAGGAGAGAGCATGTCTTATCTACAACAGAAGGCAGGACAAAGCTATTTGAGAAAATAGCCCTTGAAGGCAGAAATTAAAGCCTACTGAGTAATAACACACGTACCGGGGGTGTCGCCATGGGAGGTTGCAAAATGAGACAAGGCGGTACTAAGGAGGGACTACTAAGCCTATTGACCAATGAACAGCCACAGTTTACAGTGGACAATGACACAAGCCACTGAAATATATGGGCAGAGAGTGGGCGGAGCTTCAAGTCCCTACCTGAATACAGCATGCCTCGCAGAGCTGCGCATGCGCTGCCCAGGCTCGACTTAAAAATATATATCATCAAAGAAGTCATTTCAGATGTTGCAGTGATTTTATCAATGATGTCACATAACATGTCATGAGTGATATATCGTGAGGTCATAAGCAGTGCATGGAGAGTGCGTGAGTTATAGTTACTTTAGGGCACAAGTTATAGTGAATGAAAAGTAACATATTACCATTCCTAACTATAACCTGACTTTAACTGTTTGTTTCAATGAATTTCTAGGTCTTTTTTTTTAGGGCGAAGTAAGATGGCCATTTTCCTGGGTAGCATCGGTTAAGATGCAGGGCGACATGCTGACCCCTCCCCCCACTGGTGCCCAACTCCCTGCTACGTAAAGCCTTCGGCTCAATCCAGCCAGACCCTGCACCCCAGCTCCCTGCTGGCGGGCAACCCTGTGCTGCGCATGACACAGCAAGGACTTATGCGAAGAGCCTGGCTGGAGGCCTGGACCCACACCCAACCCCCCCTCTGGCGCACACAGTTGCCTATGTATTACAATATGAACGGTCTCATTTTAACTAAGGCAAACATACTGGTTTTGTCAAAAAGTCACCAATAACTATAACCAAATGTAGATTTCATAAATTCATACATTGCAATGATTAATAAAGGGGATTGTCTTCCTTTCTGTAATCTTTGGACGGCCATGTTCAGTTTACCCCCTTCCAAGATAGTGTTATGGAAGGGTGCCAGTCTAGTTTTTGGTTTGTGGCTTCCCCTGACCTTTTAGTGGCCATTTTGTTTTAGGCACACCTCCAAGATGGTGTCACGTTTAGTCGGCGTTCTAGTATTGCGAGCGGCCATTTTCAGTTTATCCCCCTTTATGGAGGGGTGCTGGTCTAGTGTTTAGCTTGTGTGTTATTTTGCTCGAGCCAGGAGCTTTATTTACCTAGCCACAGTGCCGGTTGGGGCATTTTGCTTGTCCACTGACACCGTAGGTAAGTGTGCTGGTGGATTACTGGTGTATGTATATATATATATATATATGGAGAGAGAGAGAGAGAGAGAGAGAGAGAGAGAGAGAGAGAGAGAGAGAGAGAGAGAGAGAGAGAGAGAGAGAGAGAGAGAGAGAGAGAGAGAGAGAGAGAGAGAGAGAGAGAGAGAGAGAGAGAGAGAGAGAGAGAGAGAGAGAGAGAGAGAGAGATTTTTTCTGTGACCTTTATTTGTGATATGCTCCCCTTTGGGTTACAGTAGGAAGTCCTTTTGATCCTTTCTTATTACCACCATTTTATTCTATTTGTAGGCGACTCATGGCCCTTCTTTTTGAAGGCATTCCCATTGTCCAATGGTAGGCGTTCACCTGGTAAATATATACTATTACTGACTGACCGGGATTTTCTATGAGTGAGCATAGCATTATACTACTTTTTCATTATGTTGGGTTTTTTCTATCTCCCTGTCTTTCAGCCCCCCACCCTCCTCCCCCACCCCCAGTTGTTGCTTAATTTTTAGGTATGGTGCACAGTTTGGTGACACATGGGTCCTCATGCCCTGATGAATTTGCCTGTAAGTTGATTATGGAAATGAAACATCTCGGCCGTTCACAACATATTCTGACCTATACATGTTATAGTGTTTTTAATCATGAGCCTGGGCATATAAAGTATGTGAGGCATGCCTTCTGGACTAATTTTTTAGGATTTTTGTTGTGAGAGAAAGTAACCATCTCTAGTATTTTTAAGGACCCTTATATCATTTTGATGTAATATGAAAGGTCAAAAGCAGTGCCTTGAGGGGTACAAGTTATAGTTAGCTCAGCTAACTATAACTGCTAAATTTCACTAGTTTTGTGTGAGTGAAACTTAAGCCTAACTATAATGTCTCTGTAACCTTTGGGTTTTTCAGTGAATTTCTAAGGTTTTTAAATTGCATTTCCTAACTATAACGTCCCTGTAACCTTTGATTTTTCAGTGAATTTATGAGGTTTTTTAAATGCTAATTCATAACTATAATGTCCCTGTAACCTTTGGTTTTTTCAGTGAATTTTCGAAGGTATTTTTATTTCCTAAATGTAACCTGTAAACTTTGAGAGAGGGTGTGCAAGTTGCTGTATAGGTTGGTGAATGGGTGTGTGAGTGGCTGTATGCGTCTGTGAGTGAGTGTGTAATGTTTGGGTAAATATGAAGTGCATGAGTAGTGCCTGGGTGATTGTATGATTGCGTAGGTAGTGCCTGTGTGATTCTGAGTGCAATTGCCAAGGACACAATGCGAATACCGGGTGGTTTTGACAGAGTGTAAAACATATATATATATATATATATATATATAGAGAGAGATATTTTACATAAAGTTTCAGTGTAGCTATTTAGTAAGATACTAATTTAACTTTCCCCTTTGTATTCATTTGCCGAAATAACTACATCAAAAAAGCATTTTCCTTCTTCACAGCAACACCGGATGTCGCAATGACATCAGTAGTCACGAATACAAATGACAAAGTGTAAAACCGATACATAGACCTATTTTACACAAAGTTTGTGTCTAGCTGTTCAGTAACGTATTGGTTTAACTTTATTTTAACTAGGCCTGGGCGGTAAATTCCGTTCCGCTCGCGGAATTTGCGGAATTTGGGTAATTTCGCGTTACGCGGAATTACCATAAATTCCGCGATCCGCGACTTTGCGGAATTTTTTTGCTGGTTCGCGCTTTCAAAATGTGTGTTCGCAAGATATTTCTCCCCGAACACGCAAACAGCGTTCGCGAACAGGAAAAAAGCATTGCGAACAGGCGGAACAAGCAATTCCGCGTGTTCCGGAACTTTTGCGTGCTCGCGGAGATTTTTTACCGTTTCGCGGAGCTTTGCGTAGCGCGACTATGCAAATTCCGCCCACCCCTAATTTTAACAACACATTTGTAAAAAGCAACAATTTCAAAAAATAACTTCCAACATCTGAACTCACGATTAGAACTTAACTACCAAACAACCATCAAACTACCCATTGTTAACCAAAGTCACGGGGAATCAAAAACTGCTTCAAACCTAGTGCAATGCACAATCTGTAACAAGACCCTCTCTAGAGGGACGAGCAAAAAATATTCATGTGGGACAAAGTCCATGTTATATAATCTTAAAACCTATCATAGAAAACGTCTACAACTGGCAATCTAGCAGAGGGAAACTGGAGGACCATCTACATCAGTGGCAGCAGCAACAATTCTTGGCCAGAAAGCCCCTTCAGAGGTTCAGACTACTACAACAGATATGGCTCCAGAGTTTTTAAGTATGGCCATGTATTGCATGGACTGTAGTGTTATAAGTGGAGTTCATAGTGGGCAGATTTGCTCAATGCATAGTATGTCGCAAGACATTGTCAAGGGGTACAAATAAAAAATATTCTTGCAAGACTACGTCAATGCTTTACTGGATTCTGCTGTTGGTTGTACGCAGTGGCTAGTCATGCTGGTGAATGTATAGATGGTGCAGCAGAGCTGATGAGGTCACTTATGGTGTAAGTTTATGTTTGGTTGCAGATATTGTGCAGCAGCACCATCATTGGTTGCAGGCTGGGGGGGCGTGGCTAGGCGCCGATGTAAGGGGAAGCGGACTGTAGGGCTCCGTCCGCAGCTTCCCTCCGCCCTCAAAGATCCTGCCGACATAGCGGTGCCCCTTGCCGCGGAACCTGTGTCGGACCTGCCGGTGCCGGCGAAGAGCAACTGTGGAACAGTTGCGGTGCTTTACAAGCGGCGCAAAGCCGACTTTATTCCCAGGAGCCGAGCGCCGCGGAGACAAGATGGCGGCCGCGCGCCGATGCGGCAGCTACCAGTGAGCCCGGACGAAGTGCTCCCGGGTCTGCAGTGAGTACTGCCGAGTGTGTGGCGCACCACGGCGATTACGGCACCAGCATTGGGGAGAGAAGTGGCCCTCCGGCCGCGGGGAGCCGCGGGAGCACCTTTGGCTGGGGAGAAGAGACAGCGTCACAAGATGGTGGCGGCCGACTATTGCAGTCTGCATCTGTGAGCGGAGGCCTGGGGACCCGTACTGTGGCGATGGAGGTTGGAGCCTGACCCGCCTAAGCTGACCAGCGACAAGTGGAGCCGGGAGAGCGCTGTGCGGGGGTACTGAGCCTGATGCGGAGAGGTCCTACCTGAGACAACGGCTGACATCGAGAACGTGGGAGCTTTCTGGGTCGGATTGATGACTGGCCGTGGAGGGTGCGGAGAGCTTCAGCGCGGCGAAACGGTGCAACGTCGGGTGGGACCTCCATAGCGCCTACCACTGGGGAGCAGCGATACTGCTCGTGGGGTGACCCCCAGTGTGGATGGGTCGTGTTGGCGGCAGGGGTACACGGAACAGGCCCTAGAGAACGAAAGTCGCCGTTGATTGCCAGCGAGCTCAGTCGAGACCCCCACCCCTAAGGCCGGGGGTCCAGTGGTGCGGCAAGTCCTGCTACGCGGCCGACAGCGACGCCCATGCTTACGGTGACCCCTGAGGACTTACGCGCCCGCTACCAATGGGGAGGGTCTCCAAAAAGAAGGGATTCACTGTGCTGCAGGTGGAGGACACAGGACTGCTCACAGATGAAGAGGACGAGGGGGTGGTGAGGAGGAAGGATGCCGTCCCGCCGGGGCCCACTCTGGTGGACATTATGCAGGCCATCACTTCCTCGAGAGAAGCCCTGGAGACAAAAATAGACGCCATAGGGGCAGACCTCAATCTATTGAAGGATGATCATCGTAGGCTTAAGGAGCGTGTGAAGCTTACCGAGAAGACCTTGGAGGAGGTCCCAGAGGCGGTCACAGCACTACAGCGTTCGCTGAAAATTGTGGAGACCAAGGTTAGAGTGCTGGAAGCGAGGGCAGAGGACAGCGAAGGGCTCTCCCGCCGGAACAATTTGCGCATCGTGGGGATCCCGGAGCGAGAGGAAGGGGACGATGTGGTACGTTTTATGGAGTCCTGGCTCAAGACTGAAGTGGCACCGGAGGGTCTCTCCTCCTTCTATGCACTCGAGCAAGCCCATAGGGTCCCGACTAGGCGGCCCAACCCGGGGGCCCCTCCTCGACCGATGGTGGTGCGGCTGCTCCACTACCGAGACAGGGATCATATCTTACAGCAGGCCCGGGAGAAGCGGAACCTGCAGATTGGGAATGCCAGGGTGATGATCTTCCCGGACTTCATCAGGGAGGTACAGAGGCAACGTGCTTCCTTCCTGGCTGTCAAGCGGAAGCTGCGCCAGCTGTAAATTTCCTATGCCATGTTATTCCCAGCACGCCTCCGAGTGGTGGACGGCACAGGGACTCACTTCTTTACTGCACCGCAAGACGCCTGGGACTGGCTGGAGACGCGACGGACACAGGTGGCAAGTACTTCGCCGTCGAGGGAGGCACGGCGATCATCGCTCACTCCCCCGCGATCCTCGAGGGCTCCTACGCCAACAGGCTGTCAACTGGAAAGGCACAAAGCTGTGCGGGCTGTCGCGGAGATTAGCCATGGTGAGGCTAGTCCAAACTCAACTATCAGCGAACATGGTGTGGACAGATCTGAAAGCTCCCGACCCAGCAGCACGAATGGGGACTCCGAAACTGACTTACCGGTTGTCACACCGCAAACAGCGGATGGCATCGCCTGAAATGTACCCCTTGAGCTGCAGGGGGGAGGGTCTTCGTGCAGACTGGTGCTGTTCATCAGAGAGGCTACCGTGAGTTGGCAATGGACTACCGGCACCGGAGTAACTATAGGGGCTACTGCCGCTTTTACGGGGGTGGGGGGCTAGCCGGGGGGGTTCTGGGTCCTGCAGGGCCAGCCCATGCATCTCCACTTGTTTTTTTCGTGCCTTATAGGTCACCGTACTGGTTTGGATGGGGACTTGTTGGTTGGTACCTGTCCTGGGGAGGGGGAGTTTGGTTGTTAAGGGGGTTCTGTTTGGGGCCAGGCATGTCGCTGTTAGGAGGTTAGAAGGAGGGCTAACGCAGTTCGAACAATGGGATCCCCCATAGGGATTAAATGCATCTCCTGGAATGTCAGGGGGATGCACACGATGCTGCGTAGGCATAAAATACATGCATACCTGGTGCGGAGGGGGGTGCAGATTGCCCTGTTGCAGGAAACTCATTTGACGCAGAAGGAGGGGCTTGCATTGCAGAAGAGGTGGAGGGGACAGGTATTTTGCACTACATATTCGGCCTATGCCAGAGGCACTTTGATTTGGGTGCGGGCGGGTGTCCCCTTCCAGAGTACCAGGCAGTTGGTGGACCCAGACGGTAGATATGTGGTGGTCTCAGGACGGTTGGATGGCAGGGACATAGTGATAGGGAGCCTTTATGCCCCCAACGTGGACCAGCCTGCGTACTTTGCACACCTCACGGGGACACTGGCGACCATGTTGACGGGGTCGGTACTATTGGGGGGGGACTTTAACAGTATTACTGACATTGACCTGGACCGCTCTCACCCTCCGCTCCCAGATGCCCCGGTACATAGACTCGCAGCTCTCAGACGCGATTGGCAGCGCCGCTGGGGGTTGACGGACACCTGGAGGGCCCATCACCCAGTCGACAGGGACTACTCCTACTATTCAGCTTTGCACGAACAGCATGTCAGGTTGGATTCGATCCTATGTTCCCCGGACGTGCATGGTGGGGGTCACGCACAGTGAATATTTGGCTAGAACGATCTCTGATCATAACCCGCTGTTATTATCCTTAAATTGGCTGCGGCTCAGGTCTCCTACCCCTAGTTGGCACCTGCGCCCGGAGACGCTGGAAGACCCGGTGTTTCGGGCCACGATAGGCTCAGCTATTGATGACTATTTTTTAGTAAATACCGGAACAGCGACAAGTCCGCTTATTGAATGGGATGCCTTTAAGGCGGTCATTAGGGGGCGCTGCATTGGGGAGGTCGTTGGAGTACGGAGGGTGCTACTACGGGAAGTGCTAGCTGCGGAGAACAGCCTACGGGACCTCGAGAGGGAAAGACCGGAGCGAGTGGATAGGCAGGCCGATCTTCTTGCAGCCCGGGAGGTACTGGCTACACACGTCGAAAAACTACGCTGCTTCGACTACAGGGCATTCATCACCCGGGCCCACACAGAACGAGATAAATCTGGGGCGTTGTTGGCTTGGTTGGCCAATCCGGCACGCAGAGGAAGGGCCATCCTGGAGCTGAGGGGTCTGGGGGGTGAGGTGTTTTACAGTCAACGAGATATCAATACCCAGTTTTTGGAGTATTATACTTCCCTATATCAAAGTAGACGTGACCCGGGGGCTGATGATGGGACAGATTTCTTGGCGGCTGTAGAGCTTACTAGGGTCGATGCAGAGGTGGCGGAGGTTCTAGGCAAAGCGGTGGAGGAGGGGGAAGTACGTAGCACCGTCAAACATATGGCTAGAAATAAGACCCCGGGGACAGACGGACTCCCGGTGGAGTTTTACTCTACATACATCGATGTGTTAGCTCCGCGGCTAGTGGCACTGTATAACCAGGCGAAACAGGACGGTTGTCTTCCTGCCTCGACGAGAGAAGCGGTAATAGTTCCCCTCTTAAAACCTGGTAAACCCCCTGAGGACCGAACAGCCTATCGACCCCTCGCCATGCTTAACTTGGACTATAAAATATTAAGCTGCATATTGGCGAGTCGGCTCTTGACCTATATGCCGACGCTTGTTCATGTGGATCAGGCAGGGTTTATCCCGTCCAGAAATTCGGCAATGAATGTCCGCTGGCTGCTGCGTGTACTGGGGGCGGACACTTACAGCAAGGAGGAAGCATGCATTTTTACGGTCGACATTGAGAAGGCTTTTGACAGCCTAGAGTGGCCGTATCTCTTTACGGTTCTGAGAGCCTTTGGTCTGGGGGACCACTTTGTGCAATGGACGGCGCTCCTCTACAAGAATTCCACCGCAGGAGTCCGGACGGGGGGGTTGATCTCAGAGGCCTGGGAGGTGGGCAGAGGTACGAGACAGGGCTGTCCGCTGTCACCGTTATTGTTCGCCTTGGCAATGGAGCCTATGGCTGCGCACGCCAGAACTGGCCGTTATTATCGGGGCCTGGAGGTGGAGGGTCAGTTACAGCACATTGCGCTCTACGCAGATGACTTCCTGTTGTTTCTGGTTAATTCGGGGGAGGCCCTGCAGGGAGCCAAGGAGCTGCTGAGTGTTTTGGGAGATGTCGCGGGGCTTAGGGTGAACTGGGCCAAGTCGTGTCTTTTTCTCACGAGGTCGGGTAGGGCTGGACTAACGGAGGCCGAGGGGGTCCCTTGGGAAACTACCTGTTTGCCGTACCTGGGCACTCGGATATATCATGACCCTGCGGATCTCCTAGAGGGTAACGTAGGGCGCGCGATACGTAGCGCAAGGGGCAGCCTTGAGTTCTGGGGGACCCTCCCGCTATCAGTGGCGGGGAGGGTAGCGCTGGTGAAAATGGTTACATTGCCCAGGCTCCTTTATTTCTTCGGAACGCTCCCACTGTGGATCCCACCGAAGGTTTTTGCTCAACTCAATGCAATGCTCACGGGTTTCCTTTGGGGCACTGGGAGGCGGAGAGTAGCTCTCACCACTATGATGAGGCCCAGGACGGAGGGGGGTTTTGCGCTGCCGGATCTGGAGGCCTATTACCACGCCGCGCAGCTACAGTGGTACACGAAGTGGATGGCAGGACGACTAAAGGACACAGGGGACCTTGGTGGGCCGGACCCCTCCCTGCACCTCTTATCCAGAGTGCTGCTGCGTTTCCCTCTGGGGGTGGGGGCGGTCCCTCAGGACTTACAAATAGTGTGCCAGTGTTGGAACAGGCTGGCTAGGAGAACACGGGTGAAGAACCCGTATGCGCCTGAGATTCCGTTGGTTGTTTGTGAGGCATTACCCCATGCAGGGGACTGGAGCAGGCTGTGACTCTGGGACGAGGCCGGGGTCTCCACTATAGGGGATTTATTTGAAGACAACACCTTGCTCCCTTTTAATGACCTACTGGAGCGGCACGACCTCCCCAGAGGGGATTTCCTCCTGCATGCCGCCTTGACGGCGGCTATCCGGAAACATTGGCGAGAGGGGTTGGTGGAACCCCAGACTTCCCTGACCTGCCAGTATGTGGTGATGGCGGCTGGTACTATCAAAGCGGTCACTTGCCTGTACAGACGCATCACGCAGGGAATGCGCCAGCCGTTAACAGCGCTGCGCCGCAAATGGGAGGAGGACCTCGGTGAGGATATTGACGAAAAACCTTGGGGGGAACTTGTGGAAAGGGCCTGGAAGAGCTCAAGAAATGCGCGATTCCAGTTAATTCACTTCTATGTTCTCCATAGGGCATACCTCACGCCGGGCAAGATTAATGAATACTTTAGGGCCCGAGCTGTGTGCCCGAGATGTAATTTAGAGGGTGCAGGGTTCCTCCATATGTTCTGGGATTGCCCGCATCTGGGAGAGTTCTGGAGGGGAGTGACGACTGGACTGAAGGACGTGACGGAGAGAGACATTGCATTGACCCCAGGCTGTTGCCTGCTGCACTGGTTCCCCCACAATGCCAGGAACAAAGTTACTAGTAAGTTCATAGACCTTGGATTAGTGTTGGCTAAAGAGAACTTACCAGCCACTGGAAAACGAAAAACGGCCCTAGTCTGACACGCTGGTCTGGGGAGATGGTGAAGTGGGCGGACTTTGAGGGGACCCTCCGACTACAGATGGCCACCCTTACGGGGAATGAGAGGACGCTGGAGATGGCACGAGCCTGGGTGGCATTAGTGGACCTGTTGAAACACCCAACTGATGACACTGTGGACGATCCGGGGGAGGTGGGCCCTTTAGCGGGGGAATGATCCCGGGATTACCATGATATTCGCCGACATCACTGGGTTGGGTTGATACGGTACTCGTCCCCTCCGATGAGGGCACTTTCCAGAGGCAGGTAAAGTGGAGCCCCTCTTACATGGCTATATTGACCGTTACTCGAATACAGATACTTTGAAGCTCAGCGACATGCCTGGGGGTGGGGAGGGAGGGGGGCAGGGGGGAGTTTGGAGGGGAGTTAAGAGGGCGGTGGGGGGTCTATCGGCTGTTATTTGCATAAACTTAGGGTATTCAGGGTGCGTAGAGTGGATCGACAAGTCCTACTGGATCCCGGGTTGCGGGAGGGCATTGGTCCGAGTTGGGCATTCCCATATTTTTCCAGCGGGAGGACTGGCGTTTGACACTACAGCCTTACATTGCATGTTTATATTTCATCATGCTGTATGTTGTGCTTATCATTATGTCTGCCACAACGCCTGGGGGTGGGGAGGGAGGGGGGGAGGGGGGCAGGGGGGAGTTTGGAGGGGAGTTAAGAGGGCGGTGGGGGGTCTATCGGCTGTTATTTGCATAAACTTAGGGTATTCAGGGTGCGTAGAGTGGATCGACAAGTCCTACTGGATCCCGGGTTGCGGGAGGGCATTGGTCCGAGTTGGGCATTCCCATATTTTTCCAGCGGGAGGACTGGCGTTTGACACTACAGCCTTACATTGCATGTTTATATTTCATCATGCTGTATGTTGTGCTTATCATTATGTCTGCCACAACGCTCTGCGGGCTGTTTTTCATTGACCTATAGCAAATTAATAACATTTGTTTACAAAAAGAAATCAGTGGTTGCAGGCTTAGCCTTTGGCTGCTGAGATGATGTTGCTATGCTTTTGGGTGCAGAGATGGTGCATCATTTCAGTTTTGTTATTCAGATGACACCGCTCTACTGTAGGATATTGAGACTGTAATGCAGTGTTGTGAGCATTGGAGTGATGCGGATGTACTGTTACGTACAGGAATGGAGCACATGTGTTGTGTGCAAGGTTGGTGAACAGATGTGACTGTGGTTGAATGGAGAGACAGTAAGGCTTTTTTTGTTGCAGAGTCCGCCTTTGGATGCACGGAAGATGCAGCTGTGCTGTTCAAACGAAGATTTACTGCACTTGTGTATTTGGAGTCCTGCATCATGCAGCTGTGCTATCAGATGAAGAGGTGATGCTGCTGTGCTTTTAGCAGGATGAGCTGAGATCGTGAATCTATGCTGTAAGACTCCTGGAAAGTGCAGCTGTGTAATTGAGTGCATGATTAGTTCAGCTGTGCTGGTTGATAAAGAGATTGAGCAGTTGTGCTCACAGGTAGAATGCTTTTTTGTACACAGATGGTGATGCTGTGCTGAGTCAATTGTAAAGGGCAGTTGTGCAATTGGATATAGAGAATGTGCAGCTGTAGAGTTGAGTGAACAGGTGGTGCTCTTGGGTGGTGAAGTTGTGCATTTCTGCCAATACAAGTGATTGCTAGAGTGTTTAATACAATAGTATTAACTCGATAAATAATATGTACGTGGAGCAAATTGTATTTGATACCATTAAGCCATTCTATTTTGTGGAATGTGTCCCACTCTATGCATTCTTGTATGGCTTTAGCATACAGAGCTAGTTCTGGTGTTGCTCTCACTCTCCTCCAAAACAAAATTGGTCTAATGATTGCTTTGTATGCTATAGACCGCCTCCCCATATCAAGGTTAAGTGACTGCATTAGGGTACTTGCCGAGAGGAACTTGTTTTCCATCTTGGTTAAAACAGCTATGGTTTGGAAATCTCCATAATTCTGCCCTATTAAGAAAGAGCTGTTCCCACTGATTTAGCATCGAAAAGTTGCAGCGCCGTGGCGATGGGTTTAGTAAACAATGCTTTAAACGAAGGAGCATTCCTCATTGTTTACTAAACCTGTTTACTCCGGCGCTGCAACTTTATGATGCTGAAGCAGTGGGATCAACTCTGCCCTGTGTACACAAGACTAAGGCGGTCTTGGCTAAGACCAGTCTGTTCCCGAATGGGCATAGTGAGACATACTGAAGCTTTCTGAAAATCCTGAGAACTGACCCTAACCTGCTCTTTATTTGCACAGTGGCCACATTTTTGGGCAAGGCTTAGCTATTGAGGCGCAATTTCATAGCGTCAACTTTCCAACATTCAGCACACATGCAACCACTTTATGCTCTGGCGTAGGATCCTTCTCGCCATCGCAATGTAAATTTCCACTCAACGGAGGGGCGATCATTCTTGACACTCATAGCGGACCCGATAGAGGTTTTTGTAGGGTTGGGAATTCGTCTGTCCCCGGTCAGCTTCTTTTCTTGACCCCTGGTAGATTGATGAACCCAGGGTACAAGGTCGATGACATAGGTATTCTTGATTATTGTGAATCCAGCACCATGTTGTTTCTGTATTAGTTGTGCTGGGATTATTGTCCAAGTATCGGTTATCAGGAGATCCAGTATACTACATCATGCACTCTATATTCTGTACTTTGTACTTTACTTCATTTTATGAACCACTCTGTACTAGAAATGTCCCTTATAACCCGTGCTGTGACTGTTGTCTAACTGTTGTCTACTGAGGTTCCAGTATGAACAATTACGCACTTTACACCTTGCACTGTGCACTTTCCTCCTTTGTATGAACTTCTTTGCAACAGAAATGCTTTGCTACGAAATTAGGCCACTAGACTGAAGTCTGCCCTCTCATCTTGATTTTGAAAGGACGCTATTTTTTTGCCTAATCTAAGTTTTAAAACTTGCATTATTTTTACCTGTAATTGCATTTTAATGTTTTTAATTGTTTTGTGAAGCTTTGATAGCTCAAACTGCCAAAATAAAGTTTGTATTGAATTGAAATTGCATTTGTTCTAACAATGATTAATGTAGGCCTTGATTTCAAGATGGCTAACTTTGCCTACAGCCCTGTTTCAGTATACCTTCATTTTTAGGTTGAGCCTGAGCCAGTGTGCAAGCGCTGCACTAGCTATCTGTTGTAGGTAGAGTACGGAGGAGAAGCCCGGCTTATTTTTTCATTGGCTTGTGTCTTTGTCCTTCGTAAATGCTGGCGTCTGATTCCTTAATAGGCTTGTTAGTCCCTCCTTAGTACGGCCATGTCGTCATTTGTATCCTCCCATGGCTACAGGCCCCTTTACTTCAGTTCTTACACAGTAAGCACTATATTCTTTATTGAGTTTGTCCTACTTGAGGCAGGTCGGCGTGCTTTGTTTACATTCAGCACGCTGTGCGCGCTTTCACTTTCGGAGTTGCCAGGACACTGGTGACCGCTTGTTTTCCTGGGGGTGGCTTTTAATGCCTCATTGTTTTCCCAATCTGAAGTGAGCCGCTGTGAAGTGCGAGGCAAGGCAGCTGGGTGTGCTTCCAGGGCACAGATGTGTGCGGACGGCGAGAGCTGGGCAGGCCCAGCCGTTAACGGGAACCCGAGCAGCATCGGACTCTGCAAGAAAGAGGCCTTTGTACCTCAGGTGCCACCGCCGGCAGCATCCTCTCCCGCTGCCTTTTGTCTCTCCTCTCCCTCCTGTCTGACAATCAATACCTCGGTGAGGCCTTGGACGGGGCTGAGTGTATTCAAGTTTGGTGCTTGAGGGTATGTGTTCTAGTGCTCCTTTCCAGGAGGGCGCGTGAGCTCTTTCTGCAATTATATTGGTGCCTGTGTATAATGTGGATGTTTGTACACGGCATGTATTAATTATGTGTCCACATGCATACGGATGTTTGTACTTTCTCTTTGTTCTGCGTGTTTGGCACTTTCTTTGTTTTGCCTCTGCTGTGTGTATGTTAAGAACATTCTGCTTTTCGTAGCATAATTCGGTATTTCTGTCAATGCTGGGCACCAGTCGCTTATTCTTTCTATATTCTTTATTGAGTTGTCCTACTTGAGGCAGGATGATGTGCTTTGCTTACATTCCGCGCTGTGCGGGCTTTCACTTTCGGAGCTGCCGGGACACTCGCGACCGCTTGTTTTTTTTTTAATGTCTTCGGGCGCACGCTTTATATTTAGCACAGCGAACGCTTTTAATTATTTATTTAGTTGCGCACAGTATCGAGCGCTGCGCTTTATATTTAGCACAGGGCCTGCTTTTAATTATTTATTTAGTTGCGCACAGTATTGGGCGCCGCGCTTTATATTTAGCATGGCGCCCGCTTTTAATTATTTATTTAGTTGTGCACATTATTTGTATAGTGGCACCCGCGTTCATTATAATTTTTTTTGTGTGTTCAGGCGCCCTCCATGAGCCCCTCGCCGCACTGCTGCATCTGTAAATTCAACCCCCCTGCCCTTCCCTGCCAGGTTCTCCTCCCCTTGCGCTTTCCGTGACTGCCCACAGTCCCCACAGCTGCCAGCACTCTCAGAGGATGCCTCACAAGGCAAAACCTTCTTCAAACAAGCATTTGCAATGCAATAGGTCTCGCATTTACGCGGGTTTAAGCTATTGCCATTGTAAATGACAATGCCTTTTATTTATGTTTTACCAACAAAAACATAAATAAAAGGCGTTGTCACTTACAATGCCAATAGCTCAAACTCGCGTAATTGCGAGACCTATTGCATTGCAAATGCTTGTTTTCATTTCTGTTTCACTCAGCACACCGACTATTCATGCATACTTTGTAAACTGTGTTTTGAGATGTGATGTCACTTTCCCAGGTACAGACTGATGTTTCTTCTCTTTAGAGTTCTGTTGCACACTGTTTCACTGAGAGTGAATGTTCCTAAGGCCTAACCGATTGGGACCACAGTGATTCTCATGAAAACCTATCCTTGTGTATTGAGTAGTAACATTTGTACTAACTATTGAGGTGTCTGAAGGGTACCAGGGATGGGAACTGCAGTATGTTTGTTCTTCCTTTAACCCGATTGGTTACGCTTGGACAGATGTATTAAATCTATAATACTAATTGTATGTTGCATTATAAAAAGAGCCCTTTCCTGAGGGGTTGGGCTCACTCTCCACTGATTATACACATTATAAAAAGAGCCCTTTCCTGAGGGGGTTGGGCTCACTCTCCACTGATCTTTAGGAGGAGACACTAGGGGGTCGATTCCGATTCGGGCCGGAAAAAGCACCGACCGACTCGGATCCGGAAAAAATACCGACCGACACGTACCCGTGGCGCACGACACGCCAAGTACGATGCAAGGCGCGAAAAATCCGACCGACACGTACCGAAACAAAGTCGACCGACCGAGCCGCACGGAAAGCAGCAATCCGGCCGGAAAAACACGCGAATCCAACCGACCGACACGCACCCGGAACAAATCCGACCGAAACGTACACGCGAACTCCAAACCGCAAAGTACGATGCAAGGCGCGAAAACCACGAGCGAGTCGGACGGAGGCCAAGCCGTACGAACGACACGCATACAAAACCGAGCCGAAGCAACACAATACACCGCGACCGACGCGTACGCAGCATAGAAAACTGCACAAACACAGCGTGAACGAAACGGAGAACACCGTACGAGACCAATGCAGGGTCCGACTCGGTCACAAGAACGTTTCCAACATACACAAACAGCACAAAGGAAAAATCACCCAAAAAAAGGCCAAACAAGCAATTACCAAGCCAATAAATACTGGGGGGGTGGGGACAGAGAACAAAGACACACCCACAACTCCACCTATATAAAGGACACAAATCACTACCATGAGCCTTTGTAAATGCCATTCCACTGCCAGCACCCAAGAGAAAGCAACCACACACCCACAGCTCATCCCTCACACAAGCCACACACCATCAGCACACCAACAAATACCTACCTCACATACACCCAGAAAAACACACACTCACACACCCTCACCTGCACACCAACACACACATCACCCACCATCACCACCATGCCCCCCAAGAAGAATCACAAGTTCCTAGATAGTGAATTGGAAGTCATGGTAGACGAGATCCTCAGGGTGGAGCCACAGCTGTTTGGCACATTGGTCCAACAGACCCCCATGTCGCAGAAAACCAAGATGTGGGAGAGGATCATCAACAGGGTGAACGCCCAATCACCATGTCGGCGCACAAAGACCGACATCCAGAACAGGTGGTATGACGTGCGCAGGAGGGTACGGAAAATGCTGAAGCAAGACTACATCAACAGCCAACACACCGGCAGTGGCCCTCCTGCCAAGCCAATATACCTCAGGCCCTGGGAGGAGAAGGTGCGGGCCATCCTTCCGCCAGTGAGCGTATATGGACTAGAGGACATCCCAGAGCCTGGTGAGTACACAACAAATGTACACAATATACTGCCACAAAACACACACACATCACTGTCAAGGGAGTGTCAAACCATGCACTCATAGCAATTACACAGCAACCAGAACAGAATCATCCCAAAATGTGTATGTCAGTCAGATAAACACAACACATGCCATCAAAAAAGTCACATCCAACTGTGCCATCACATGTACAAACAACTACAACTACAGCTAGGCAGTGGCACAAATAGAACCAACAAACACATCCAGACATGTAGCCACCACAACAACACCAACACACAGTGAAGAACACTCAAAGGAAGGAATTCTGTGTATGCTGGCCAAGTCAGTGTAGCCAATAGCATCATGGGAGTCGCAGTCACACATATTGCCCCCCACAACTGCCCCATCAACACCACCATGAACCATGCGCACATCACAGGGAGTGGAGAAGGACTCACAAGATGGCTGACACTGGCTACTGCTGTGGGGAGCACAAGGCCCTGCTGGCAACTGTGCACCAACAAACAGCAGGACACCACTGACTGACATCCTGAGAGACAACTTCCACTCCCTGCAATGCAAGCACGTTCCATGGTGGGATATCTGGCTGGCTGGGTGGGAAGGGGGACTTGCAGCACTGACTATAGTCACAAGCACCTCCCCTCACACCCCCCAACACAAACTCCACAGTACCCACCTGGTAGAATGCAATGCCCTCCATCCTAACACAAGATCCCACAAAGAACCACCACCCTGGGTTATGTTGTGTGAAGCACAGGGACACTCTTGGGACTCTTAGCCAAACAACTGCCAGGACAACACTCCCAGCCATCCTGTCAGCACAGCCACCCCACCCCACAGGGAAGCAGAATCAAAGGAAGGAAGCATGGGCATGCTGGGAAGGGGGTGGAGGCAATAGCATGATGGGAGTCGTAGTCACTGATATTGGTCACCCCCACAACTGTCCCATCAACACCACCCTGAACCATGCTCACATCACAGGGAGTGGAGAAGGACTCACAAGATGGCTGACACTGGCTACTGCTGTGGGGAGCACAAGGCCCTGCTGCCAACTGTGCACCAACAAACAGCAGGACACCACTGACTGACATCCTGAGAGACAACTTACACTCCCTGCAACGCAAGCACGTTCCATGGTGGGATAACTGACTGGCTGGGTGGGTGGGAAGGAGGGCCGGCTGTCAACCAAACACAACCAATGCAGACCATGTTCACACCCCAGAAAATACATAGAAATGCCCAAATAATGCAGGACAATGTGCCACACCAATATCAACCCCTGACTGTGACGACTCAGGACAATGCAATGTACAGGCCCGCACCCAGAGGCACAGTCACAACTGTCATGTGTGTCAACCATTGATGCCTGCAGAAACATGACATACATTGTTTGTGTCTCCCAAAAACAGGTGATGATGGGGACACAGCAGCAGACGCTGAGGAGTCCCAGTCCCAGGCTCAAGAGGATGCCGAGCTCACTGGCGTCGTACAGCCTCTGTCCTCCTTGGACGATGAAGAACAACCTGGCACATCCGGTGCAAGTCAACATGCAGCACCAGCAGGACCACCAGCTGCAGCACCAGCAGGACCACCAGCTGCACCCCTGCACCCACCCCTACAACGACTGTCACCACGAATACCATCCCTGCCGACATGGACAGAATAAGGAGCAACACCAGCACAGTGACCCTGGACCAACCTGGGGCCATGGACACCACCACCACCACCACCACCAACCCCCAAGGTGGACCAGGGTTATCTGTGCGTGCCACTGCACACACTGCACATGTCAGCAGGGGTGGTGGGAGGGGTGGGAGACAGAGGTCGCTGCTTGCAGACGTTGCTGGTGTGCATGATGACCCACAACTGGTACGCATAGCTGATGCGTACCAGTCCAGCACCGGAGAGCTCAGCCAGGTAGTGGGGCTCCTCAGAGACATTAAACAGCAGCAGGCTGCCCATCATGCCCGCTTGGACTCCCACATGTCCCACGTGGAGTCACACATGTCCCGTGTGGACTCACACATGTCCCGCGTGGAGTCCAAGTGGGATGCACTGCATGAGATGACGGCGGTGCACAGGGACATTTTACAATGCCTCTGCCAGATGAACAGCAACCAGTCCACACCTCCCTGTGTGCCAACAACATCTGGTGCCGAACAAACTGCAACTGCCACAGGGAGGGAGGAGGACTCTGGCGGAGAGTCCCCTGCACCGCAGCAGCCTGCACATGAGGGCCCCCCCCAAGAAGAGGGGTCGTCCGAGGAGGGAAAAGTGAGAGGCCGATGGCCAAGCGCAACTCCCAGGAAGCCTGAACCTGTTCTGGATGTTCGCCTTTGTGCACAGACTGTTCACCCTGTTGACGGCAACACTACTCCCACACATTGCATGGGGAGTACAAGTTGGACCAATGGGTCAGACAACTGTGGCCCCGATACTGGGGATCCTGTCTACCCGGACTTTCAATTCACCTAGGAACTTGGGATTGCAAGATTCATGTACAGCACAACCCATCCTATGCACTATTAACACAAATGTATCACAATAAACACACTAATACACCATACTTGCCTCTGTCGTGATTCCAACGTGGGTGCTGTTATGGGGATGATGAACTGCAAAATTACACTGTGTATGCGAACTGCAACAGCAAGGACAACACAGGCATGTGAGTACAGGAAACGTGACACACATGAGGGAGACACACCACCAGGGCTACACGACACATACACACCTAGGCCATCTGACTCATTGCCTACACTGATGTTGCCAGGGAAGACGGTGCAATGCACAGACACCACACCCATTCCCAGTTGTAGTCAAGTAGCCCACAGGTGCAGTAAGCAAATGGCAGTCAAATATGTGACCACAGACAACGCACATCACAAAGTGAAGCACAGGTTTATTACACAGTTGCAACATGCCGTAACCACTACAGATGCAAGGTAACCCCACCTGGCAGCGGGCACACAGTCAACAACTGTAGACGGAAGGAAGTCCATGGGTGTGGCGCACATCACCTGTAGGGACACAACAGCTACCAGCCTGGATGTGCAATCACGTCGTCGGTGGACACAGTTGACCAAACGAATCTGAAAGTACCCTGTGAAGGACAGAAATGACACACAGTCAAAAGCAATGGAGTACAGGACAGAACAGCAAAACACATGCACAATACATGTTACAAGATACCCACCCAGAACCAAGTTAGCATGTCAACACTGTTGGGGAGTACAGCCCACCTGTCACCACACATCGCAACACACATCCAGTCAAGTGGCCCATGGACACACTCCCACAGCACCAGAGCACCACCCACACATCATGCCAACTCACATCATTGACATGACACCTCAGGATACTCACATTCAGCTAAAGAAGTTGGTGATGAGCTGTGTGCGGACATCACCATCATCATCATCATCATCATCATCGTCACTGGCATCGTGGTCCAGGCCAGGATCCTCCACAGGTGGCGGATGTTGGTCATTGTCATCCTGGATGAGAGGCAACTCCTTCCGCACTGCCAGGTTGTGGAGCATGCAGCAGACGATGATAATCTTGCACACTTTCGCAGGGGCATATGGGAGGGACCCTCCGCTCTTGTCCAGGCAGCGGAAGCGGCTCTTCAGGAGACCAAAGGTCCGCTCAATCACTCTCCTGGTCCGACCATGTGCCTCATTGTAGCGCATCTGGGCAGGTGTCACAGGGTTCCTGAGGGGTGTCAGCAACCACGGCATGTTGGGGTATCCCGAGTCACCTACGGACAGACAAGTGCACATTAGCTGACTTGGAAAAGTGGGCGGAATACTACAGATCAGATCACACACAATGGCACAAAGTCAGTACACACCGACAAGCCAGGTACGCTGGTTCTGCATCTGTGCCATCATCCTGGGGATGCGACTACTCCTCATCACAAAGGCATCGTGTGCTGAACCAGGGAAACGGGCACACACGTGTGTGATGGTCATGTCTGCAAGACACACCACCAGTGCATTGACCGAGTGGTAGTGCTTGCGGTTCCTGTAGGCCTGCTCCTGGGCCTGTGGTGGTACCAAAGCCACATGTGTCCCATCAATGGAGCCAATTACATGCGGCATCCTCCCCAGGGCATAAAAGTCACTCTTCACGTCAGTGAGTCGTCGCAGTCTAGGGAAATAGATGTACCGGTTCAGGAAGAGCAACATTGCCGCCAAAACATCGCGGAGCACACGGCTGAACATGGTCTGTGACATCCCACCAGCAGTCGCCACAGTATGTTGGAAGGTACCAGTGGCAAAGAAGTGTAGGGCTGCCATCACCTTCACCTTGGGGGTCAGCGCTGTAGGATACGGCCGGCCAGGCTGCAAATGTGGGGACAACTGCACTGCCAAATCCTCAATCAGCTGCCTGGTGAAGCGGTACCGTCGGATGCTGTCCCGTTCCACCATCGTTGCCAGGTCTGGGAATGGCCGATGGACAGCAGGAGCCCTGCAGTGCAGAGGAGAAGTAAGCAAGATTGTCAGTCACCCCACATATGCGGCATTGAACACACTCAAGATCCCAACATACATCATTATGAGGCACAACTACATGAAGTGTGCAGTACCGGAAGGACATGTATGGTACATACATGGCCAACATCTGTCAACACGGTCCAACAGGTGGCATCAATTAGTCCCAGGTTGGCCCATTGGATATCATGAGGCCGTGTCACAGTTCCCATCTCCTGCTGCCGTGTCACAATAACCCCCACAGGGACATGTGAGGACAGATGTGCCCCAGGCACCACAGCTCAACGACAGGTACATTCCCAGGGACCCTGTAATGCCACATGGACACTGGCATTACATGGAGTGTCATGTATACACCACAGCAAAACAACCATGACCCCCACAGGTAGTGGCCCCACTTGCCACGGCAGGACAGACATGGACGTCTGTGACACACACGCACAACATCAGAGTCCATGCACACACAACGTGGATGTGGAGACTGTCTCCCATTGTGCACATGAAATCAGAGACATTGTAAACACTACATGCACAAAGACTGTGGAGGACCATCACTATTGTGCCACTGGGACACCCTGGCTCAAACATACCGTCCCACATGGGACTCACGGGGTATGTGACATGACATACACATACACCACTGTGAAATGTGACCATGGCACATGCACAGATATGAACAGTTGCACATCACAGTGGTCACGTACACGTAACACCCAGGATCCTGTCCCCATGAACACGTGCACAGCCTGGGGGTGGCTGCCCACAGGTGACACCCACAGGACAACATGTACACCAACATACACACAATAGGAAATGCAGCCTTACATGCCTTATGATAAAGTTTGGACAGGCTGTCGTGATGTAGGTGTGCCCCTCACTCCCTGGGAGCTATCTGTGGCTGGCATATGTCCATCTGAGACAGGCATGCTGACATATGCCAGTCACATGTACAGTGATGCGTTGAACTGCAATGGACCGATCGGTGCCTCCGGCCGGCCCATTGCTTTCAATGTGTGCGGGTACGCGTTGTACCCCTGTGCGCGTTGAACAGCAATGGACCGATCGGTGCCTCCGGCCGGCCCATTGCTTTCAATGTGTGCGGGTACGCGTTGTACCCCTGTGCGCGTTGAACTGCAATGGACCGATCGGTGCCTCCGGCCGGCCCATTGCTTTCAATGTGTGCGGGTACGCGTTGTACCCCTGTGCGCGTTGAACTGCAATGGACCGATCGGTGCCTCCGGCCGGCCCATTGCTTTCAATGTGTGCGGGTACGCGTTGTACCCTGTGCGCGTTGATACCGCAATGGACCGATCGGTGCCTCCGGCCGGCCCATTGCTTTCAATGTGTGCGAGTGCGCGTTGTACCCCTGTGCGCGTTGAACTGTAATGGACCGATCGGTGCCTCCGGCCGGCCCATTGCTTTCAATGTGTGCGGGTACGCGTTGTACCCCTGTGCGCGTTGAACTGCAATGGACCGATCGGTGCCTCCGGCCGGCCCATTGCTTTCAATGTGTGCGGGTACGCGTTGTACCCCTGTGCGCGTTGAACTGCAATGGACCGATCGGTGCCTCCGGCCGGCCCATTGCTTTCAATGTGTGCGGTACGCGTTGTACCCCTGTGCGCGTTGAACTGCAATGGACCGATCGGTGCCTCCGGCCGGCCCATTGCTTTCAATGTGTGCGGGTACGCGTTGTACCCCTGTGCGCGTTGAACAGCAATGGACCGATCGGTGCCTCCGGCCGGCCCATTGCTTTCAATGTGTGCGGGTACGCGTTGTACCCCTGTGCGCGTTGTACCGCAATGGACCGATCGGTGCGCACCCATTGACAATGGGCTTGCCTGGCAACGGACGCGTTTTCGAATTTCGAACGAGTCGGTTGCTGGAAAATCAGTTGGTCACCCACAACAATGTTGCAAAATCATGTATGTCATGAAGTTGAAGATTTGAAGGATGCTGTGGGCGTGTTTTGGTGCTGCTATTCCATGGATTGGCCAGATTCAGAAGATGCAAACGACTTGGACCTATCACTTTGGACACAAGGGACAGTATCTGCCTCTCCAGCACATATATATTGCTGGCTGTTCCCCTGAGAGCCCACTTGCCTGCACTACATGCTCCAAGATGACATCTGCCACTGCACTGCTGCTGTCTCTGCCCCTCTGGACCCTGCAATGGCACGTACTGTGGAGAGAGCCCCAGCCTTCAGCCTTGAAGAGAACCAGGCCCTGCTGGACAGCCTACTTCCACAGTACAGCAAGCTGTATGGGACACCAGGAGAGCAGGTGAGTGTTCTGTGCACTGCCTTTCTGAATGTGCTTTTTGTGTGACTGGCAAGGCTGAGAGACTGCACGCCACTGGCTAGCAGGCTCACTGAGTAGTTGTCACCCCCCATAGTGTGTAGTGACTTGCACTGGACAGGTATGGTGCAGTGACAGTGCATTTGAACATGGTTTTACTTCCCATGCAATGATACCATGTAGTGACGTCTGGCAAACTGTCCATGGTCAGCTTTGCACTGCCTGTGTACATCATGTGCCCCTGTGATTGAGACATGTATATACAACTGTGTCATGCACGGATATGTTGCATGTGTGGTAATGGCCTTTTCACTTTGTCATCCTGACAGGTTAATGCCCATCGGAAGCAGGAAATCTGGAAGGACATCGTCCGGGCTGTCCGGTCCGTGGGGGTCTACAAGCGCCGGATCCGCAACTGCCAGAAGAGGTGGCAGGACCTTCGGGGCTGGACCCGGAGGATTGCACGGGTCCAGCTGAAGCTGTCGCCTCCTCGCAGGAGGGGCGGAACACGGACCCTGACCCCCACATGCTCCAGATCCTGGCGGTGGTCTTTCCAGACCTGGATGGGCAGCTGAAGGCCAGACAGCAGCAAGGAGGGGGTGAGTCAAAGACTGCACTGTGAACTCTGTATTACATGCTTTGTGCCCTCCTCTGGCCTGGTTCAACTGCCACAGTGCAGCAGTCATGTTGTCCAGGAGCCATGTCCCTCTATTGTGCACTGCCCACTGCTCATCTGATACCCAGGTGTGGCCCTTACAGTCAGGGAATTGTGTCACTTGGGACTGTGTCCTTGCAGTTTGCTTCACTAAAGGTGGGGGACAGCATCTGTTTCCCTAAATCTGTTGTGGGCATCATGGGTGGGTCCATTGTTCACACAACGCCTGGGTTTGGACATGTGATCTGCGTGTTGCTTTGATATGCGGTCCACTTGCTGAGCTGAGCCACCACATGTGCCTGGGGTATGTGGCACACGCCCATGCAGCGGGTGGGAACAATGTTTGTGCCCCAGGAGTGTGCAGATTACGTGTGTCACACATACATAGCCAGCTATCCACTGTCCAGGGCACATCCCTCATTCATGTGGAGCAGGACAGTCATGCCTTCTCCAGGCCATGCAATGCACTCTGTACTCCCACTCCCGTGTATCAGCTGACACATTGTGCACAGTGATTTGACCCCTCCGGTGTCTGCCTCTGTGTCAGTGTGCTGTGGATTAGTTGCCAGGACTGCTGGGGTGTTTCTTGGTAGGGGCTCAGCATGCCCCTGGAGATGTGACCATAGGAGACGATACTTGTGTGTCACATAGGTGTTTGATCAGCTGCCCGTGCAGACTGGGGTATGCGAATGTGATGTTCAGGCAGCTGTTCCCCATTCACAGCAAATTGTGAGGGCTCAGGTTCAGAGGGTAGTGTCACAGGTCTCCCATATGTCCAATAGGTGTGACCTGGACAGATGAGGGTTGAGATGATGTGTTGTGTGGGGGATGTACATGTGCACTTGTGCAGCTCCAGGACTTGCATTCCCTATTACCTACTATTGTGACACAGTGCATAGTGTTGTTGTCTGGCTGCCAAGTCATACATCACTGAGACAGTGATGTATGACTTAACAGTCATGCCTCTGCCATGGCATGTGTCAACTTATTTGTGGTCCTGCAGGGGAGTGACATGTGCTACATGCACACCATAGTGGCGCTGGCTATCAGGACATGGGTGCATCATGGTGTCTGTCGCTGGTATGCATCACATGCATTTCCTATTTGACTCTGGGCATCCCTTTCATCCGGAAACCTGTACTGACTCAGTGGCAAGAGCTGTGATGTGTCCACACCGTGTCCTCTGCACTGTCCAACTACTGTGTACTTGGTGCATGTGTCCACACTGGGGTGTTGCAATCCAACAGACACCAGACAGATGGGTGCAAGGCCATGTGGGATGTGAGTGCCATGCTTGGCATCAGACTGACAATTGGCTTCTCCTGTTCAGTTAGGGCACTTTTAGCAATGTACAACTAATGATGCCAGGGCTTGCTCTGTGATGTGCTGTGCTCACAGTGGTGTGTGCGTTTGGTGCAGGTGCCTGATGTCTGTCTGTTTCCCCATTGTTTGCAGATACATCCACGGCCACGGAAGGGGACAGCTCCACGGACCAGGAGGAGCCAGAGAGCCAGACTGGGTCAGCAGCCGAGGAGTGGTCGGAGGGACCCAGTGGCACGGAGGGCGAGGGGAGCCACACCGAGGAATCCTCAGCACCATCCACCTCAGCTGAGGACCAGAGCAACTCGGAGGATGACTCCCTTGTGGAGGCGGGTGTCAGCAGCCACCACACCCCAGCTAGTGTTGCTGTCCCCGCCACCACCACCAGCACCACCACCGCCCTCCCATCGGCTCCCATTCCCAAGGTCCGTGGAGGCTCCCATGTTCGGGAGCGTGTCTCCTTTGGCCCAGGCACCGCACCCCCTGCCCCTGTGTCCCCTGCTGCCCTGAGTGAGGAGTCTGTGTACCTCCTTCGCCAGCTCCATGTAGGGCAGACAGCCATGCTGAGTGTCCTCCATGCGCACACCGCACTGTTGACTCAGCTGGTGTCGTTCATGGAGGGCATCTCATCGGGCATGTCTGACCTACAGAGGGGCAATAGGTCCATGGACTCCTCCCTGACGGCAGCAGTGTCCCTCCTCAGACAGTCCCTCACCCCTCCTGCCTCTGCTCCATCCACACTCCCCAGCACCTTGCCCGTCCCAAGCACACACACACCGGCACAGGCACACACCAGCACACACACATCCAGCACACAGACACACACGCCACAAACTAAACGCACACGCACGCACAGTCAGGGGACTGAAACCAGACTCACAGGGGATGGGGCCCTGGTACACACACACGCATCCACGGGCACTGCGCAGTCCTCAGTTGCCTCTCCCTCCAAAGCACCCTCCCTTGCCTCACCTGCAACCCCAAAGACCCAGCGCCTCTTCCTCAGTGACCTCGGCCTCTTCCCCTCCGATCCAGCTGCCCCAGCATCCAGGGGGAAGAGGAAGCCCCCCACACGGAGCAGAGTGCCCCTCGCCCCCGGACACCCTCCCCCAGGTGCAGACAGACTGAGGCCCCCACCCGCAAGTCCCCCGGAGTGGTAAGAGCAAGACCCCGCCGCCGCCCTGCAGCTCAAGCACCAGGTCACCTTCCTCCATCCCTCAGGCCCCCACTCCACAGGTGCCCCCGCCACACCCTGCCCCAGGTTCCCCCACCCACAGATATACCATCCCCAAGAGGCTCCGGCCTTCTCCCCTGCCACTTGCTCTCCCGGCACCACACCCCCGCTGCGCTTGTCTGTGCCACTGATGTGGTGAGGGTGTCCTCCCCCTCTGTCCAGCCCACCTTGCCTGTTCCCCATTCTCCTCCCCTGGTGGTAGGCACTGCAGTGGAGTCCACTACCACCCTGTCTGACTTGGGCACTGCAGTGGCGGACCTGTCCACTCCATCTGCAGGGTCCACTGCAGTCGTGCCGGCACCCACAACATCTGAGCCATGCCCCCAGTTGTGCCGGCACACACCATGTCAGACACCTCCACTGCAGTTGTCAGTGGCTCTCCAGCACCCACCACCCCTTCCCTGCTTCCTCCTGGTGAGCCCTGATCCTGTCCCTGCGGTGCCTGGCCTACCCCCCGGTTGCCCCTCCTAGTGGATTGTCCCTGGTTTTGTGCAGGCATGTGTAGGGTGGCATCTGCCACTGTCACCCACTTGTGACTTTGTTGATGGACTGGCCATTGGCCTTTGTTTATGTTCTACCGGACTTCTACTTTTAATGCCACATATGCTGAATAAAGTAACTTTCTGTTCTCTAGTGCTTTTGCTTCTGATGTACATGATGTTGATGATGCTAACAATGCCCTTGCTGCAGTGATGGTGATATTTGGTCTCATGATAATGAAGTGTTACTGTGCAGGAACCCATGTGGTCCAGGGGTTATGTGTCCTATCCTGTGGTGTATCCATGTCATCCATAGCAGCATCTGAGGGTGTCATGTGTTCAGTAGTTGGCAATGAGATTTCCTACTTAGATTGGCAACTTCACATCTGTGGCTTCCACCCCTGCACATCTGTTGTGCCTGCCATTGTTCTATTCGTCTACTTCCCTGACCGTGTGGCCATCTCCAGTGAACATGCAGGTTTGGGCATCAATGGGGAAGGACTCATCTGTGTTGTCAGTGCAACATTGCTATACAAGTGTGTTGGATCTGTGCTGATGATTCCGTTGGCACTTCCATGACCAGGCTGATGGGACGGGAGCCCTCAGTTGTTGCTAATTGTTGATTGTGTGTCCCATTGCTGCCATGGTATGGTATCTGTTCGCCTCACATCTGCAGTCTCCACAGGGTATCTGCATGTGTGTGCCCATTGGTGCAAATATGTGGGTCTGCATTCGGATGGTCACTTCTGTCATTGTGTCATTGATGATTGTTGACGGTGTCAGCCCCCATGGGTGTTGTTTGTCTGCACATGGCCAAAGTTATGTCTTATTTGCACTGCAGGATCTGGCTCCCCCAATTTATGTTGCAATGGGACACATACACTACTTTGCCACTGATGTGTTTGTTGTTCTGTGACCAGGAATCATCCATGCAGTTTGGCAGTTGCACCTCTTACTTTGTCAACACTTGCCTTTTGGTCACTGTGATGATGGGGGTTTGGACCCCATTGCCACAATGTTCGAAATGTGCTTCAGCTATGGACCCCACACTTACATTTTGGTCACTGTGATGATGGGGGTTTGGACCCCATTGCCACAATGTTCGAAATGTGCTTCAGCTATGGACCCCACACTTACATTTTGGTCACTGTGATGATGGGGGTTTGGACCCCATTGCCACAATGTTCAAAATGTGCTTCAGCTATGGACCCCACACTTACCTTTTGGTCACTGTGATGATGGGGGTTTGGACCCCATTGCCACAATGGTCATGGCCTGCTTGCATTGTGGGTGCCACACACATATATGTGTGGCACATGTGCTAGGGGTCACATTGTATGTTCAAAGTCATGTTCGGTGTTGTAGGCATTTGACACAGTCTACACACGCTTGTCATGGTGTTGGGGGATGTCTTCTTCTTGCATTCCCTAGGTTGTGGTGTGCTGGTTGTGTCATGCATTGTCCATCCTATGAGTGGGGGTGGTAGTAGTGGTAGGCATCCAGCCCCCCTGGCTAAGGGTGGTGGTAGGCATCCAGCCCCCTGGGTGAGGGTGGTAGTAGTGGTAGGCATCCAGCCCCCTGGGTGAGGGTGGTAGTAGTGGTAGGCATCCTGCCCCCCTGGGTGAGGGTGGTAGTAGTGGTAGGCATCCAGCCCCCCTGGCTAAGGGTGGTAGTAGTGGTAGGCATCCTGCCCCCCTGGGTGAGGGTGGTAGTAGTGGTAAGCATCCAGCCCCCTGGGTGAGGGTGGTAGTGGTAGGCATCCTGCCCCCTGGGTAAGGGTGGTAGTAGTGGTAGGCATCCTGCCCCCCTGGGTGAGGGTGGTAGTAGTGGTAGGCATCCTGCCCCCCTGGCTAAGGGTGGTAGTAGTGGTAGGCATCCTGCCCCCCTGGGTGAGGGTGGTAGTAGTGGTAGGCATCCAGCCCCCCGGCTAAGGGTGGTGGTAGGCATCCAGCCCCCTGGGTGAGGGTGGTAGTAGTGGTAGGCATCCTGCCCCCCTGGGTAAGGGTGGTAGTAGTGGTAGGCATCCTGCCCCCTGGGTAAGGGTGGTAGTAGTGGTAGGCATCCTGCCCCCTGGCTAAGGGTGGTAGTAGTGGTAGGCATCCAGCCCCCTGGCTAAGGGTGGTGGTAGGCATCCAGCCCCCCTGGGTGAGGGTGGTAGTAGTGGTAGGCATCCAGCCCCCCTGGGTGAGGGTGGTAGTAGTGGTAGGCATCCTGCCCCCTGGGTAAGGGTGGTAGTAGTGGTAGGCATCCTGCCCCCCTGGGTGAGGGTGGTAGTAGTGGTAGGCATCCTGCCCCCTGGCTAAGGGTGGTAGTAGTGGTAGGCATCCTGCCCCCTGGGTGAGGGTGGTAGTAGTGGTAGGCATCCTGCCCCCTGGCTAAGGGTGGTAGTAGTGGTAGGCATCCTGCCCCCTGGCTAAGGGTGGTAGTAGTGGTAGGCATCCTGCCCCCTGGGTGAGGGTGGTAGTAGTGGTAGGCATCCTGCCCCCTGGCTAAGGGTGGTAGTAGTGGTAGGCATCCTGCCCCCTGGGTGAGGGTGGTAGTAGTGGTGGGCATCCTGCCCCCCTGGGTGAGGGTGGTAGTAGTGGTAGGCATCCTGCCCCCCTGGCTAAGGGTGGTAGTAGTGGTAGGCATCCTGCCCCCCTGGGTGAGGGTGGTAGTAGTGGTAAGCATCCTGCCCCCTGGCTAAGGGTGGTAGTAGTGGTAAGCATCCTGCCCCCTGGCTAAGGGTGGTAGTAGTGGTAGGCATCCTGCCCCCTGGCTAAGGGTGGTAGTAGTGGTAGGCATCCTGCCCCCCTGGGTGAGGGTGGTAGTAGTGGTGGGCATCCTGCCCCCTGGGTGAGGGTGGTAGTAGTGGTAGGCATCCTGCCCCCCTGGGTGAGGGTGGTAGTAGTGGTAAGCATCCTGCCCCCTGGCTAAGGGTGGTAGTAGTGGTAGGCATCCAGCCCCCCTGGGTGAGGGTGGTAGTAGTGGTAGGCATCCTGCCCCCCTGGCTGAGGGTGGTAGTAGTGGTAGGCATCCTGCCCCCCTGGGTGAGGGTGGTAGTAGTGGTGGGCATCCTGCCCCCTGGGTGAGGGTGGTAGTAGTGGTAGGCATCCTGCCCCCCTGGGTGAGGGTGGTAGTAGTGGTAAGCATCCTGCCCCCTGGCTAAGGGTGGTAGTAGTGGTAGGCATCCTGCCCCCCTGGGTGAGGGTGGTAGTAGTGGTGGGCATCCTGCCCCCTGGGTGAGGGTGGTAGTAGTGGTAGGCATCCTGCCCCCCCTGGGTGAGGGTGGTAGTGGTGGTAGGCATCATGCCACCCCTGGGTAGGGGTGGTGGTGCGCATTCAGGCCCCTGTGTGCATATGTGGCATTGGTGATGGGCATCCCGCCCCTATGGTGCTGCTGTTGCTGGTGTAAGTATATTCTGCATCCCTGTGTGTGTGTGTGATGTGTCGTGTACGTGTTGTATGTGTTTTGTGGTTGGTGTCTGGCTTACCTTCTGCGCCGTACGCGTCCGTGCCTGTTCCGGTAGTAAATGTAGAATATTGGTATGATCGGGACGAAGGGATTCATGGTTGGTTCGTGTCGTTCGTCCTTCTCGTTGCTTCGCGTCGTCCTCGTCGCTTCGCCTCGTCCTCGTCGCTTTGCGTCGTCCTCGTCGCTGCCGTGTTCGTCTCGGAGCCGTGGATCGTGTTGTGGCGCGAATCGGAGCTTATGTGCGCCTCTCCCGGATGCTTTGACGTGCCGTGCGTAGCGACGGGTTCGGCGCGTACGGAAAGCGCATCGTACTTGTCCGGCCGGACGGGGCTGCATTTTTCCTTCCGTGCGACTCGATTCGGCGTTTCCGGATTCGCCTCGGTCGGAGAACAGGACCTGGTTTGGGTGAGTACGGCTCGGCCGGATTCTTTGCTGTTGTGCGCATCGTACTTGCTCGTTCGGTGTGCTGTACGGATCGGTCGGGAAACAGGCTTTCGCATGGCTTTTTTCCCGACCGAATGGTATTGGGTGCGCCTCCAACCGAGATCGGAATCGGCCCCTAGGTCTTACTTATATTAATTGAGCTGGACTGTATTTTGTTCTGCTATTAAATAACATTTAAACTTTATTCTGATGTACATGTCATCTCTTGATTTAAAATTACTAATTGACTGATTCTAACCATTTATGTTGCCTTCTGTAATAATTTAAAACCTTTAATAAACCTTCATTTTTTATTTTTTTTATTTTTTTTTAAGTATTTGCTTTGTTGTAATTGTAAAGCCTAGTGTGATTTACCATTTGCAATTTCATTTGCTTTGAAATTTGTTACCGGGTCTAGTTGAGGAGCAACACAATCCTTATGGGATTAGTACCACTCCTGTTATTTCAGAAGCACTTTAAGTTTGACATTGGCAGAAAAAGAACTGTCATGAGCATGATGCAGTTTTGCTGCTTGATGCACAGCTCCTGCAGCTGTGTTCTCAGATTCAGTAATGGAGCAGCTGTACTTTCAGAGGCAGGGCAGCCATGCCATTGCGTCAATGGTTTGCTGATTTTGCACTTGATTTGCAAATATGCTGTTGTGTCCAGAGATTGGAGATGTGCTTTTGGCTGATGGTGTAGAGTATATATATATCTATAATAAACTTTATTCTGTTAAATAACCATCAAAGTACACACAAACAAATAAAAACAAAAGCACAACAATCAATTCACAGAGAATAAAATGGAAAAACTAGTGTACATGGCTCAATTTGTCCCAGGGGGACCTATATACACCCAATACAGCATCATCACAATTGCCATAATAAAGTTTCAGTCAGTTCATTAAAGCATTCCTTATAATTCATAATATCCATAATTTCCCTCCAGGCAGTTAAAATACGCAGAAAACGCAATAAAAGCAGCACATTAAAAAAAAAAAGTACAAAACAAGCTGAAATATGTGTTACTTCAGATAATAAATAACTGAGGCCTCAGGGTTCACTTTTTTGATTATATATAAAAACTGCAATAATATGCCTCCTATACATTTGCAAATACTGTCATCACCTATAATATGAGGGCTGTGCAAAAAGTGCAAAAAAGTGTCCGTGCAGAATGCAATGTAAAGTTAAACTACAGTACATAATGGGAAAAGTCAACTAGTGAGGCACATCATTCTAAAGCCTTTAAAACTTTTAGTCTCTTGTACCACAATGCTTGTAAAAATTTACTTACAGCAAATACTATTTTTTGTGACGTGTCGCTTTTTAGAATCCTAAAAGCTTCTAGGTGACTGCCTGTGGCCATGCTACGACAGATAGGGACTAACCATTTGCGGCGTATATGATAATACTCCTTACAAAAGAACAATACATGTTTCTCATCTTCAATAGCCAGATCACAAATGGGGCAGATTTTGGTTTCTTGATTAATGGACCATTTACTTGTAAAGGTCCTCAATGGTAGAATTCCATAACGAAATCTTATATACAAGTTCCTAGTTGAAGATGGAAATATTAAATCTAGGAATTCTTCGAATAATGGGGTATGCTTATGGGCCAGGAATGTACTGGTTACAGAGCCATTGTGGGTATTCGTAGCATATCGGTCGTTTATATAAGCCCAATACCGGATTTTTAGCAATTTGTTATCAGATTTTAAAATAGTATTGGGCTCGTCCCACAGGTTCTGCATTCCGAGTTTAGAAAACCATCCAGAGACGGATTTGGCCCATGGGATTTCCCTGGCTCCTTGGAGATTCAGTACCTCTACCAGTGAGTCTTTAAAAACTACAAGTTCAGGTGTAGACCAAAGTCGGATCCAATATGCTAAAGTTTTTAGGGTAGCCAGGTCGGCAACTCTTTTTATCCCAACATCGAGGTACATGGGGGTTAATGGAAAACTGGATGGTAAACCTAATAGCCTTCTGAAGAAATTATTCTCGGCAATAGTTAACGAATGTAAATTTCCATGGCCCCATATCTCCGCCCCATAAAAAGCAGCTCCCTGAGCAGTTGCGCGGTTAACTTCCACAGCAGGGGAAATAGCACGCTACTTGGTTTGATTATAGAACCTTAAAATAGCATTGGATCTATGTTCAGTAATTAATTTGGATTTTTCCAATTGACTTGTCCACCTTAGATTGTCCTTAAGTCTAACCCCTAAATAATCAAAACTATGTTCTCTGTCAAGGGCTTCGCCCCCTGCATGGATACTATGACTTCCCTTTTTCCTCATTCCAAAGACCATAAACTTAGTTTTGTTTATGTTTAGTTCTAGGCCTCTTGAATTACAAAAGTTTAAAAACGTGGCTATTAAAATTTGGATGCCCATTGGGTATTTAGATATGAGAAGTGAATCGTCAGCAAAAAGTAAAATGGGTATCTTTTTGTTGTTCAGAATTGGGGAGTCATTTTTACAATGTTCTAAAGTGTCCACAACATCATTAATATACAATGAAAATAGGGTAGGCGCTAAAACACAGCCCTGGCGAACTCCTCTCTCTATGGGAATACGATCCGTCAGTTCGCCATTTGGGCCCCAGCGAACTTGTGCAAAGTTATTCACATGCAGTCTATTTATTAGGTGTACTAAGTTAGCTGGGGCTCCCATATTTATCAGGGCTTACCAGAGGGCGGGTCGTGGTATACGATCAAACGCCGCGCTGAGGTCAATAAAAGCCACGTAGAGTTTTTGTTTCTGAAGTAAAACATATTTCCAATATAAAACGACAAATCTAAAAATCTGGTCTGTTGTACTAATTCTTGATCTAAAACCTTCCTGGAGGGGAGATAAAATTCCAGTAGTATCAACCCAATCAAGAAGTCTCATCAGGATTTGTTTTGAGAAACTTTTTTGAGCATTATCGATAAGGCTGATAGGCCTATAATTAGACGGCTCCCCTAGGTCCCCTTTTTTATGTATAGCTATGATTTCAGCCCCAAGCCAAGAGTCTGGTACCTACCCCCCAACTTCAATAGCATTTGACAACATATTAAGATAGGAGGACCATATCAAAGGCTCAGATTTATATAAATCACCAGGTATTTTATCTGGGCCAGGGGCTTTGGCAGATTTCTGCGACTCGATCGCTCTAGTTGTTTCGTCTAAGCTAAAAACAATAGGAGAAGTGGAATCTAATATAGGCCGTACATTTAAAGTGCTAGTGCTGTTAGGGGCCTGAGAGTCACCAGAAGCATAAAGGGTAGAGAAATGTGACACCCATTTATCCGGGGGAATATTATAGTGATGTGGATTCGGTTTTTCTGACTTAATTTGGGCAACACGATGCCAGAATAGTCTGTCATTATTTTTGCCGGCGTCCAGAATGTCTTGCCATAAATTATTTTCCCAATTCCCCTTAGCTTTGATCAAAGTAGATTTATAATGAGACCTTGCTACTTTTACATTGATACTGTTCCCCACTGTTATAGCCTTCCTCAGAGCTGACTTCGCTAACTTACAAGCCTGATTAAACCATTTCTCCACCTTCGAAGATTTAGAAGTCTTAACAGTACAATTTCGATAAAAAATTTCCCGTAAGGCATTAAACAAGCCAGCATGTACATCTGAAATGGGAATTGCATCCTCACTCAGTCCTACATATGCTTCAAGAAACGTGACATAGAGTTTATAAATCTGTAAGAATAAATTCTGATTAGACATAACATTCGGCCATGAGACATAGCGGCGGTTGTTTGATACCATAGGGGCGGGTACAATAGTTATATGGTCATTTTTGTCTTGATTTAAGGAGTCACCAGTCAAAGTTACTTCAAGGGGATTATGATCACTATCCAGAGGCGCCACCACTTTCATATCATACATAAGTGGCCATAAGCTTACATCAACCAGAACATAGTCAATAGTGCTGGTGCAAACCCCTCTTTTGAATGTGACTGCCCTAGTGGGGTCAGAGCGAGTACGCCCATTACATGCTCTAAGACCCTTACTTAATGTAAACGAGGCCAGTTCTAGAGCAGCATTTGAAAACATTTTCAAAGGGGGGGGCCTATTAGGGGTGGTATACCCCAAATTTCGTCCTCCTCTTTTGTTATCTCATTTAGGTAGGGCGAGGGTTCAAAGGAGGTATTAAAATCACCTGCAACTATGATTTTTGTATTCGGTTCCAATTTATCTATAAGTCCCTCCAGGAGGGATAGTGTAGGTGATTTATCCAGTCCCCTGGAACTCCTAAGGTAAATGTTAAAAATGGACAAACAGAGACCCGATGAAAAAGTCACAGTAATCCCCATTAAGCCAAAATTATCAATCGCCATCAAGGTAGAGCTGCTAACACAGCCATTCTTAATTAGAATCATAAGCCCTCCTATAGCTCTCCCAAAGTGGGCTGCCGGTTTTGCTTCCACACTATAGCTAGTGAACCCGTCGAGGAACACTTTTTCTGTCGCCCATGTCTCTTGCAACAGGCAAATATCTTGATTGGCTATATATGCCATCCAGTCCACATCAACTAATTTTGGTCCCAAGCTGGCTATATTCCAAGATAATAATTTAAAGGTTGAGCTATTGTTCTGTCTAGTCAACACATTTCCAAACGAGGCAGCTAATATCTCTGCTTGGTCAAGGTTCCCTGTGAAGTTGGTACTATTAACATCATAATACTTACACCTAGTGTCTATAAGATTCTTACCCAAATCACAAGGGGTTAGTGTTATTGAGGTTGCATCAGTATGGCCCTGAATCCCTACTGGGATTGTTGAATCAATTAGCCCCAACTGATGGTGAACCATATGATTGGTCACTTCACCCCTTGTGCAAAAATCACAAAAATTACTTGGGGCAACAGGAGATAAAGCAAGGGCATCTGTGCACCCAATAACATGAGAAGCTGCATAACCCTGGTTCCCAATTGAGCTACATAGGTCCACCAATCCCACCTGGTGATGATTGCCCCTGAGATGGTTCGCTTCACCTCCAGCACAGTGAGCAACAAAATTACTTTGAACAACAGGGGATAAAGCAATGACATCAATACGCCCATTGGCATAAGAAGCGAAGTGTGATCTACAAGTTGTATTTAGTTTATTCGTCTTCATCGGTGATATAAAATTCATTGTGGGGGACAACCTTAGTCAATCAATTTCGTCCAGATTAGTTGAGACGACAGCAGGGTTCCCTAGGATTTCACGGGATAGTGGAGATTCCTTTAGTCTTATTCCCAGTGATTGGTTCTCAACCAAATTGCTCGTACGTAGCTCAAAGTTAACTAAGTTTTCAACCAGGTAGTGAGATGTAAGAGCAACTTGTATATAGCCATGGGTCAATGTACGCAGTGAGTACCTCTTGGCATGCACGATATCCGCTCTGGTCACGGAGGAGCATTTCCTTTCAACTCTCAACCAGTGAATAGTTTTATTGATCAGGGCTTCGGGGTCTTCATAAGTATCAGGTTTCAGCTTCGGGACCTGGGTCATGTAGATGGAGTAAGGATAATCTAATGGAGCCAAACGACCATTGTTATCACAAAGACTCCTTGAAGAGTTAGAAATTGACAGCCGGGAATTGGCATTAAACAACGTATTTCTGTCAGTAGGATAATTGTTACCCAGCCTCCTGGAATAAGTAGCTGATCGCGAATTGCTAATAGAACAACCCAATGAGTTTGATGATCTTGTTTGTCCTGATCGATCTGAGTTTAATTTGGTTGGTGCATGGTGAGAACTACTTAACAACTTCCCCGGAACGGCCGCATTCCCCAATTGAGTTCTGTTATGAGTAGTGGCAATCTCCTGTTGAGGTGCAATGCTTAAAGACACAGGAATAGGGGATTTGCTAGTAATGCTGGGCAGAGCTATAGGCAAGGAGTCTGCACTCACCTTCTGGTTGGCTTTGCCATGATTGCACGAGCAGACTCTATTTTGTAACTTATTAACTTTGTCCGTCAATGATAAAATAAGGTTTTTAAGATGGTCCAATTTGTTATCCAACTTTCTAAGACCATTATTCATATCTTCTGTGGTAACATAGGCAACATTGGAAGTTTGGATTTTATTTGCATCTATAAATTCACCTTGTGGTCCCATGTTTCCATCTTCCAGCTGTAATGGTGCGAATCTATTACGGCAGGGGACATTTGTAGGAATATTAATCTGAGGGTACAGAGGGCAATCCGGACCCTTAGTCGTTAGGTTACTCAAATTGGAACTGTCAGCGACTGGATCATTTAGTGATCCCACAGGCTCAGATGAGACAGTCAGCACTGGGAGTCGCATCTCGTTGTTCACAAACTTTCTTTTTTTTATTAAACATACCTGGAACTACAGGCCGGTGGCACTTCTATTTACCTTTGCTCTCACTAGTTTTTAAGAGTAGCTCAACTTCCTCAATGAGGTTGTCAATATCAGCCAAGGATTGTAATTTAGGTTGCACCACGGCTGGCCTGGCCGTTCTGGATTTTGTTCGTTTTTTTGGCCAGAGTTTCATTTTTTACAGCCTCACCTGCCTTACGTTTCCCCGTTGATTCTGGAGTGTAACAAGAGTGTGACAGAGACAAACTTGGTAAATGCAAATACAACAAGCATTTGCAATGCAATAGGTCTCGCATTTACGCAAGTTTAAGCTATTGGCATTGTAAATGACACTGCCTTTTATGTTTTAAAAACAAAAATAAAAGGCATTGTTATTTGCAATGTTAATAGCTCAAAATCACGTAAATGCGAGACCTATTGCATTGCAAATGCTTGTTCATTAAGCCAACTTGATTTGGATGAATGGTCCAGGCTTATCGTTAAACTGCAAGATTTTGAGTTGACGAATCTCTTAAAAACCTTGGGATTGGTTCAGGAAAAGAGTACGTTGTCAGATAATATTTATATTCTTTAGAGATATGTCGTTTACGCGTGAGTAAAAGCTATCTGGTGCAACACAAATGCAGTCTGTGTGCGTAAGTATGAGCAGTAGGTGCATAATCCATACTGTGAACGACTAACAAGCCTTTCCTTCAAATATGAAAGGATGTGATAACGTAGACAAATGAAGAGGAGGTTCAATGGAGTCAACAATGTTAGGCAATACACGTGGTGATCTGCATCCACAAAGGTCCAATCAAGAATTGGAATCAGAGTGGGGCCAACTCGGCCTTTTATCCATCCAATGTTGATGCAACATTGGCACTAATTACCATTTAAGTAGTATTGATGCATATTAACTGCTTCATTTAGGAACTCTAAAGGTGGTATGAAGCACTAGATAATATGAGTTAGTCAGTCAAATTACTTTATTCGATTAATACAAAATTAATCATAACAGTTCAAATATACATCACAGATAAAAACGCTAAAAAACAGTCAATTCATTTGAAAGCAGTAGTATTGTGGATTGGTGAAAAGAAGGGAGCTATGACTGGGCTCCCTCATTTCAAGCACACAAAAAATTCTACAAACAAAGTCAGAAGATTTTACTCAAATTCAATATTTGATACGTGTTAATTCACCTAAAATCAATCATACACGAAAAATTGATCTTGGCTAATGATAATTTAAAAAGGAAAGCACACACTACCCCTAGAGGTAACAGCAGAATAAAAAGAAAATGACATACAAAAGAGTTGTGAACGTGGATGCTATGTGGCCATTGATAGGTCGATGTTCAGAAAAGAGACAATTGGAATATATATATATATATATTCACTGAAAAAACCATAGGTTTCAGACACGTTATAGTTAGAAATTAGCATTTAAAAAACCTTTGAAATTCACTGAAAAAACCATAGGTTTTAGGGACAGTTATAGTTAGTTGGACATTTCACTCGTACAAAACCATAGAAATTCCCCCGTTATAGTTAGTTCAGCTAACTATAACTCGCGCCCCGCAATGCACTGCTGATGACGTCACATATTACATCACTCATGACATGGTCAGTGACATCACTGATGACATCACTGATGACATCTCAAATGACATCACTGATGACATCACTGATGACATCATCCAGTGACTGTGTGTTTCTGTAAAGTTTAAATATGTTTAATATATATAGGGAAAGGCGTATTGAAGAATGAGTGGGTGTATAAGTGTCTGAATGGATGATTTAGTACGTGAGTGACTGACTCTACAAGTGAGTGATTAAATGTATCTTACTGAATGCATGGGTTAGTGACTAAACTGTGTGAATGTCTGTATCCGTCTGTCTGTTGGTTTGTAAGCGGCTGCATGGCTTTCTGAATAGCTACATGATTGTCTACATGGGTTATTGATTGATTGTCTGAGTATCTGTATGGGTGCCTGAGTGTTTGTGTGGGTGGGGTGTGTGTGACTCTGTGCATAGATGTGTGAGTTGGTGATTCACTGGGTGCATGGTTTCAAGAGTGCATCTGTGATGGACTGTATGGGTGGGTGAGTGTGTGTATGGGTGTGTTAGTGATTGAATGTATATCTCAGTGGTACATGTGTGAGTAACTACATATGTGAAAGGCAGTATATATGTGTGTTGGAGTATATAAATGGCTATAAGTGAGAGTGTGTGATTGTGAGAGTGGCTGTATGGATGAGTGTGTACTTGTATCAGTGATTGTATAAGAGCGTAAGAATGTGCTAGTATTTGTATGAGTAAGTGAGCTGGTGTGTGTATAACTGTATAGGTGAGTAAATGGGTGTGTGATTAAGTTTTTTGCATGACTGACTAGGTGTGTGAGTACCTCTATGGATGAGTGGCGGTGTGTGAGTGTTTATTTAGGTGTATGAGTGCATATGATAGTCCTGTACTGAGTGACTAAGTATGAGTGACTGTACGGGTGAGTGAGTGGATGTGTGTGTAGACCTAAGAATCAGTGAGTGGGTATGTAGTTTTTGGTGTTGGAGTGTCTATGGTTTTGAGAATGGCAGTCTGTAATTTAGAGTGGGTGTATCAAAAGTTATATTAGGGTGTGAGAAGATGCATGAAATTATCACATGGATGATGTCATCAGTGATGTCATTTGAGATGTCATCAGTGATGTCATCAGTGATGTCACTGACCATGTCATGAGTGATGTAATATGTGACGTCATCAGCAGTGCATTGCGTGGCGCGAGTTATAGTTAGCTGAACTAACTATAACGGGGAATTTCTATGGTTTTATGCGAGTGAAATGTCCAACTAACTATAACTGTCCCTAAAACCTATGGTTTTTCAGTGAATTTCAAAGGTTTTTTAAATGCTAATTTTTAACTATAACGTGTCTGAAACCTATGGTTTTTTCAGTGAATTTCAAAGGTTTTTTAAATGCTAATTTCTAACTATAACGTGCCTGAAACCTATGATTTTTTAAGTGAATTTCAAAGGTTTTTAAATGCTAGTTTCTAACTATGCCTACAGAGGTAGGACATGTGAAGAAAGAAGAAAAACGCACAGAAAGAAGCAAAAGATGTGCAGAAAGAACCAACAGAGGAGCAGAAAGAGGCCTTGTTGCAAAATCATCCTGTGCCCACAACTTTTTCAGACGGGTACTGGTGGTAACTGACTCTGACTAACCAGAGCCATTGCTATGCTAAAAGACACTTAGAATACAGTGAAAACACCTACATACACTAGGGAACACTATGCGTTGGGGTACCCCTGTGATTAGCATGACCTCCTCTGCAAGTCCCTAGTACATAATAGGGCAGGGGGATTAAAACTACCTCTTAAAACGCGCTACAGGGCGCGTTTGCACAGTGGTGAAGGGAGGGGGCCTGAGGTGACATGTGTGCAAATGCACCCCGTGGCGCGTTTTAAGTTGCGGGATTAAGTCCACTTGAATTCTGAGGGTCCCTGGGGCCCAACTAGCCCCCCAGGTACCTACAGTTAGGACCACAGAGCTGAGTTGCAGAGAGGCGTTCCGAGGCCACGCACCTTTTTCACCTCTCTGCAACGCAACTCTGTTGTGCTTACTGAAGGTACCTGGTGGGCTATTTGGCCCCAGGGTCCCTCAGGATTCAAAGGGAACTAATTCCCCAACTTAAAACGCACCACAGGGCGTGTTTGCGCACATGTCACCTGAGGCCCCGCCCCCTCCCTTCACCACTGTGCAAACGCGCCCCGTGGTGCGTTGTAAGTTGGGGGATTAGGTCCCCTTGAATCCTGAAGGTCCCTGGGGCCCAACTAGCCCACTAGGTACTTCCAGTAAGCACCACAGTCCTGCGTTGCAACGCCTGTAACAAATTGTGCAGTTGTGTTTAGGTAGTGAAGAGGGTCGTGCTGGGGGTAGTGTTTAGGGTTTAGGGTAGTGCAGTGGTGTTTGTGTAGTGTAGGGGGTCATGCTGGGGGTAGATTTAGGGTTTAGGGTAGTGCAGTGGTGTTTGGGTAGTGTAGGGAGTCGTGCTGGGGGAGTGTTTTAGGGTTTAGGGTAGTGCAGTGGTGTTTGGGTAGTGTAGGGGGTCGTGCTGGGGGTAGTGTTTTAGGGTTTAGGGTAGTGCAGTGGTGTTTGGGTAGTGTAGGGGTCGTGCTGGGGGTAGTGATTTAGGGTAGTGCAGTGGTGTTTGGGTAGTGTAGGGGGTACTGCTGGGGGTAGTGTTTAGGGTAGTGCAGTGGTGTTTGGGTAGTGTAGGGATACTGCTGGGGGTAGTTTTTAGGGTTTAGGGTAGTGCAGTGGTGTTTGGGTAGTGTAGTGGTTCGTGCTGGGGGTAGTTTTTAGGGTTTAGGGTAGTGCAGTGGTGTTTGTGTAGTGTAGGGGGTAGTGTTTTAGGGTTTAGGGTAGTGCAGTGGTGTTTGTGTAGTGTAGGAGGTCGTGTTTTAGGGTTTAGGGTAGTGCAGTGGTCTTTGGGTAGTGTAGGGAGTCGTGCGGGGGTAGTGTTTTAGGGTTTAGGGTAGTGTAGGGGGTCATGCGGGGGTAGTGTTTTAGGGATTAGGGTAGTGCATTGGTGTTTGGGTAGTGTAGGGGGTCATGCGGGGGTAGTGTTTGAGGGTTTAGGGCAGTGCAGTCGTGTTCGGGTAGTGTAGGGGGTTGTGCTGGGGGTAGTATTTTAGGGTTTAGGGTAGTGCAGTGGTGTTCGGGTAGTGTAGGGGGTCGTGCTGGGGGTAGTGTTCTAGGGTTTAGGGCAGTGCAGTGGTGTTTGGGCAGTGTAGGGGTAATGCTGGGGGTGGTGTTTTAGGGTTTAGGGCAGTGCAGTGGTGTTCGGGCAGTGTAGGGGTGGTGTTTCAGGGTTTAGGGCAGTGCAGTGGTGTTCGGGCAGTGTAGGGGGTGGTGTTTCAGGGTTTAGGGCAGTGCAGTGGTGTTCGGGCAGTGTAGGGGGTCGTGCAGGGGGTGGTGTTTCAGGGTTTAGGGCAGTGGTGTTCGGTCAGTGTAGGGGGTCGTGCTGGGGGTGGTGTTTCAGGGTTTAGGGCAGTACAGTGGTGTTCGGGCAGTGTAGGGGTCGTGCTGGGGCTGGTGTTTCAGGGTTTAGGGCAGTGCAGTGGTGTTCGGGCAGTGTAGGGGGTTGTGCTGGGGCTGGTGTTTCAGGGTTTGGGGCAGTGCAGTGGTGTTCGAGCAGTAAAGGGGTCGTGCTGGGGGTGGTGTTTCAGGGTTTAGGGCAGTGCAGTGGTGTTCGGGCAGTGTAAGGGGCGGTGCAGGGGGTGGTGTTTCAGGGTTTAGGGCAGTGCAGTGGTGTTCGGGCAGTGTAGGGGGTGCTGCAGGGGGTGGTGTTTCAGGGTTTAGGGCAGTGCAGTGGTGTTCGGGCAGTGTAGGGGGTCATGCAGGGGTGGTGTTTCAGGGTTTAGGGCAGTGCAGTGGTGTTCGGGCAGTGTAGGGGGTCGTGCTGGGGCTGGTGTTTCAGGGTTTAGGGCAGTACAGTGGTGTTCGGGCAGTGTTGGGGGTCGTGCTGGGGCTGGTGTTTCAGGGTTTAGGGCAGTGCAGTGGTGTTCGGGCAGTGTAGGGGGTTGTGCTGGGGCTGGTGTTTCAGGGTTTAGGGCAGTGCAGTGGTGTTCGGGCAGTGTAGGTGGTCGTGCTGGGGCTGGTGTTTCAGGGTTCAGGGCAGTGCAGTGGTGTTCGGGCAGTGTAGGGGTCATGCTGGGGCTGGTGTTTCAGGGTTTAGGGCAGTGCAGTGGTGTTCGGGCAGTGTAGGGGGTCTTGCTGGGGCTGGTGTTTCAGGGTTTAGGGCAGTGCAGTGGTGTTCGGGCAGTGTAGGGGGTCGTGCTGGGGCTGGTGTTTCAGGGTTTAGGGCAGTGCAGTGGTGTTCGGGCAGTGTAGGGGGTCGTGCTGGGGCTGGTGTTTCAGGGTTTAGGGCAGTGCAGTGGTGTTCGGGCAGTGTAGGGGGTCGTGCTGGGGTGGTGTTTCAGGGTTTAGGGCAGTGCAGTGGTGTTTGGGCAGTGTAGGGGGTCGTGCTGGGGCTAGTGTTTCAGGATTTAGGGCAGAGCAATGGTGTTCAGGGAGTGTAGGGGGTTTTGCTGGAGGTGGTGTTTCAGGGCAGTGCAGTGGTATTCATGCAGTGTAGGGGGTGGTGTTTCAGGGCTTAGGGCAGTGGTGTTCAGGCAGTGTAGGGGGTCTTGCTGGGGTTGATGTTTCAGGGTTTAGGGCAGTGCAGTGGTGTTCGGGCAGTGTAGGGGGTCGTGCTGGGGGTGGTGTTTCAGGGTTTAGGGCAGTGCAGTGGTGTTCGGGCAGTGTAGGGGTCGTGCTGGGGGTGGTGTTTCAGGGTTTAGGGCAGTGCAGTGGTGTTCGGGCAGTGTAGGGGGTCGTGCAGGGGTGGTGTTTCAGGGTTTAGGGCAGTGCAGTGGTGTTTGGGCAGTGTAGGGGGTCGTGCAGGGGTGGTGTTTCAGGGTTTAGGGCAGTGCAGTGGTGTTCGGCCAGTGTAGGTGGTCTTGCAGGGGGTGGTGTTTCAGGCTTTAGTGCAGTGGTGTTCGGGCAGTGTAGGGGGTCTTGCTGGGGGTGGTGTTTCAGGGTTTAGGGCAGTGCAGTGGTGTTCGGGCAGTGTAGGGGGTCTTGCTGGGGCTGGTGTTTCAGGGTTTAGGGCAGTGCAGTGGTGTTCGGGCAGTGTAGGGGGTCGTGCTGGGGCTGGTGTTTGAGGGTTTAGGGTAGTGCAGTGGTGTTCGGGCAGTGTAGGGGGTCGTGCTGGGGCTGGTGTTTCAGGGTTTAGGGCAGTGCAGTAGTGTTCGGGCAGTGTAGGGGGTCGTGCAGGGGGTGGTGTTTCAGGGTTTAGGGCAGTGTAGGGGGTCGTGCTGGGGTGGTGTTTCAGGGTTTAGGGCAGTGCAGTGGTGTTCGGGCAGTGTAGGGGGTCGTGCAGGGGGTGGTGTTTCAGGGTTTAGGGCAGTGCAGTGGTGTTCGGGCAGTGTAGGGGTCGTGCTGGGGCTGGTGTTTCAGGGTTTAGGGCAGTGCAGTGGTGTTCGGGCAGTGTAGGGGGTCTTGCTGGGGGTTGTGTTTCAGGGTTTAGGGCAGTGGTGTTCGGGCAGTGTAGGGGGTCTTGCTGGGGTGATGTTTCAGGGTTTAGGGCAGTGCAGTGGTGTTCGGGCAGTGTAGGGGGTCATGCTGGGGATGGTGTTTCAGGGTTTAGGGCAGTGCAGTAGTGTTCGGGCAGTGTAGGGGGTCGTGCAGGGGTGGTGTTTCAGGGTTTAGGGCAGTGCAGTGGTGTTCGGGCAGTGTAGGGGGTCGTGCTGGGGGTGGTGTTTCAGGGTTTAGGGCAGTGCAGTGGTGTTCGGGCAGTGTAGGGGGTCGTGCTGGGGGTGGTGTTTCAGGGTTTAGGGCAGTGGTGTTCGGGCAGTGTAGGGGGTCTTGCTGGGGGTGATGTTTCAGGGTTTAGGGCAGTGCAGTGGTGTTCGGGCAGTGTAGGGGTCATGCTGGGGGTGGTGTTTCAGGGTTTAGGGCAGTGCAGTGGTGTTCGGACAGTGTAGGGGGTCGTGAAGGGGGTGGTGTTTCAGGGTTTAGGGCAGTGCAGTGGTGTTCGGGCAGTGTAGGGGGTCGTGCTAGGTTATGTGTTTCAGGGTTTAGGGCAGTGCAGTGGTGTTCGGGCAGTGTATGGGGTCGTGCAGGGGCTGGTGTTTCAGGGTTTAGGGCAGTGCAGTGGTGTTCGGGCAGTGTAGGGGGTCGTGCTGGGGGCAGTGTTTTAGGGTTTAGGGTAGTGCAGTGGTGCTTGTGTAGTGTAGGGGGTCGTGCTGGGGTTTGTGTTTTAGGGTTTAGGGTAGTGCAGTGGTGTTTGTGTAGTGTAGGGGGTCATGTTTTAGGGTAGTGCAGTGGTGTTTGGGTAGTGTAAGGGGTCGTGCTGGGGGTAGTGTTTTCGGATTTCGGTTAGTGTAGTGGTGTTTGGGTAGTGTAGGGGGTCGTGCTGGAGGTAGTGTTTTAGGGTTTAAGGTAGTGCAGTGGTGTTTGTGTAGTGTAGGGGGTCGTGCTGGGGTAGTGTTTTAGGGTTTAGGGTAGTGCAGTGGTGCTTGTGTAGTGTAGGGGGTCGTGCTGGGGGTAGTGTTTTAGGGTTTAGGGTAGTGCAGTGGTGTTTGTGTAGTATAGGGGGTCATGTTTTAGGGTAGTGCAGTGGTGTTTGGGTAGTGTAGGGGGTCATGCTGGGGGTAGTGTTTTAGGATTTAGGTTAGTGCAGTGGTGTTGGGGTAGTGTTTTAGGGTTTAGGGTAGTGCAGTGGTGTTTGTGTAGTGTAGGGGGTCATGCTGGGGGTAGTGTTTTAGGGTTTAGGATAGTGCAGTGGTGCTTGTGTAGTGTAGGGGGTCGTGCTGGGGTCGTGTTTTAGGGTTTAGGGTAGTGCAGTGGTGTTTTTGTAGTGTAGGGGGTCATGTTTTAAGATGCAACGCTCCAATACCTGACCAGTCTGCACTACATAAAACTGCCAAAAAACTAAAAATAACAAGTGTTTTGCACACTTTTGTCATTGGGCTATATGTGGGCTACATCTGGGTAATATTTGTGCTACATTTGGGCTCTTTTTTCACTGGTGGCCATCTTGGAAGACTTCTTTGTTATGAAGTTTCCTAATTTCCTCATTTACTGCAGTCTCCTCAGTAGGAAATGCTTTCAGTTTTTACTTTGATTCCATCAAGAAGGCATTCAGATGTGTCACACATTTGCCATAAATTCAGAATGTTATTACTCTAGTTGTTCATTAGATCACTGTAGTAAAGCTACTGCTCACCAAGGAGTTAACTGGAAGTCTACTGCTGGTATTGAAAGTGATTGTTTCAGTCTGCATGTCAGAATTTTCTAATGAAATAGAAGAGTATTTGAGATCTCACTTAAAACATGCACTACATTTTCTTTTGCAGCACTAACCATAATTTCTATGGCAAAATGAACCCCCTCATTTTGTTCCTTTTTAAATTAAATGTTTTAAGTGTTACCAGTTTATTCCAATCAAGATGGCTTCAGGTGTGCCATACTTTTGTCATAAGTAAGGCTGTTAGCACTCTAGTTGTTCTTTAGAACACTCTGGGAAGCTGCAGTAGAACACAAAGGCATCAACTGACAGGCTGCTCCTGTTGAAATATAACAGGAAGATATTTGAGATCTCACTTAAAACATGTCCTAATTTTTCTTTCTACAGCACTAACCATAATTTCTATGGCAAAATGAACCCCTCATTTTGTTCCTTTTTAAATTAAATGTTTTAAGTGTTACCAGTTTATTCCAATCAAGATGGCTTCAGGTGTGCCATACTTTTGTCATAAGTAAGGCTGTTAGCACTCTAGTTGTTCTTTAGAACACTCTGGGAAGCTGCAGTAGAACACAAAGGCATCAACTGACAGGCTGCTCCTGTTGAAATATAACAGGAAGATATTTGAGATCACACTTGAAACATGTCCTAATTTTTCTTTCCAGAGCACTAACCATAATTTCTATGACAAGATGAACCCCATCATTTTGTTCCTTTTTAAATTAAATGTTTTAAGTGTTACCAGTTTATTCCAATCAAGATGGCTTCAGGTGTGCCATACTTTTGTCATAAGTAAGGCTGTTAGCACTCTAGTTGTTCTTTAGAACACTCTGGGAAGCTGCAGTAGAACACAAAGGAATCAACTGACAGTCTCTGCCCTTGTTGGATGTACATGTTTTACTGAGAATGTCAGACTTCATTCTCACATGACTGAGAAAGATAATGTGAATTTACAGAAAATATGCTCTCATTTTAGCTTCTGGAGCACCTTCCAAAACTGTATGGGACAAGCATGTGAAAATAGTTTTCTCTCAAACATGATTCATGATATCCCAGCAGAAGGTTTTTCACAGGGTAAAATCACCTTAGAACACACCACAATACCTGAAATTAGTATGGTACCATCAACAAATGAATTCTAATGTAACTAAAGTCTGTTATCACCCTTTATAGTTCTCCTTTTGGTAACCCTCAAAATCTTCGATTCACTACAATGCATTTATATTGGTCCCAAGATGGCTGCCAGCAATTCCAGGATGAAGTGCTGACAGCCAATCAGATCTCACGATGACATGTGTGGTTAGGCTCCGCCCAGATATATATGTGTTTTTACTTTTGATTTTCTCAGCAACTACTGAACGGATTTACACCATTTAACAAAAAGGGTTCTTTTTGAACCAAGAACTACCTCTTTGCCAAATTTGGTGTAATTCCGTTCAGCAGTTCGGGCTGTAGCCTTGCATAAAGTTTCCTATGGGAAATTGATTTTTTACTCTTATTTTTTTAATTTCTCCGCAACTACTGAACGGATTTACACCATTTAACAAAAGGGTTCTTTCTGAACCAAGAACTACCTCTTTGCCAAATTTGGTGTAATTCCGTTCAGCAGTTCGGGCTGTAGCCGTGTCTAAAGTTTCCTATGGGAAAATGAATGGGAAAAACACGTTTTGGGACCCCCCTTTTTTCTCGGCCCCCGCTTGACGAATCACCCTGAGACTTTCAGGGTAGGAGCGGACCGGATCGGGCCATAAAGTTTGAAAATTTCGCGAAGATTCGTCAACCGACGCAAGAGTTATTTCAAATAGAAAGTCGCGGATTTCCTATGGAAAATAGGTCCTAACTATAACTATCTACTGGCGACCGCCAGTAGATAATATATATATATATATATATATATATATATTTTTATATTATTTTTGATATGCAAGTTGATAATGGATTAGGTTTTCCCAATCTCAAAGCGTTTCCTTTTAACATTTACATGATTTTGTTCAAAAAGATTTCTTCAACATTAATGACTCGCTGGCAGAGTGTTTAACGCAAAATACGGAAGCTCCGTTATTACTGACGTCATGTAAAAAAATTAATATAATACAATACGAGGGAAAACAGTGCTTTTGAAAGACTACACACGCGACAGCCTGCGTGTCTGCCACCGTTTGTTATCCTGCAGGCTAGGGCCCGATTACGAGACATGAATAACCTGTGTGTGGACAGAATCAACAGCTCGGAGAGGTGGTGCGCGGAAAAAGCCTGTGTTTATATCTGAGGCTAATGAAGTGAAATTATCATAGCGGACAGGCGCTGGCTCTGTAATCCTGAGACGGGGGTCGGGCCGAGCGAGGCTCAACCGGTGTTTTTATTCCAAATAAAAAACGTTGAACCCAATCCCCTGATCACTTCCAGTTTACATATGCACGGCTCTTGTTTCCAGGCCGCCTGCGGAAGGTGGTGTCGGAATCACTGAGCGATTATTTGATTAAGGCAATTAGAGCTCCCAGAGAGGCTTTATTCATCGCAATGCCGCTAAAGCAACAGATTTCTTGGGGCTGCGCACAGGAAGGCAGCGGGTGCGTTGGAAGGGCTGTTCTCCTTGACTCCATTGTAGCAGACATGGGCAAACCTATGTTTTTTTAACAGCTACACAGTGTAGAGAGTGTTGTTCAGGGCAAGCGCTTCAATCTCACGAGATTAATATCCAACCGAATGAAGTGTTACCAATGTGTGTTTTAGCAGCTGATTGAAAGCAATTACAGCTCTTCAGTATTTTCTAGGAAGTCGGGTTAAAAAAAAAACAAGCGCGGCCCCGGCGAGCATCGCATACAGGAAGGGGAGTGGCCACGTGAAGAGAGAGGGGAGCAGGAGGTGAGCCCGCGAGTGGTGCGCGCGCTTGGGAGAGCAGTCTGCTCATTTTCAAGCACTGCACTCGTGCTTGTGGCGCGCCGCTGCTCGCTCCTGCAAGGTGGATGCCGCCACAAGCACGAGTGTGTGCTTGAAAATGAGCAGAGCAACGGCTAAAGGCCCTCCTATGCAGCCCATGCGCGCTGCGTAGGCGAGATCTAAAAAAGGGAGGAGGCAATAGCAGGAGCAGGCCAGAAAATTTAAAAAAATAGCCCACAAAAAGAAGAAATGGGAAAAAGACAATAGTACCTTGGATGATGCAACAGGAACTCATTGAGTTAGTCCCCTGGAAATCGTTTGGACCCTGTAGGCAGACGTTAGAGGGGGGGCCCAGCCCAGCCTCCGACGGGCGTGGACGGGCCCGCCCTTGGACCGGGCTTCGCCCGCGCGTGTCCCGCACTGCGGGAGGCCCGTCGGTGCTTTGAAGGCGCCTTAAGGCGTGCTGGAGCTTCGTCGGTGGGGGCTCGGCTGCTTGGAATTATGGGGCTTGTGGTCCCCCCACGCTCCGGTCACAAACTGCTGGGCAATCCAAGTGCTGAATGGGAGTAAATATGCTGTTGATTACAGGGATGGTGTAGTTGTGTGTAAAAATGGTGCAGAGGGATTGCAAATGTACTTTTGTGCTCCGAGTTAATGCAGTGTTGCTATTGGTTGTTTGTGCAACTCTGCTTTTAGTATTATAGGCATGGCAGCACGGGTCTACTGTTGGTGCACGATAACGTCACACATGGGGCCGCTGTAGCGTCCAGAGTTGGTGCATTATGGGTGTGTGTATTTGTTCTGATGCATAGGGGGGAAAGCTTCGTTAGTTCTCCCTAGCTGCACCTGCTGTTTACGTGTAAAAACGTGTGTGGCAGGAAACGTGCTTTGCTACCGACGAGTTTGAATTACTTTGGTAGGTGAGGGGTGAGGCCAGAGTCGTAGAAGAATCTTCACTGGCCCCAGGGGAAGAACACATTGAACCCTTTACTGTTTCTCTGTGTAGAGGACCAAATAACATTCTGAAAATGAGCCTTTGTTTTAGAACTTTCCAGTACAAGTCTCTCCCCAGCATGTTATCACTGATGCACATGATTGGGCTGTGTACCACTGAATGTTGCTGCTTCACAAATAAGACCGCAAACCTTTCATTGTATGCAATGATTGGACAAGAAGTAACTTCAGCAAATTACATCTAGTAGGACATTATTGCAGCTAGCGATTTACATAGTCCTCCCATTCTCATCATCAGAGGATTTATTTTACCAAAGAATTTCGCACTCGCGTGGGTTTTAACGATGTGTCCTTTGAACAGTGTAAAATTCACTAATATACCTGTTAATATATTCTGCCCAACAATTGAACGAGGTATTCTCAATGTGGCCTGTTTGCTAGAGCAAGAGTTTGATTTAAAACGTGTCGATCAAAGAAACAGTATTCAGTGTACACGATTTTGATAGTCAACTTATGAATGCGGTCTCAAGTATACTGATCACTGGTTCTACATTCGTAAGCCTTTACTCCAAACGTATTTCTTACTTTGCGTTTGGTGTGCTCTTTGTATTCATTCCTCTGTGTATTGTGGAGTATCCTGGAGAGTGCATAGAGCATTTGCTTCACCTACTTGACTCTGTGTCAAGAATTAATTCATGTGCAAGCACTAATGCAAATTGCTCCGTGGCAAATGCTTAGTGCATGTTTTGCATGTTCCAAAAAGCCATTTGCACAGTAACCATGGGCCAGCAGGTGCATTTTACATATTGTTTAACTATAAATGCCAGACACGTCTTTACCTTCCATGCTGTTGCTGAATCCATCATTTCAAACATACACACTGAGCAGGTCCCAGCACATGCAAAATCTGTTGACTAAATTCTTACAGACCCCATTTTCCCATTGCTGAATATGGGAAGTGGGGAGTGCACCTATGTCCTAATCTGTTTCAGAAATATGTAAATATTTTAATGTACTTTATGGGATATTTCCAATGCCACAAAAATATCTGTATATTAGTCTGGTGCCTGACCATGGTGTATACTGAATTGGCATTACAGCTTATTGATGGTGTATGTTGGATAGAAGTGGTGCATGTCTGTTGTTGAACTCTTGGTGGTGTTTGATATGATTCACCCTGGGGTCCTGTAATATATTCCCAATATCTGCATGGGTTTTGGTGATTGAGTTCGCACCTGTTTCTCAACATTCACTTTTCAAACTGGAGAATGCCAGGTCAACCTTTGTCTCTGTGCTTCCTGGTCTGCTCCAACAGGGGTCAGGTTTATTGTTATCAAGTGTGTGACATTCTGCTCAGACATCAGAAAGCTAACAGTGTGATGTTGGCCTGCAAAAAATACAGCATTGTGAGGTGGTTGGGCTAAGAATTTCGAAGCCTCCTCATCAATTTCTTTTAAACCCAAACCACCCAAAAACCTTGCTCCATGTCTTACGTATCAATTGCTCTTTGAAGCATTGCATGCTCTGATACAGCTCTGAGGTGTTAAGAGTGACCAGCTCACCACAGAGTCCTTATCAACACAGACTTCTTCTGATAGGTGCATTCAGTGTGGGATTCTCACCCCCAGCCCTGCTTTTCCTCCAGGAGAGTTACTTACAATGTTTGATGTATCTTCTTGTGTAATGTTAAGTTAAACTATGTATTTGAATAAGAAATTTTGCTTTTCCCACCAGTTGTATCATTCAGTATTAAAGAGGAGCAGGATCCCTTTACCCAAGATCACATGGAGACCATTAGACGAACAACAGGTTAGTATATTGTGCGTACAAATGAAACCTACGGGCAAAAATTCCTAAGTGCCTTTTTGTATGCACAACTCCAACAATGTAATCATTTTCTGTACCAATATCATCTGATACTGTCACTGAGTCAAATATAATGCATGTTTCCTTAAAGGATCCCCACTGCTTTCGTCTGTGACGTGATATTATCAATATTTGCAAATATTTATCTAACTGGAAACTCACCCTTATTTTTTAAATGTATACGCATCCATATAATCATTTTGATCCTTCAATAACCACTCCCATTTTGAATTCTGCAGATGGCTGATGCTACTTTATATCAGTTAAAGGCGGTGGTGACCATTTTGGATAAGATACAGATGCTTGACAATTCTCGCAAACCTTTGATACCTTCTTCTAGGTATGCAGTTTGTGGCAGGAGTGCCAAAAGTTCGAGTTTTAATTGTGAACATCTCCATTGTTACGACAGGGGACGATATGACATTGTTCTGGCTTCCCATTCTACACACCTTTACAAATGTACTCGTCTTTTTATGCAGCAGAGAGCTGAGATGTACCGTACAAAATACTACTGGAAGATTTCTTAGTAAATGCATTCTACAAATGAAGAGAAATAATATCACCAACAAAATTAAAGAAAGGGTGAACTGTTAGCCAGGAGATCGTTGTAGAATATATGCATCATGAAGTTTTAGCAGTCTTTAAGGGTAACAAGGATTTTTTCCATTTTCTCCAGTAGGTTAGAATCCAAAATGTGGTTTGAAAAAGATAAATTCTTTACTCCTTTAAAGTTTTGTTTTTTTTTACTTTATTTTTCAAGAGAGGCATACATTTAGTTTCATTCCAGTACAATGAGTTTGGCGTTGTTCATTTATGACAGCAATTTGACACAACCGAATATCCACAGATTACCCAGTAACACACCCGGTCGTTCCTGGGGCATGACTGGGGTTTGCAGCATGCGAAATCAGCGACCAGTGTCGCACAGATGGGGTTCTACTGTATCTTCACGCAGGGTCTCGATGTGGTTCGTGTTGTGAGTTCTCACTAGGGGAGCATGGATTTGAGTCAGTGTCGGCTAGCTGGCGAAGGTATGTTACCAGTGGGTCCCAGATGTTGTGTGGGTGGCTCGCTGGGGGCATGAGGCTCGTATATGTGGTCAGCTGCGTCTGGCAGTGTGCCGCATCGGCGAGCCATGTTTTAGCCGATGGTGCTGGTTTGTGAGCCCAGTGTATCGCCACCCTACACTTGGCCAGCAGTAGAAGTATCGCTACCAATCGTCGGTTTGTGTCAGGAATTTCTTTAACATATCCGAGTAAACATATGAGCAGGGCTGGTGCTATGAGGTTGATGTGATGGCACTTATTATCTCGCATACCACCCTCCAGTATCCTGCCGCATGCGGACACGTCCAAGCTAAATGTTTGAACATGGCGTCCGGTGTGGAGCACCACATGCACCTCACGTTGGCAGTCAGGCCCATCTGATAGAGAGCCTTCGGGGTGCGATCTAGTCTGTGTAGGTATTTGAAGTGTATCAATCTCAATCTGTAATGGGGGTAGAGTCGCTCAGTCTGGTTACAACAGTATTGCCATTGTTCCACCGATAGGCCCGTGATCATGTCCATTTCCCACGCCTGACGAGCCCGTTCAGTGTCCAGAGGGGAGGCTGCTAGCGCTAGTGAGTAGAGTCTGGTTATAATTTTGCACGGCGACGTGGCTGTATGAACATATTCGAGTGCCGCGTTGACTGGTGGGGGGGTCTGAGAATGGGCTGTTTGTGGTTCTGCAGGTCGCTCTAATTTGGTAGTATAAAAAAGTGTCTAATGGGGTGGTTGCGATTGTTGCTGTATTGGTGAAGGGGGGGAGAAACTTTCCGCCCGGGTAGAGGTATGCATACCCAGTATCTTGGCTCGGCGCGCCATCCCTTTGTTGTGTAGTGGGGGGAAGGAGGGTTTCTGTGCCAGTGCCATGGATGGTGCGTATAGAGTTTCAGAGCCTGTCCGTCTGCGGATGCCTTCCCATGCCCAGCACAAGCATTTTGTCATATTAATTTCCTGCCTGGTTGCTTTATAAGGCTGAAATAGTGCCGTTGTTAGCGGCAAAGGGGAAGCCTGATCTGCTTACACCGCCAGATCCGGCTAGAATGGTGTTGGGTGCAGCCAGAAATGTAGGAAACTTGCCGGAGCTCAGAGTGCATATAGCTTTAAATCTGGGGCCCCCATTCCGCCGTGTGTGAAGGGTAGTGTTAGGGTTTCGTAGGCGACCCTCGGCTGTCGGCCTGCCCATGTTAGCGCAATCATGTCTGAGCGTAATCTTTTAAAGAACTGCGCCGTGAGGGGGACTGGGACATTAAGGAATAGATATAAAAACTTTGGCAGGACCACCATCTTAGCTATCGTAATACGTCCTGCCATTGAATTGAAAGCGGGAGCTTGTTCCATATCTGGATTCTAGTTTCGAGCCATTCCACTGTGTGTCCGTAATTTGCTCTCCAGAGTTCTTCCAGGTCTCTGGTTAACCATATGCCCAGGTACTTGGTTGGTTCGGTTGCCCATTTTAGTGGGTACTCTGTTTGATAAGGGCGCATTGCTTCGGTGAGAGTAAACAGTATGGATTTATTCCAGTTGATGTGCACGCCTAAGTGGCCGCCAAAGCGGATTACTTCTCTCGTCATGGGTGCTAGGTTCTTGTGCGGTTTGCAAATATATAGCGTAATATCATCAGCATACATAGAAATGACTAGGCTTCTGGCCGTAAATCCAATGCCGGGCTCTGTGTGGTGTTGGCGTAGCCGAGCTGTCAGCGGTTCCATCGCTATTGCAAATAATAGCGGGGAGAATGTACACCCTTGGCGCGTGCCCTGAGTGATCTCCATGGGTCCGGTGATTTGCCCATTCATTTTAATAAGTGCCGAGGGTAGGGTGTATAGCATGTGGATTTTGTTGATGAAGTTCGAGCTGAAATCCAGCCGTCCAGGGAGCGAGAAAAGGAAGGGCTATTCTGTGGAGTCAAATGCCTTGGTGGCATCTAAGAGAGCCGCCACTTCTGGCAGGGAATGACTGATTGATTTGATGCATTACAGAAAATCTAGTGCGCAAGTTGTGTGATGTGGAGCCAGATTGATCGGGACGCATAATTAAGGGCATGAGCGGAAGGAGCTGATTCGCTAGTAGTTTCGCATATATTTTATTGTCTGTGTTGATCAATGAGAGGGGACGGTAGGAGTCAGAAAGTTCGGTTCGGTGCCATATCTGGTTTAAGTATGATTGTGATTAGCGCTTGAGGAAGAGAGGGAGTCAGTTGATCTAGTGTAACTGATTTGTTATATATCTCTACAAGGTGGGGGATGAGGATGGAAGCATACTCTTTATAAAAGGCGGGTGTTAGTCCGTCCAGGCCCGGAGCTTTATTGCCAGGGAGGCCGGCATTAACCTGTGCGATTTCTTCCATTGTAAACGGAGCATCGAGGTATTCTCTGTGGCCTGGGTCAAGCCATAGTAGCTCAATTGAATCAAAGTACTGCTGTAGCGCGTCTTGATTGCTCATCGCCCCGGCTGTGTAAAGTTGGGAGTAGGAGGAGGAAATCACTGCGTTAATCTCTACAGGGGATGTGTCTCTGCAGCCCATGTCATCCAGCAGCTCCGTCACATATGAGGACGCATGTGGCCTCCTCAGCAAGCCAGCGAGTGTCTTACTGGGACAGCCCCCCTCTCTGTATTGGCGAGCTTGCACCTCACGGCCTAGATAGTTCACCTCCCGCTCCGCCTCGGTTTGATACTCTTGGTCCGGATCTCCGCTAAAGTGGCGGGTGTGGGACTGGTGCTATATGTTTGATGTAGCGTTTTGATTTCCGATTCCAGTCTCCCCAGGGTCCCTCTAATCACCCAGAGCACCCCGGATTGCTTAGCAATGCATAGTCCACGGACAACTACTTTGAAGGTTTCCCATAGTGTTGAGGGTGAGTTGACCGAGCCAGTTTTTAATTCAAAGAACTCTAGTATGGCGCTGCAAAGTTCTTCTTTAAATGCCGTATTTTTCTGTGCAAAGGAGGGGAGGTGCCACGAGAACATGCGCCTCAGGGTTTGGGGGATCTGGAGGACCAGACGTACAGGGGAGTCATCAGTCACAGTGCGCACTAAGTGTTCAACAGAGGAGGACCAGTTGGCTATGTCCTTGAATACTAGCCATAAGTCAATGCGGGTCCAGGAGTTGTGTGGTGGAGATGCAAGTGCCTCCGCGCCTATTGGGGTGGGCATGACGCCAGGCATCCAGTAGCGCATTATCCAGTATAAGTGAATTTAATGTCGTTGTGGCTTGCGGGTGTTGTAATCTAGTGCGATCAAGAGTGCCCTGTAGTTCAATGTTAAAATCGCTGCCCGAAACTATTGGGCAGGGGCCATGTGTCGCTATTGGCTTCCAGACATGGAGGAAAAAATCTGGATCGTCTGAGTTGGGCCTGTATATGGCCGCCATGATTAATGGTTGCGAATAGAGCGTGTCCATCAGCACAACGTATCTGCCCTCTGGGTCAATGGGAGTATGGGCGTTGCACAGTGGCGGCTCGCATAGGGCGTGCTGCGGGGCGGGGGAGGGGCAGGGTGGGGGGGTAGTGAACTCGGACATTCGCCGGAACGGAGGATAGTAATTATTACTTTCCTCCGTTCCGTCGTATGTCTGAGTTTACTACCCCCCCACCCTGCCCCTCCCCCGCCCTGCCTCACCGCAGCACGCCCTATGCGAGCCACCACTGGCGTTGCACCATGGAAGACCCTTTTTGAGCAGAATGGTGACCCCTCTAGCATAATTAGAGTATACAGATGAATAGGAGTCGCCCCACCATTGAGCGCGGAGTTGGGCAGTGTTAGTAGTAGACAGGTGTGTCTCTTGTAGGAAACATATATCAATATTATGTTTTGCAAGGTAAGCATGTATGAGACAGGATTTACGGTGGTTGTTGATACCCTTAATGTTCCATGTTAAGAATGCCACGTTAGTCATGGGTCAATTATTGAGTGTGTGTGCTGTCAAGCGTCTTGGTGTCGCAAATAAGAGCTGGAAGAAATTATAGCATTGGAAGTAGTGATGTAGTCTCTTAATGGAACAGTTAGCGTAATCTAAGGGGAACATAAACAGTGAAACAACATCCCTCTGGGTTAACGGTCACCTTTTCCGGCATCTACTTCGAACTCCCCATGACCACCCCCTCCCACTCCAACCCCCCAAACAGGTTGAGATGCAGTGCCCTCCCCACCCAGAATTCCCCAGCTTAAAATACAGTGAATAATCAAGGGAGTCATCCCGCTGGGGCACGTGGTCTCTTCAGGTCTACTCCCCTGCCTCAAGGGCAGGGTGGCCGAGCATTACAGTGTATTTGGAAGTAGCATACAAAATCATAGCATATTGTGTACAGATGTTTATAGTGAAACACAGCTTTGCAACACCCTAGCAAGCTGGTGGTAGACTGGTTCAGAGTGGTGTAGTAGATCAGATCTGTTCAGGTAGCGATCTTTTTATGTGGAGCTTAGTCATTGTCACTGGTGCGGCCATCTTCGGGTGATGTGGGCGGGCTGTGTGAGTGTGCCAAGGTTTTGTGTAGTTGCTTTGTATACGCCATGACCGCCTTGGAGTCCGTGAAGTACTGCGGTTTGCCTTCAGTGTCTATTAGTAGTTTAGCTGGGTACATGAGTGCGTATGGTATGTTTAGTTGCCTAAGAATTTGTTTTGCCGGTAGGAAGTCTCGCCTTGCTGCCTGTACCGCCACGGTGAAATCGGGGTAGAATGAGAGGGTGTTTGCTTGATGCCTGATCTCCCGCATTTCTCTGGCCTTTAGCAGAATTATATCACGGTCGCGATAGTTCAGCATGCAGGATATTATTGGCTTCGCAGGGGCCCAGAGGGGTGGCCGCGGGACCAGTGAGCGGTGCACCCTCTCAACAATGAAGACCCCGGAGAGGGCTGTGCCAAACAGATCGAAAAGTGAGGCCTCTAGATAGTCTTCCATCTTTGAGATGGCAGTAGATTCAGGGATTCCAGTAATGCGGAGGTTGTTTCTCCGTGAGCGGGATTCAAGGTCTACGTTCTTGGCGCGAATAAGTTCCAGTACCTTGTCCATTTTAAGCAACCGCTGTCGATCCTCTGAACAGGCGTCATCTGCATCTGAGACCCTGGCTTCCAGGTGGCAATCCGAGACTCATGCGAGTCTACACGTTGTTTGACCTGATCAAGTCGGGCAGCCAGGTGATCAATTTTAGAGTATATAGTTTTTAGGCTGGACTTGACCTTTAGGAGAAGGAAGCATATGTCTTAATCCTGCACTCCAGCATTTTCAGTTTGTGTAGCTTGTTCTTCGGCCTCTTGCGGCGGATCCCCATATCTTCCGGTGCGCCTACTTTCAAAGTTGAGCTTGGGCTGCTTGGTGTCTGTCTTCCCCATCGTAGTTTAAGTTGGGATATGGAGCTCAGAGAGTGGGCTGGAGAGCACGTTCAGCTCTTTGTTACTGTGGAGCTTTTTCAACTTGGCCCGCTGCTGCTTATAGTCTGTTCTCCTCGCCTAGTTTCAAATAGTCTCCTTAATTGCAATCACAGGGAGGTGAATGGTAAGAATCTGTGGTTTGGGCGCTTTGAGGTGGTTAGCAAAGACACCAGCCTTGTGTCTGGTCACAGCTGAGTTGCTGCCTTGTCCTCAGGCTTTTTCTCAGGTTTTCCTCTTATGCAGGTGCTGAGGATATGGCGTCCCTTAGCGCGCTTAGTGCTGCTAGTTATGTTAGGAAACGCACTACGATATTTAATGCCCGCTGGCAGAGGCAAGCAGGTATTTTGCCATTCGGTGCTTTGTGGGGGGAGCATCGGCCGCTCGAGGTCGCCGATGGTTGCGATGCGGTGTAGCTATAGTGCACAGTTCGATGCCTAGGCAGGCCCGGCCCAGCCACCCACTCCCACAGTGAGCGCGCTCAGACGCGGCAGCCTGCGGGTGGGAAGAGCGGGTCGTGAATCCTCAGCGTCCGGCACGCTCTTTTATCAGCGAGCGGCAGTCGGTCCCCACCCCCCTGTCTTGCCTCCTTGCTTCATAATTGTCCCCACAGGTCTCCACGGCAGGGGCACTCTACCTTGCAGTCTTCCAGGGCGTGTCCAGCCGCTCACCGCTGATGGGAGTCACGTGTACACCACCAATCGACGCCAATTCAATCTGGTCTCAGGCGCCCTCACCAGCTCTCGCCAACACAAAGTCTTCCCAGGTGTGAGCTCCGCACCAGTGCAGCAGTGCGGTTCAGTGCTCGGCGTGCAGGATCGCGAGCTCTGCCGCTCGTTGGGCGATGCAGGTGCAGTCTGTTTTAGCCTGCGCGGCCTGTTCTTTCTCTCCATCAGCGAGCTCGATCGCAGCTTCCCTGCTTCCACGAGGCTCTCCGCCCTCGCCCAGTGGAGGATACAGCTGTCTGGTAATGTTGGCAGTGCAAACCCGCTTTATATTGGTCTGGATGGGCACTGGTCTTCGCGGAATATGGCAAATATTTTGCTCGGCCGGCAGAGATTACTCCAGGTGCAGCCATCTTGCTGCCGGCGAGACCACGCCCACTCCATAGTCCTTTAAAGTTAACTATGAAACAGTCCTTTAAATTCTTTAAGATTGTTTCCTATATTCAACTTAAATCCTTATAGTCATTCTCTGTATTCAGCTTTGACTTCTAATCATGCTTTCAAACTAAAGCAAACAGTTTTTAAAGTTTTCACATGTGCTGGTAACAAGGTCCTGGGTGCTGCACCAAAGTAGCTTGATTGCCTAAAGTGCTCTGATCCACGAGGAAGCTTATACTCAATATCTTAAAAATGGCAAAACATTTGAAGAGTTCTGTGTTTTCATAGAAAATAGGGGGATATTTGCAATAAAATGTCGAAGCGTGGTGTTACTCCAAAATTGATAACACCAAGCACCAACATTTTTTTAAACGCTGGGGATGCGCCGTATTTACAAAAATATGGCGCACTCTGCGTTTCCCTTAGCGCTGGTGCTAAAAAAAGCTGCCTAGCATCAGCACAGGCACACTTGCGCCATGTTGCAAGGTGTCGGCGCTGCAGGGGCGATTGTTTATATGCAGGAAGATACACCTTCCTGCACATAAACAATCTTTAAAGGCGATTTGCTGCTTCTATGCTTGCTGCAGAATGCAGCATATATAGAAAGCGCAAAATACAAGGAGAAATTAATAATTTCTCCTCCTATCGCCAGTCTAAAACCAGGTATTCCCTGGTCTTCGTTTTTGGCACTGCCCCATCCTTGTAAATATGGGGCACCGTCAAAAATCAATTGGTGTTGCGGCGGAACGCCCACTGCAACACTCATTGCATGCCCCTTTCACGCTAAGTGAAGCGTGAACAGGGGCCTTATTTACAAGGTGAAGTTAAGCCATGTTAAGTGGCTTAACACCGCTTTTTAGGTTGAGCCTAAGGGCAGCGCGCATGCGCTGCGCGCTCTGCGAGGCATGCTGTATTGGAGTATGCAATAGAAGACCCTCCCACTCTCCGCCCATATTTGTCATTGGCTTGTGTCATTGTCCTTCATAAATGCTGGCTTCTGATTCATAAGTAGGCTTGTTAGTCCCTCCTTGATACCGCCTTGTCTGCATTTGTTACCTCCCATAACGACTTGACCTTTTACTTCCGTTGTTACCCGGACTGCATTATATGTGGGTGAGCACTATTTGGTTTATTGACTATGGGGACAAACAGTGGTGGTTGCTTTTTAGGTCTCGCGTGGCGTTGCAGGGCAGAGCCCTGCTCCGCTCCCGCTTGGGGTTTTGTAAGAGAGGACTTTCAGAAGAGGGCTTTAAGCCCCGCCCCTCATTCCCATTGGCTGGCGTCACCGTTTATGCTAAACGGTGGCCAGCCATTGGAAATGAGCTATCTATGTTGCCTCCCTTTGGCTTTTTGTACCGGCCCACTTGGACTGGCTCTCCTGCTTTCCTTCTGTCGTAAACGATTTCTTATCTTTATGGGGCCATGTGTTTAAACACATGGCCCCATAATGACAAGAGATCCTCTCCCTTTCACTTTCGGGACCGCCTCTTCGTCATCCCTTTTAAATCTGTCCCCTGTTCTGCCCACCTGTCTTACACCCGTCCTTCCCGCCTCGTCGCCTTTCTTTCCCCTGTTTGTGCTTCTCTCTCTCACCCACCTGCCCCCTCCCTTCCCTAGGTTGTCACGCTCTTTCCCTGCCTTTTCCCACCCTTTCCCTGCCTTTTTCCACCCTTTCCCTGCCTTTTTCCACCCTTTCCTTCCTCTTGCTCCCTCTCCTCTGCTTCACTCCCACCCTCGCCACCTCCTCCTGTCTCCCCTCGCGCCCACACAGAGGGCCCCTCCCTAGGCAAAGAGCAGCGTACTGCGGCAGGAGAAAACGTGTTGGGAGGAGGCAGCACAACTGATATGCATCTGTGTTTGCCTCTTCAAAGAGTACAAATAAAAAATTTAAAAAAAAAACGTATGAGTCGGAGAAACACACGAGTCTGGTGTTCAGTGTGGAGAGCAGCGAGCGCGCGAGCTCCTGTCATGCAATCGTTCCTTTATTGCACGTGGGAGACGGCAGGCAGTGTTCCAGTCTTCTTCATTACGGTTCTGTGACATTATTTTGTCACCCACCCACTCTCCCTCTGTTTCTTCCCAGTGTTTATTTTTGCTGACCATCAAAATCTGGATTCTTTTCTCACGCCCCCCAGTTCACTTGCATATTGTCACCATTGGTTACAGCGCACCACAATTGTGCCCAAGGGGTGCTGTTCCCATAGACTCGTCCAAACAAACATTTTAACTTTGTAATGCTTGCAGAAGTTGCTCCGATTATTTAGCAAGGGATTTCCCTTTCACATTGGATGCTGTTAATAACAGTGCTGGCAGCGTAAGCAGTGATCCTGTTATAAAGAACCCTTTGCAGTGTATTTTAAGGGTGAATAGAATTCTTGTGGAGGGGGATTACGTTATGTGCCACGGTTAACTACATTATGCAAGTCAAAATTTGCGACATAAGGCAGCACATTCTGTGGCAGTAATATTTTGCTATTTTATGACAATAATGTAAAATTATACTGTCTAGGCAAAGGTTTCACCTCAGTAGCACCATTTCAATGTACTTGCCGATGAGCAGCACTGCGGTTGAGCTTTTTTCGGTAACTTTTGATCCCTTTGAACTAGGAATCTTTTTTGTTTAAATCCAGAAATTATGCAGCAACATGTGGATTTTGCGCAAGTGTGGTAGATTCACGGTGCTGAAGAAAACATTGCAGCTGCAGAACCCCATAATTAAAGTGGTCCCGGTTATTTGAAATGTGAACTTTGCTGCTTAAGTTGCCTCCAGGCATAGTCAGGTGGTACCTGCAAAGAGGAGGAAGGAAAGCTGAATGTTCTACTCGACGCACTCCTCTGATGCTGTCCTAAATGCCAAGGGGAAGACTCTATCAGTGACGCAGGTGTAGTAGAAAATGAAGAGCTGCTTCATAGGAAGAGTATTGTGCGAGGACAACGGTCCTCTTCAAACTCCAGATGTTCTCAGATTTTTTATTTTTTCACATAAGACACTTCATGAGCCCATGCCATCAAGGGCACTATATTTCACAAGCACTATTTGGAATACATGTGAATTCACAAAACTCATACATTTTACATATGAGTATATGTACGTGTAAAGGTTGAAGCATTTTTTTTGGGTGATTAGAACTCTGTTATGTGACTGCATCTAGTTTGTGGAGACAAACACCGCATTCTCAGCTGAACGTCCCCAAACATTTAAAAGAGATCCCTCCCTTCCTTGCTTATTGTGAATGGCACGTGGGAAATTGCAATCGTGTCACATCGTGGTTTTGTAATTTGAACGGGGCAGCGAGCCCCGTGGTTGCGTGACTGCATTCTCGTGTGCGCTTTCTGAGGAGACGGTGCTGTGATCTGAAGCGGGTGTTTCACATCTGGCCTGACTGTTGTTTTCTCTCGTTTGTTTCCAGCCCAGAAGTAAGTCTTTTCATTTTACTCCTATCAGTGGTTTAATGTCGAGCACCCTCTGCTATTACATTCACTTTGTGAAATCTTTCCACTTTATCAAAAAAGCATGAGGGTTCACTTTAAACTGAGGCGCTTTTTAACCTCGTATTACATATGATCAGGGCTTTAATAGGGATGAAAAAAATCGTGTGATGGGGTCTCTAAATGGTGCGTGGCCCGTGCGTGTAAGGGCATGGCTATATTCTCCATTATGGAGTACATATAGCAGGGCCGACTCAGCCTTACATTTTTCCTAGCAAGTAAATTGAATACCATAACTTGAGAAATAGTCACATGTTATTTATACCTCTTAGACATGGCGGAATGGCGATATTTTTAGCTATTTAAACACATCTTAAAAATGTAAAAGGTTTGGAGAGGTGATGCCCTGTTTCATAGGTGCTACTTACCCGCTGTGGTGCATGTTTACAAATTAACTAAAACACACCAGTATTTATTTTGAATATGGAAACTCTGGTTCTGTTTACTTTAGTATATATTTAGAACATTTTGAAGGCTCTTAAAAAATAAAACGAAGTAAATGTTTCCCATCTGGTTTTCCATTTGGAAAAAAAATGAACGTGGGAAATGCTATCGATTGCTGGATTTTACCTCGTAGTCCCACTTGTATAAACATTACAGGAACAGCCAGCAGACGTGCAAAATCAGATTTTTGCGCCCTTGTCATTAATAATGTTGACCGTTTATAGTGTTTTCCATAGAGCTGCTCGGATCTTGGCGCACCACTGTTTCAGTATTTCCTTGCTGTTCTAGTTCTTACACGGTGCAAATGACTTCAATGGTTCTAATTTGTTCCGCGATCTACTAGTGTGTGCATTGTAGTTAAGGTGTGTGAGCAAACGCTTTAGGGTTTAAAAACTTATATAATTTTATCCTTTGGTTCACTGCATAATATTTTTTGTTTACATAACGTCACGTCAGTCTTCCACTCCTCTTGACTTTTACAGTGAGCACCTTGAGCTTGATAATTAAAACATCCCTCTCAGCATGTGTGCGCTTCTATTCAGTGTGACAGTGTCTGGTGTGTCGGCTAGTCTGCCAGACCCAAAGATTCAGTGTGCCTGTGACTCAGTGTCACTGCGTGTGTGATCACGTGCTTCGGTGCACCCGTGTGCCTCTATGTATTAATGTGTCTGTCTCACGGGGTGCATGTGTTTCTCAGCGTGTGCATGCATGTGTGCCTGTTTGTAGTGTGGTTTCTATGTATGTCTGTATGCGGGGGTCAACCGGGGGTAAAAGACATTGTCATTTACAACGCCATTACTTGATTAATGCTTCACAAAGGGAAAAAAAAAACCATTAACATTTTCAATGACAATAGCTCAAAACAATGTCATTGCGAGACCTATTGCATTGTAAATGCTTGTTGTATTTGCAGCGTGCTTGCTGCTTTTTGTATTTGCAGCGTGCTCACCGCTTTTCGTATAGAGCGCTATGCCGCTCTAACTTTAAAAGCGGCTGCCCCCTACCCCTACAGCACTCACGGCAGTATGGCGAAGCTTTTTTTTTGTAATTATTACTTTTTAGAAGAACGCGGCGTCTGCTTCAGGGCCACCGCGCGTTCTTTCACCTTTTAAAAAAATATATATATATATTTCCATGCTGAGCGCCCACTTTAGGGACACCGCACTCGGTTTCATTTTTTACTTTTTTTACTTTGTTGGTGAGCGCGGTGCCCGCTTGACGGACACCGCGCTATACAATAGCAAAAAGAACAGTTGATGGACAGAATGCAGAACAATGTCATACATTCACCCCAGTACAGAGATCTGGGCCTAAATCCATCGTTTTTTTGCTCACTGGGGTGGTGTGGTGAGCAAAAGAATGATGGATTTAACCCAGATCCTTGTGACTGGGGGTGAATGTTTGCATTGTCCAGCATTCCGTCCATCAATTGTTTCTTTTGCATTTGTCGCCCTAAGTGGGAAGGGTATGCCCAGACGTGGGTCCCGTGCTCACTACACCACTGGATTCAAGCTAGCCTGGCTGATGAAGGGTGATGCCCTGAAACCGGTCCCAGGATGCTTGTTTCCGGTCCAGGAAGGACCTGGCTTGGCAGTTCGGGCTGGACTGTTCCCACAAGGAACAGGGTCAAGACTGATTTGCATATGGCTGGGTCCAAACTGGGGTGGTGTGGTGAGCAAAAGAATGATGGATTTAACCCAGATCCTTGTGACTGGGGGTGAATGTTTGCATTGTCCAGCATTCCGTCCATCAATTGTTTCTTTTGCTACAATACAATAGGTCTTGCTTTTGCTAAAGTGACCTATTGGTATTGTAAATGACAATGCCTTTTAAAATTATAAAAGGCATTGCCATTTACAATGGCAATAGCTCAAAATCTCGCTATTGCGAGACCTATTCCATTGTAAATGCTTGTTGAATAAGGAGAAGGGGATATCGCTACCAGAACGTCACAAAAAATGACGTTCTGGTGGCGATATCCCCTTGTAAATATGCCCCTTAGGTTCCAAATTTGCACACAGGCACCTTTGCATACTGCGTTTCCCAAATACACTAAGGGGCATATTAGCACACATAGAAACAGCAAATCGCCTTTAAAGATTGTTTATGTGCAGGAAGGTGTCTCTTCCTGCACATAAACAATCGCTCCTGCAGCGCCGGCACCCTTGCAACATGGCACAACAGTGCCTGCGCTGGCGCTAGGCAGCTTTTTAGCACCAGAGCTAGGGGAAATACAGGGGTGTGCCGTATTTTTGTAAATGCCGCGCATCCCTGCGTTTAACAATGTTGGAGTGCGCCGTTACCAGTTTTGGAGTAACACTGCTCTCCGGCATTTTATTGTAAATATCCACCTAAGCCTTTTGTCAACCAGTGCCAATGTTCCAAGTGCACTACTAGCCTTTCCTTCCCTGTAATTAATTGCCCTAGTGAGTTTGCAGTATTATGCTCAAAGGACATGTAAGCTAGTAAAGAAAATTCATTCTACAGATCTCTTATAATCTCTTTTGCTTATAATCTATTTGTTTCTCATGCATGTAAATACATTACTTCGTATGCATTTTTATTGTTTAGAGTGCTTAACTTTACAATAAACTTTAAAACATGTCATCTTCTTATAACTGAATTATCCTAATACAACTGTTTTATCCATTTAGCTAATCAAAATTTGTTTTACAGTGCTTAAAAGTTTTACAACTTAAAAACACTTTCCTTATTGGTGCCAATAAATATTTATTTAAAGTGTTTTGTATAGCGCGAACTAGACCACAGGGGGTATCAGAGCGCTTTACAGATTAGTAGTTACGAAGGTACAAGAAATGTCAGCAATAGCACAGACCGGACCAGAAAAGGACAAAATCGATCAGAACAATCAGAACATTTCAATAAAGGCAAGAGTAAGATAGCGAGTCCTAGAGTGAAACTGGGGGATCTATCCCAGAAACGTCTTCATCAGAACCTCTTTAACTTTCCTATGAAGGAAGCCGTAGACGATAACACAACTGGACAGGAAAAGGACAAAACAGATCATAACAATCATAGCAGTGCAATAAAGACAAGAGTAAGATAGCGAGTCCTAGGGTGGGCTGGGGAACTAGCCCAGAAATGTCTTTATCAGAATCTCTTTAACTTCCCTTTTGAAGGAAGCTGTGGAATTAGTCAGTCTTATTTCAGGTGGCAGGGAGTTCCAAATTCTTGGTGCAATACCCGGAATGCTCGATTTTAGGTTCTTTTTATGGAATTTCTGTGGCTTGAGTAGTAAGGTGCTGGAGCCCCTAGAGGATCTAGAGCCCCCAGAGAGCTTAAGTTTGTGTGCAAGATACAATGGGGTGTTGAAATGTAGAGCTTTGTGGGTCAAGTATGCAATTTTTAGATGTATCCTTGCCTCATACAGGAGCCAATTTAGAGATTTTAACTCAGGCGAAATGTGATGATAACGTTTGGAGCCTGTAATGAGCCTTGCAGCAGAATTGAGAGAGGCCTTCAGTGGCGCCGTCTTCGATCTAGGAAGCCCACATAGGGTTGCGCTACCATAATCCAGTTTAGAGATCACTAGTGCTTGCACCTCGGTCTTGAGGTTGTTGTGGGGGAGGAATGGGATTATTTAGCTTAGGATGCTCAATTGGAAGTTCGTTCCTTTGGTGAGAGCACAAATGTGTTTCTGCATGTTCATATGTTTATCAAGCATTATTCCTAGAGAGCTCGTAGAATCAATGATGTTTGGAGTGCAGTTGAGGGCTGTAAATTGATGCACCCATTTTGCAATGGCTGGGGACTGTTTGTCTGGGGAATTCTGTTTTGAGAGCATTCAATTTCAGATCATTGAGTGTCAACCAACTTTGCGTTTCATGAAGTACTGAGTCGAGAGACCGGATTTCCTCTGGGAAGACTTTCAGGTACAGTTGAGTGTCATCGCCATACATGTGATAATGGATGTTGGACAATTTCAGGATTTCAGTTAGAGGCTCCATGGACTGATTGAAGAGAGTGGGTGAAAGTGTGGACCCCTGAGGTGCCCCCAGTGTGAGTGGAGAGGGGTTGAACAGAGACTGATTAACCCTGAGCCTTTGGGTTCAATTGTGTAGGAATGAGGAAAACCAGTTTAGCACAGTCCCTGATAACCCCATCCTGTGCTCCAGTAGACCGATGAGGGTGTCATGTTTGACCGTATCAAAAGCGGACGAAAGGTCGATGAGAATCAGAAGGTACGACTCATTTTGGTCCAGCATTCGTAGTGCACCATCAACAATGTGAGTACCAGCAGATTCCGTGCTATGACCCTGACGGAAGCCGGATTGGAATTTGTCCAGTAGTTGAAATTGTTAAATGTGGCTACATAGTTGGAAAATGTATGCATTTCTAGAGGAGCTTTGCCAGAGTAGGAACGGTGGAGATTGGATGAAAATTGTGGAGGTTAGTCTGGTCTGCTCTCGTTTTTTAGGGTGGGGGTGACCTGCCCCAACTTTAGGCAATCCGGGATCGAACCTTAAAGCAGAGAGGCGTTAATTATCTTTGTCCAGAGAGGGAGTAGGGATGATCTGATCTCATTGGAGAGGCTCGGTGGCAATGGATCGCTAAAATTGTTGGAAGGTTTCAGTGTAGCCAGAGTTTTGTGAATGGTGCTCACATCCACGGTTTTTAAAAGCTCCAAGAGGCATTGTTTTTGGGAAAGAGAACCAGACGTTGTGGGGGCACACCCAACCCAGAGGGTGAAAAGGTGGAAGGTAGATTCTCCCATGCTGCACGAACCTAATTTAGAACTGTCCTCATATCCGTTGAAAGCATAGAACAATTCCACCAAATACTTCCCCCTACTGTCAGCAGACAATAGACTGTGATGTGTAACATGATTTAGAGTGCCCAGAACATCATTTCCTCAGGAGCAAACACTTTCGGTGCAGGGCAGCCTTTTATATATACCACTTTGATGGAGAGTATCGAATATGCCTTAGTGCATTAAGTGGAATGAAAAAGGTGAAGGTCTCTTTAAATGGTGTTGCTTAACAAGTGTATCTAAGAAACTTATTAAATAGGCATGGCCTTTGTAACATAGAGCACAGCGTAAAATAGACTCCCATGCTTGACAACTTCATAAATAGTCTTTCTGAACGAATAGTGACCGAAATCAGTTGACAAGACATTTATTTAGCATGTTGTATGGCACCATTATCCTAGGCTATCCGGAATATAACCACTTGAAGAGTTAAAGATAAGGGCAAGACACATTGATTATTTGCTATTACTGTCTTTGGAGAATCAATTGTACATACAGATTAGTTATCCGTTCAGTTGTAATGAAATTATATCGTAGTGGCCAAGTCCCCACTGTCATTTTCTCACAATATCCACTGGTGGGCCTTGTCCCTTCTCAGAAGAGTACTTCAGGTGATATTACATTGCAGTTCTGGTGAGTGACAGGCAGGCAGGTACAGATTTTTCTTCTTTAGCATACAAAGGATAGAAATGGAGGGTCTCCTAGAGCTCTAGTTCAATGTTTGTTTTACTTTTGTTTTGCTAAGACTTGGCCCTTGTAAGCCTAGACTTGCATTCAGTGTGTCGCTCCTCATTTTTTACTCTCAAACATAATTCAAGCAATAAGCTTTCCATATATACTCTACAAAAATTCAGACTATTGAGTCCCCTCTGGGCCCAACATGCAGTCAACGTATTATGGGAATCCCAGCTGCCTGACTCAGATACCCAGTATCCCAAATATTTAGACACGGGTACTATTTCAATTTGACAAAGGTTGTTTGATCGCTTTGTCTCACAAACACCATGACCTTTTGGTGATGTTGACATAGTTGATCGTTCTTACTAAATTCACGAAGTAAATTATTGTTTGAGGCAGGTGAGCTGTAGATCACATGCTTTGCATACTCCTGCCATCTAGTGTTGGGTCCAGATGTTTGCAAGTTGTTTTTGTTCGAAGAAGTCTTTCCAGTCGCGAGGTAGGTGACTCCTCCTTTCGATGATAGTGCACATGGGCATCGGCTCCATTGTTAGATTTTTTTTCTTCCACCATCGGGTTCGGACGTGAATTGCTGCGCTCCGGTTCGACACCGTTTCTCGGGTTCCCCTCCATGCCCAATCCACTTACCCTTAACGGTATTGTTATTCAATCGCGTTTCCCATTCTCCGCGTATCGTATCGGTTCAGAAAAGACTCCTTCGATTGGAAACTTCGTGTAAGGCCGTCTGGCCTAGCTGCGTCAAGCCACCTTGGAGCCGATGAAACGGACTCCATTTAAATTCTGTCCTGGGTGCCACGCCAAGTACCCGCGCACCGACTTGCATGAAGTCTGCAACTTGTGCCTCTCCCCGGAGCACAACGAACAGGACTGCGACGCATGCAAATCCTTCCGATCCAAGAAAACGCTCTGTGGCCGTCGGGCTCGACGCCACAAAATGCAACACAGCGGCTCCATTCCGGATCTCTTTGGAGAAGACTCTGAACCAGACGTCTACGACGCACAAGGAGCCGAGGAAGAAGAGGAGCTGATTTCAGTGTCCGAAGCAGACTCCGACATAGACGAGGAGCTTCCGCAGGGTCAGCGTACCGTGAGTACTGATCCTCCCCTGCCCCAAACTCCACCTCTGCCCAAGAAAAAGTATCGGTCCCTCCTCTGCTTTCGGGCCAAGGTCGGCACCGAGAACACTTTTCGAACGCCCCGCCTTCGGGCCCAGCACCAAAACAAATATCGAAGCCTTCTGGCTCGGGATCAAGTCGGCCACATTCGGGCACCGAACCAAAACAATCGGCTTCGAAACCAAAACACGTTTCGGAACCAACTCCTTTGTGCCGAAACCGAAACAATCTTCGGATCTGAAGACTTCGTCGCCTAAAACCGCGGCTCCAAAAATATTGGCTCCGAAAGATAAAATGGCTCCTACTCCATCAAAGGAGCCTCGTTTCAACGGCCCGCCTTCGAACCCGGACCCGAAACAGAAAGAACTGGTGATCAATCCCAAAATTGGACATACCCACACCAAATTGCCATCAAAACGCAAACCGGAAACAGAGGACATTTACCACATTCCACTTAAGAGGAAAAACATTGCCACTAACTCTTCTCCTCCTCCTCTATCACCTCCTTCCCCACAAAACCCCAATTTGTTAATAACACCCACAAATTTTCCACCACAAACACCTGACAACCAGGATGATGGGGACAGAGTAGATCCATGGACTGATTATAACATGGATCCAAACACTGATAATGATCCAGACCTATACCCTACAAAGCCCGCTCCACCTGATGATAATGTAGGGTATACAGAACTGATAAATAGGGCTGCTGAATATCAAGGAGTTCAGCTGCATAAAGAGTCACTTGAGGAGGATTTTCTCTTTGAAACACGGAGCTCTTCCCAAAGATCCACTCACACATTGCCTATGCTTAAGGGTATGCTTAGACACGCGGACAGCATCTTTAAAGATCCAGTTTGCGCACAAATCCTTACACCAAGGGTAGATTAAAAAGTATAAAGCTGCACCATCGGATCCAGTTTACATCGAGGGTCAATTACCTTTAGATTCCTTAGTGGTTTCTAATGCCCATAAACGGGCAAACTCACAAACATCGGGGGGATGCCCCTCCTCCAGACAAGGAATCTAAATTAATAGATGCCTCCGGGAAAAGTGTAGCTGCGCAGGCAGCCATTCACTGGTGTATTGCCAATACCCAGGCTCTCTTAGCCAGATACGACCGAGCGCACTACGACGAATTGGAAAAATTGCTCCAATTTCTACCTGATGAACTTAAGTCTAAGTCACACGACCTAATTCAGGAAGGAAAGCTAATTTCCAACACATCTATTAGATGCGCTTTAGATGCAGCTGACACTGCGGCTCGTGCAATCAACACCAGTGTCTTGCTAAGAAGACACGCCTGGCTTAGAATTTCAGGATTTAAACCCGAAGTACAGGCTTCTATTTTAAACACACCCTTTGATAAGGAGCATCTCTTTGGTCCTGTTGACACTTCCTTAGAAAAGATGAAAAAGGACACAGACGTGGCAAAATCTATGGGAGCCCTGCTGTCCCCATCTAGTAGGGGTTCATTTCGTCGCTCCTTCTACAGGGGAGGCTCCAAAAACATATCCACAGACAACACCTCTACATCACATAAAGGCAACACTCAGTCATCCTCTTCAAGAGGTTACGTTTGAGGCGGATTTAGAGGCAATAATGGCAAGGGAAGAGGCAAAGGTTCCACACCCCGCACCTCCCCCTCAACAAACAAACAGTGACTTGCCTCCCCTTCCCCTGATCATTCCACACCTGTCGGGGGACGGCTCTCTCAATTCCTCCCCGTCTGGCATACAATAACTTCAGACAGATGGGTCCTAGGAATTATCCAATCTGGTTATTGCCTGGAGCTTACAGACAATCCCCCAAACATCCCTCCACGTTCACACAAAATGTCACCAAAGCATCTACACTGGTTCAGTCTCTTTTGCAAAAGGGAGCTATAGAGTCCGAACCATTACAATATCAAGGCTCGGGCGTGTACTCCCTATACTTTCTCATATCCAAAAAGGACGGCTCTCTCAGGCCTATATTAGACCTCAGAGAACTCAATCAATATATTCACTCAGATCACTTTCATATAGTCACTCTTCAACAAGTGCTCCCACTCTTACAGCGAGGCGACTTTATGTCTACTCTAGACTTAAAGGACGCATACTTCCATATTCCAATACATCCCGCTCATCGCAAATATCTCAGGTTTGTGGTAGCGGGACAACACTACCAGTTGAAAGTGCTTCCATTCAGAATTACCACTTCTCCCAGAGTATTCACCAAGTGCCTAGCAGTAGTCGCTGCTGACCTGCGAAGACAGCATATTCATGTCTTCCTGTACTTGGACGACTGGCTCATCAAAGCCAGCTCTTACCCAAGGTGTCTTCAGGACACTCCACTGCAAATGCTGCATAAACTCGGGTTCACAGTGAATGTGTTAAAGTCCCATCTCCAACCCTCCAACATACAAACGTATTTGGGGGCCACTCTGTATACTCAAAAAGCTCTAGCCTGTCCCAATGCAGCCAGGATATGCAATATTCAGGCTCTAATCTCCCAGTTTCAACCCAACCAATCACTACCAGCTCTGGTATACATGCAGCTGCTAGGAATGATGGCATCTTGCATCATTATAGTTCCCCATGCAGGACTTCATATGCGTCCCCTTCAAGAATGCTTAGCACGTCAGTGGAATCGGTATCAGGGTCAATTAACAGAACTAGTGTCGGTAGACGGCTGCACCCATCGCTCTCTGCAGTGGTGGAATCCACAAAACTCATCCAAAGGTCGGCCCTTCATCGACCCAGTTCCACAGACAGTGCCAACAGCAGACGCATCGCTCACTGGTTGAGGAGCTCATCTTCAAACTCACACAGTTCAAGGTTTGTGGACCCAGAAGCAAACTCAACTTCACATGAATCATCTAGAGCTGCTAGCAGTATTTTTAGCGCTCAATGCCTTCCAGACTCATCTTGCAGGCAAAGCTGTCCTAGTCCGCACCGACACAATGACAGCCATGTATTACATAAAAAACAGGGGGGAACACACTCTCCACAACTGTCACACCTTGCTCAAGTCATTTGGAAGTGGGCCATACGTCACAATATTTATCTCCTGGCAGAACACCTTCCAGGAGTGAACAATCAAATCACAGACCTTCTCAGCAGGCAGAGACAACAGATTCACGAAAGGGAACTTCACTCTCAAGTTCTCCTCCCATTCTTTCAGATGTGGGGTTTTCCACACATAGATCTGTTTGCCACACACGAAAACGCAAAATGCCCAAACTTCGCCTCCAGGTATCCGCACCCATTGTCCAAAGGCAATGCACTATGGATCAATTGGTCAGGGATATTTGCCTACGCTTTTCCGCCTCTCCCACTCAATCCACTAGTGGTTCAAAAGCTCAGACAAACATCCCTCACACTGATCTTAGTATCTCCCACTTGGGCCCGTCAACCTTGATTCACTACCCTGTTAGAGGTCTCAGTAGTTCCTCATCAAAAACTACATCTCACACCCAGTCTCCTCACACAGAGCCATGGAGACATAAGACACCCAGATCCCAAAGAACTCAACCTAGCGATCTGGCTCCTGAAATCATAGAGTTTGGTTATCTGAACCTTCCACCAGACTGTATGAACATCATTAAAGAGGCCAGAAGGCCCTCTACAAGGGCTTGCTACGCAGCTAAATGGAAGTGGTTGGTTATATATTGTAATAACAACCATATCAACCCGTTAGATGCTTCCATTCAAAATATCATTTGTTATTTACTACACTTGCAGCAGTCCGGATTGGCTTGTACATCCATTTGTTTACATCTCGCTGCAATAGCTGCATACCTTCAAAATAGACCACATCTGTCCCTTTTTTGAGTACCTGTTATCAAAGCTTTTATGGAAGGACTCAAAAGAGTTATTCCACCAAGACTTCTACCTGCTCCAGTGTGGAATCTTAACATTGTCCTTAGCAGACTAATGGGTCCACCTTTCGAGCCATTACATAGATGTGAACTGCAATTTCTCACTTGGAAAGTTGCTTTCCTCATTTCTATTACATCACTGAGCAGAGTTGGTGAGCTTCAGGCACTAACCATAAAGGAACCATTTTTCCAACTCCACAAAGACAAAGTGGTTCTTCGCACTAACCCTAAGTTCCTACCTAAAGTAGTATCTGCCTTTCACATCAATCAATCTGTTGAGTTACCCGTGTTCATTCCTCAACCAGATTCAGTAGCAAAACGAGCTCTACATACTTAAAATGTTAGAAGAGCGTTATTATATTACATAGAAAGAACAAAACCATTTCGTAAAACAAAACAACTGTTTGTGGCTTTTGCTCCACCACACAAAGGCAATCCTATATCTAAATCGGGTATTGCTCAGTGGATTGCCAAATATATTCAAACAAGTTATGCTAAAGCGAAAAGAACTTTACCAATACCCCCTAGAGCACATTCCACCCGCAAACTAGGCACTACTATGGCTCTCTTAGGAAACATCCCCATAGCTGACATTTATTTATTTATTTATTTATTTGTAGAGTTTTATATAGCGCTAGCTAGACCCGGAGGTATCAGAGCGCTCTACATAGAAGTTGAGTAAAAAATCCAGTTACACAAGTTGCATAGGTTACCAGGGAACAAAGAAAAACACGAGCAAGTCAGAGAAGAACATATAAGGTGGTGGGGGAGGGGAATTTAGCCCGTAGCTGGACAACGGATAAGTCGGGCATAGTGGCAATGAAGACAGTTAAACATCAGAAGTCCCTCCAAAGGCAATGACAGCAAACCCAATTAGACCGGTCAGGGACATGGAATCCATGGATCCAAGGGCCGGCCTCGCTCACAGCACTGGAGCACCCTGGCTGTGGAGAGGGTAAGAGGAGGGGGGCGAAGTGACTGACTCAGACGGATCATTGAAGTCGCTAGGAGTAGTCATCTTGTTGAGGTGGGACGTCGAAAGGCGGGAGTCAGGCCGGCGAAACAATGACAAAGACCGGCCTCAAGCGGAGAGCTAGGAATCCGATCCACGCCACCAAGATGGAGGGTTCTGGTCGCAGGCACATCGACCTCCAGCACAAAATGGAGGAAATTCCGATCATCAAACCCCAAACACCAATCGGGGAGGAAGTCAATCTCAATCACGGGAAGCGAGAGGGCGAACGACAAGGAACTCACGCTCTCTCCCGAGTCGTCGGGAATCACTCAGGGAACACAAAGGCGGCAGCATCGCGTTGAGCACTCTCTAATTTAACTGAGGCAAGCGACTCGGGTGAAAAAGCAGCAGCCACGGGAGGCGTAGAAAAGAGGAAGTCGTAGCGGGAAACTGAGCAACCATGGCCATGCCCGGAGGGTAGGTGACGGCCGTGAACCGCACCGGAGGGGTGATCCCAGCCAATCTCCTCTCGGCTACCTGAGCAGCTCAACCGAGCTTCGGCCATGATGCTTGGGCTCCATTGGCGGCAGTCTTTCCAGGCTTCTCACTAGCTGCTGAAGCCAGCATAATCTCCATCAGCGAAAGCCGTGGATCCGCCCTGGAAATCGCGGTAAAGTATTCCACGGATCTTCGGGGGTGGAGGTGGTCCGATCGGGGGGTTATTCCCAGGGAAAAATGCCAAAAGGCAATCCCTTACCGGGAAGCTCCCGGCCGGAGCTCCTTACCTGTCGGCCATCTTGGTCACTTAGAGGACATTTGTAAAGCTGTAACATGGTCTACACCGCACACATTCACCAAGCACTATTGTGTAGATGTGTTAGCGAGACAGCAAGCTAATGTAGGCCAGGCAGTACTTGGAACACTCTTTCAGACAACTGCAACAGCTACAGGTTAGCCACCGCTTTGAGAGAATACTGCTATATAGTCTATGCAAAGCATGTGATCTACAGCTCACATTCCTCGAACGGAAAATGTTACTTACCCAGTAAGCATCTGTTCTTGGCATGTAGAGCTGTAGATTCACATGCGCCCACCCACCTCCCCGGGTACCTATACCTGTTGCAGTTTCTCTCTTACTTTATATACATACGCATGGACATCTCTAATCTACTCTTACTAACTCATTCTCACCCTCTGCGGGAAAACAATCTAACAATGGAGCCAATGCCCATGCGCACTATCACCGAAAGGAGGAGTCACCTACCTCGTGACTGGAAAGACTTCTTCGAACATAAACAACTTGCAAACATCTGGACCCAACACTAGATGGCAGGTGTATGCAAAGCATGTGAATCTACAGCTCTACATGCCAAGAACAGATGCTTACTGGGTAAGTAACGTTTTCCTTTTTATTATTTGTTTTCAAAAGAATGAGGCACAAAAAGTACACACAGGTCATGGGTAAGCAGTACCACATCCATCAATACATTATACTTAGTAACATCATGTTAGGGCTATCAAGGCAGAGTAGGGAGGACAAACCAAACGGATCCATATAATTCCCAAAATAATACAATAAACATTTTCCTCAGTCCATCAAGGGCTATCCCAATTCAGAGGGCGAGGCAAGTTATCTGACAGTTGATCTCATATTTCTCTCATAACTGCACACTCTGGTCAAATGCATCTCTTCAGCCAGGAATCTCTCATACGCATCTCAACTTCACATATGAAAACTGAATTTTGCAACCAGTGGATAGCGATGCATTTATTGGCAATGCATTTTCCCTTTTTCGCTATCAGTATTGTCTAAAAATGAATGCTTTCAATGAAGAGCCTACTAGGAATCTGTCTGCAACCACGTCCGGCCCAGTCTAGCCACTGGCTCACACAAGCTGCCCAGCCTCTGTGTGGCCGTGGACGTGGGACCCAGCGACCTTGTCGGTCTTGGAGCCAGCAGGTGGGCCAGTCCACCCTTTCCCCCTGCCGCAGCCTCCAAACCTTCCTAATCTGACGTTTCAGGCCCATCTACAGCCAGTGGGAGGCAGGATTCACCATCCCCTCCTTCACTGGCAATCCATCACGTCAGACAGGTGGGTTTTTCAAATTGTCCGAAGAGGCTACTCCCTCCCCTTCGAGACTACTCCTCCCTCCATGCCACCGTCTTTCGGTTGCATGTCGGAGGATCATTTGGCGCTTCTCCGCCAGAAAGTCTCCGCTCTCTTGGCCAAGGGAGCTATAGAGAGGGTCCCTGCGCCAGAAGTAGGTTGTGGTTGCTATTCCCACTACTTTCTGGTACCCAAGAAGGACAAAGGCCTCCGTCCTATTCTAGACCTTAGGGCCCTCAACCGTTTCCTCCGGAAGGAGAAGTTCAAAATGGTCATGTTGGCTCAGGTCCTGTCTGCCCTCGACTCGAGACTGGATGGTGGCGTTGGACTTGCAGGACGCCTATTTCCGTATCCCCATCTTGCCAGGCCACAGACGCTATCTACGGTTCACGAGCACTTTCAGTTCACCGTGCTCCCCTTTGGCCTTACCAGTGCCCCTCGGGTGTTCACGAAAGTGATGGCGGTGGTCGCAGCTCATCTACGCAGATCAGTGGTTCCAGTCTTCCCCTATCTCGACGACTGGCTGTTTAAGGCAGGCTCACCCCAGGCTGTCGTCGCCCACCTCCAGACTACTGCGGACCTCCTGCACTCGCTGGGGTTCACTGTAAACGTGCCGAAGTCACATCTGACTCCCTCTCAGACGCTCCTTTTCATCTGAGCTGTTTTGGACACAGTGCAGTTTCGGGCCTATCCTCCCGAGCAGCGGATCCGGGATATACGGGCTAAAATACCGATGTTTCGTCCTCTAGCCCAGATTTTGGTGAGAATGACTCTGATGGTGTTGGGCCTCCTGCATCCTGCTGGTGGATCATGACAGATGGCATATCCAGGCTCTGCAGTGGGACCTGAAGTTTCAGTGGGCACAACATCAGGAGAATCTTTCTGACTATGTCCAGATCTCAGAGAGAACTGCACAACAATTTCAGTGGTGGCTAACAAACCAAGCTTGGGTCAGAGGGAGATCCCTCTCCCTTCCCCAACCAGATCTAACAGTGGTGACAGATACATCACTTCTGGGATAGGGCGGCCATCTGGGAGAGGCGGAGATCAGAAGCGTATGGTCTCCGGCAGAGTCCGGGCTCCATAAAAACCTGTTGGAGCTCCGGGCGATCCGACTGGCACTGAAGGCATTCCTTCCCTCTCTCAAAGAGAAAGTGGTGCAGGTGTTCACAGACAACACCACCGCCATGTGGTACTGCAACAAACAGGGCGGGGTGGGGTCGTGGACCATATGTCAGGAGGCACTTCGCCTCTGGACATGGCTGGAAAATCAGGGCATGACCCTGGTGGTTCAACACCTGGCGGGTTCTCTGAATGCCAGGGTGGACAAACTCAGCCGTCGCTGCTTGGTCGATCACAAGTGGCGTCTTCATTCGAGGTGGTGCAAGGTCTCTTTCGTCGGTGGGGAGAGCCTTGGTTAGATCTGTTCGCCACCGAAGAGAAAGCGCAATGTCAGCAGTATTGCGCGTTGGAGTTTCCAAGGCGGCACTCGCTAGGCGACACCTTTTGTCGCGAGTGGAACTGCGGCCTCCTGTACACCTTTCCGCCTGTACCACGTCTGCCCCTAGTGCTCAAGAAGATCAAGCGCAACCGGGCCCAAGTTATTCTTGTGGCTCCGGACTGGGCATGAAGAGTCTCGTACCCCGAGCTTCTGAGCATGGCCATCAATCCTCCGATCAGACTGTCCCTTCAGGAGGATCTTCTGTCGCAGCAGCAGGGGACGGTTCTTCACCTGAACCTGTCCAGCCTCCACCTCCTTGCATGGAGATTGAGCGGCGACAGTTGACCGCTTTCGACCTTCCGCCTGAAGTCTATAATGTCATCTTGGCAGCCAGGCGTCCCTCCACTAAATCTGTATACGCCTGGAGATGGAACAAGTTTGTGGCATCTGTGCACAGCAAAGGCTGTGGATCCCCTTTCTGCCCCTCTTTCAGGAGTTCTCTTGTACATACTTTCTTTGGCCCAGCAGGGCTCTGGGCACTCTTAAAGGCTATCTTGCTGCTATCTCTGCTTTTCTTCGGCTACCAGATCAGCCATCCTTATTCAAGTCCCCTATTGTAAATAGATTCTTTAAGGGCATTACTCATCTATTTCCTCCTTCTCCTTTCATAATGCCCCCGTGGGACTTGAATCTTGTTCTAACTTATCTTTTGTGTGCTCCCTTTGAGCCTGTTCATAGCTGTCCTCTTAGGCTCCTTACTATGAAAACTGCCTTCTTTGTGGCCATCACCTCTGCTCGCAGGGTGAGTGAGCTGCAAGCTTTGTCTTCCAAGCCCCCTTTCTTCTCTGTGCATCCGGACAAAGTGGTGCTTAGAACGAGGCCTTCGTTCCTTCCTAAAGTGGTTATACCATTTCATGTAGGACAATCGATCATCTTGCCCACCTTTTTCCCACCTCCGCCCCCTTCCAAGGAGGAGGAGAGACTCCACCGTCTGGACCCTAAACGTGCGCTGTCATTCTACCTTGACCGCACCAAAGATTTCTGGGTGGATGATCAACTCTTTATTGAATATGTAGCTGCGAAGAAAGGCCGGGCTGTTCAAAAACATACCATCTCTCTATGGGTTGTCCTTTGCTTAAAGATCTGCTATGCTTTAGCTAAGAAGGATCCTCCAGTGGGGGCTTCGTGCTCATTCCACTAGGGCTACGGCAGCAACCACTGCATTGGCATGTGCAGTCCCACTCCTTGATATCTGCCAGGCGGCAATGTGGGCATCTCTGCACACGTTCACCAGACATTACTGCCTGGTCAGCCAAGTCCAGAGGGATGGCTATTTTGCCTGTTCGGTCCTCCAGGACTTTAGTCTGAACTTTCGCAGACCCTCCTCCGTGAATGGTATTGCTGGGGTATCTATTCTAAGCTAAGGAATCTACAACTAACTGTCTCTTTCAGATGAACAAGTTACTTACCTTCGGTAACGATGTATCTGTAAGATACCTAGGTTAGTTGTAGATTCCTTACCGCCCCACCCATCCTCCCCGCTCTGCGAACTGACTTCTAGGGTTCGGGACTCCCTTATAGGGCCCTAGTTGTGGCGGACCAGTGGTCAGTGTCTTTCATGGCGCTGCGCTTCTGGCGTGGAAAGTCGTGTCAGAACTGACGTCAGCGCGCAGGGGCGGCATCTAAGTAGGCAACGCAACGTCATCCCGGCGACCACGACGACGGATGCGGAGTCGACCCATGCCACCTACCGATGCGCAGGGCTACTGCTAAGAAAAAAATCCTCGGATCCAGCCTGACGCCTGGGGGAAATTCTAAGGTAAGGAATCTACAACTAACCTATGTCTCTTACAGATACATCGTTACCGAAGGTAAGTAACTTGTTCTTTGATGCCAAAGAGTAGGACATTCCACAATTGAGGTTCGAGGAAAGAGAGGGTGCAACTGTCCTCCCTGACTCTTTTCTTATGTTATAAAAAATTAACTGAAAGCAAATTTTGCTATTAATTATGTTGCTTGAAGCAGGAGATAATTGGTGATTTCTCAATGCCACAGGGGCATAGGCAAAGGGCCTTGAATGTCATTCTTTGCTTGACCTGAATTCAGTGAAAAGCAACGCTTGCTTGAGTGACATGGGTGAATTTCTCTAGTCTACAAGCTGTTTAAATGACAAAGTTTTAACTTCTTTTCGGCTTATTCAGAGAGGGCTTGGTGGTCTAGACATATTAAAAGCTGGGTGTCATCCGCATAGGAGATTACTGTGAAGCCAAAGGATCTAATGAGAGAAATCAGCGGACATGTGTAGATGTTAAAAAGCATAAGTCAGAGGAATGAACCCTAAGGGTCTCCACAAATTGCTACCTGTGCCAGAGACAGAAATGTAGGCAGTGCTGCCAACCGAGAAAGACCTTTTAGGAATGAATTGAACCAGACCAACACCTGTCCCTTGAGACCTGACTCTTTAAGGTTTTTTAAAAGAATGTTTTGGTAGACCGTGTCAAATGTAGCTGATAGTTCCAGCAAAGAGATGAGCAACAGTATTTCCCTAGTGGATAAAGGATCTTTGGGGCATATGTATGAAGCCTAATTCCCGTTCGCAAACGGGCGGATTCTCAGAATCGGCCCGTTTGCGAACGGGAAAGCCTTTTGGGATGTATCATCCCAAAAGGCCCTCGCACAATAGGGAATCGCAAAATTTGCGATTCCCTATTCTGCGATGCATTTAAGGAATCGCAAATTGCGATTCCTTAAATGCAATTCTTGAAAGCACCCAAGTTGTGCGATTTTGCCTTTGGAAATCGCAAATTACCACCAACTTCAAGTTGGTGGTAATTTGCGATTTCTTTGAAAAATTCACTTTTTGGCATTTTTCAAAGTGCCATGTGGCGCACATACATGCCCTTAGGGCATGTATGTGCGCCACATGTGCACACATGCTCATTTCAGGGGTGCAACAGGGTGTCCTTTTGACACCCTTGCACCCTTGAAATTGCATTCGCAATTTGCGAGTACCTAATGGGTACTCGCAAATTGCGACTGTCTTCCCATTCATTCCTATGGGCCTCTAGGCCCATAGGAATGAATGGGAAGGTATTCCTTAATTGCGAATCGCAATTTGCGATTCGCAATTAAGGAATACGTAGGAATCGCAATTAATATTGCGAATCCTACATACATTGCCTTTTGCGAGTCCTTAATAGTGAATCGCTAAAATTCGCTATTAAGGACTCTCAAAACGCTTGCTTGATACATATGCCCCTTAGTTCATAAACGTGAAGCGCAAAGGCAGTCAATGCCACTACCAGGACGGAATCCCATTTTCCATGGGTCCAAATGATTAGCTTCTTCCAAGTGGCATGCTAGTTGTTTGGCCGCAGCCTGTTCAGTGACCAGTGATCTTGCTGAGACCTGGAAAGAAGAGTATTGGGTCTGACCTTGTCTTTTTTTAACAGTATCTTAATTATCCATTTCTTTCACTAACTAGGTTAAGTCCCAGAGGGGACTTCTTGTTTCCTAGTTGAATATTGAACCTTATACGCCTACGGTCTGATCAGGGGAAGGTGGACAGGTTGATAAACTGGATTGAATCATCTGGAACCCAGATCTGATTTAAAATGTACCTTTGTTATCTGTGGAATCCAGTATGATCTGGGATAGGACTTAAGGACTCAAAATCCGAAAATTATAGTGCAGTTGAGTAATAAATATTGTTAATGCTGATGAGTTGATTATGTCAACATATTCCGTCAAGCACTTTGAATCTTGCTTGGGTGGACAGTAAATTAATAAGAAATAAAAAGATGATTCAAGCTATACTAGATTCGTCAATAGTCCACCACCCCCGTACTCCAAATGTTCTGAGCTTCACTGATTTTAACAAATTCATTTCATTTTTAGAGGTCACCCATTGTGAGGAAAATGCCTTCCATCCAGCAACCATGCCTGACATTGCATTCTCTGAAAACCAGGCAGAGTCATAAATTGATACATCAAATCATTAGTGCCCTAGCATCCCTCCAGCAGCTGTTTCTCCTGACTGGGGTTATCATCTGAACATTTTTTTTAAATTTAATTGCGAAGTCGGATAGGTTTCAAAGTAGGGTAGGCCGAGGAACTGTTTAATGGTCTCTTGTTTACCACTAGGGTATGATCCTTTCCAAATCAAGGATACCAATAGTTTATCCAGCTCATATGAAGTAACCTTCCGCTGATCTTGGAGGTCGCTAGGTGCAGCATCATTGCCATACGTAAGTGGGTCAGGCACCAAGACACCAACTTCAGAGGAAAGACTCCCTCATAGTTACAAAAAAGTCACTTATAAAGATATTAAATGTGATTTTTGCTAGGCCTATCGTTGGTGCAGACCTATTTTGAATGTGTGGTTCTTGCAAAGCACTATCCGGGTCCAGTCCTATGGAAAACTGTGTTTCTTAGTACAACATTAAAATAGCTCTGTGAATCCTCAAGGAAAGACGTTGTTAGCATAGCTTGTTGGATAGCAAAATCCCTTGGGGCTCTATTAAAAACATTACTGGGGTCCACAAAAGCAACATACAAATTGGCCAACAGTTATTACAATATTTTTCCAGCGAATGGAGCTAAAAGTGAATCCAATAATCAATGGAATGGACTGGTTTTGCCTAAAGTCTGCTTGTACAGTAAGAATAATCCCAGACCTTTCACTCCATTCCTGCAGTCTGCAGAGAATCAACCATGGGAAAACTTTTGCCATTATACTCAAAAGGGAATTAAGCAGTAGGGTTTAAAGAATTCATTGCTACCCTTCCTATTAACTGGGTGTCAGAACCCCTTTCAGAGGGCCAATGGGCACGCTGAAGTTACTGGGCCCAACCGTTGGGGTTGAGGCCTTTTACTCTTGATGTCCTAGGGCCCACCCTACTATGGATCCTGAGCAACTGGGCCAAGTGCTCCGTTCTGCACTGGACTCTCGGTGGTAGATATGGTTGAGCAGTCCAAGGCTCCCTTGGGGAGGTGGGGAGTGTTTGAATACAGGTCAGTGAACACGACTAATAATTCAAAGAGCACACAGCAATGTCAATAACCTAAATTTCCAGTCAAATACTTATTTTTCTAGCATTTTATTTCTAACTCTACGCATTCAAAGCAATATTACGACATATATAAATAACACATTTCGCTTGAGGTGGTGGCTCCAATTTTTCACTAACAAATCCCTTTTCCACACATTTCTCATAACGTGGTAGGAGTTATTCCCCATTCACTGGTGGTCACATCCAGGGAATGCTCACTAGTAGGCCTTATGTCAAGAGTCCACTCCGACTCTTTGTAAAATAGTAAAAAGTGCCTTGACGCTGTATCATCTTCAACAGCGAGTTCCACCGGGGCCTGATAGGCCCGTACCCGTTTCAACAGAGGAGAAAATTGCAGTGTCCCCGTAAGTGCCCCAACCGTGGGCACTCTCACTGCTTCGGTCTGGTGCGGGGAGTCGGCTGCACGTGGCTCTTTCCAGAGCATAAGCGGCTGGCTCCAGCAGCAATCTGAGGTACTCCTCCTGCACGATAAGTCTTGCACTCCCGGGGCGTGGCCAAGCCGAGCGACAAGATGGCCGCTTAAGCTCTCGGCTCTGCCGACCGAGCGAAATATCCGCTGAAAATCCGCTTTAAACTGCCTAAGTAAGGGCTCCCACACCGTCAACCTTGCACCGGAGGGGCTGCTGTACAGTTTGAGACCACTCACGGCCGGATTGAGGGTGTGTAGCGGAATTGGCGAAAGCTGCGTCATCGGACCGGAGCGGGGTGAAGACGCGTCCGAGTGGCCTGCCGGCTGGGAAACACACCAGCGTGTGACTGCGTCGGCGTGACCGCCTCCTGCTCGGAGCTGGTGCGCGCTTGGGCGTGACGCCCCACCGAACCTGGCGGGGGGTCCCGAACAGCGGGGGCAGACTGCGGATTGCCGCCGGCGCTGAGTACGGCGCGAACAACAGAGGAGCTGCCGGAGGCGGGATCTCACCACCAAAGGCGCCATTGTCGACGGCCTCCACGGGAGCGTGGGTGGCACCGGTGAGTGCCTAGAGACTGCCTGTTGGGTCCTCGCCCGACCCCGGCGCCACCACGGACAAACGGGGCAAAGATCACACGTGTCGGCCGTTGCAGCCCCGCATTTCACGCAGATCGGGCTGAGGCTTGCTCGTTAAAGGGCCCGCGCACCAGGACATTTCGGTGCCCCCCCGGGACAGCTTGTGGGCGCTGCTGTGTCATCCTGTCCGCTTGCTGGGAGCTGCCTCATAGTACGGCGTGTACCCCCCCCCACTATAAACATTGCCCTGCTGCGCTGTGGAGACGCCCACTCATGGGTGGGGAGGTGTGCGCCCGCTGAAATCCCAGTGTTGGAGGGGGAGCGGTGTACGTGACTCCGGCAACCAACACCGGTGTTGTCTATTGCCCGACCGGCTGGGAGGGGTAGCGCTGGGCTGCTCACTGGACCGTTAGGAGGGCATCGAGGGACCCCGAGAGCCTGTGAGAGTGCGCGGCCGGAGATGAGGCGCTGTGGTGTTTCCCGCCCTGCTGTCTGGTTGTCGGACCGCTGCATCTGATCCTTTGCATGGTTAGGTGAGAGCTGGGTCTGATCTCCGAGCGGCTGTTCCCCAGGCAGGGGGCTCGCTGAACCGGACACTGCCGCGACCCTATATGGTTATCTCCATAGGGGGCGATACCCGCTTGCTTCCGCCTGGTGGCGAAGGTGTCTCCGGCTGTGAGTTTTCGGAGGCCCGCACTTTGGGTAATTGAAAATCTGTAAAGAGAGGAGCAAAGGACTTTGGAGCTCCGCTGCTGACCACCTCACGTGGGACAGATCTTGGATAGTCAGTGAACCCCCCGGGGAGTGTTGCACAAGATATGGCGGGGGGACGCGCCTCGCGGGCGGTCCTCCAGACCAAACTGACGAAGTACGCATGGGATGGAGGCCCCGGCGCGAGCCCTAAAGGGGATCAACCATGACCGACAAATCTGAGTCCGGTGGGAAACAGAGGGAACCGACACTGCAGGATATCCTCGAGGCCATCACTACTGTCCGCACGTCACTGGAGTCGCGCATAGACTCCGTGTCCACCGAGGTGTCCCTCATCAGAGAGGACATGCGCTCAATGAACTCACGTTTGAAAGACGTCGAAATCAAGGCATCCTCCCTGGTGGAGGATACGTCCGAAATGCAGAAAAAGATGGAGGAGCTACAAACACACGCTAATAAACTAGAAGCGCAGCTGGACGATTATGAAGGGCGCTCCAGACGTAACAACGTCCGCATTATTGGGGTGCCTGAGCGTGCAGAGGGGCCTTCGGCGGATCTTTTCGTGGAGGAGCTGATCACTACCTATCTCAAGCCCAAAGGGCTCTCCAATTTCTTTTCAGTAGAACGGGCGCATAGGGTGCCAGGGGGTCGGCCGCGGCCCGGGGCCCCCCCAAGGCCGCTTCTTGCTAGAATCTTCAATTTCCGTGATAGGGATGTTATCCTACAGTGTGCCCGGTCCGCCCCGCCAGTGGATTACCAAAATAGCCGTGTCACTTTCTTCCCAGACTTCACCCTCAAGGTGCAGAGGCAGCGACGTAGCTTCCTAGAAGTGAAGAGAGCGCTTCGAGACAAGGACCTGAAGTATGCTATGATATTTCCAGCCAGGTTGAGGGTGGAGTCGGAGGGGAAATCCTGGTTCTTCACCAGTCCGGAGGAGACCTGGGACTGGCTGGATGGCTGGCGAACGGCAGGCCGGCACGCTCACCGGGCCCGGGGCGTGAGGATGGAGGGAGACGCCCGGGCCTCAGGTGGTGGCTCCCCAATTCCTGATCGAGACGAGGCGGCAGGTGGAGCTGAATAATTGGTCTGTATGCCTTTCCTTTGCGTGAATGGACTGCCTCCAAATAGACTGCGGGATGTGGGAGGGGGGCTGGCTCAGACGCGGGCCTCGGACTCTTGCTGTGTTGAGCTGGACTGCCTTGGATGCCTTGTTGATATCTATTCCTTGCTCTTTGTTATTTACATTGCCATACAAGTGAGGGACCGTGGGTATATACTGGGCCCTTATTGATGTCGTTAGTACAAGCCCATTAGGCTGTAGCTGTTACTATCGGAACAGCATAATTCCTAGAGTTGTGTGCTCGGTTTGGCAGCACGAACCCGTAAGTTTTGGAAGGGTGGGCGATAGGCACTCTGCTAGTTTGGGGGCGGGAAGTTTTGTCACCGCCGAGCAGGGAGGCAGGGTGGGGGGATTTGGGGACTGTACATTGGGTCTGCGGGATGGGGGGTAGGGGTTTGTTTTGTTGTTTTTTTGTTTTGGTTTGGGTATTGTTGTTACGCAGGCATGGTTCGTATTCTCGAATTCAGATGTCAACCGCAGGAGACACAGGGGTGGCCACACTCCGACTGACCATACAATTTAGCACTGTTGGACACTCTTTACATGTACTCCCCCCTGGCTTGTTCCTCCCAGGAGCATCTTATCTCACAAACCTCAACTGATGGGTACACCGAGTAGGCAGAAGCTTACCTTGCTTTCATGGAATGTAAATGGGTTGGGGGATAGAATAAAGAGGGGGTAGTTCTCCAATTCCTGAAACGACACCTACCGGACGTCGTGTTTCTACAGGAGACCCACCTGCTGGGCAACGGTTGTAAGGCCCTGTCTCGATGGGGTTTTCAAATGGTGGCCCATTCCGCTTTTGGGTCAGGTTCCCGAGGGGTGGGCATCCTTGTTCGCAAATCCTTCCCCCTAGCGATTAACTCGGTCCGCGAGGACCCACTGGGTAGATTTGTAGCCCTGTCTGGAACTTGGGAGGGAGCCATCCTCAACTTGGTCTCAGTCTACATTCCACCGGGCCTCCACACGCAAGCATTCGTCGATCTCGGCGACCTCATCCTGGGCCTTCCCGAAGGGCGACTACTGATTGGCGGGGATTTTAACTCTATTGTCTCTGACTCCCTGGATCGCTGGCCCCAGAAAGTCCTACCGGTCTCGCGTAAACGGATTCATAGCTTTTTGGGTGCACTGGGACTGGCGGATGTTTGGAGGTGCCAGCACCCGAAAGAACTCCAATACACACACCTATCGGGCTCTCATGGCACGATGTCACGCATTGATTATGTGCTTACTCTCACACAACATCTACATCTCGTCAAAGAAATACGACAATTGGCTAGGGGCATATCGGATCACTCCCCCATCTTGTGCAGAATAGAGGTTGGGGAGCCCTCGGTCCGCCGCGTGGCACCGATCAACCCGTGGTATCTCACGACCCCCCTCATTAGGGATAAGGTTCTGACCGAAACAGACCTATATTTCCAAGAAAATCTGGGATCAGTCAGCTCTTCCGTCTCGCTTTGGGAGGCCTATAGGGCGGTTGTCTGCGGGGGGTCCTGGGGCAAATTTCAGGGCAACGCAGGGAAAAGGCGGCTGCCGTGATGCGTATCGAGGGCGAGATCCTGGAGTTGGAACGCACAGTTAGATCGCATGACTCGGAAGAAGTGCGTCAACAGCTTCGTATTAAAACTAAGGAACTCTCGGACCTAGCCACGGATGCGGCTAAGGCACAGTATCGGGCTACCCTTAGCAGGATCTACGATGTAGGCGACAAGGCAGGCAAATTGTTGGCCTGGCTGGATCGCAGAGACGGGGCGCGGCGCGTGGTGGCTGAAATTGCCATCGATTCACATTCCCGAACCACAGCTCCGCAAGACATAGCGGATGCATTTGGTAAGTACTACCAGACCCTGTACTCTTCCAGCACGACCCATTCGGAGGAAGAGGCTTCTTCCCTCTTACGGGATATACGCATGCCGGCGGTCACAGAGGAGGAGAGTCTTGACTTAGACCAAGATATTACAACGACCGAAGTGGAGAGGGCCATTCACGATCTGCGGGGGGGAAAGCGTCGGGCCCTAACGGGATCCCTATAGAACTGTTTAAGCTCACGGCGGGCGTGACCGCCCCTTTTATCACCGCCATGTTCCAGGAAAGTAAAGACCGCAGAATCCTCCCTGAAGATCATAGACTAGCCAATATCATTGTTATCCACAAAGCGGGTAAACCCGCCGATCAGTGTTCTTCATATAGACCCATTTCGCTCCTTAACTGCGAGGCTAAGATCCTTGCAAAAGTTCTCGCCACTCGCTTGTTATCGGTTCTTCCCAATTTGGTTCACCCGGATCAATCCGGGTTTATGCCCGCAAGAAATACGTCTCTTAATCTCCGCAGACTACACGCAGTGTTATGTAGAGCAGATACGATCAGAGAAGATACGGTTGTGGCATCCTTGGACGCTGCTTCAGCCTTTGACACCATAGAATGGCCATATCTGTTCGCTGTGCTACGCAAGCTGGGATTCGGCCCGGAATTTATCAACTGGGTACATATCTTGTATTGTCAACCATTGGCACAAGTGATTGTAAATAAGCGAAAGTCTCCTGTCTTCTCTCTCTGGCGGGGCACGAGGCAAGGATGCCCCCCTGTCGCCACTTCTTTTTGCATTGGCCTTGGAACCTCTAGCAGCTTGGATCCGCCAGGTCCCCACCATCCGTGGCCTTAACTGGGCCTGTGGCAGGGAGGACCGTATATCACTGTATGCGGATGATATCCTGCTCTATCTCGCTTCCCCGGCAAGGTCCCTTAATGCGGTGATGGATATCTTTCATAGCTTTGGCACGTTCTCAGGCTATAGGATCAACTGGTCAAAATCGGTTCTTTATGTCCTTAGTAGGCAGAGACCGCGACTTCCTCGCGGGTGCCAGTTGACGGAGGCTGTTGATGGCTTCAAATATCTGGGGATCTGGGTATCTAAAGATCTGACGCGATTCCATGAAACTAATCTCCGGCCCCCACTAGAGCGTCTCAAATCTGACGTTCTACATTGGAAATCGCTTCCCCTGACCCTCCTCGGACGAGCAGCCCTATTCAAGATGATGTCCCTCCCCCGTCTTCTGTACGCACTACAAAACACACCTCTTCCGGTCGCGGCATCCTACTTTAAAGAGTTGGACAGCACAGTGCGAGACTTGCTGTGGGAGGGTTAGCCACCCCGCATAGCCACGCACAAGCTTACACTGGGATGGTTCGACGGTGGCATTGGGCTCCCAGACATGAAAAGATACTACTGGGCCTCGCAGCTCGCTGCCATTAACCAATGCATGTACCGGCAACAGGATGACCCGGCATTTCAGATTGATCGATGGCTCCTCCCGGGGGGTGGGTTCGAGGGAGCGCTCTATACAAAATCCCAGAGGAAAGTTCTGACTGGCCCGACAAAACATGCTGTGCACATCTGGCAAGAAGCCACAAAAAGCCTAGGTTGGGAGGGTAAGCTTACACAGGCCACTCCACTTTGGCACTGTGACCAATTGGGTCGGCTGTCTCGCTCCTTGGGATTCGACAAATGGGATACCATCGGTATCTCCAGAATCGGAGACCTCTGGAGATCCGGGAATGTTATATCGTTTGCCCACCTAAGGCAAGAATATGAAATGGACAGCACCGAGCAGTTCAGATACCTTCAAATTAGGCACGCGCTCCTATCGGCTCTCCCCAAGGGTGCAGTCTTTCCTGATTCCTCCCCACTGGAAGACAGGATTCTAGATGGGGACCTGCCGGAACGGGCCATATCCCTTATCTACAAGAAGCTTATAAACAACATGACCGATCCCTTAATACGGCTCAGAGCTAAATGGGACCACGACGTCGCCGGCTTGGAGGATGAGGAGTGGCGGGCCGCGATAGCTTCTCCCCGTGAGGTGGCCATCTCCTCTAGACTCAGACTGGTTCAGTTAAAAATCCTTCACAGGACATATCTGTCCGGGCCCTCCTTGGCTCATATGGGATACGCCTCAGACGGTGGGTGTGCACGCCAGTGTGGCCAGGAGGGCACCTTCATCCATACACTTTGGGAATGCGATACAATTCAGAAATTCTGGGAGGGGGTGGTATCAGTGATAGAGGAAGTGATGGGGCGACGGATACAGTGTAATATAAAACTGATTTTGTTGAATATATGGGACCCCACCGATCTTACAGCCAGAGAGAGGACTTGGGTCACATTGGGCCTTATGGTAGCAAAGCGGAATATCGCACGTTTGTGGAGGGCTCCGATTTCACCGAGCATTGCGGACTGGGCCAAGGACATGGACTGGTGCATGTTGACTGAGATATCTATTTACGTCTCTAGGGGTTGCCCGAAAAAGTGGTTGCAAATTTGGGGGCCTTGGAACACTTTCCGGGGAGGAATATGTGAATCACCAGAGGGTCGAGGGGAAGAAGCAATTGAGGTCGATTAATGTGTTCTTCCCGACATCAACTATGCTGGAGGGGGGTAAAAGGATCTTTGATGTGCTATAACACTGTGTGCTAATGTCTACATGTGTATTGCTGTGTCTGTTATTCTACATGCCTTTTTTTCAATAAAAAAAGATTAAAAAAAAAAAAAAAAAGTCCTGCACTCCCCACACTGTGTGGGGGATTGGATTTGTGTGCTCTCGGCTGGGGTCCCAGTGATTCAGCAATACTCATAAGGCATCTTCCTTAGTTTCATGGGGGCAGTTCTGGTTAATCCTTGTTGCTTTGTGGCGACTCACAAGCTCAGATTTCTCGGGCAAAGGCAACCACTTACGTATTGGCAGCCACTCCTAGCCTACAGGGTTGCCATAACTCCACCAGCGAAGGTGCCAGCCCTCACCACATGGTAGTCTGTACCATAGTGGCCCCTCCTGGGATTCGGGGTTGCCGCTAGACTCTGCACAGACTTTGGCCCTTCCGATTCGGCAATAACTTTCACAGCTACTCCTCCTGGTGTATGGGATAACTGCCACAGGCGCCACACAGCTTCACTTGTCATGCACAGCACTTCACTCACATCTATCTTCACAGCAACCTTTCCTGGCAGACTGGGGTTGCCGACTGGAATCTGCACACTGGCAAAGACCTAATCGGCGCAGCAACTGTCTTCTCATACTTCGCACCGGAAGTCCATTCGGCTGGGCTCCCCACTGGACCTCACTCACTTCAATGCTCTTTTCTTCCTCACAGGGCACACTGGTCTTGGAAAGCAGGCATGCCATTGGAGTGACTAGAGTTCACACCTGGATGTCAGCCACAGTGATATATGCATCTAAAGGTTAATCCCATGCCTCCATCCCTGCTCTTTATGATTCCCTTATCAGCCCCATCTGCTTCCTTAGATGTGTCCAGGCCCTTTCCTTGTAATCTATCACAAGGACACTCTTTTGAAGTGTACAGGCGGAGTCTCTCTCTCCCTTTCTCCAGTGTGTTCCACCCAGCTCACAGGAATGCACCAATACACAAATCTTTCTGGGGGGATTCATCTACTCCTCATATCTTCAGCAGGCAGGCCTGGGCTTCCCAAAATGGAACCCAGGGTCCTCCATGTAATGGACCATTGCAGGAAAACTTGTGTTCAGTTTAAATCTGTTTATTGAACATTTTCATGGATATAATTATACTGCGGTATTGACAGGCAGATGAATACATACAAGCGTATGATAATATGCTAAATGAAACTATCTGCAGAACACATGGCATGCAGCTTAGAGAAACAATGTATTTCACAGGCTGTGCGGCAAGCTTCAAAGCAGCTTGGCTATTCTATATCTGCAAAAGGATTAAAAGTGGATGAAACAGATACTCAATAAACATCTAACAGAAACAAGAAAGAGACATGCACCCACCCACTTAATGTACCAAAATCTGTTTCATAACACAACCTTAAGCAGAAGAATCAAAAAGTGAATGGTAAGTGGTCAGTGCAGAGCAAACCGAGTATCCTGCAATTGGCGCGCAGCGAGCGAGCTAATGGTCACATCAGTGAGGAAGGATCAGCTAGGAGAGTCCATAGACCCAGTGTATCTTCTTTACAGATGGCAGTTCTGTCCGTCTGAGCCCAAGTTGACATGGAATGTTCCCAGGCAGTAATTAGAGGATGAGTAGGTGACTTACATTTGCGTGTGAGTAAGCGCTTGGCAAGTAGGAGACGCAGGTCGAGGAACCTGGTGGTGGCCCTGTATTTGTTTGTCGCGTCGGTGTAGACCTAATATACATATTTGCTGTGTATGTGGTAAAGTACGCCCTGTACAATTCGCCAAATGTGAAGTAACGCTGTGGCAGTACTGGTGAAGCAATGGGCAGGACCACAACATGTGTAATAAGTCTGCTTCAGGGAGGCGACAGCGAGGGCAGATAGCGTCTGTGCGGATATAATACCGATTGATTTTTTTTTGTGACGTAAGATAGGCCCAGTGAAGGCTATAGTATTGAATAAGAAGAAAGCGGGCATTGCTTGGAACACGGATGGGGCACTCCAATATTGAACTCCACTCTTCTGTGCAGGATTAGCCTAGGTCCGTCTCCCAGTGTCGGTGCAAGGGAGTGAGCGGCACCGCTGCATGGTACTCAGAGAGCCAGCCAGCCAGTGCGTCAAGTGTCTCCCCGACCCCACTACAAGAAGATATTGGATAGTGAGGTGCATGTGATTTTCCTGTTGCATATCCCCCACCAGTCTGTCAGCACTCCAATCAGAGAATTGTAGAGAAGGAATTGACCCGGAGGCAACCCCCCTCATCGTCAATCAATGACTCTAGCGGTATGAGCAAAGCAAACACAAGGAGATGATGGACGGAGCACTAAAACGCTTCAGACACTCACCCCCAGTCACAGATCTCGGTTGAAGCCATCATCGTTCTTTAGCTCACTTCGTCACCCCAGTTCAGACCCAGCCATATGCAAATCAGTCTTCACCCTGTGCCTCATGGGAACGGTCCAGCCTGAACTGCCAAGCCAGGTCTTCCCTGGACCGGAAACAAGCATCCTGGGACCGGTTTCGGGGTAAGACCCCTCATCAGCCAGGCTAGCTTGAATTCAGTGGCAAAGTGAGCAAGGGGCCCATGTCGGGTGAGCAAAAGAACGATGGATTTAACCCAGATTTTTTGACTGGGGGTGAATGTTTGATTTGCTCTGCATTCCGTCCATCATCTGTGTGTCTTTTGCTCTAGAGGTATCGGAGCACCATCCTGGTACAGATCACCTAACGTAAGTATTCCTGCTTCATGCCAGGGAGCCAGTCCTGCCAGTGAGGTGATCTGGTCTCTTCGTGGCGTGCCAAGTAATGGGAGCACTGGAGCGTATGGATGAATAGCTTTAGTAAGAACAATGGAATGCTTGCAGCAGAGTGGGGCCAGGCACTGTCACCTATGCACAGGTATGAAACGGGTATAGTATGGTGGGCAAGTACCAGGACGGGGAGGCAGTATCAGTAGTGTACAGGCCTGCCAGCCGTCGGCCACCCATTGAAGCTGGGTGGCCAGGTGGTACTGCTCGAAGTTTGGGACTGATAATCCTTCCTTAACCATGGGCAAGAGAGGCTGCAACGGTACCCGACAGCGTGCGTTATGACAGTTTCTCAAGGGAATGAAAAAAGGGCTTTGTCACGTAAAGAGGGAGGTTGGCAAAACAATATAATAACTGGGGCAGCATAACCATTTTGGTAAGAGCGATGTGTCCTGCTAGAGAAAGTGTCAGTGACTTGCAGAATACAATCTGTGCTCGCAATGAGGTCACCACCCGTGTGTGATTGCCTTCAGAGAGGTCAGCAGGTGTTGGATAAATACAGATGCCTAGGTAGCGAAACATCCCCGGTTGGCAGGTCATTCGGACGCCATTAAGGCTGAAAGCAGGGTCTGATACCGCAGTGCTAAAGGGTAAGAGACATGATTTAGCCCAGTTCACCTTAAGTCCTGACAATGCAGCAAACTGGTTAAAGGTCAGGGCCACCGCATCCGGGATAACACGTATATCCCGAAGGTACAAGAGCAAGTCATCTGCATACTGATAGATCAAATGGAAACTATCACACAGTGGGACCCCTCAATCCCTGCCATCTGCAAGAAGGTCAAGTGCCAGTGGTTCTGCAGCCAAAGAGAAGATCAAGGGAGGTAACGGGCATTCCTGGCTAGTGCCTCTGTTAACCAAGATAGGGTCAGAAATGAGGGTGCCCTTTTTTATTCTGGCAAGTGGGATGGTATAAAGTGGCTTATCCAGCCAAAGAAAGTGACTCCCTAGTCCATAGCGTGGCAGCACCTCAAAGAGAAAAGTCCACTCCAGGGAGTCAAATGCTTTCTCAAGGTTCACCACCATGCTTCCAGCCTGTGACCAGGAGTGGGGAGCGAATTCCAAGATCTGGAAGAATCTTTGCAAGTTGAGTGATGTACTGTGGGCCGGGACATACCCGTTCTGGTCCGATGTACCAGTGCTAAGACTAAAGGTGCGCGGCAGTCAGCACGTGTCTTGTAGTCCGTATTTAAAAGGGCCAATGGTCTGTAGGAGCCTAACGCAGTAGGGTCCCTGTCAGGTTTAGGAAGAGATATAAGCAATGCCTCACATAGCGTGGCTGGTAAGCAGGAGGCCAATAGTGCTTCATTGTAAAGTGTCTGCAAACCGGGGGCCAGAAATGGGGCATATGGTTTGTAAAATTCAGTAGGAAGGTCATCCGGTCCAGGAGTCCTACCAGTGGCAAGTGCACGGATGGCCTCCTGTATCTCAAAAAGCGTTATTGGATTATCTAAATCCACTCTCTGTTCAGGTGTCACCCGGGTAAAGAGTTGACCCCCTCCGTAGTTGCGGTTGTCACAGATTGATATAAGACTGAATAATTGCATGTTAGTTCTGCATGAATATATCGGTTTGTGTGTGAAGGAGAGCCCCAGCGGCATTCTGTAACTCCGCTATGGGGTGTCGAGGTTGCTCCTGGCGAATAAGCCACGCCAGTAATGACCCTGATCTATGCTCTCCAGCATGCGTCCTAGCCGACTGAGCTGCATAATAAAGACACCATAGTCTTTCCAGCAACTTGGTGTGTTCCCTCTGTGCGTGGTCCAGGGCAGGCAAACTTGCACTTAGTGCACATACATAGTAAACATACTATCACAGTACTGTCGCCTTTATGCATTGTGCCATCACAGAAACACATGCATTCAGCCCACACATTCATTCTGTGTGCATGGCTCAGTATTGTATTGTGCCATGGTGTGCTCCTTGCAAACACAATCTTTGCCAGCACACAGACTCACCATGCGCAACACTTCACCCTTCATGTATTTTACTTCTCCAAAGCACACACCCAGTACATGGTTTCATTGAGCATGCACTGCACAGCACTACATATCTCATGTAATTCATTCCTCTCTGGTATGCATACACCCAGTGCACATGCTCACCATACATGCACTACATAGCACTGCTCTATCCCTGTACTGTACCCTTCCCAGGAAACATACATCCAGCGCCGAGTCACCACTCCTGCACCGCACAGCACTCTCCAACTAACTAATGTGGGGCAAGGGTGAGTTAAGCACAGCAGCAGCAGAACTTTAAAAAGGTGAGTGCTCCTGTAGACAGCACTCCAGTGACACAGGTTAAACAAGACCTGATCTGATAGAGACATCTAGCCGCAGATTCCTTACCTTTGAACTTCCAGGCATCAGGCTGGATCCAGAAGATTTTTCTTAGCAGTACCCCTGCGCACCAGTAGGTGGCGTCGGTCGACTCCGTTGTCGTCGTCGGCGTCGTGTTCATTGTGACGTACGTGTCGTCAATGTAACCGCCACTCCAGCGCGCGGACACCAGTTCTTTTCTTTCCGCGCCAGCCAGCGCAGATTCGTCGAAGAGAGTTTACCCCCTGTCATTTTGTGACGGACTTTTTTTTAACTTTTTGTCGACTCCTTTTGGTATGCTAGGCATGTCTAGCAAGAAGACCTCGGGGTTCAAGCTGTGCTGCGTCTGTCACCGCGCCATGACGGTCACAGACTCCCACTTAGTGTGTCTCTGGTGCCTGGAGTGCAACCATAACACAGTCGTGCTCCGATTGCCAGGCCATGGTACCAAAACCTTTGAGGGATTGGTCCCTAAAGCTAATCGCGGCCCGGTGATCGGCGCCTCGGAAGTCGCCCCGTCGGTCTCGATCCTGGTCCCGGTCTCAGTCAAGAGGAAGGTCCGAGCACCACTCCGATGAATCGAACTCCTTTTCTTCCAAGTTGTCAGGTAGGAGGCATCACAAGAAGCACAAGGGTCAGCTCCATGTTTCCCTCCCTTCCCGGGGCCGGGAGCGACCCCCGCCCAACTTAAGGAGTTATATGACGCCATGTGCCCCATATTTGGGCAGCCTGACACTACCGGCGCACCTTTGGTCCCGCAGGTTCAGATGAAGGAGACCCTGTGGGTCCCATGCTGTCAGCTCCAGCCCCAGCACCACAGTCTCCTAATGGACCCGTTCCCGGGTCCGGACCAGCACCTCCACAGCGATCTTCCCCGGTGCCGGGTCCACAACTGAGGCCTTCTGCGTCGCCGGCGCACACCGGCGGTGCCTCCCCAATCCTCATTCTCGACAACACGGAGCCAGGCAGGCATCCACCGACGCCGAGACCGGCGCCGATGGAGCCATACAGCTCCATGCTGTTTAACCTGCCCTATTCTGAAGGGTTAGGAATGGATGAGGAGGATTGGGAGGGGGAGCAGGACCCCTTAAAAATCCTGCAACTGCAGGACGTCTTGACAGAGGTCCTGCAGCCTGGTGTCTCTAGCTCGGAACCCTTGCTGTCATTCAATGAGGCCTTGATGGGCGTTCTTCTGGGCACCTGGTCCAAGCACAGCACAGGGGCTCCAGTGAACAGAGCAATTGCCTGCCGCCATCGCCCTGCACTGGGCGACCCAGTTTTCCTCACCACCCACCCCACCACACAAAGCTTGGTGGTTCAAGCTACCACTTCCAGTGGTCCATTCCCTTCCGCACCCCTGGACAGGGAATCCAAGAGTCTGGAAAGCATTGGGAAGAAAATGTTCTCTTCCACCAGTCTCGCATTGCAGTCGGTGAACACCGCATCCCTTTTGGGCCGATATTCCCATTCAATATGGGACACGGTTGCGCAGGTGCTGCCCAGAATCTGGGAGGAGGACCAGATTCTACTATCCCAAGCCATTTCAGATGGTAGAGTTGCAGCGCAGTCCGCCATCCGAAGTGGCTTGGACACGACAGACTCACTGGGCAGAGCAATTTTCACAATCTTATGGACATGCACTTTGATGGCTCCTGTCTCTTCGGAGACAAAGCAGATGCTGCACTTGAGCGTTTCAAGGACTCGCGGGCTCCGGCCAAGTCCTTGGACCTCAGCACAACATCCCGGCCTGTGTCTGCATTTCACTCCTTTCATAGCTATGGAAGGGGCTACCAACTGCGCCAACCCTATTCCGGCCAGAGGGCCCTGCAAGTTCAGCGACCTCTGCGGGGCCGTGGACGCGGTTCACCCTGACCCGAGGGATCGGGTGGCCAGAAGTCGAGCAAAGCCACAATCCCCTCCTCCACTGCAAAACTCTCCTAGTCCGATCCTCCAGGATCACTCACGGCCAGTTGGTGGCAGAATACGCCATCATCTCCACCACTTGCACGTCATCACCTCGGACAGGTGGGTGTTGCAAATAGTCCGAAGGGGCTACTCACTCCCCTTCAAGACCACCCATCCATCCATGCCTCCAGTGTATGATCGGCTGACTGAGGATCACCCTGCTTACTCCACGAAGAAGTCCAAACTCTCTTGGCCAAGGGAGCTATAGAAAGGGTTCCCGGGCCAGAAATAAGTTGTGGTTGTTACTCCCGCTATTTTCTGGTCCCAAAGAAGGACGGAGGCCTTTGTCCTATCCTTGGCCTCAGAGCCCTCAACTACTTAGCTCAGGTCCTGTCTGCCCTGGACCCGGGAGAGTGAATGGTAGCGCTGGACTTGCAGGATGCCTATTTTCATATCACCGTCCTGCCTGCCCATCGTCGCTACCTGCGGTTTACGGTGGGACACAAGCACTTTCAGTTTGCCGGGCTCCCTTTCGGCCTCACCGGAGCCCCTCGGGTGTTCACAAAGGTGATGGCGGTGATCGTAGCCCATCTGCGGAGATCAGGTGTGACGAATGCGTTCCTTCTAGGATGTAGGCCATTTGGGGGAGGTGACAATCAGAGGACTCTGGTCTCCGGCGGAAGCCAAGCTTCATGTCAACCTTTTGGAGCTTCGGGCGATCCGATTGGCACTGATGCAGCAGAAAAGCTTACAACATTTTTCTTACCACTCACAATATCACTAGGCCCATTTCTTCTATAATCCAGATCTTACAATCCCGTCAATCTTTACCCACCATTACCATGACGTATGTCCTCCGACTGATCTTTTTGTTGAGATGATAGGGACTAGAATACTCGGAAGATGCAAACAATTATCCTATGAGGACCTGGAATAGATAATTGTTAACGTGACCATAACCCTTTCAAGTCTAGAACAAAACCTTCTTTACCACACATATAGACTTCTTGAGATAGTAAATATGACCAAAAGAATGAGACAGAATCGATAAAGATAATTCAAGGAAAAGATGCATCTAATGCCTCAAATTGCATAGATAGCACAGGAATGCATTTCAAAATCAGATTTAATGACAATTTGTTAATAATCACACAGTTTAGCACAGATCCATTCTCAGCAGTACGATTCAGCCTATAGAGAGAAGGGAAAAAATACAAATTCAGTTATTAGCCATACAAACCAAAACAAGCCAGTTTGCTTCAGGTCTGTCTTCAGGTAATTCAGTTCAAGTTCAAGCTGCAGCACCACATGCCACAGCCGGAGTCAGAATAACTTCTCAGCCGAAAGGTTATTTCCCACACACCTTTGCCATCAGCAAAGCACAGGATTTGGGGTCGCAGTTTGAATAAAGTTCAGTTCATTAGAGCCCATTCCACCAAGAGCAAGTGGAAAAGGACATAGAACCGAATAGTAGGAATCAAGAGTCAGTCTGACAGCATGCCAGTCAGGACAGATGAATGACAGCCAGCCCGTCTCCTTTCCAGATGGGGTAAGTATACGCCAAATGTTCCATATTTACACCCCTTAACGTATAAATTCCATCAGTCCATGGGGCTTTCATTGGACAATCACGGTGGGCTGTCATGGGGTGATCAGTAAATCATACGATTCCGGATGCATTCAATAATCCTTTTTTGCAAGTCTCATTAAAATTCATTAGGCTCCAGTTAGTTAGCATTTCGTCACTTCGAGGGAAGTAGGAGGTACTTGTATTTGTCCATAGTCAATCCTTTCCTAGGCACCTTTCCCAGGGTTTGCAACAATATTTGCTACAGTTCTGTTGAATATGCTTCTAGTGTGAAGTGAGTCCATTGTTAGCCAGAACAGAAGTGAAACTTTACAGAAAGTTCTCATAGGTTCTCATATGATTTTACATTAGCGAAAGGAAATAAAAGCTTACATGGAAAAATAGCTGAATCATTGTCATATTAATGTTATTGAAAACCACACACTTGCAAATGCATTTGACTTTTCTCATTAATTCAGTTATAAGTTCTCTTCATTATATACATGTCAGTATTAAGTACTACTAAAAATTTCTTTCTAGTCATTATTTTGGTACATTATCATGCAAGCATAATTTCAACGTGACACTTTTCAGTACATGTATTATTCTTCGTATGTGTTACTAAAAACCCACATTCATTTTAAGTCAGTTCTCTTTGCTGAAAGCATTTTTTCTACATTTTCTAGTACCACTATGCATATATGCGTTCATTTTAATACACATCTGAATAATGTTATTCCCCAAAACACTCTATATTAATTTTAATTTTCAATCTTTCTCACAACACGTAAATGCATCAGCATTAAATTCTCATTTTTCTCACTATATTTACATTTTCATATCATCATAGTCTAAAACTCTGCATGCTTTTATGTTGCAGTATGTGAACTTATGTTTTTCTACTAAATAGGTTAACATGTCTCAACCAGTGGAAGTGTCGTAAATGATCTCCCAGGTAGGAATTGGTAAAGATAGATGCCAGGTAACATCTACGTTCCATCAGCACTAAAAGCCTTTTTATCGTCCCATCAAGGGAAGGCTGGTTCAGGTGTTCGCAGACAACACTACCGCCATATGGTACTGCAACAAACAGGGCAGTGTGTGGTCGTGGACTCTGTGAAAAGGCCCTGCGGCTCTGGACTTGGCTGGAATAACAGGGCATTTCCCTGGTGGGTCAACATTTGGCCGGTTCTCTGAACACCAGAGCAAATGAACTCAGCCAAAGGTGCCTTGCAAATCACGAGTGGCATCTCCATCCGGAGGTGGTACAAGGTCTCTTTCAGCGGTGGGGAGAGCCTTGGTTAGATCTGTTGGCCTCCAAAGAGAACGCACAATGTCAGCAGTTTTGCGCTTGGAATTTCCAAGGCGGCTCTCGTTCGGCAACTCTTTTCGTCACGAGTGGAGCTCAGGCCTCATGTATGCCTTTCCGCCCATACCACTCCTGCCCAGAGTGCTCAAGAAGATGAGGAGTGACCAGGCACAAATCATTCTTGTGACTCAGGACTGGGCATGGAGAGTCTGGTATCGCAACTTCTTGCAAAGAGCATCAATCCTCAGAAGATCCTCCCGAAGGGGCAGCCTGATCGGTCACAACAGCAGGGGAAGATCCTAGACCCGAACCTGTCCACTCTCCGCCTCCTTGCGTGGAGTTTGAGCAGTGACAGCTGACAGCTTTTGACCTTCTTCCCGAAGTCTGCGAAGTTATTCTGGCAGCCAGGCATCCCGCTACGTATGCGGTATATGCCTGCCGATGGAACAGATTTTATAAATATTGTACTGAGCGCTCTATTGACCTCTCTGTCAGATATTCTCCTGTTTATCCTTTCCTAGGCCCAGCAGGGCTCTGCTTTGGGCACTCTGAAAGTTACCTCTATGCCCTCTCAGCTTTTCTTCGGCTGCCAGATCAGCCTTCACTAAGTCCCCTTTGGTGCAGAGGTTTTTGAAGGGGTTAACACATTTGTTTCCCCCTTCTCCTTTTCTCAAACCACAGTGGGACCTTAATTTGGTCCTTACTTTCTTGATGTGTGCACCGTTTGAGCTGCTGCTCAACTACCCTCTATGGTTGCAACTAAAAAGGCTGTTTTGATAGTGAGCAATTACCTCTGCCAGAAGGGTGAGCGAACTGCAGGCACCGTCGTCACAGCCTCCTTACCTGACAGTCTTTCCGGACAAAGTGGTACTAAGAACTAGGGCATCCTTTTTATTGTAACTCCCTTCCATCTGGGACTGTCCATTACTCTGCCCACTTTCTATGCACCTCCACACCCTTCCAAAGAAGAAGAGCATCTCCATCGTCTGAACCCAAAAAGAGCATTATCGTTCTACCTTAATCACACTAAAGAGTTCCGGGTGGATGACCAACTCTTTGTAGCGTACGTGGGAGCAAAGAAGGGGCATACTGTTCAGAAGAGGACTATCTCCCGTTGGGTTATCCTTTGTATAAAGATTTGTTACGCCTTGGCAAAGAAACAGCCTCCCGAAGGCCTTGGGGCCCATTCCACTAGGGCAAAGGCAGCCACCACAGACCTCTGGCGTGGGATTCCAATTCCGGATATCTGTCAAGCAGCCGCGTGGGCATCTCTGCACACGTTTTCCAGACACTATTGCCTGGATTCTCAGGTTCACAGAGAGGGCCTGTTTGGCTGCTCTGTTCTGCAGGATTTTCTGGTCTAAAACTTTCCGCAGTCCCACCTCCAGGGGAGGTATTGCTTGGGTATTTGTTCAAAGGTAAGGAATCTGCGGCTAGATGTCTCTATCAGATAGACAAGTTACTTACCTTCGGTAACACCTTATCTGGTAGAGACATGCTCTAGCTGTAGATTCCTTACCGACCCACCCCTCCTTCCCGCACTGCGAAATTGTTGTTGGTTTCAGGGCTGTTCCCTTCAGGGCCCTAGCTGGTGTTTTTAACACACTATGGTCAAGCACTTCATGGCTCCGCACTTCTGGTGTGGAAAGTCGTGAAAAGTACTGATGTCAGCTCACCGGAGAGGCGGTTATATTGACGACGCGGACGTCACGACGAACATGACGACGACGTCACACGGAGTTGACCAACACCACCTTCCAGTGCTCAGGGGTACTGCTAAGAAAAATCTTCCAGATCCAGCCTTACGCCTGGTAGTTCAAAGGTAAAGAATCTGCGGCTAAATCATGTCTCTACCAGATAAGGCATTACCGAAGGTAAGCAACTTGTCCTTCACTCCTACTACTAATTAAACGGTATGCTGCCACTGCCTCGCTCGTGCTGCTTAACTCTTTGTGAAGGCAGCAGCCTTCTACCACTATGAGGGTAGCTCTTTGGACACCCCTCCCAGTCCAACAAGTCCACAATCCGTGCAACAGGCTTATGTCATGGCACACCAGCATGATCCATATTTGTATATTACAACAAAAATCAGCAGTAGGGATCCAGACAACAGTACAGTTGGGCACTCAGGAAAGGGGTATACATCTATTACCATTCAGAGGAATATTTAATCACAACACTGAGCTAATGGTCACACTCATCCAGATCTTTAGGTTGAAGCCATTTAATAGAGATATATTAAATGATCATTACAGGCCCTAAAGGTAAAAAAGGACACAAGGAACAAGTTATATAAGTCAGTCACAACATAGGACTAATTTTAATAGCATAAAGGGTATGAACTATTTCTTTGGATTAGTGGTGGAGGAGAAAGACAAAGACGCACAAAGCATTAGCAGCAGAAAGGCAAGGGTAAAACTGAAGGCCCAATTCAATAAAGTGTTGAATAGAAAGGGATAAGAACCAAAAGTTCAGACATGCTAAACATGACCGCCTGTTGCGGGATGGAATAAGGGACACGTAAGCCGACTCGAGGCAGTGTAGGTTTTATTTTTCCTAATACACGCTGTCTATGGGAAGCCAGGGTTGGCGATAAACTGTCCGTTCACGATTCGTCTTTCCTTCCTCAGGGGACGCGCTTCCCTTCTGGTCCAGGGTCGTCCTCTCGTCCCGATGTCGTCTGTTGGGGAATAGCTTCACCTCTGTGTCGGAAAAGAAGGAAAGAGGTGACGTAAGTGTTGGATAATAGCCTAGTTTCTTCAAGAGCAAAGGTGTGAGGGAGACACGCGTGATACACTTCTATTTAAACTAGTGAGGGTGCACACGTCTTTTGGGAGTGAGTGAGAGTGCCAGGGAAGGGTACACACGGATCAGACTCCCAAAGGAGGTCCCGGACTACTTCGCGGGGTTCTCCCTCCTCCCAACCCAGCCCGCGAAGCGCTCCCGTACCTGGGTGAGCCACGCTCCTCCTGGAGCGTGGCTGGGCGAAGCGCGGTGCCGTTGGCCTCCTGGCTCTCCCTGGGCATCCGATGACCTGACAGCATGGCTCCAATCCTCTCTCCTCACACGTTCTCTCTCCTCATTTCTGGCGTCTTCTCCGATTTACGCTTTCTCCTCTCCAGTGTAGCCACACACCATCGGTGGGGAACTCAACTCTCTTATTGGTCTGGGCGGGACGACGTCACTGAGAGGGGGAGGGTCCTCCTCCTTAGGGCATTCCCAGTTAAAGGGGCCGCTGTATCCTTCTACTTGGTGTGCCTTTGCTGTGCAGGACGATGAGGTCCAGTCCTCCTGCTGCAGGGAAACAAGAGGGGGAGATAGGGGTGTCGCGGTCCACCAGAACTCCCTCTCCGTCCCGTTCTGACCCCCCCTCGTCACACCGCCATTTTCAGCTGCCCATTTCTCTTTTTTCTTTAATTAGTGATGTACAATGATCCATCTTTTCCAGAAGGATACATAGATAGCATATCTTCTCAGCACTACATAACTGCACTACTTATTCTTCTGGAAAAGATGGACCACTGCATCCACCAAAGCTTGTCCATACATATCATCTTGTTAGTATGCTGATGTTGCTGCTTTATTTACCAGATGTTAACCAGGTGGTCTGTGATGGCACCCAGTGGAGAAACTTCATTTATGGCCTGCGATGTCTGTATCAAATTTCCAAGGCCCATTAAGGATTCTAAAAAGTCTGGAGATCACTCATTTGATAATGTTGTTGATGAGTTTGTTTAGTTATTTCCCAGAAGAAATTAAAAAGAATGTAGTCCCTAGATTTCTTTATTCCTCTTTATGCAGGTTCTATATATGTCTAGAACCAATCTGCCATCTCTGTGAGGCATTTGCATCCAATTCTTGTAACTGATCTGAAATATATTTGCTGCATTATGGTTATTAAATATAGGGTGTGGCTCCTAGTGTAACATGCAATTACATAGCCTGTTACCCTTCAGAAAAAGTGCCTTAAAACTACAGTATGATCCAACTTCTTATAATATGCTGCAGCATTCATATCACCCTAATTACAGTAGCTGTGGTTTTATTTAAATGTAATAACCAAATAACTTGCTTTTTTCAATCTACCAGGTTATGGAAGTATGAACAAAGAAAGGGATGTGAGATTTTCTGCTGTATGTTCTGAAAACACAAATCCATTTACAACAATATCTTCAAAAGCGAAAATGAAGATACTGCAGAGGCTTGATCAAGGAACACACTCCGGAAGCCAGCTGTGGCTAGAAAGTAACCAGGAACTGGACGGAGAGAGCACTATCCACAATAAAAGTAGTTTGAGTCTGGAACATTCAAATTCACATCCGGGAATTACGAGGGAAGAATCTAGTGATGTCTACACTGGATTTGAGACCAATCTGAACAATGAAAATCTTCTTATTTGTCAACCAAACTCCCCCAGAAACAGTCTGCCATATGTGTATTATGACTCTAAAAATGTCACTATTAAGCATCATTTTGCCAAACACAGGAGAAAGCATACATTTGAAGACTCCAAAATCGAGAGACCATATAACTGTACTGAATGTGAGAAAAGGTTTAGACAGAAAGGATCTCTTATTGAACATCTGAGGACTCACACTGGACAAAGACCATATCATTGTGCTGACTGTGACAAAAGCTTTAGTCGAAAGAGATCGCTGATTGTGCATCAAACAATACATACAGGGTGAGGCCCTACCACTGTAGTGGATGTGAAAGAAGCTTCAGTCTAAAGCACAATCTTACTTCACACAGAAGAATTTGTAGACCTTAGCCCAAAGAACGAGACATTATCACTAACCTAACCATTGCTGAATGCCTTTTGAAGCACCCGTGTTAAGAATGCTTGCAGTGGAAGGAAAATTAGTGTGTATATTAGAACCTCTGTAGAATATCACCCTGCAAAACATCAAACTAGATTAATAGCTCCCAATGAGTAGACATCATATGTGCATGCCATTTGGAGGCCTACATACATAATTATTTCTGTATGTATTCTCTGTAGGATTCAATCTATGTCTAACGGTGGTCTAATAAAAACACAATTCAAACTTGTATCCTCTCTTTCAATCTTTCCTCAAGACAGTTATTTTTCCTCTTAACTCCACTTTCCTCTTATGTTGGTGTAAACTTCTCCTTTCCCTGAATAGATTACTGTTAAAATACAGATATGTGCAGGCTTGCCACGTTTCAGCACAGCGGAGTAAAATAAAATCAACTGTGAAACTGAACGTTTAAGTTGGATGGCTTAGGCTGATGATTATGTTATATTCATATTTTCCCTTTGTGTATAATGTCTCATTGGCAGTGCAGTTTCCTAGACGTGGAACCAGCCTTCCATATGCTTTTGATTTGTCAGTGAGTCAATAAAGTTGGAGAGTTAGTGACTGGCTTAAAAGCGCACACTGGCTAGGTCAGATAACCCAGAACCTGATTTATGCCGGTCTGTGAAATGTTTCCATAGAAAACACGCTTGTTTGCAGCGTCCAAAAATAATATACATTGTACTATTCCCATATTTTACTTCTTCCAAAGCATGTAAATGTTATTAAGCAATTTGTCACTTTTATTATAGCGTTTTTCAATTGATTATTCTTAATATTAGAGAGAAAAATTTAGGCTACATTTTTTACACATTATTTACATTGCTAAGTTTATTTTATTTATTTAGCCATTTATAGAGCGCATGGTTACACGACTGGTGTGTCCCCGCGCTGAGTTCAAAGATCAAATGCACAGGGACCTAAACCTGTCCCTGACTATGGGAGGTCCTGAACCTGTCCTATGACCCTAAAGGGTGCGCAAAGCATTCCCTGGTAATGGAGAGGGGACTACTTTCCCCATCCTGGGTATAGCACATAAAGCAATTGTGGCAGCATACCATATTTTGAGATTGATAGTGTGACCAAACCATTTTATCTGTGTTACTGAGAGTGTGGCCTACAGGCCCCCTTGTGTAAAGGTATGTTGTTACCCACAGGACCAGAACCGTGCACTGACATTTCTGTAGGTGAATTGCATGTGTAGTGTGCATGAATCTGAGTACTGGAGCAATGGGATTCATTTTGAATGCCCATGGCTTGGCATGGTGCAAGATGGAGGATGAGGACAGCTTCCTCAGACAGTGGGATTGTGTTGCCTGCATTCTTGTGGCTGAAGGGTGGAGATCCAGACACTGAAGTAAAGAGAATGGACACAGGGCTACCTTTAGAAAGTTCATGAGGACGTTTGTTAGCAAGGAGCTGCTAATCAGTTCTTCTTGAGCATTGCCTTTTGTCTGATGGTAGGATTAAAGGATGGGCCTTTATAGTTTGTGCTATATGAGGATGTTTCTAGCTTAGGCCTGTTCCTTTCTCTATCTTTTTTTTTTTTTAAACAGATTTTATTTGTCAAATAACACATATGAGGCAGAGCTCTGTACCCCAGAAACTTCTGCATAATAAGTTTACATCATCATGATTTGACTTTTAAAGAGACATAACCAAGGAGAAATGGAGAGCAATACAAATGAAGGAAACAAAAAGGAAAGAGAAAGAAAAAGAAAAATTAAACATAACCCCCTCCTTTCGCACGAAGGTTTTTCTTGAAGCAGCACACCATAAGAAACAGAACCCACACCAATAGATGTAGCACATTATTGCCCCAAGGCCTATACCTTGCTTCTAAATAGGAACTTAAACTGAGTCGGGCATTCCTGCCGGTGAAACGGGTTCTAGCTGTAGGCCTCGATAGTCTGCCCATCGCTTCCAAATTTTAAAGTGTTTTTGCGGGCACCCCCCTGCTGTGAAAATTGGGATCTCTAAACCCATGCAGAAGTCCAGGCCATTCTTCCACACAGTCAGGGAAGGTGCTGTCGGTGCCTTCCATGCCCTACCGATGTCTCTTTTAGCCAGAGTAAACCCCAATAGCATAAGGTGACGTTTGTAGATGTTGCCCCCCACCTCTTCCATGATATGTAAAAGGACCAGCTTCGGTGTACGGGGGAGATCCCAACCCAATACCTCTGAGAGGCAGGCCATAACACCCCTCCAAAATCGCGCCAGAGCAGGGCAGTGCCAAACCGTATGTAGAAGTGTACCCTCTTCTTGGTCGCACCTGAGGCACACAGGGGAGGCCACCAATCCCGCCTTCCACAATCTGACTCTGGTGAAGTATACCCGGTGGAGATACTTGAACTGGATAAGGCGCAGGCGCACCGCTATTGCAGCACCCCGCAGGGAGGCTTATGCTTCCGTCCAGTCCTCCCCCTCCAGTGGGCCTACATCGCTCTCCCAGGCCTCCCTAAGCTTCTGCAGCGTGGAGGAGCTATGTGTAACTAACGATTGATAGATTTTAGATATCTTGTGGTCCTGGAGATCTCCCATAAATACCTTCGCCTCGATCGGGCTAAACTCCGCCAGTGACTCTAGGCCCTCCAAACTAGGGGGTGATGGCATGCCGGAACTGGAGATACCTATAAAATTGGGTCTGTGGCATCTGGAAGTCCCGCTGGAGATCCTGAAAGGACTTCAGGACCGGTCCCCTCATAACATCTCCCAAGGTAGAGATGCCAATGCTGTCCCAGCCGCGAAACCCAGATAGGATGGCCAGCTGTGGCAATCGCCCATTATTCCAAAGGGGAGTCTCCCTTGTCAACCTGTTCCACCACCCCATTTTCCGAAGAGCCTGCTTCCAAACCTGGAATATGACTCTCGTAGCTGACGGCAAGGAGTTGCGTAGCGGCGCCGAGTACAATCTAGTATGTAGGGTATGATCCCCCATAAACCGCCGCTCAACCGCTTAGGCAGGGTCCACCCTATCCCCGTACCACCACTCATTCAACACAAGCAAGTGCGAGGCCATGTAATACGATTGAATGTCGGAAGTCGCCAGCCCCCCGCAATATGTGGACTGAAAACACATCCTCAACGCAACTCTAGCCACCCCTCCCGCCCACAAAAACTGCCCCAGGGCCGCGTTAACCTGTCGGAACCATTTGGGAGGAATAGGATATGGGTGGTTCTGCAAGTGGTATAGTAGACGGGGAAGCGAGACCATCTTATAGATAGCCGATCTACCATAAATGGATAGGGGCTTATGGGACCAGGTCTTAAGATCCTCCTGTACACGCGCCCATATCGGTGCCAGATTTCTATCCCAAGACACGCAGGGCACGTCCGACAGAAATACCCCCAGATACTTCACACCCCCGGTGGTCACCTGAACCGACGAGGCCCATGACCCCATGCCCGCCGCATCCCCCAGGACCCACAGAGTGGACTTTCGGGGGTTCATATACAATCCCGACGTCTCCCCAAAGATGTGCATGATGCGAAGCAGCCTCGGTCCCGTCCTATTGGCATTAGTAAGAACGAATAACACATCGTCAGCATACAACGCAATGCGGTCCGATAGTCCATGGGCCCAATCAAAACCGGTCACCTGTGCATCCATTCGCACCCAAGCAACTAGGGGCTCCATAGCTAACACAAATAAGTATGGTGACAAGGGGCAGCCCTGTCTGGTGCCCCTCCCGATGGGAAACGTAGAGGAAGTAGAGCCAGCCATACGTAGCGAAGCGGTTAGGTCGGTATAGAGCAAAGTCGGATAGGACAGGAACCGCGGCCCAATATTCAGGCGCCGCAAAAGCGCGAACAGATAGACCCAACTAAGGGAATCAAATGCCCTATCCATATCTGCCAGGAGCACCGCTGCTTGTTTACCCAACCCTTTAATCGCTGTGATAGCCAAATGCGCTTGGCGGATATTGTGGCGTGTCGCTCTTTGAGGCATAAATCCGGCTTGATCTGGATGCACCAGGATGGTAATATGGGACCGAAGGCGATTGGCCAGAGCTTTGGCCAGAATTTTTTGCCTCTACGTTCAACAAAGAGATAGGGCGATACGACGCGTGCTGGTCCGGGGGTCGGCCCGGCTTATGGAACACCACCACCTCCGCATGTCTCCAGTCACGGGAAAGACATCCTCGCTCCCTGGCCTCATCGACCACTCTAAGAAAATTGGGCCCTAGCTGCGGAAAGTAGTTCTTAAAATATTCGCAGGGGAAGCCATTGGGACCCGGGGACTTCCCAGAGTTCATGTCCCCCAGGGCGGCACCCAGCTCCTCCACCGTAAGTGGAAGATCAAGCTCTGCGCGTGCTTCACTAGATAGGGCCATAGGCGGGAGGTCGTCGAGAAAGCGTCATATCACCTCTTCATGCAGACACTCCCTGGGGGCATAAAGCTCCAAGTAATATGATGCAAAACTTTCGGCAATCTCAGTGGGATCTCTAATGGGGTCCCCATCCGAGCCAGTTATATTAGGGAGAGCCTGGGGGTACAGTGCCCCCTGACACAGCCTGTGCAGTAACTTACTAGACTTATCCCCCCACTGATAGACCCTGCTCCGGGTTGCCAGCCATGCCAGGCGGGCCTCATCCAACAAAAGGTCCGCGTGTGTCTGTTGTGCCATCAATAATTGGCGGCGAATCTGAACACCCCAGTCCCCTCTACTGCGACCCTCAAGCTCTATAATGTTGGCCTCTGATTTTAGAAGGGACTCCCTATGCGCTCTGCGAGCCGCTGAGCAGAAGGAGATATCGGCGCCCCGTATGGTAGGTTTCATTGCTTCCCACAAGAGTTCTGCCCCCTCCACCGATCCTACATTAACCTCCAAGTAGCGGTCAATGGCACTCTCGATGTACCCTATATTCCTCATTCTGTAGATTCCAGACCGAGAGGCGCCATCTGAAGGCCTGTCGCGCCGGACCCACCTGAAGGGTGAGGGTCACTGGCGAGTGGTCTGACAAACCCCGTGGGAGGATGTCAGCCTCCACCACTCTGCCTGCCGCTGCCAGGGGCACAAATATATAATCAAGCCGGGAATAGGAATCCTGCACAGCCGAGAGATAGGTGTATCCCTGCTCATTCCGATGTAACCGACGCCAAGGGTCCTCCCAACCAAGCCCCGTGACCAGGGAGTGTAGTCTAGTGGATCGATGGACATCCGGGCAGCCCCCTGGCCTCCATCTGTCCCTGACCACTTCCATCACATCATTCCAGTCCCCCCCCCAACCACCGACAGGCCCTCCGGCATCCCCGCCCACAAAGTCATGAGGCGCTCTACCAATCCCCAGGAAAGCGGCGGGGGAGCATAGACACATCCCAGCACCACTCGCTCTTCACACACAGTGCCCTGAAGAAACAGATATCTCCCCTGGGTGTCAGTCCACGTTTTAATATGTTTGTATGGTACCCTACGGTGGATTAGGATTGCCACCCCCGGGACCCCCTTACAAAGCCCGAGTGAAACACTTGGATGTATCCATAGCGTTATAGGCACAGTGCCTTCGACCCCATAAGGTGCGTCTCTTGTAGCATGAGAACATCGGTTTGAGCACGCTTGGCTTGCTGGAGTATGGCCCCTCTTTTGATTTTATCCCAACGCCCCCCTGACATTCCAGCTTACTATCCGGAGGGTACCGGGGTAGACCCGCTGTTTAACCGATGGGACTGCCATACACGCTCCTAGTGACCGATACAGGTGTAGGGATAATCATCTGGTGTGCATATAGCGACTTTATAACCGTGTAAAATAGTGCGATCAGAGAACTAAAACAACCCAACAACCCCCCACCCTATACCTCAAAACTACTGAAGTATCTGTCACGGCGGGAGCGGCCTGCGGACCCCAACTGGAGTACCCGGCCCACACCCGCCAATGGATCCCCCTCTTACAGCCCATCGTCCATAGGCGCTCCCTCCGTCAGACGAAGTCCGGCAGAGGTGATGGCCCACATTCGTACTTCTCCGGTCTAGGTCAATAGTATCCAAGTCTCTTCGGACTGGGGTCCCCTACAATGACTACGAGGCTGAGGTATGCTGCTGAGGGGCCGGTTCGGCCGGGGAAGAGTCACTGCTTCGCCGGTTGTTGAGTAGCGTGGAGGGACTCCAAGTCCCAGAGAGACCTGCATTAGTGCCTGGAGGCGCTGACATCATCCTTGCCCTGCCTACATAACGACTCGCGGCACCCGCTTCGCGGGAGCCGCTTCGCCGGTTGTTGAGTAGCGTGGAGGGACTCCAAGTCCCAGAGAGACCTGCATTAGTGCCTGGAGGCGCTGATATCATCCTTGCCCTGCCCTGCCTACATAACGACTCGCCGGTTGTTGAGTAGCGTGGAGGGACTCCAAGTCCCAGAGAGACCTGCATTAGTGCCTGGAGGCGCTGACATCATCCTTGCCCTGCCCTGCCTACATAACGACTCACGGCACCCGCTTCGCGGGACGCGCGCGGCATGCGCGGGCGAAGCCCGGGCCAAGGCGGGCCCGTTTGAGCCCGTTCGAGATCGGCAGAGGTCGGGTCGGGCCCCCCCCTTTTTCCTGGCTGGAGCAAGAATCCTCCAACGTGAAGTGGGTAAGCAGAACGTCTTTATCGCCGTGAGAAAATAGCGGTGTCATTTGGAAATGGGGAAGAGGAAATTGGCCACAAGTAAAGGAAATGCCGTGGAAAAAACAGCACCAATTACTAATTATCTAAAAAGTGCTATGGGCATCATAAACAATGAGATTGTGCAAGTGGAGGAACAGTTGGCAGCTGCTAAAACTGCCTTAGATGCCGTTCAAAAGGGGCTAAGATTGTGGTGGAAGTGCATGGGGAAAGTGACATTTCTAATCTTGACATCATCCCCCAGGAGCTGTTATATAGCAGCACTGTACATGATATCGTCAACAGCACTAAATCTGAACAATCGATTAAACTAGGGCCCTGCATGTCAACTACCCCTCTTGATATTGTTAATGTTTCAGAATTACCAGATTCCGATTCACCTCCAGCAAAAAAATGCAAACAAACCTTAACATTAAGAAGGTCTAGCCCACAAAGAGCAGCACAAAAGAAGGGGAAATCAAAAAAATCACCAGGGAATGGACAAGGAGCTAAGCCTGTAGAATTACTGATTGACAATAATGCCATAAATACACAACTTAAAAAACTGCATGGGAAAATAGATACCATAGAGAGGCGCGTCATGAATGAAATAAAATCAGTACAAAAGGATATTGCAAAGCTATTGGAAATGGTTACTGCTCTTCATCCGTCACCTGCATTAAATACGCCACCAACTGCAAACTTAACTGACAGTAGCAATACATATGTTGGTGCAAATAATTCGAACAGCACGAATAACCCACAACGGGCTGGTGCCTTGCCATCTAGTAATGTCCATGGAAAGGAAGTACCAGTTTTACCTATACAAAATTCAGGGGGATCCACAGGGAATGGTTATAAGAAGAAGGGAGGGCAATTTCACCAGGGGAGGAAACGGGACGTCACTTTAAATCTGCCCCCAGAGGCAACGCCATATGTGATTGTACTAAAAACGTACCTAAATTGGCTGAAAATACTATTGAAACTTGGGACTCTTTGAAAAATAGGGTGATTCAATGGTTCACTAGGAATACGACTTGTAGTCTTGAGTGCTTATTTCATGAAGTGATTATGATAAGGAGAGTTAGCTGGGTGGGTAAAACCATTAAAACATGCGAGGGGGATTGTGTAGTTGTAAATTTTCGCAGACCCTTTGTGGTGGGTTTACTGCTGGAAGAGGTTATGGGGAACCAGGATCGACATTTTACTGATATAGAAGGTAGAATCGTCGCTTTACCCCTGGGATATTTTTATGGTTTTAGAATGGTTTCACCCTTTAGTCGAGCCCAGGTTAGCACTAGTACCAGTCATGAAACACAGTATATGATTCCGAATATGGCAAATAGGTTCGAACCACTAAGTAGGTGTAGTGAGGTGGATTGACTGGAACGTAATATAGTATCGACAAAAATGGTTGTACAAGATGGTCATGATGTAAGAGCTCATGTCAATAGTACGAAGGAAATGGTTCATATGGATCAGGATCAACTGCGAGAAGGTACTGTTAATATAATTAGCAATACTGAAAGTGAATTCCTCGCAGAATTTGAAATGCAAACATCCAGGAACGAAATCACCCCACTCTCTATTGTGGCTGAATGTAATCCACCTAGTCATTCATCGCAGGAATTATTGCACATTATGACATGGAATGTCGCAGGGGTTAGGAGTAAATTGAGTGATACCTCTTGGATTGATACTATACAAAAGTGCGATTTGGTATTAATACAAGAAACATGGCTCACAAATAATTTTTTTATTAATGGGTTTAAAACGATCTGTACTAATGGGATCCCATCAAAGGCAGGGAGAGCGAGCGGTGGCTTGGCAGTACTAATATCAGTATCCTCTCCTTTGACTGTAAGAAGAATATATACTAATTCACAACACTTTCAGTTTTTACTCCTTTCAGTGGGAGGAAATCAGGATATAATAGTGATCAATTTTTATAACAATATTTTTAATAGCTCAAGGCACGAGATAATTACATTATTAGACAGCGAATTGGCCAATTTTTTAAGGAGTACAGGGCCTGATTATTTTTTAATTTGGGCGGGGGATTTTAATACTGAACTTTGTAAATTTATACCAGGGATCCAATGCGGATACGAGGATGAACTGGGAGATAACCCTTTACACTTCCCACATAACAACTATGGGGAAACTTTAAATTGTGTTATGTTCAAGTATAATCTGGAAATTATAGAGATAGATGCAAAAAAGAACATGCAAGAGGGAGTGGGTATTACTTATACATTTGAAGGAGCTAGGTCATCCTCATGTATCGACCACTTTATAATCTCAAGAAATTGTAGGCCTCTTGTTCATTTTTGTAAAGTATGCCCCAGCCTATTAAGTGACCATCACCCTGTATCATTAACATTAAAATCTCCACTTTTTAAAGTAGATGAACCAAGTATTTTTGCTGCTGAGGTAAAGACACAGGGTGAAAATGGGATTTCTATTAAATGGGCAGGGGTTGATCCTATTGCCTTCTCGGAAAAGATTATCCAACAAAATAATCATCATATTACAACTGTTTTAGATAATTTCTCTACTAATATAGATATAGTGATGGCTTTCCAAAATATCTCGGTTGCAATAGCAGGAAATTTGAAACGTAAGCCTAGGACAAATAGGGTATATTGCCCAAGATGGTTTAATCAGCAATGTTCGCGATTAAATAGGGATCTAAAAGAAGCTTTAAAAGCTAGCCCCCGGAATAGGGAAGACATTAGTTCTCTGCGGAAATTATATAAGCAAGCATTGATCCGTAGAAAAATGGAGATTAGAGATAATGCGTGGGATAACCTGATTAAAGCTGCAGAAACTAAAGATTCTATACTTTTTGGAAAACTCTGGATCAGCCACTTTTTAAAGATGTCCAGTCTGTTAAAGTTGATGTAGTAGTGACCCCGGAAGAATGGTTGGCTCACTTTGAAGCCATTTTTAATGAGACACGTCAGCCCATCACTTTAGCAGAGAATAATAGTATTATTCGTTTAAATAATATTAAACCGGGAAGTATCAGTTTTGAGGAGATTAGATTAGCTCTCTTGAATAGTGCTAGTGGGAAAGCGGCAGGTCCGGATGGGGTCCCAATTGATGTTTTTAAATATAACATGGATTTTTGGGTGCCCATCCTATATAAATTTTTTAATGCTACACTTAATGGGGTGATACCAGCAACTTGGGCTGAGAGCGTGATAGTCCCTATTTTTAAAAAGGCGATAGAAGCAGCGCGAGCTGCTATCGCCCAATATCTTTACTCGATTCAACATCTAAGGTAATGGGTAGAATAATGCTGGCCAGATTGGAATACTGGGTAAAGGAAAATAATATATTATCTGTAGTACAGTATGGCTTTAGAAGGGGCATTGGAACGATTGAGCAGTGTTTGAATCTTGACTTGTTGATAGGAAAATATACACTTGCACGGGATGGCGCTCTTTACCTCTGTTTTGTTGACTTGTCAAGCGCTTTCGATTTGGTAAATCACTCAAAATTATGGCAGACGCTTGAAGGGATGGGCGCCCACAGGACATTATTAGTTTTTTATCGCAAATATATGTACATTTGTCCTCTAGAATACGCTTTGGGGAAAATGGAGAATGCACTAAGCACTTTAGCATCACCCGTGGGATAAGACAGGGTTGTACTCTTGCCCCACTTTTATTTTCGTTATATATAAACGGGGTTGACCCGTTATTACAGAACTTGAATGCTGATGCCCCAAAGGTAGGCAAGCGGGTCACCCCTTTATTAATGTATGCCGATGATGCTGTCTTAATCTCCAGGACAGCAAACGGCCTACAATTATTGATGGATAACTTTTCTAGCTATATGACGGAAAAGTTTTTAAAAATAAATTTGAGTAAAACCCTGGTTATGTCTTGTGGGAAACGGAACATTAAGAATAAAACACATTACATTGATGGTATACGGATAGAGAGGACTTTTTCCTTTTCATATTTGGGAATTCTTTTTAATAGTAAGGGCACGTGGAGCGCACATATTAACCTATGTAAACTGAAATTCGTAAAATCGGTTGAGGCCATTTTTAGATTTTCCCAAAAATAGGTAAAAAACCAGTGCGGGAAATTCTTAAATTATATGGGGCAAAATGCATTACAGGGAGTTGTTATGGGGGAGCCCTGTGGGGTGTGGCAGATACTTCTCAGCTACAAATCCTGGAAAATAACTTCTTAAAAAGACTATTAGCCGTACCAGTTTCCACTGCCACTTTTATAATACATAGGGAGACCAATACCCCTTATATCCTCGATTTGATCAGTATAGCTGCCCTTACTTTGTGGCACCGCATTTGGACTCGGGAAGAGACACATTTTACGAGGGACATTATATCGGATTGTTTGAATCAAGATCACTACAAGAAAATAACATGGTTAAGTTACATTTGTAGCCTCTTAAAGGAATGTGAGATGGATGTGAATCTAAAAAATCCCGAAGATATACAGAATATGAGTAAAAAGGAATTAAAATTGAGGCTCTGTAAAGTGAGGTCCTCAGCAAGGGACGTTGTTATGAGTAACAAACTATGTATATCTTTTTATCTTGAAGGGCCGATAGTAATGGGTATTCAGCCATATCTTATTTTTATAACTAATATACAACACAGATTTTATTTAACTAGATTACGGTTGAATACTCTCCATTATCTTTTAGCATTTCCCAAAAGGGCCAAGTGGTGCGCCAACTTACCAAAATGTCCGTGTGATGGCAGGTCCCCACAGAGTACTCTTCATTTTTTACTTTTTTGTAAATTTTATAATGAAATTAGGAAAACATTTTTACGACCTTTTTTTAAAGCAAATAGCCTGTACTCTTTTAAAGCTGCTTTTAATTATATTCGAAAATTGGAGAATGTTTTAATTTGTAATGCGGTAATTTGTTTCATATCCTTGGCTATCAAACAAAGGAAGGACCTTGTTTACTTGGAAAAATTGAATTATGAAATTGATTAGTTTCTGTTTGTTAATTGATTTGTTGAATTATAAAATGAACTAGATTTTAATTGTTAGTAGATTTATTCTAAAAATCAAAAAAGCATTTTCTTCTGAGACTTTTTGTATATAAAATGCACTTTTCATCTCATATTGAAATAACTGTATATAATTTTGTTCTTATTGATATTATAGTATGCTTTTATGGACATTTTTTGTATGTGCCGAATAAAGCTTGATTTGATTTGATTTGAGTCACTGCATGATTGAGATCGACGTCTGCACCTGGAGCGTTTATTCCCCTTGGGTTTTGGCTTGGGCGGTTTCCGAACCACCTCACTGGACGAAGAGTCCGACTCCCGTCTCGGCGGCGTGTGTGAACGAAGCTTCACTTTCTCGTCAGTCCACTGAAAAACCTCCTCCGGCGAGTCAAAGAACAGGGTGCGGGACTGATAGACTACTCGCAGTCGGGCTGGGTATAGCAAGGCATATGGAAGCTGGAGACCACGAAGCCGAGCCTTGGCTGCCAGAAACGATTGTCTCCGCTGTTGAACCAGCCTCGTGTAATCGGGAAATACCATAATACGGGCACCATCATATAGTAATGGTTCCTTGGCCCTGGCCTGCTTCAGGATAACGTCCCGATCATGGTAATTCAATAGCTTAGCTATAATCGGCCTCGGTCGGGCCCCAGGCGGAGGCTTCTGCATCAGGGCTCTATGGGCACGCTCCACCACAAAACACCGAGAGAGGGATTCCGAGGGGAGCCAGCTCTCCAGCCACCCAGTGAAGAACCGCTCCATGTCCCCCGCTCGCAGCCCTCTGGAAAGCCAACAAAGCGGACATTGTTACGTCTGGCCCTGCCTTCTGCGTCCTCCACTCGTGTCGCCAGACCCCGTTAGGCCGTCTCCAGTGAGGCCACTCTTTTTTGCAAGGTAGTGACCACGTCTTCCACTCCGGAGATCCTGGTCTCTGCCTCCGTAATGCGCCCTACTGCGTTGCGCAAGTCCTGCCAAAGCAGCATGACGTCGGAGCCGACTGCCCCGATTTTGGCGTCCAGGGTGTCCCTGGATTGCGTGATGGCCGCCATGAGCGCAGCATTATCAGGTATGCCCCCCTGTGCTCCTCCAGGCTCAGGCGCGGCAGCTCCAGGGCCAGTAAACTTGTCCAACGTGCACTGTTTGGAGGAGCCCCCTCCTGTTTTATCTTTCGTCATGATGGCCTCTCAGCCTCCCAGCTCTCCCGACAGCCCCACTCCCGTTCACAATACAATTCAGACAGGGCAGAGGAGGCTCCCAGATGTAAAACGGGGGGGGGGGCTCACTCCCGAAGGTTGGTCGGTCTCCCACAGCGCCACCAGCCAAGGGTGTTCGGGCCCAGGTGGGAACCACCCGCCCACAAGCCGCACCATGCACTAACCCGGCCGCCTCCGCAGGCAAGCGTGTCCTCTCCCCCCTAATGGGTGCCCCACCCCAACCTCTCTCTCACCATCACGTTAGCGGGCAAACCTGGACAGGCCCCCCCCCGATTCAGGCAAGGCTCTGGGCCCTCCGACCTGCGCCGCTCCACCACTTCGTATCACCAATGTCCAGTTCAGGCAGTGGTCAATGTCAAATGGGCCGGGTCCCAAGGTCCGGGCCCTCCAGAGCTCCCAGCGCTATAACAAACACTTCTTTGTGCAGGGTGTGGCAGAGACCAGGGGCCCGGAGCACACAGCAGGCCCTGCAACCCACGGGGCTCCACCACGCAGGCCCAGTCCTTCGAACCCCCCAAACAGGGCCACTGGCGAGTTCACTCGCGGCCCGCGAGACCCGATTCTGGCCGCCGAATGCAGGACCGTCACACGCTAGAAAGGGGGCAGGGGGCCCATGGCCACTCACCCCGCACCCACGGACGACCTTGCGCCACCGCGGTAGCACCGCACCCCGCCAGCACCCGCACCAATAGTATCTAGGGCCTCCTCTGCACCGTCCGGCGCTAGTGTCCACGCTGCCCCCCACCGGGGATCTGGGTAACAACTAGACACTGCGCCACCCCCTCTGGGAGTTCTCAGCGTGCGTCCCACAGTCCCCACGACCGCCCGGGACCGTCAGTGCCCCCACATGCACTCAATCCTGCACCCTCCCCCGGAGGCTCGTACGACCCGAAATGGCTGCCGATATGAGCCCGCAATGCGAGGGGGAGGGGAGGCGTACCTGGGCAGCTCACCGGGCGCCGGGTGATGGTCTCTGAAGCGGCCCCTCTCTGCAGCACAGGCCCAGGTCCCGGGAGGAGCCCGCGAGCAAGGCTCCACTCCAGCGGTCCCCGCGGCCCGATGTGGCCGCCGATAGCAATGGCGGAGATCGAGGGGGAAGGGGCAGAGGAGAGGTCCACCCGCCGACTGCAGGAGATCGCGGCCGGTCGGCCGCCACTATGCCGGATCTCCCCGGGCAGCGATGATTTCAGTAAGGCACTCCGCTACCGGCTCCACACGCCACGGGAGTCCGCCACTCCGCCATACACAATCCCGCGAGGCGTGGCAGGCGTCCGCGAGGCCCCGTCCCAGCTCCGCTGCGTGCAGGCCGTAGTCCGGGCTGCCGCCTACCCAGCGCTGAAAACTGCACTACAGGTACGGTTCGGGGCTCAAAATGCAGCCCCCCCTGCGCCATATCCGGGACGCGGTCAGATCACTAACTGTGACCGGGGAAGCAGGGTAATTATAGGATAATTGCTAAGGCTGAGCGGAGCTCGACTAGCACACGTCCACCATCTTGGCTTGCTAGGCCACCTCCTTTCTCTATCTTTGAGCAGCTATGCCTACACCTTTGCACTCACACAGGGCTGCAGCTCACTGTTGAACTGAGCAACTACATGCCTGGCCTCCTCAGTGGCCCTTGAGACTCTATTCACTTGCTGTTGGCCTTCGCCTCTGGGAGGATGGCAAGTTTGCTGCATCCATTCGGAGGAGCATGAGAGATTAAATGCATTACCAATACACAACTAGGGGTAAGAACCTTGAGAAACATGAACGGAGTGTGCATTTAACTTATGGGGCAATATACACTGCAACTGAGCTTTGTTCATGGTACCACCCTAAATGCTGGGGGATAAGCTACCATGGGGTCACCTCAGTCAGATTAGCATGAGGGAAATCATTAGGTGTAGCTCCACAAGTGAGAATCATAACCAGGATCACTGCACTGTATACTGGATTGATCGTGTAGTATTTAGAACTGCTATGTAATTAAAAAGTACTTTCTGATAGAGACTTATAGTGGCAGATTCCTCACCTTTTCAATATTCCCCAGGCGTCCGACTGGAACTGGAAACGTTTCAGCAGTGCCTCTATGCACCAGCAGGTAGCACCATGCAGCTCCACCATGATGCCATTCTGCTCCAGAAATGACTTGTGTAGCCCATATAGGAACCACTCCTGTCTGCTGATATCAGTTCCTTTCTTTCTGTGCCACTAGACGTGGACCCAGAGCTTACTCTCTCGAATCTCTGAGACACTTACCTCAATATTGTGTACGAATTTCTCCGTGTGCAAAGGATGTCATCCCCAAAAACGACAGGTTTTAAGCCCTCTAGGGACTGACACAAACAAATGTCTGTGAAAGATATCCATCAGGTGTACCTGTGGTGCCTTGGGTCGAGTCACGACTCCAAGGCCTACAGTGACTGCATGTCGATAAAAATGAATGCCGTCCAGGACTGCAAGATGAAACTTAACAGTGCCAAGCAGAAGAAGAAGACTCGTCGACAAGATCGATGTAAGTCGCGGTTCAAGTCCAAGGTTCGGTCCCTGTTGCATTCCTGCTCCAGGGGAGGCAGATGCTGCTCCAGAGGCCAGTCTTCCTTGCACTCCAAATCATCCATTAAATCCAAAAAGAAGCACAAAAATCAAAGTGGGATTCAGCCACCACTCTCATTCGCCTGAGCAGGTGCTGGGGTGGCGCTATAGCTCTTGATCTTGCTCCCGGAGTTGCTCGACTTCAGAGCTGATCCCACAACTGGTTCCGGCAAAACCAGAGTTTCTGGTGCCGTCTGCCAGTCCACAATAGATCACAGGGTTCCACGCAGCCATGCTCAGGTTCTTTAAATCCCTGCTGATTCCCTATGGTGCACCTTTGAGCCTCAAGGAGCCAAGAGGCCTTCCATCTGGAGTACCGCCGGTGGGTTCCCCTCACGGCACAGGTTGGACCCTCCAAGCCTGTCATGACACCTCCACTGCAGACCCTACCTCCGGTGCTATGGCCCGTGCTGGTCCGTGAGACTTTGATTCTCGCACTGAATCCATCGGTTCTGGATGAAGAGATACCCATAGTCTTTTCCAACTCTGAGTCGGCGCTGGTCTGACCTTGACTGAAGCCGTGCCTGATGGTGTTTGAGACACTGCTTCCTCTACTTGATCTATCTCCTCCACAAGGGAGACAACATACCCTACACTCACACCCTGATGCAGGTCATGAGTTCACTCAGCCCTATCAATACAACAATTGGTATGATGACTTGCAGGAGGCTAGTGGCCTCAATACCTTCTCTGAAACAAGCCTTCTCTCACTACCTGGTCCAGCCACCGAAGAATCTGCTTCCTACGCCATGGATAGACCTTCAGCTCTCTACCTTTGCGATACAAATTAATGGGTTGATTGAAGTCCACCATCCGGGGCAAACATCTTCAGAGTTCCTTCTGACATTCAGTGAGGTTTTGGCAGATATCTTGTTGGGAGCCTGGGCCAAGCCTTGCTCTGTTCCCCTACTCAACAGATAAACAAGACACCATCACCATGCCCCAGGTGACTCTGCATTCCTCTCTTTCTTAGTACCCGTCCACCAAAAATGTTGTGGCGCAGGCATCTACAAGCATATCTAAACCCAACACCTTTCCGACCTCTCCCCTGATAGGAAGTCCAAATGGGTGGAGACGTTTGAGAAGTGATTTGTCACTTCCTCCAGCCGGGCTCTCCATTCAATAAAGGCCAGCTGTCTCCTGGGACACTATTTCCATGCCCTGTGGAACTCGGTGGCTCAATTACTGCCTGGTGTTTCCGAAGATCTCTCACCTGTCCTTGCCCAGGCCATCCAAGGTGTAAGTGAAGCGGCAAAGTTCACAATTCGTTGTGGCTTGGACACCACTAATTTCATCGGGTGTGCCAGTGTCCGCATTCACCGCCATGCGTGGCTGTGATCAACTGGGTTCTCCGGTGATGTTCAGTCCTCCTTAGTGGCAGCCGCGGCCCGTGCAGGTACGAGTGGTAGGGCCGGGTGGGGGGGGATTTCGTCAGACAACGACGAGGGGAAATTATTTATTTAATTTTCCCTCGTGGTCGTCTGTCGAATTTCCCCCCAACCCGGCCCCACCGCTCTCACCTGCACGGGCCGCTCCTGCTTAGTGGACATGCCCTCTGCTAGAACTCGCCTGTTTTGGGGCAAGGCTGATTCCACATTAGAGCACTTTAAAGAAAGCAGAGCTAATGCACTCTCTCTAGGCTTATCTGCCCCTCCTCGCCAACCACACCAACCTTACCGCTCCTTTCACAGATTTGGCTGAGCTATACCGTACGGCCATCCTGTCCAGCCTAAGCAGGGAACCCAGCAGTTTCACAGTCAAGCCTGTGGAGTACACCGCCCCCACATCCAAAGTCACCAAGCAGCCTAGTTCACTGCCCATCAGCAGCCCCACCTGCTAAACCCCAATAGAATGCCCTTAGAGGAGCACAGTCACCCAGTGGAGGCAAAGTCCAACGATTCTTCTGGGGTTGGCAAGTTTTAACATCAGACAGGTGGGTCCTGCAGATTGTTCGCAGGGGATATGCCTTATACTTCCTCTCTTCTCCACAGCCCCTTCCACTGCCTCCCCAGCGATTCATGCAGGACCATCTCTCCATTTTGCGGCAGGAAGTGCAAGCCCTTTTTGCTAAAGGGGCTGTTGAGAGCGTGCCAGTGCCAGAAGTGGTACACGGTTGTTGTTCCCACTACTTTCTGGTGCCCAAGAAAAGCAGAGGCCTTCACCTACTCTACACCTGCTCCCTCTCAACGCTTACCTCCAGAAAAAGAAATTCAAGATGCTCACCCTTGCGCAGGTCTTCCCTGCTTCTAACCCTGGAGACTGGATGGTGGAGTTGGACCTGCAGGATGCCTATTTACATATACCTGTTTTGCTGGCCCATCAACGCTACTTGCTGTTTGTGGTGGCACAGGAGCTTGCCCTTTGATCTCACCAACGAAAGTGATGGTGGTGGTGGCAGCACAGCTTCGGAGGGCAGGGGTGCCATGCTTTTCCTAACTGGATTACTGGCTCTTGAAGGTGGACTTACCCCAGGCAGTCGTCAACCACCTCCAAACTACAGTGAACCCCCTGTCATCATTGGGGTTCACTATCAAAGTGCTGAAGTCACACCTGGTTCCTTGTCATCAGAGCTATTCTAGACACACAGTTCAGTTTTGTGCCTTTTCACCAGGAAAGAGAGTCCAGGACTTTCTGACTATGATACCGGTCGTTCAGCCTCGCTCCTGGATTTCATTGAGGTTGAATATAAGCCTACTGGGATTGATGGCCTCTTGCTTCGTGCTGGGTAAACACACCAGGTGTCATATGCGGGCTCTGAGGTGGGATCTGAATTCTCAGTGAGCCCAACATCAAGGGAACCTCTCCGATCATGTTCAGTTTTCGGAGGAGACTACAAAAGATTTGTAGTGCTGGTTACTGAACCGCAATTGGGTCTGCAGCAGACCCCTCTCCCTTCCCCACCCTGAGCTGACAGCGTGACTCATGCATCGCTTCTGGGTTGGGCAGCCATCTGGGAGAGGTGGCGATCAGAGGTCTATGGTCTCAGATGGAGTCCCAGCTCCAAAACAACCTTCTGGATCTGATGGCCATCCTCTTGGAGTTGAAAACCATTCTTCCATTTATCAAGGGGAGGCTGGTACAGGTGCTCATGGACAATACCACTGCCATGGGGTGCTGCAATAAAAAGGGTGGGGTGCTGCTCCTCTGGAATTGGCTGGTTTGCAAAGGGATCTTCCTGGTAGTGAACCACCTGGCAGGCTTTTTGAATTCCAGGGTAGATAAACAGCCATTGACGCCTAATGGATCACTAGTGACGTGCATCCAGAGGTGGCACAAGGTTTCTTCAGCGAATGGGGAAATCCTTGGCTGGATTCTTTGCCACCACCAAGAAATCTACTAATATCAGCACTTCTGTGCTTTGGAGATTTCAAGGCTTCTCTTGCTAGGAGATGTATTCCGCCTTGAGTAGAACTTGGGACTCCTGAATACATTTCCACCAATACCACTCCTACCCAGAGTTCTCAAGAAGATCATGACTGACCAGGCTCAAGTCATCCTAGTGGCTCTGGTTTGGGCATGGAGAGTATGGTTTCCAGAACTCCTGTGCTTGTGCATCTGTCCTCTGACCTGGCTGCCCCTCCGGAGGATCTGCTGTTGCAGCAGGGCCAGGTCCTGCACTCGGGCCTTTGCAAATTTCACCTTCATGCTTGGAGATTAAGTGATGACAGCTGAACACCTTCGACCTTCCTCTGGAGGTGGTTGATGACATCTTGGCAACCTGGCGTCCCTTGACTAAAACAGTATACGCCTGTCATTGGGACAAATTAGTAGCTTGGTGTGACACTCACCAGATAGACCCGTTTAGGCAAAGTTATCGGACGTTTTGTTTTTTGTTTTAGCCCTCACTAGGCAAGGCTTTGCTCTGGGCACTGGTAAAGGCTATCTTTCGGCTATTTCTCCTTTTCTTCAGTCGCTGTTTCAGTCTTCATTGTTTAAGTCTCCGGTTGTTATACATTTTTTTAAAAGGGTTACAACATTCTCCCTCCCCCTTTGTCATGCAGTAGTGCGACCTGAATTTGGTCCTTATGTTCCTCTTCGCAACTGCCCCTTGCGGCTTCTCACCCCCAAGACAGTGTTCCTCGTCGATATTACATCAGCACAGCAGGTGAGTGAGCTTCAGGCTCTCTGTGTTAACCTGCCATACACCATTGTTTTCCCAGACAAACTGGTTATGCGGATGCAAGCATCCTTCTTACCAAAGGTTCACGTCGGTCAAACCATCACCCTACCAGTGTTGTAAGCTCCGCCTCACACCTCTGAGGAGCAGAGTCTCCATCGCTTGGGCCCCAAGAGAGCATGGAGCTTTTACATAGATCGTACCAAAGAACACCGGATGGACGTTCAGCTCTTTGTGAGGTTCTCTAGAGACAAATAAGGCAAGGCAGTGCTGAAGAGAACTGTCTTCTGCTGGATCCAGATGACTGTGTTCTTTACCCACCAGGAACAAAGCTGTTACCACTGTGTTGGCACGCAGAGTTCCTGTCCTGGACACTTCCCAGGCAGCTACATTGGCGTCCCTCCATACGTTCATAAAGCACTATTGTCTGGACAGTCTGCTTCACAGAGAGGGGCATTTTGCCCGCTTGGTCCTGCAGACCTTTCTGGTTTGAGTAAATTCACAGACCCACCTCCAAATATGTACTTCTTTGGTATTGTAGTGCCAGAGGCACTCCTATGGTTTGGAGCCACTTGATGACCTTTGACTACCATCATTTTAATTGACTTTTGGTGTTTTATTTTACCCTGGCCTGAATGTACGATATTATTTTTCCCTGCATGTGCTTTTTTCCTTGAAGATGTCTTTCGTATCTCTTGTAGTTTTAAAGTGGGAAATGTCCCAGAGTAGAACAGCTTGCCAAGAACAGAACGTGTGGGATGTGCATTTGAAAGCATGAGAGAGAGAGGTGTGGAATGTACTTTTTGGTCTCGAAGTGCAGTGTTATAAGCAGTGGTGCTCAAATGTGTATTATGTTGTACATTTGGGAGATGAAGTGTGTGATGCTATAGGCAGTGGTGCTCAAATGTGCATTGTGTTGTACATTGGGAAGTATTATGAATTTCTTACTATTGGCTTTGACATGCCCTCATGTCATTTAGAATTCTGACTCTGTCTTGCTTGAGCTTTTTGCGCGCACAGGCAGGCCCCCAGATTACTCAAGTTGTTTAGGTTATTCATGTTCAAGGTTGCTTTGTTTTCTGTGCTTTTGGAGATTGTTGAATGTACCGCCGGAGACTTTAGTAAGCTTTGTTAAGATAAAGGCTGGAACACATGAGAATGTAGAAAGAACGTGAGAACTCCTTTGCATTGGGGATGCTTGCATGGAAAGTGGCCAATTCCAGTAAGTTTCCTTGGCGCAGAGGGAAGGCCTCTCGGAACCTGCTAGTGTGTTTTGAGATTATAAAGCAGGGGTTTGTTGACTTAGAGACCGGGATTGTTTGAGCCTGAACGGTGGACGCATCGTCAGTGCAGGCATCTGGTTGCTGAGTCTCTTGACCCCGGCTGTGAATCCCCCAGTCTGGAGTGGGCGAGGATGAAGTTTGCAACAGGTGAAGTGTTTGATTTTTGATTGTTGCCATTGTGATGTGTGGCTGTTTGTGTGCATATTCGGTTTCCAGTGGCTATAATCATCTGAGGTGTTTTCTTTGAGTATTGACTTTGTGATGTGTGAGTCTGTGTGCACATCCAAGGTAATCATTTGATGTATTTAGTGTATATATCTTTCTGATTTCTTGCAGGATGTCCAGTATAACTTGCTTGTAGTTTTATTCCTGCTTGTGTTTTATTATCCATGCATTTAACAGTTGCATTTGCCAAGTGTGTTATTATTGCTTGTGTGTATGTGTGTGTATATATATATATATATATATATATATATACACGTTTGAATGTTGTTCATTTGACATCTGAGATAGCCTTTCTGTTAGAGAGCATTGCATAAATAAAATGCCAAGCCTTATTGTGAGAACAGTCTTTGATGTACTTCATTTTATAAAGTGAAATCCCTTTCCAGGGGTTGTTGTGTTTATTGCTTTGTTGTGTTTGAGCAACCGTGTGGGAGAGTGGTATTCTATATTATCTGGGAGTGCGAAGCAATACAGGTATATGTTCAAAAGGTGACGAATCTGTGGCTAGAAGTCTATCAAAAAGAACAAGTTACTCACCTTCGGTAATGCTCTGGCTGGTAGAGACTCTATCTAGCCGCAGATTCTTCACCAACTCTCCCGTCCTCACTATTCTGTGATCAGACTCTATCCATTAATACGATCACAAGGCTAGGAATCTGCACACTGATGACACCAATTTGCTTTTGTGTCTCAGCATCTGGGGGCGCAGACACTCTTGAAAGCAGCTGACATCTGCTCGCTGGAGTGGCAACTATATGGACGCTGCATGTCATTTCCTAATTGTAACGGCATCAGTGCGGAGTGCACCGCACCACCTGTCAGCATGCGGAGGTACTGCTGAAATGTGTCTGAATCCACTCTGATGCATGAGGAATCAAAAGGTAAGGAATCTGTGGCTAGGTAGAGTCTCTACCAGAAAGAACGTTATCAAAGGTAAGCAAACTTGTTCTTCTTTACTTAAAGAGTCAAAAACTGGCCTAAACATTGAAGTTAGTGATTTATTGTTAAGATCAGAGCTTGATTCTCACCACCCTATGAGTCAAGTGTGGAACGGTTGTACCTGGCCCAGTTTGTAGAGGCACAGTAGGATGGACTCCAAGACACCAGTGGCAAATGACCTTAACCACCATAGTTGGGACCCAGTTGACCCGGTCTGTGCTATGGCCCACAAAATGGGTCTTACATTTGGTAGAAAGTAGTGTGAGATCAGTGCGAGTCAGTTGCAACTTTTTTGAGCTCGGTTCATCTTAAACACAGCATTACCCACACAACTGAATGGCAGATACAAGGATAGTAAGCATAGACCTTGACATCCTGTTGTTAGATCAGTTAAGAACCCATCTTTGGAGAGACAGTGAAGGGCTCCCAGGAACACCAATGGGTAAATCTTTGCTAATTATTTTAAGGAACAGTTTGAAAAACTGGTTGATAGGGAAGAAAGTGGACTTTGGGGAGCATAGGATATTAGGAAACACTTGGAGAGAGTTCTCTGGTGTCAGCCGTTCTTAGCCACTTCTCAAGGTTTTCCCCCCGACACACCCTGAGCATGTGCCCAAAGTTTCTTCCAGTAGTCCCCCAGGACTTTCTTCCAGTCCGCATTTGCAATGGTGCCTCTGTCACTGACTCCAGGAGATCTTCCTGTGGGTGGGTTAAATCTAGCGGAGACCCTTAATTTGCAGTTGGATCTTCAGAAAGCCAGAGGAAGAAGAGAAGGTCAGAGAGTTTCAGTGGGAGAAGTTGAGATTAGCTCACCAGGACAAGAGGAAAGAAAGTTGGAGAAACTGGACAAATGGTCCGAGAGGAAATGAGGGAAGAAGAGAAAGAGAGAATTGGAAATAGCATTAGAGAAGGAAAAGCTCAGGGTGGCAGCAGAACATCTGTTAGAAGCAATTCCAAATCTACAGCAGTACCTACCAAGGTTCCAAAGTGTTGCACTTGTAGCTGAACAATGGAAGCTCTGATTAGACAGTTTGGGCTGGAGCCAGCTCAGTACATTTAGAGAGTCAAAGAAAGCAAGAGAGTGTATTCTTTTACGTTTGAAACTTGGATTTTCATAGTTTTTTGCATGATTGGGTGACCGGGATGAAGGCCAAGAATTTTCTTGCCCTTATCCATATGTTGACATAGAGACTGAAGGAGGAGTGTTTTACTCCACTTAGGCAATACCTGTCAGACTGGACAGAGAGGATCCACAGAAGCTTCTAAGCTGACGTGTTTAGCTTGCAAAGTGAAAGTGCTAGAGCAATATTTCTGCTAGCCAAAGAGAGAGAAGAAATCTCAACAGACTGGTTCCAAACCAGTGGGTAAACGCCAAGGCAATTTCCAAGGGCCCAAAGGAGAACACCTGCAGAAAGGGGGCAGGGTTCCAATCCAAGAACACAGGAATAAAGGGGGACAGCGAAGCTGTTCCAAGCCCAAGGTGATTACTTGTTATAGGAAAGTATACAAAAAAGTGATGGATGGAATGCTTGAATTAATCTCAGCCATTGATAATTATTTGGGGCCACATCCCAGTCCATTGTTATTTTGCACACCATACCACCTCAGTTTGGATACAGCCATATGCAAATCAGTCTCGACCCTGCTGCATTGGGATCACTCCAGCCCGAACTTCCAGGGCAGGGCATCCCTGAACCTTAACACAAGAAACCCAAGACTGGTTTTGCCCTTAATGGGGCTCATCGGTTGGGTTTAACTTGGTTCCAGTGGCACAGCGTGCACGCAACCCACGTCTGGGCATACCTGTCCCAATTAGGGAGTCACACTGAATATACAAAACAGTGATGGAGGGAATGTTTGAATTAATCTCAGCCACTGGTAATTACTCTGGAGTGCATCCCCGTCCATCATTATTTTTCACACCATGCCACCTCAAAAAAACAATGGACTGGAATGCGGCCCGAGCGAATGCCAGTGGCTGAGATTTGAGCATTTCATCCATCACCTTGTTGCAGTTTATGCCCCAAGTGTGACGGGTATGCCTAGATGTGGGTCCCATACTCACTGTGCCACAGGGTTCAAGCTATACCTCACTGATGAGACCTAAGTAGGTCGAAACCAGTCTGGGGTTGTTTGTGGCCCCTTCTGGAGAGGGCCTTGCCTGGCAGTTCGAGACAGAGTGTTCCCATGAGTAGCAGGGTCAGTACTGATTTGCATAAGGCGGGCCCTTGTCTAGAGTTGCACAGTGGACAAAAAACAATGGACTGGAATGCTGCCTCGAGTGATTGTCAGTGACTGAGATTAATTCAAGCATTTCATCCATCACCTTGTCGTTGTTGCAGTTTACTACTTGTTATAGATATCACAAGGAGTGCCACTTCAAAAGGGAAAGATCCATATCAGAATAACCCATTATAGCAAGTGTGTTGACTGTGGGTTAAGGAACCTCAGAGAGCCCTTTTGCACTCAACCGATTAGCAATGAACTTTTGGGGAAGGGACTAGGTACCCCTAAACACATGTATCCAAACACACAGTGTTTTGTTTTGGAAGCTAGTTTCAATGGGAGGAATGTCCCTACCTTAAGGGATACATGTGCCTATAGGACTATGGTTGAGAGAAAGTATAACAAACCTGAAAAAGTTCTTCATGGAGTAAGGGCAGAAAGTTGGTAGCCAGTGTGCACGCCATGTAGTATCGGATTACCCAAGTTGAGGAAGAAATCATTAGGAAGTCAGCCATGGTCAATAAGAGAGAGAGAGAGAGAGAGAAGCAAGGTCCTGGATATCTCTTGTGTATTGATTTGATTGCTCCTGGTTTAGTGCTAGAACCAGAAGCCTAAATGGTTTGAATCATGTCAACCATGTAAACTGTAGCACATGCTACATGTCAGTCTCTGGAAGAGACTGGAACCAACCCCGACTTGCAAGTGCCAGAGAAAGAAAGTGAAAGGATCAAGGCAGACTCTGAGAAGGCTCTGGCTGAAGCATCAATTTTCTCTGCTTCATATAGACAGGACGATAAGACACTGCATTAGACCAGATATTGGAGTCTGGGTCATTGCTAGACCTCAGGAGTTGTTAGTTGCTGGAACACCTACTCAGGCACAAGTTGAATGCCCTACACTACCATTTAAGAAGGAAGCCCAAGAACATTTCAGCAAGAGAGTGGTTGAAAGATTTTATGTTGGATGGGAGGATGAACTGCTTATAGTGAGCCTGTGAATCCGGAGCCATGAATTAGCAAGAGGCTAGTGGTTCCCCTAATGCACAGGAACGTCTTATCACCACTGGCCCAAGAAGTGCCTTTAACAGACCCATCGCTGATACCAGATCGCTGGGACTTTTTGTTCTGCTGAAACAGAGAGGTTTTGTAGAGCTTGTCCTTCTTGCTAATTGTGTCAGGGTTCTAGCAGGGTGATCTGTGAGGAGACTAGCTGGGTGAGACTGGGACAAGACTGGATAACTGGAGTGAAATATAAAGAAGAGAGTACCTGAATGCTGGAAGGGAAGTAGGACTGAAGCAGATTAGAACAGGCAGTACATAGGGAACTGGAAGTCTGCAAGGAAAGCACAAGAACTAACAACAGTAAAGTAGCAGCACAATTCTAGACAAACTACTATAAATGATAGTTTGCCTGCTCCTCGGAAATGATCTGTCTGTGAAGTGATAAGATCTTAAAAGAAAGCAAGGAGCAGATTAATCTTAGAGTTCTGGGAGACACCCAGTAGATCCTATGGAGAAGGAGTGCAGGGTGGTCCTCTCAGCCAAAGGTGCAAGCCTTGGAGTCTAGCTGGCACCCTTGGAAGCTCAGACAATCAGAATTACATTATACCCACAAGTCAAAATAACAGGTAACAGAACAAGGAACACCAAGCTGAAATAGCTGGAGGCTCAGGGGAACAGCACAGGTGCAGGGAGAAAGCCAGGTGCAAGGACTTAACCAGGAGCAGGGGATCTGGTAACCACCAATGAAGGAAAGGCTGAACTGGGACCTGGAGAAGGGAAGACCAGGGGAACCAGATGACACAAGACAGGGCGTAGTAAAACCTGGGACAGAGTATGGATTGGAACAAATACAGAGAAAAGGCCAGAATACATATATAAAGGGGTTAGAATAACCGTAGGATCCAGGAACAAATCTAGTGAACCACCACTAGGACTTGATCTAGGAAGGGTCTGATGACAGAGGGAACTGCATCTGGGAAGTGGAACAGAAACCTGGACTAAAAGGTGAAGGGAAACTAAGGGGCTTATTTACAAGCCCCTTGCGCCGCCCCTGCATGACTTTTCTTTGATGCACCGGCGACATAATCGGTGCACCACACTGCTCCATATCTACTAACTGACACATTGGGTCCAATGAGTCAGTTTGTAGAGCCCTGCATCACATTATACCTGTGCCAGGTAGGTGTTCCCATGCAAAAAGCCATGTAGAAGTGGTGCAGTGAAATTTAGAACTTTTCATTGCGTCACTCTACACCTTGACTACATCAAAATCCCTACACCTGCTCAGACCAGGCGTAAGGAATGACGCAGGGCTTTAACAATGGGACTCGCCAATGGCGCTTTGCTGGAGTTGCATCAGTTTTACAATCAACTCCACCAATGCATCACTTTTAAGCCAACAGATGCGTCAGAATTTTTGACACATCTGTTAATCCTTATGCCAAGGAGCCCTGTATTGTAAATAAAGTGCATCCATGGTGTCGCAAGGGCATTTAACGCAGGTGCAAGGAAACTCACGCATTGATGCCGATGCATCACTTTCTTGTAAATTAGGCAGTATGGTAAGTGTAGATGTGCATCTTGTCCTATACAGAAATAAAGGCAGGTTCGTAAAGGGCTACCATGAATGACATCTAGTGGGAGGATGGCAGAATGCTGACAAATTGGGTGGTAAGTCAGAAGGTAAGACCAAGGTGCCATTAGTGCCACTACCAGTTGTGGATGTTCCATTTGAGCATTGTTGGTTCGTTTAACTCCCAACAAAAGGCAATAAGTATATCTTCGTTGTGCTGGATCATGCAATGAGGTATCTAGAGGAGGTACTTCTGAGGAGCATGACTGCGAAAATAGTAGATAGAGCACTAGGGAAGAGTTGGATTTCCTAAAACCGTAATGTCCGGCCAGGCAACAAACTTTATCTCCTCGTACATTAGGGAGATATGAGCACAAGCTAGAGTGACCTACCACTTCTCCACAGCATATACCACCAACAAACAAATGGGTTGGTAGAAAGGTTTAACAAGACCCTTAAGAGCATGATGGGAATTCAGGGTGAAGTTGGATCTTCTCCTGCCATGTCTCTTATTCACCTACTGAGAAATTTGACAGAATGGATTTGGGTTTAGTCTCTATCTAGGCACTTAGTGTGTGGCTAACTCACCTTAGTCAGGGACGGGTTGAAACGAACTTCAGAATCACCTCTGAAGAATGTGATGGGTTACAAGCTTGATTTCAAGATTTGATTGCACAGTATATATTGTAAGTAAGTCCGTTTTTATATAGCGCAGCTACTCACCCTTACGGGTCTCAAGGCGCTGGGGGCCGGAGTGGAAATTAAGTGAGCTATTGCCCAGAGTCACATGGTGCTGAGCTGAGCTGCCGCCGGAGCCGGGGATCGAACCGTGAACCCTGTTCTCTGAAGTCAGCTGCCCTGGCCGCTGCACCACACCTCTCCATGGGTCGGTGAATAAAACTTGATGTGGATGAAGGAATGATATGACCAGAAAGCAGCACTGACTGGGTACCTGGAGGATCAGTAGGTGTTGCAGCAGAAACCGAATTGTACATGAACCTTGGAGGATAAATGGTATGGCCCATACAACGTAGTACAGTAGGTTTCTGAGGTAAAGCATTTGGTGAACACAGCTGCTACAAGGGAGCCAGAGAGGCTAAGCTATCCCTCCAGAGAGAGAAAGATTACACATTGAGCATGATGGCAATGACAGAGGAGATTGATGAAGATAATGAACCAGTTCCTGATATGCTGCACAGTGATATGGAGGGTGGTTCTGTAGATAGGGTACTGCTTGCTCTTCAACCTTCTCCTGTGTAGCAAAGAGTTTGTGGAGAAGTGCAGGAATAATGTTTCCATCTCTTTTCGCTAAATTCAGGGTTGTCCCTTGTCTGTGTACGTGCCATAGACACAGGAGATAGCTTGCCAGCAAAGAACAAGATTTACCGGATATATGACCGAGTCCAGGAGTGCTAGAAGGCAGAGGTTGTCATGAGTTTGGATTTGTGAGCAATTGACAATTCTTATAGTACTAGGTCCAATTCACTGGTATTGGTGCCCAAACAGGGATCCAAAGACTTGTGCTTTTTTTCAGCCTGCCGGACCCTCGACAAGGTGACTAAGACCGAAGCACACCCAATTCCCTCAGCTGATGATCTAGTGGATCAGTTGCGTGCTGTTCACTGCTTGAATACCTTTGATCTACTCGGTGACTATCAGCAGAGTATACTAACACCTGATGCCAAAATGAAGACTGCATTCTCTATGGCAGAGGGATTGTACCAGTTTAGTGTAATGCCGTTTTGGCCTAAGATTGCTCCTGCCACTTTTCAATGCCTAGTTAGGCTATGAGCTATGTTCTTTTAGAGCTGGGTTGCCTACCTTGAAGACAATACCATCATTGCCAATTCATGGGAGGACCACCTGCCTGAAGCACCTAGAACAGCTGTTCGGGTACATGGAGTGAAACTGACCATCAAGCTGGTGGGTAATGGGACGAGCTGTCTGTTGGATGCAAAGATCCAGTCTGTTTTAGAGTGTGAGTTTCCCATTACCCAGACTCAGATGAGCGCCTTCTTACGAACCGTCTATTACCAAAACTTTGTGGCCAACTGTGAGACCATGGTTGAGGCTCAGACTGCTTCCTAGATACAGAAATGGGCGGCCATTAAAAAAAGTATGATTTGAGATATTGAGGCCTTTGAAGAGCTTCTGGTAATACTTGCTAAGCACTAAGTTTGTGTTCCAGACAGATCTCAAACCACTCAAGTGGTTGGTGGCGAAGAAGGGTGAAAATCCCAAGTTGCTGAAATAGTCTCTCTCATTACAAGGCCTAGATTTTGCGGTGGAGCATAAAGCTAGAATAAATTAGGGGTATGCAGAGGGTCTTTTCCATCAGTTTTGCTGATCCGGTTACTGAACTTCTCTGATGCTGAACTAAGGTCCCGGATAGTCTGATCTGAGAGGGGCATCTTTTGGAAGACAGGAATTACTTCTGCTTGGTACACTGCATGTTCCCCTGTCCTGTGTGCTTGACTGCATTTGAAACTGGTATCCTGACTTTTATTCTTGGTTGTAGCGTCATGGTAATCTAATGTCAGTGGTCTAGGGCCTGACCTGGAAGGGTGTACTAATCGTATCCTCATTGTATATAGTGGCTATGGTTCCTGTCTTGGTTGTAATACATAAAGCTGTGGTTGCAGTGTGCCATGTTTTGTGAATCTTTAGTTCAATCAGACCATTTTATCTGCATCAGTAATGCCTACTGACCCCTCGTGTGTAAAATTCTGCTGTTATCTGAAAGCCAGAAGCTTGTGCTGACATCCTGTATGCATTTCGAGTGCGTTTACATACACAATGACCGTGTGACACATGCATAATAGGAGGACTCCGTGTATATGTGAGTCTGAATATTAAAACCAGTTGGCTCCATTTTGATTGCCCCTGACTGTAGCATGACACAAAAAAAAGTAAGGGTTGTTTCCTCAGCACTCAAAGTGTATTGCCTTCATTATTGTGGCTGGAAAATGGAGACCCAGACACTGAAGTGAGGAGGATGGAGAGAGTACTATCTTTAGAAAATCCACGAAAACCTTGCTAGCAAGTGGCTGTAGATGTTTTCTTCCCGAGTACTGCCATTTGGTAGATGATAGAGATGAGTGGTGAGACTGCAGTTTTTGTCATTTGCGATGAGTATGTGTCTAAACCAGCTTCCCTTGCCCTTTTGTCTGTCACTGTTTGCTACTTCAGGAAGACTAGAAAACAGCCAAGAACAGAAAACCCCCACTTCATTGTGCTCATGTTGTGGGTGCATCTGTTTAGCAGCAGCCCCAGTGCTACCTTCTGTGATAAGCATCACTTTACACAAAGGCTGAGTCTGGAGAGCAGCCTTAGAAGCACACTTGAAACACAATATTACCAAACCAGTCCAGAAGCATGAGACCGTGGATCCACATCCCATCTGGAAAATGTGTATTGAAGTTGGATCCCAACTACACCACTTCATTTGATTCCCAAATTGTTTTTGACAAAGGAACAAAGTGCTCCTGAGAGTACTCAGAAAGCTGCTGTATAACCAGGTTTGCTGTCTGGCTAACAGCTTGTCCTCCAATGATGAGCTGATATCACCTGAAATAATCATTTTGTGATGAAAGAGCTGAAGGTCTGCCTAAAGAGCCTAGAAGCCTGCATTCCTGCTGAGGAAAGAAAGGAGTGTGTCAAGCCGTGCAAGAGAGATTGAAATTCAGAAAACTTGAGGAAACAACATAGCTACTACTGAAGATCAAATGGGAGGACAGTTCTTTCTATATTGCAAGTAATTATCTCTCCAATCACAGAAAAGCTTATGTGCTAAAAAATGAACTCAATAGCACATATGTATTAAAAAATATATAATATTCAAAATATTAATGAAAAACCAATGTGGTGGTGAAGAATAAAGGAAATTAGGCTATGCGTGTTCACCAGATGGGGAGCATACCTGCCGCGCTTTCAGAATATTTTCCAGGGCCATTCCTAACCTGGCCTCGCTTTTTGAGATAATCTCACCATCAAGATCTAAACAGCAATTCAAAAAGTAAACAGTGGATCAGTGACTGACTTTCAGAGCTCTTGAGAGGCCCCCCTTTTGTGTACTTTCAAAGGTAAAATTAATGTAATGGAGAGTGAGGGGGGCATTAAAATCCATATTGTCAAAAACACTGCAGATGATTGCAAAGGCATAAAGAAATTTTGCTTTGCCAACCCCACTTTTTGAGGTGTAGGGTGAGTGGACACCTCTGTCCCTGTCCTGAGGTGTGTGTGGGGAGAGAGAATGGGAAGGCTGTCTTTGGGGGGGGGGGGGAGACTGTGGAACCTTTGTCTGTACATGAAACAAGCAATGATGCTGGTCACCCTCATGTCCTCTCTAGTATGGAGTGTTGGCTTAAAATTGCATAGTCAATTTCTGCAATATAGTAGCCTATCTTCTACATTCATGGTACTAGAAATTGAAACTCTTTACCTTTACCAAAAGGTTGCATCTGTTCCACTACCAACCCCTATTAGTCTCATATAGACTGAGGTTTAAAACATGTCAGCTGATGTATTGACCTATATCCTAGTCCATTTAAGTCTCTGCAAAGGTACCCTTCAAGTAGGCCGTAGATGGTGAGGTGTGTGCTTTAAACTGAAAGTGTACTCTATTAAGTTTGAATGTCTGACTGCTATCATGTCTCAAGTATGTCTGGACTTTTACGTGTAGTCTGACACGTGTGGTGCAGCTGATGACCCTAACTTAAAAGGTATGCAGTCTTTCATACTCCTGCACAAACCTTGTGAGAGCTACTTTAGCATTCAGTCGCAGAACCATAGATGTGTTAGCTAGGCAGGTGTCACAAAAGGACTCAAACACTCAGTTGCATACCCGCCTGCCCTGTATAATGAGCAGAAAGTGGTTAATGCAGCTTCTTTTACAAACATTTAGAGAGCATGCGGTGTGAAACAGAGGTAGTGTAATATCTATAGGGTTCTTTACATGTGTCATCTCACCCCTAAAAGGCACAGACACACTTATTGAGGTATTTAGAAAGATGCTGAGACTCACAAGAGTGGCATGACAACAGTCGGTCTTTCATTTTGGCGAAGGCCTGGCATTCTGAGCTCTGACTCTGTAATGAAAGTAGTAGAGAAAAGTGAGGTTTAAAACATGTTGGCAGCTGTATTAACCTCTATCCCAGTCCATATAACTATCTGCAAAGGTACATTTCAAGTAGACCGTAAATAGTGAGGTGTGTGCTTTAAATTTAAAGCATACTCTGTCAAGTTTGAATGTCTGACTGCTACCATGTCTCAGGTATGTGTGTACTTCTACGTGTAGTCTGACATGTTGTGCAGCTGATGACCCTAAGTTAAAAACTATGCAGTTTATCATACCCCTGCACAAATCTTGTCAGAGGTACTACAGCATTCAGTAGCAGAAGCACAGATCCCTTACCTAGGTAGGCATCACAGAAACATTTGATATAGAGTTCAATACCCACCTGTCCTGTATAATGAGCAGAAAGTAATCCATACAGCTTGTTTTACAAACATTTTGAGAGGGTGCGGTGTGAAAGAAAGGTAGTCTAATATCTGTAGGCTTCCTTACTTGTGTCATCTCACTCCTAAAAGGCACAGACACACTCATTGAGATATTTAGAAAGATGGTGAGAGTGACGAGAGTGGCATGACAGGAGTCGGTCTTTCATTTTGGCATAGGCCTGGCATTGTGAGGTCTGACTCTGTAATGAAAGTAGTAGAGAAAAGTGAGGTTTAAAACATGTTGGCAGATGTATTAACCTCTATCCCAGTCTATATAACTATCTGCAAAGGTACATTTCAAGTAGGCTGTAGATAGTGAGATGAGTTATTTATATTGAAAGCGCACTCTGTCAAGTTTTAATGTTTGACTGCTAAACTGTCTCAGGTATGTGTGTACTTCTACGTGTAGTCTGAGATGTGTTGTGCACCTGATGACCCTAACTTAAAAACTATGCAGTGTATCATACCCCTCCACAGATCTTGTCAGAGCTACTACAGCATTCAGTAGCAGAAGCATAGATCCCTTACCTAGGTAGGCATCACAGAAGCATTCGAATACAGAGTTTAATACCCGCCTGTCCTCTATAATGAGCAGAAAGTAATCCATACAGCTTGATTTACAAACATTTTGAGAGGATGCAGTGTGAAAGAAAGGTAGTCTAATATCTATAGGTTTCTTTACATGTGTCATCTCGCTGCTAAAAGGCACTGAGACACTCATTGAGATGTTTAGAAAGATGGTGAGAGTCACAAGAATGGCATGACAGGAGTCTGCCATTCATTTTGGCTTAGGCCTGGCATTGTGAGCTGTGACTCTGTAATGAAACTGCTAGAGAAAAGTGAGGTTTAAAACATGTTGGCTGATGTATCAATCTATATCCTAGTCCATATATACTCTGCATAGGTTCACTTCAAGTAGGCTGCAGACAGTGAGATGTGTGTTTTAAACTGAAGGCGTACTCTGTCAAGTTTGAATGTCTGACTTGTATCATGTGTCCGGTATGTCTGTACTTTTATGTGTAGTCTGATAAATGTGGTGCAGGTGGTGACCCTAACTTAAAAACTATGCAGTCTTTCATACTCCTGTACAAATCCCTTCAGAGAAACTTTAGCATTCAGTTTCAGAACCATAGATGTGTTAGCTAGGCAGGCGTCACAAGAGCACACAAACACTCAGTTGCGTACCCGCCTGCCCTGTATAATGAGCAGAAAGTGATTCAAGCAACTTCTTTTACAAACATTTAGAGAGCATGCGGTGTGAAACAGAGGTAGTGTAATATCCATAGGCTTCTTTACATGTCATCTCACTCCTAAAAGGCACAGACACACTTGTTGACATGTTTAGAAAGGTGGTGAGAGTCCCAAGAGTGGCAAGACAGGGGTCGGTCTTTCATTTTAGTGTAGGCCTGGCATTGAAAGCTATGACTCTGTAATGAAACTGGTAGAGAAAAGTGAGGTTTAAAATATGTTGGCAGATGTATTAACGTATATCCTAGTCCTTATAAGTCTGTGTAAAGGTACACTTCAAGTAGGCCGTAGATAGTGAGGTGTGTGCTTTGAACTGAAAGCGTACTCTGTCAAGTTTGAATGTCTGATTGCTACCATGTCTCAGGTATGTCTGTACTTCTATGTGTAGTCTGACACGTATGATTCAGTTGATGACCCTAACTTAAAAACTATACAATCTTGAATCTAAATTTTAAGTCTTTAAAATCTTGTGAGATCTACTTTAGCATTCAGTCCCAGAAGCACAGATCTCTTAGCTTGGCAGGCATCACGAAAACACTTGAGCATACACCTTCATAACTGGCTGCCCTGTGTAATGAGAAGAAAGTGATTCATGCAGCTTTTTCTACAGACATGTAGAAAGCATGTGGTGTCAAACTGGGGCAGTCTAGTACATAGAGGCTTGTTTGAATGTATTATATTGTCTCTACGAAGGCACCGACAGTCATTGACATCTCTAGAAACATGCTGACATTCACCAGAGTGGTATGACAGTAGTCGGCCTTTCATTTTTGCTTAGCCATGGCATTGTGAGTTTTCCCTCTCTAATTAAACTGGTAGAGAAACGTGAGGTTTAAAGCATGTTCCCAGATGTATTAACCTATATCCTAGTTCATATAAGTATCTGCATAGGTACCCTGAGAGTAGGCCGGTGATAGCGAGGTGTGTGCTTTAAACTGAAAATGTAGTCCGTCAAATTTGAATGTCTGACTGCTGCCATGTCTCAGGTATGTCTACACCTCAACGTGCAGTCTGATACTTGTGGTGCAGCTGATGAGCCTAACTTAGAAACTATACAGCCTATTATACTCCTGCACAAATCTTGTCACAGCTTCTTCAACATTCAGCGCCAGAAGCAGAGATCTCTTAGCTAGGCAGGGATCACAAAATCTCTTGAACACATACCTGGCTGCCCTGTGTAATGAGCAAAAAATGATTCATTCAGCTTCTTCTAACACACATTTAGAAAGCATGTGGTGTGAAACAAGGGTAGTCTAGTATGTATATGCTTGTTTGAATGTATTATCTTGCCTCTAAAAAGTCAATGACACACTTATTGACATCTATAGATAGATGCTGACACTCAGAAGACTGGCATGATGGGAGTTGACCTTTTATTTTGGCTAAGGCCTGGCATTTCGAGCTCTGCTTCTCTAATGAAAGTTTTAGAGAAAAGTGAGCTTTAAAACATGTTGCTAGATGTATTTATCTGTATCCTACTCCATATAAGTCTCTGAAATGGTACATTGTAAGTATGTTGTACATAGTGAGGTGTGTGCTTTAGACTAAAATTATACTGTGTGAAATTTGAATGTCTGACCGATACCATGTGTTAGGTATGTTTCTAATTATACGTTTAGTTTGACATGTATGGTGGAGCTGATGACGCTAAGTTAAAAAGTATACAGCCTATCATACCCCTGGGAAAATATTATCAGAAATATTTCACATTTCAGTACCAGAAACACAGATCTGTTTGCTAGTCAGGACTGATGGAAGCATTTGAATACACAGGTTCATACCTGTCTATCCTGTATAATAAGTACAAAGTGATCAATGTAGAAAATGAAAGGGTATACCAGTTTATACAATTATTCAGCCAGACTTTCAACCATTTACAGTTTTCGTAATGTGCATAGTTAGAAATCTTACATATTTATTGCTAATGGAGACAATGGCAGTCGAATGTAAGTAATTGGTTAGTGATTGTTATGAATATTATTACCTAAATAGTTTAGAATTATTAATTTATGTAGCATACTATTAAAACTGTTCTTTCTTTTTGTTATTTACTTTACTTTTTGAAAAAGACTTAAAGATGGCAAGGAAACATGAAAAGAGAAGAGCACAAAAACCAGAACTACTTAAAGAAGAGGGAAAAGAAGAAATTAGATATATTCCAATCCAATCCAACAAGCTTTATTCAACGTGCAAGTCATGAAAGCACAATACATACAGTACCAACTCCATAAAACACAATACATATACACGTTTTAAAACCATGATTTGGTGCTTCAGATCTTAGACCGGATTGGTAACGAGATTAAACAAAGATTAAAACATCTGTGAGATACTAGAATAGATATATTATAGCGGAAACAAATCTTCTGGTAAAAGAACTAAACAGTTTCTTAAAACACTATTATGAAGATTGAAAACTTTGGAAAATGTTCAAAAGAAAAGTTTAAGAACGAATGAGAAACAAAAGAGAATTGGTTATGTTGAACGAACTTCAAATTGTAGAAAAACAACAGATCTGACAAGAAGTAAGAAACAGTATACGAAATGAGAAGAATTTTTTTAGAAGTTGAGTAATTCAAAATGTATTAAAGAATTTAAAACAATATAAAAGAAGATCCGCAGCATATAAGAAAAGCAACAGATTGAAAGTGTAGTAGATAAAGCTTTTGAGTTGAAATGAAAATTATTTATGAAGGAGAAAAGCAAGAGAAAAAGACGTTAATAGAAATAACTTTTGTATAGCTTTTACTGGTGAATGGAAACACACCTCCAGCACTGATCCTTTCTTTAATGAAGAAAGCTATTTTCAAGAGAACACATTGGTACATGCAGTAGATACTAGTGGTCGATGTTATGAGGTGAAAGATGGTTCTTCCATTCCAAAGAAAAAAATGGTCCCTAAGAATGTAGAAGAAGTCATAGCTGAAGAAGTTCAAGGAAGGTTACACAAGCTCCTGTATTTAAATGGAACTTTAGGAGTATTTGCAGTATTCGACAGGAGTCTATTGATATATTACGAAATGTTTAATATCAATATGCTAAAAAAAAGTGCTAAACAGAAAATTACTATGTTTCAAGGACTAGATACATGTAAAATAAGAAAATATACTAAGTTACAGGGTCATTCTCTGGCTTGTCTTTCAAGAAAAGCATGCCAAAGCACTTTTGATCATTTAAGAATGTTAGATGTACACCACTCTGAAAAGGAGACTTTTCTATGTAAAACCTACTGCGTTATGTTTAAGTGAAATGAATACAGCTCTTTTGCATGGTTCTGTAGAAGATGTACAGAAATTTTGTTATGTACAGTTTTGTTATTTTGGTTCTGAAGAGGAGTGTAGAGAAAGTGAGGACTTGATATCTTTAGGTGTAGTAGAACAGGACAAAGAGATTAGTATTGAAATTACAAAGTTTAACACTGTTTCCTCTGAAAAACCAAACTATGTTTGTATTTGTTGTTGACGTACTCACAATAAAAGTCAAACTAGGAATGTTGATTTATATTTAAAAAGTGAAAAAGAAAACAATAAGTGGCAGCAATTTGCTCTTTATTTGTTTGTAGAGAGACGATTTGAGTTGCCCACTGATCAAATTATATGTAAGTACTGTTGCAATAACTTAGAAGAAAACAAAATGCCAGCTAGAGCAGTACATAACATCTTAGAGTTGGTACCTATTCCTCAGAAATTGGCAGATTTAAATGTATATGAGTCTATTCTTATACAATCTGTACACCCATTCCAGGCCATTGTTCATATGGAGCCTAAGACAGGTAAGCTTCCACCAACAGATTTACAAAAAGGTCTCAAAGGAAGAGTTGTGTACTTATCCGGTAGATTTTAAGAAAAATATTAAAACTATTGGTGTAGATAGAGAGGAAAATGAGCCAGTAGTTATTCTAGTAAATGGTGTACCAACAAAGAGTAAAAAAATCTGACAAGAGTTTGTAGATATTAATAAACTTCAAAATACAACATTATACCTGGTACAGAATAATATTAGAAGAAAATAAATGTTGATGAAGAAGTAAGATGCCTACAAGATGAAACACTAATGTCAACTGGCCAAATTGAAAAAGTGGACAAATCCAGGAGGGAAGAGATTTATGAACATTATACCATACATCCTCTTCATTCGAAAGAAATCATAGGAAACACTGTTTAATTATTTCAAATGAAAAAAGCAAAAGGAGCTCCCATGAGTACATGGGAAAAAAGTTTAGAAGCTCGCTGTTCCCCACTGGAGAAGGTGGACGATTTGATGACTGAGCTGTATGGATTCCAGCATCAGAATACCGATCAACAAGATTGTACTTTGATGATCCAAGATTTCGGCAGTGTATTCCATATATTTTTCATCTTCTGTTTGAGAGTGATTTGTCTGGACTTTCATATGCGGTGAACCATATATTAAAAACAGGAGTTTATCTTCAACATGTTTTTGCAAAAGAGTTCATCGAGAAAGTTGAACAAAGAGATGAAAATTTGGAATCACAGTTAATCAATTTGATGGCGTGCCAGCGTAGCACCAATGAATATTGGTATCACCGTCATGGTGAACTTAAATGCATGTTAAGAAACCTAGCTACACCTACTTGGTTTCTAACACTTAGGGCCTCATTACGATGTTGGTCGGAAAGGCACCGAACGGCATTCGGAATTTCCTAACCTATGTTGGAAGCCATGTTTCCAACCGACTCTGAAACATTTCTGACCAACCAATTACGATGGAAGGTAACCGTTCGGTCATTCCGAATCGGTTCCTACTGGCATTCGGAGAATCCGAGTTGGTCGGAGCCGAATCGAACAGCTCTATGGACCTCGTTTCTGACCGATGTATTACGATGTCGGATTCGGACAGCCTTTCCGAATCAGTCTGTCCGATACAGAACGACTGTCGGAAACTGATTTTGGGGGCCCATAGCAGGCCCCCCCTTCACCCGGAGGCCTCCGGTTAGGGCCCGGGGGGGTACTCATGGGACCCCACTTTCCAACCATGCACAGTGTGGCAGGAACCATGGGGTGCCTGCCACAGGGTGCAAGGTTTTCCGCAACCAACCCTTTTTTCAGTGGGAGCCTGTGTTGTCAGCCGGAACACGACCGAACAGTGTTTGGAAACATCGTAATCGGTCGGTCGGACTGTCCGAAGCTGAGTCGGTCAGAACTGATTCCGACAAGAAGTCGGTCGGATTGCTTTCTGACCGACATCGTAATGAGGCCCTCAGTTGTGCTGAATATGCGTGGGATGATTTACTTGAATTCCTACAAGAAGCAAATTCAAATGTAAAAAACACTGAAGACAGCTGGAGAACTCTGTTCCTTGGATCCCGCAAATATCTGCAGGTATTTTAACCATAGGTTTCAAGTTATGATGTAATTTATCTGCATAAAAGCATTCCACCTCTTGGAGAGGTAACTGATTTATTTTGGCGAAAAGAGTACCAAGCCAGAGGTGCTCCTCATATACACATGCTATTATGGATAAAGGATGCACCAAAATTTGAAACAGATAGTGATGAAGCTGTTTTGTCCTTCATCGAACAGCATGTTACATGTGCCATTCCAAAAGAAGGAGGAGAAAACAGCTTAAGACAACAAGTTCTACGGTTTCAAAGTCATAGATGTGGAAATACTGCAGACGGAAATACAAATGTAAAGGCAATATTTTATACAGATATCGCTTTGGATTCCCACAACCCATAATTTCTAAAGGAAGAGTAAATCGTTTTTTGTCAGCAGTAAGGCATACAATAACCTCGGAAATCTCTTAAGAATACATACAACGTAAGAAGAACAGAAGCTTCAAAGTATATTAATGACTATAATCCAGTCATTTTAAAAATGTGGAATGTAAACATGGATATTCAGATTGTTGCAGACAACTCAATTGCTGTTGCTCGTTATGTCACATTATATATTACAAAATCTGAAAAGTCACAGATAAAAGAAATGTGGAAGAAATTTCTGCAGAAAAGAGTCTCAGCAAGAAATTGTACAGCTTTACCTTGAATATGCTTTTCCATACAGAGATAGGATCTTATGAATGTTCAGATCGCTTGAGCTCAGCCAGTTTGTATTCAAAGTCAAGAGGAATCATTTGGGTAAGTCTAGGCCTAGCCTCCCCACGAAACAGAGTATTGAAATCTTTTCCAGAAATTCAATATTTAGCCCATTATGAGCCAGAAAGCAATGATATTGTCAAAACTAATATGTTGAACACATACTATCCCAAAAGGAGTCCACATCTTGAAAACCTATGTCTGTATGAAATACTTCAACATTACAGGTATAAAAAGAATGTTACAGAATATATAAAAGAAGAAACATATGCAGTAATTGGATGTGATGGATGTTTAGTGAAACACGCCAAAGGAAATCTTATTAACCACATAAAACTCAGTTGCGAAATTCTAGATAAGAGAGAATTTTTCTATTTAGCACTTCTGCAACTGTTCAAGCCTTGGCGTAGTGAAACAGAATTACTTGGAGATTTTGACTGCTAAGAAGATTCTTTTAATGCAACTAAAGATAGTTTTCAGTGTACGGTATTTCCGACTTAAAAATTATAAATGATGAGATTGAACAAGAAGGAACTATTGCAGCTGAAATAGCTAGAGAAAGTTCACAAAGCTGTCAAAGTTCTGGTCCACTGACTCAAGATCCACTTGGACAACCAATTATTGAAAATGAAGCAGCAATTGCCATGAATTGGGTAGAAACTGCAATGCAACAAGCACAACCGGATACTATTGAGTTTGAAAAGTTAGAAGAACAACTGAATATTGAACAAAAAGAAATATATCTGCAAGTGAAACAACAAGTAGAACATGGTTTCCTCCATGAAAAAAAAGAATGTCAATGTTCATCATTTCAACGTATTCTATTATACATTAGTGATCAAGCTGGAAAAGGAAAACGTTTCTTAATTAAAGTTCTGACAAGTTATCTACACAGGACTACAGACTCACATTTATCTTGTGTCGTAACAGGTACAACTGGATTAGCAGCACACAACATTAAAGGTATTACTTTACATCGATTACTTCTGCTACCTGTCGAAGATGATAAACTGGAATATCAAAAGCTATCAGGAGAAGCTTGTTATGAAGTCTCATGATTATTGAAGAAACTGAAACTTTTAATCATTGATGAGGTGAGCATGGTCTCAAACTTAACGCTTGCCTTTGTACACTTAAGAATGCAATAAATTTTAAAAACAGAGTACGATGTGCTGTTTGGAGGAAAGCATTTAATTGTATTTGGAGACCTACTGCAGCTTACTCCTGTTAAAGGACAACCTGTTATAAAACACTTCTCCATGATGGGACAAGGAAATCTTTGGGAAGTATTGGAAATGTAAATATTTGGTTAAACTTTGAATATAAAGAACGTGTTAAAAAATATGCGAGAAGCAAGTGATGAAGATTATGGAAATATTCTTGAAAACATAAGAATTGACATGTTGGCAAAACATGTAAACAAGCTTTAGAAACTCGGCTAATAAGGAATTTGTTTACATCTGAAAAAAGAGCAGCAGAAGAAATGTATAATATGCTCATAGAAAACAAATCCATAGTGTGTCTAATGCCTACACTGCAAGAGTGTTCTACCTTTAATGAACAACTACTGAAACTGGAAAAACAACAAATTCTGTAAATTAAAGCTACTGACAAAATGGGACACCAGGGAGTAACAATTCTACTTACTGAAAAACTACAGGCTAAATTGGATTCTTATGAAAAGTCTGTATCTAAAACTTCAGGATTAGAACAGTGTTTACAACTGTCGACTAATTTTGCATCGTAATTTGAATGTAGAAGTAGGATTCGTAAATGGAGCAATGGGAAAAGTTGTTGATTTTGTTAATTTTCAAAATAATGATGGATTGAATTTTTGATTGTAAAATTTGACCAGATTAATGAGGTAAGAAAGATTGGGCGTTGTGTTGTATACTTGTTGCTTGTAAAGGGCTTGTATGTTCAAAGACAACAGTTTCCTCTGTCTCTAGCATATGCAGTAACTAGTCACAAATCTCAAGGTTTAAGTATAGACAGAGCTTTTGTAAATATTGGAAGTACTGTGTTCAAAGAGGGAATGGCATATGTTGTAATGTCTCGAGTAAGAACATTGTCTGGTTTGTATTTGATAGAATTTGATGAGAAAAAGGTTAGTGCTGATGCAAATTGTGTAAGAGAGTACTATCGTTTAAGAAGACTTTATGCTCCTCATTCAGGTGAATATCCAATATATGAGAAACGTATAGTATGTCTAAAATCAAATATTCAACTGAAGTTCAAGATAAGAAAAGCATTGAAAAGAAAGTTGAAGGCGTAAAGAAAAAAAAAGTGGAAAGTGATGGTGACATTGTAGGATACCAGTTAGAAAACAGTTCAGGTATCAACTGTTATGCTAATGAGATTCTGAATGTAATGTTTCATTTACCATGTCTTCTTCATGAAATCATGGAAAACCGTGAAAAATGATTCTGTTCTGCACTATATCATTTATTTCAACAGTTGTTAACTGACAGAAGTAAAATACAAACTGCTTCTGGCATTCAACATCTTTTGGATATATGTACCGGATCAGTGACATTTTCTCTCAACATACAACAAGAGGCACAAGAATTTATAATGCTCATGCTTGGAGTTTTAGAAGATGAAGGAATAAACATTGATAACTTATTTGGACTAAGATATAAATGGGACCATAAGTGTGAAGATTGTTTATTCACTTCTACCACTGAAATACATAGAGAACGATTCCTATACTTAACGATACACATTGCTTATACAAAGATTTGGAAAATATCTCATTTTAATGTTACAAAGTTGTAGAGCAAATGGAACAAAATTGGAAACAAAAATTACAAATTTTAAAAGAAGTCAAATATCTATTTCAGGAAGAACTTATACAACAGTGGCTATTATTTTTCATGAAGGACCTACTGCAACATCTGGACACTATACTGTTTATTTAAAGTGTAACAATGGATGGACACATTGCAATGATGCCCACCTGGAATTCAAAGCTAGATTGCCTTCTCAATTAGCAAATTCTCGTATGTTATTTCTCCAGCCAAAGTTCTAAAACCATCATTCGGCCTATTGGGGGTGATGTCAACAACAAACAGAAAGCATTAGATTGAATTAGTAATTATAATTAGTGTTTTCATTATTATTTCGCTAATAGAAATAACATTTTGAAAAAGCAAGTAGAATATATATTTGTTCTCAATACTGTTCCTGGTGTAATAGTAAATTATTTAAATTCTATTTATGTTAAATAGTAGACTTAATGTAGATCAAATAAGTGATTAATAAATGTACTTAGTATAAAGCATAGTTACACATATTGATAATGATGTACTATGCTGGGTTTTTTTTTTTATACAATCCATTCGTTCGTTTTTTTCCCCACTGTTCAATGAAGATGCTGCATTCAAATCATTGTATAGAGAAGTTATATGGAATCTGAGAACAGTAAAAAGGGAAACTGAAACTGATATCTAATTATAATATAATGTTATGTTTGGGAAAAATTTATTATTATTGTTTTTTTAATATATGTTGTTATGTTATATTAATTTATAAAGCGCACAGCTACTCAGCAGAGTGCCCCGGTGCTAGGCATAGGAGGAATTGGACAGGCCGTGGGATTAGATGTTAAAAAGGCAGGTTTTGAGCTTCCTCTTGAACATATCGAGGCTGTGTATAAGCTGAAGATCTAGTGGGAGACTATTCCAGAAGGAAGGTAGAAAGGTCCTAGATAGGAAAAGGATCTCCCACCCATTCTGAGGTGACCAATGCGGGCCACCTTTGCCAGGAATGCCGAGGAAGAGAGGAGGGTGCAAGCAGGGGTATATGTACTAATTCTCTTCTTGAGCTACGATGCCCCGGTCCCGTGCAAGGCCTTATGCATGAGGACCATGGCCTTAAAAACCACCCTCTTTTTCCCCGGGAGCCAGTGCCGGGCCCTTAGGTGAGGGGTCATGTGTGACCTCGGAGGAAGTCTGAGCAGCAGTCTTGCTGTGGAGTTTTGAACCACCTGTAGTCTGTTAAGGAGATAGTCAGGGAGGCCGAGGTACAGAGCATTCCCATAGTCTAATCTAGACATAATCAGGGCTGCACTACCTTTCTGCCAGCAGACTCAGATAGTAGCGGAAACCATTTTTTCAGCATGCATGCTGAAACAAGACCCAGCAAGCGCTTGAATCTGCGGTAAGAAGGAGAGGGCGCTATCTGTTTTGATTTCGATATTCTTGACGCGGTTTTGTGGGAGGACAGGGTGCGGCAGGTTGTTCGGCCAACAGGCTTCCACAAAATTGTGGGGACATCTCCGAAGGTCATGATTTCTGTTTTGTCCGGGTTGCATCTCAGATGGTGCAAATCCAACCACTGAAACACCATGGGGAGATGGTGAGACAGCATGAAATCAACTTCCCATCTAAGTCCATGCCTTTCTCGCATGTAAACAGAAGCTGCGTGTCATCTGCGTACGAGATGACTTTTGTGTCAAATATACATTGTACAGAGTGGGACCGAGGGCCGAACCCTGCGGAACACCCACAGACAGGATCTGGCTTGTGCTGTATAGGGCGGCAGACAGACTTCCTAAGTCCGTCTGTCTAGAAATGAGACTAACCAGTGAAAGGCCAGGTGTCTGATCCCTATCTCGTGAAGGCGCTCGGGCAGCTTAAGGTGGGGCACAGTGTTAAACGCCGCCGTGTGGTCCACCAGTATCAGCATGGCTTTTCCACCCTTGTCAAGGGTGCTCCGGACATGCTCTATTACTTCGAGGAGCATGGTCTCTGTGCTAAAATGAGGGCAGAAACCGGATTGAGTAGGGTGGAGTATTCTGTTGTCTTCCAGATAACTGGAGAGTTGGTGGTTGACTTATTTCTCCAGAATTTTAGAGAAAGTGGGGAGAAAGGAGATAGGCCTATAATTTACTGCTTGCTTGGGGTCTGCTGCAGTTTTTTTTAGCAATGGTAAAACTTTGGCCTTTTTCCACATAGAAGGAACCTCCCCTGTTGCCAGCGAGGTATTGAATATGTGGTTCACAGTGGAATTGATAGACGGTGCCACTAGTGCTTTATTTGAGCCGGTGCTTTCCGGTGCTCAGCACCGGCACTTAATTGGTTTCCGGTGCTCTGCATTGGCACCTAATTGTCAACACCATATTTAGAACAGTCTGCCACATGGTGGCGCTGCTCAGCGAATTTAGAGATGAGCAGAACAACGGTTGTTTAGGAATACAATATACATTAAAATTGCTAATACCTGCCTTACCAGCCGTCCTTCAGCTTTAGGGACCTGGAATAATCTGAACTGTCGCATTTACATGCCAGAGAGATGGTTAGTAGTTGGTTTGGCAGCAATGACAAGGGTGATGGGTGGTTCAAGATGCAGTGGCCTCCTGGTCACAGCCCTGGCACTTAATATTTTACAAATTAAGCACTGGGTGCCACCATATCTAGCACCATAATAGGGCAGGGGACGAGGGGAGAGACAGATTTTAGGCTCTTTAAAGCTGCAAGAGACTTAGCGGGGGAGATGGGAGTACATACATCTAAGGTAGCATATGTAGGAGCAGAAGGAGAAAGCCTCGGCCCCTGACTCTGTGATAGGGGTGCTGGATTCTGGAAACTGTTATGGATGGTCATGATTTTTTCATAGAAAAACGGGTTGAGTTCATTGCACCATTCTGCCGTGGGGGTGCAGGCTCTAGAAGTGACAACGGGGCGCAGGAAAGAATCTACAATTTTGAAGAGTTCCTTTGTTGTCAGCTTCCAGAATCCTGGTGTCGTAAAAGCTTTTTTTGGCAAGGTGCAATTTCCCCTGATACACCTTTAGTGCGCTCTTGTATGCGGCTTTGTCATCCGTGTGATATTTCCGTCTCTATGCTTTCTCAAGCTTCTTGCAATGTTTTTTGCCGGTGCTAAGCTTGGCATTAAACCAAGGAGCGGCAGGGCATGATCTGGCCTGAGATGTCTTTTTAATGGGTGCTAACGAGTTAACCGTCTCACTGATGCAGCTGTCAAGGTGGGCGGTGTCTAGTTCCACATCGCCTGTCAAGACTGGGGAATTTGTAGTAAGGGCATGATTAATGACCTCCGGCTGTAACTTGTGATAGGCCCGACAGGAGGAAGAGATGTTTCCTTTTGTAGGCTGCTTATTGCAAGTCTGTGACCATGCAAAGGAGATAAGATAGTGGTCCGTCCAAGGGAGAGGAGTAGGTTGTGATATCACCAGATTCAGGTTGGAGAAAACCTGATCGAGAGTATGTCCGGCCTGATGGGTAGGGCCAAAGACCTCTTGTTTCAGCATCAAAGGGCTCATAATTTCTACAAGGGCGATGGTTTCTTGCCCTAATGCATTATCTAAGTGGAAGTTTAAGTCTTCGAGTACCAGGAAGTGGGCATACCTCATTGCCCAAGGCGCCAGTACGCTTTCCAATGAACGCAGGCACCTGCTAGCAGGGCCAGGGGGTTGTATACAAGGACCCCTGCCAGCGACTGGTTAGGAGTGAGGGATAGGCAGAAACCTAGTGCTTCGACCTCTTGGAGGCCTGCAAGCTCAAAGGATGAGCTTTCATATTCTTTTTTAAATATGATTGCTGTCCCACCCCCTCTGCCAGTGTTGCGATCTTTCCTTAGAATTCTGTCGTTCGAGGTGATGGCTAGTGCTAATGTGGGGTTAGCCGCGACCGACAGCCAGGTCTCGATGAGAAAAAGTACATCCAAGTCCTCGTCAGTAAGTAAGTCAAATAATAGGACTTCGTGTTTCTGTAGGGATCTAGTGTTCAGCAGGGCCGCCCTAAACTGTTTCTGCGTAGCCCCAACAAGATTGGGGCTGTGAGTAGACAAGGAGGTGACCGGTATATTAAGGATCCAGGCACAACTGGAGCAGATAAACTCTTCACAGGGAGTGCCCGGAGACCAGCATGCTGAGCATTTCCTTGGAGGAGCCATGTGCAGTAAAGAGGCTCTATCAAAGCAAATACGGTGCTCGTTGGCTGACATAAAACCAGCATAGTGGCTGGTGCTGGGCACTTCCGGGATGCTGACGGGCGCAGACAGGCTTGCCTTTGGCGTTCCTTTGACGCGCCAGTGGCGCGTCCACGCCGCTGCTCCCTTTATGTGCATGGGGGCAGGGAGGGCAGGACAACTAGAGAGCGCACCCAACCAAGATGGTGCCTCTCGGGTGTCTCGGCCCCTTCCCATGCTGGACGAGGAGAAAGTATGCCCCCCCACTTCTCTATCAGGCACCGTCTCCTCGCCACCGTGCTGCCTAGAGCGAGCAAGGTGAGAGCAGCGAGTAGCGGTAAGTGCGGCAGGAAGCAGAGTTAAAAGAAGTTTGAGCAAGGAAATAAAAATGCGGTAAAAACAAGTGAGTCAACCCTAAAAACAACCATAAAATAGACGTGAATCAAACGTAGACTAGAAGAGCAGTCTCCTATAAGAACATATACAAATTCATTACAGATTCAATGGCAATGGCAATAATCAATTTCCCACAGATTAAAAATTTAAAACAGTGTGCAACAGCAAGTAACGTTATACAGCTGTGAGCCAGAAGCCCCCGGAGCCTAAGCACGTCTGCGCCGCGGCTCCCTTTATGTGCATGGGGGCAGGGAGGGCAGGACAACTAGAGAGCGCACCCAACCAAGATATGGTTATATAATACTTTTTCTTTTTCTTCTTAATTGCAGGTACTCTTCAACATTGAAAACAACTTTAGTACTGTTTAGGACAATATTACTCTAAAAATATATTTACTAGATGATCTATCTAAATTAATTCAAAAGTAAGGATATATAATTCATGATAAACTAGACAATCGTTTAACATGTAAGAATATGTCATTGGTGTGTAGCAGACATAATCTATTGCTTATAGACTAGTTTAAATGTGTCATCCTACTCCTGAAAAGCACTAACCCACTCATTAAAATTTCTAGAAAAATGCTGACGCAAATAAATGTGGCATAGTAATAGTTGGCCTTTTATTTTGCATTAGACCTTCTATTGCAAACTGTCTCTGCTTTATGAAACTATTATAGAAATGTGAGTTTTAAAACATGTTGGCAAGTGGATTTACCTCTATCCTTGCCCATATAACTCTCCGCAAAGGTATACTGGAATTAGTCCATAGATAGCGATGTGTGTGCTTGAAACTGAAAGTGTATTCTGTTAAATTTGAATGTTTGACAGCTTCCATGTCTGAGGTATGTTTTCATTTGAACATGTAGTCTAACATATATGCTGGAGCTGATAGCCCTGACTTAACAATTATACAATCTACTATATCCCTGTACAATTATTGTTAAACCTACTTCACCTTTCAGTCTGAGAAGCGCATATCTCTTTGAAAGGTAGGCGTCATAGAACTACTTGAAGACACAGCTTCAGACCCGACTACCTTTATAATAAATAGAAAGTGATCCATGGAGATTCTTCTACACATATTTACAGAGTATGGGGTGTGAAACGGAAGTAGTGTACTATCTATAGTTTACTTTACATATGTCATTTTACCCCCAAGAGTGGCATAATAGGAGATGGCCTTTTATTTTGGCTTAGGCGTGGCATGGCAAAGTCTACGTTTCTAATGAAACTGGTACAAAAATTTGAGGTTCAAAATATATTGCCAAATATATTAACCTCTATCCTACTCTATATAACTGTCTGCAAAGATACACTGCAAGAAGGCTGTAGATAGTGATGTGTGTCCTTGAGATTGAAAGCGTATTCTGTTAAGTTTCAATATCTGACTCCTACCATGTCTGAAGTATGTTATCACTTTTACAAGTATTTTACTCATGTGGTGCAGTTGATAATCCTAACTTAAAAATTATATGGTCTATCATAACCCTAGAGAAATATTGACAGAGATACTCCACCTTTCAGTCTCAGTACCACACCCAGGCACTATCCATGTACTCACCCAATCACTGACGCACTACCCTTGCAGTAATTGAATTAACCACGCACTTAATCACTAAGGTGTTACCCTTGCACTCATTCATTCACTGAGGTACTACCGTTGCACTCATCCATTCACCCAGGCACTACCCATACACTCATTTATTCACCCAGGTACTACCCATGCAATTACACATGTACTACCTATGCACTCATCCATTCGCTCAGGCACTATAATACATACATCCAATCACTCAGGCACTACCCATGTACTTATGCAATCACCCAGGCACTACCTATGCACTCATCCAGTCACCCAAGTACTACTTATGCACTCATCCAATCACCCAGGCACTGTCCATGCACTCATCCAATCACTCAGGCACTACCCATGCACTCATTCAATCACCCAGGCAGTATGCTTGCACTCATCCATTCACTCAGGCACTATCCATGCACTCATCTATTCACACAGGCACTACCCATGCACACATCCATGCACACATCCATGCACACATCCAATCACCCAGGCACTACCCTTGCTCTCATCCATTCACCCAGGCACTACCCATGGACTCATCTATTCACCCAGGCACTATCCATGAACTCATCCAATCACCCAGGCACTACTCATGCACCCATGCAATCACCCACACACTACCTATGCACTCATCCATTCACTCAGGCACTATCAATGCACACATCCAATCACCCGGGCACTACCCATGTACTCATGAAATCACCCAGGCACTACCTATGCACTCATCCAGTCACCCAAGCACTACTTATACACTCATCTATTCACCCAGGTGCTAGCCATGCACTCATCCAATGTCGCAGCCACTACCCATGCACCCATGCAATCACCCAGGCACTACTTATGCACTCATCCAATCACTCACGCACCACCCATGCAGTCATTTATCCACACAGTCACTAGCTATGCACTCATCCAGTCACCCAGGCAGTACTCATGCACTCATTCATTCACCCAGGCAGTACTTATACCCTCATCAACCCACTGATATACAACTCATACAGTTATTCAATCACCCAGGCACTGGTTATACACTCTTACAATCACTCAAAAATACTGATTCATTCATTACTAACGTAATCATACAACACATATATCACTTTGTCTATCTTTAACCAAATAGGCGATTCTAAAAAGGACCATTTTTTTTATGTTTTGAAGTTTTTTTGTGTTTTTAGCTCTTTTATTTATTTTTTGGGTGTTTTTCTAGAAAGGTATTTTCAAAAACAACTGAACATGCTGCTTTCATGCAGCGGAAACATTTCACAATATCAACGTTGGTGCAAAAAAAACCTTAACATTTGTGATTTCTCGCACTTTGAATAATTGCTGCGATTGATTGCTCCCCAACACATATAACTGTTTGACATTTCAAATAGTGTTGTCCCAATGCAGCTAACTCGGGCACTGTTATTGGAGTCTCTGATGTCAAAACAGAACCGAAAGATGTGCTGGGTCCGCCCTCAGGTTGCTCTCTTCTCTCTCTCTTTCTCGCTGTTCTCTTGCGAGACGATTGGGATGCACTGTTTTTAGATGTTTCATCATTGAAGACGTCCCACAAGATTATTTGTGTCAGAGATGTCAGAGATGCTGTGGATGATGTCATCACTGATGTCATCAGTGATGTCATTTGAGATGTCATCAGTGATGTCACTGACCATATCATGAGTGATGTAATATGTGAGGTCATAAGCAGTGCATTGCAGGGGCACGAGTTATAGTTAACTTGGGTAACTATAACAGCTTAATTTCTCTGGTTTTGTATGAGTAAAATCTGACCCTAGCTAGAACGTCTCTGTAACCTTTGTTTTTTTCAGTGAATATACATATGTGTATGTGTGTTTGTGTGTATATATATATATATATATATATATATAGAATTTGTGTGTGTGTATATATTTATATATATTCACTGACAAAACAAAACAAAGGTTACAGAGACGTTATAGTTAGGTTCAAGTTTCACTCGTACAAAACCAGTGAAATTCAGCAGTTATAGTTAGCTGATCTAACTATAACTTGCGCCCCCACAATGCACTGCTTATGACCTCACATATTACATCACTCATGACATGGTCAGTGACATCACTGATGACATCTCAAATTACATCACTGATGACATCATCCAGTGACTGTGAGTGTTTTTAAAATGCTTATGAGTGTTAAGTATACATACTAAGGTGTATTGATGAATCGGTGGGTGTATGAGTGCCTGTATGGATGATTCAGTGGGTGCATGACTGACTGTATGAGTGAATGATTAGGTGTCTCAGTGAATGTATGTGAGTGACTAGGTTGCGAGAATGTCTGTATCAGTCTGTCAGATGGTGTCTAAGTGGCTGTATGTGCTTGTGTCAGTGACCTTCTCCTGTTGATGTGATTAGGCAGAGATTATCTCCTCCTGGGCCTCTCTTTTCTCAATGTGAGAAAAAGGGACTAAGTGTGCGATAGAGTCTTATGCAGGTTACCAAATTTACAATAAAATAATTCAATGCTTTGTGATTACACAGTCAAACGAAACAACTACACAGATGCAAAGGAATAAGATGTTTACCTATTTTATTAACCAGTACATTCTTCATTATTCATCCATATCAGTTAAAAACACTTTTCCATGTTATTTATTAAAAAACATATACAATACATAATAATAAAACAAAGATATTTTGAAAAAGACTGTCGACGCGGCGTTTCGGTGTTCTAAAATATCGTCACCTTCTTCAGGACAACAATTTCCAATTATAAAAACATCTAGACAAAAATATGAACATTGAATTATTGTAAAGAAAGAACTGGTATTCTTATGTTTATATTCCTTTGCTCGTTTTCAGAAAATACATGTAACAATCAAACAAACTTTTCTTTTGACATTGTATATTCATACAACCATCTATTTATCCCCACTTAATCTCAAGAACGGCTCCTTAATTCATTTGGGGTCTCACCCCTTTCATTCGATCAAAGTTGTTCTACCACAATTGTATAATTTACTTTACATTAAATCATCTCTATACCATGGTGAAGAACATCATCAACACTGTTCGATATATATTTACAACTAATCATTCTAATATTTGGTAACCTGTAGACAGTATCATGTCGATCACTCTCCTTGGGAGAGGGTTTTACTTTTAACTATTATTTCTATCCCTGAAAGACTGTATGTTTTGTTGCATACCTGAATTTGGTACTGTTTTGAAGCCTCAATCAATCGGCAAAAGATATTATTGCAATCTTTCAGTACTTTCGGATAAAAGATAGAATGGTGCTACAAAGAGAAAGAGGGGCTGGTAACTTAGTCATCTCTAAATGTTTTTATGACTTATATTAATAAAACTTAATCATCAGGCGTATTAATTATCATGTAGAGGAAAAAATACCTTTTAGTTGCCTGTTATTCATAAGTTTCTCTGTATCCTCACTCAGTATTTTCACCATGTATGGCTATCTTCTAATTTTAATGGATTCTGTTTAACTGACAGAGAGAATTTACATATAATAGGAAAATTAAGATCTATTCTCACCATCCAATTTTATCGCATCTCTAAGTTATTCATTTAACATTTAATATCAAGGATATATAGATCTAGGTACCTGGTTGCGTAGAGTGCGTTTTATATATCGCTATCTCAATTTACTTCAAACTTCTTGTTTCTAACATCATTCAAGGAAGTCTGTTATCTGCCGACAAAATAGTTTATTTCTGTTAGTCAGCGCCACCTAACACATCTTTCAATTTTATATCCTATTCTAGTCATTCCAGGCTTCATTATTCACCCCTTACCTTATTCATTTCTGAGGGATATATGTGGGACGGACTTTACTTGGTTAGGTTCCTCTCTTTTGTTCTAAAACCAAAAAATTTAATAAATAAATGTTATATATATATGAACTAACACATCTTGTTTTACCAGATAGTATTTTTTTCTTTTTCATCAAAAAAAGGATTTTTGGCTTGGTCCCTTTATTTGGCTTTGCCTTACCTTCGTGGAGAAGGTTCTTGCCTTTTCCTCTTTACCACCCTTTTTTTCCTTTTTTTAAAATGGGGTGTCTCATCTAAGTCTTGTCAGATCATAAACTAAGGAAACAAAACATAACTTAATTACCAAAAGGTTCCCATTTTTTAAATATACCTTCAAAAAATATAGTGGGGAGCCTAGTCTAACTCTAGAACTTACTTGAGAAAGGGAAGAGCATTTCCTGTAGAGGTCCGTCCTGCTGGCCTCTCAGTCTCCAACCGATTTTTGGAAACTTTAGGTCTTCTTTTTATACTCCTCTCTATTGGCTGTCAGTTGCCCAATTATATTCAATTACCTACACTACTCTGCTGTCCTACTGCAGACTCATCTGTTTCGGTGCGGCCATCTTACAATGTGTTATTTTCCTCATCAGCCTTACCTGGACATTCTCTCTTCTTTCATGATTTTTTTATTTACTTAACTTTCTTGTGTCTATGAGTTAAGTTTCATAATTCTTAAGTTGGTTTAACTATTATTCATCTTCGCGATCCGAAATTAGTAAGATATTTATCGCGTTCAATGATTTACTCAATTTTGAATGTAGTCTGTTTATTTGTTCACACATTGCTCCTGTGTGTATTTAAGGGGTTTTAATTCTTTTAGTCACAAGCATCTAGCCGTATACTATATTTTAAAGGCGGCGATTCTCGCTGTATTGTTTGTCAGGTTTCCGCCGCCATCTTAAAACGGGTTGTTACCGCGATTTTCACCTTACTTGGCCCCATATGGCAATGGCGGCCATCTTATAGTGTATTTTCCCTCGGAATCCGCTCGATGTATGACTCCTTTTACTAATATTCAAACTTGCTCCTTTCTAATTACTTTCTCAGTTGTTCGTTTCACAAGTCCCCGTCTTCATTTAAAGGAGTATGGTTCCCTCATCATAATGATATTTACTGCATTCTCTGTGTTACAAATTGCGGTTCTTACTGATTATATTATTGAATTTTAGACCGCCATCTTGGAACGGATCGTTCCGCGGTTTTACCTTTCTCAACCCCCTGTGTTAAAGGTGGCCATCTTATACTATGTTTTCCTCCAAATTTACCACTATATGTTTCATATTTACTGATATCTAACCTTACTTCTTTATTTGATTAATTTTAATTCTGTATTCCGTGTTCACTTACTTATGGTTTACCCACTTGTTTATCAGTCACTATCCACACTCTGGGGCCGATTCCGATTCGGGCCGGAATTCTCTCCGACCGAGCCGGACCCGGAGAGAATTCCGACCGAATCGGACCCTAGCAGTCCGACCGAACGAGTACGATGCGTTCGCATGCCATCGGACTCGATTCGGTCGGACTCCCATTGAAGTCAATGGGAGCCTGGCGTACGACGCGTACGCGGGCTCCCATTGACTCAATGGGTGCGAGGCGGTCAAGGGCGCCCACTACAGCGGGTACGCGTCCATGCGCATCGCGGCGTATATGCACAGGTAGGGGGGACCCATGGGTCCCCCCTGTGTGCGACTCACGCGCCTACGCATACAGGGGGGTCCGACGCGGACCCCCAAAGTCCGGCTCCGACAGCTTTTTCGAGCCGGACGGCGCAAGTCGATCGGACTGCTCGCGGCGCGCATCGTACTTACCCGACCGGGAAACGTCTCCATAGCGCGGTGCGAGTCGTGTCCATGCGAGTCGGTCGGAGCGTGTTGAAGCCGCGTTCGAGTCGGTCGGCGATTTCGCGGGTGCCTGCATCGTACTCGCTCGGCCGGACCCGCGTACGATTCGGTCGGGAAACAGGGCTCCGAATCGGATCCGGTAAATCCGAATCCGATTCGGAGCACTACCGGCCGAGATCGGTATCGGCCCCTCAGTGTTTTATGTTATGTTATATTCTACAGTTAGCCCAAGTCCATAGGTAAGGTAATATGTCCTATCCTGACCGCCCGGTTGGGGCATCCTGAATCATGGAGCAAGTATTCAGTTTGCATGATATTCATTGTCTACCTCTATCATCTACTGTTTTAAGGCTGATTCGATACTCGTATTCCTATTTCAAGCCTGTATTATGTATACTGGATACTCATACTTTTTATATAATTCTCTCCCATTCTTCCCTGCTGTTCAGGCCACTTTTGTATGTGTCAAATTTCGACATATAATACTGCTCTCTTTTCTTGCGTTTAGTTGTTAAATCTCCTCCTCTATTGCTTAATGTTACTACTTCTATAATGCACCATTTCAGGTCTTTTACCTGATGTTTTTCTTCTTGCCAGTGTTCAACTAAGGGTGCATTTTGTCGTTTGGTGCGAATCGCGGATTTATGTTCGTTCAGCCTCAATCTGATTTCTCTTGAGGTTTCACCAATATATGCTCTGTCACAGGGGCATTTTATCAAGTAGATAACATTATGGGTTCTGCAATTTACCAAGTTTTTATGATGGTGGGTTATTCCTTTATATGTAACTGTACGTCCCTTCATTATGGAATTACAGTTTTTACAAGACCCACAAGGAAAATTGCCTGTGGGTGATGAACCATCAATGGTGCTGATTTGATTCTTATTCCCTCTGTCTGGATAAGTGTGTACTAGACAATTTCTTATTGTTTTGTTTCTTCTGAATGCGAAGATCGGTCTGGGTAAAGATACCGAGCTCCCATTATTAAGTAAATTCCAATTTCTATTTATTAAATTTTTAACCTTATTGCTAACATTTGAAAAATTGGTAACACAGACTAATTGTTTGTCTGTTTGATCTCTTATGGCTTTTGGTTCAAAAAGACTTTCTCTATTATAGTATTTGGCACGTTTGTATGTTTTTTTCACCATTTGTTTCGGGTATCCTCTCTCTAAGAATTTGTTTGTTAAAACTTTAGCATGTTTTTCAAACTCCTGTCTATTGGTACAGTTTCTTCTCACCCTAAGAAACTGACCAAAGGGGATATTATTTTTCTGACTCGCAGGGTGATGGCTATCATAATGCAACATAGTGTTGCGGTCTGTGTCTTTCGTGAATAATTCCACATTCAGAGTTCCCTCTACATTCTTAATTCTTATGTCTAAAAAATCACACGTTTCATTGCTGTAGGAAGACGTAAACCTCAAGTTTTCATCTCCTAAATTGATCCATTGTATAAAGGATAATAGGTCCTCTTCACTACCCTGCCATATAAAAAATATGTCGTCTATGAAACGTGACCACTTGCTCACGTTTTCATAGTATGGCGCCAGTTCATTAAAAATGTGTTTTTCTTCGAAGGCTGCTACATATAGACAAGACAGACTGGGAGCACACGTGGCTCCCATACTGGTTCCCTTGGTTTGTCTATAGTACTCCTCCTTGAACAAAAAAATGTTCTTTAGGATTATCTCTACACAGTCTACTAGAAAGGTTGAATGATCTGAAAGATCTTCTCCATTTTTTAAGAGGCCTTTTATCATCAATATAGTGTCATCTTGTGGAATATTGGTATAAAGTGCCTCTATATCTAAGGTCACTAGCCACTCCTTTTGTTGGTTAAAAACTGTATTTTCTATTTTACTAATCATATCTGTGGTATCTTTGATATAGGCACGTTGTTTGGTTACTAGTGGTTGGATGAATCTGTCAACATATTGACTTAGAGGTTCTGTTAGAGAATTTAAACTTGAGACTATGGGTCGCATGGGGGATCTTTCATGCTTTTGTGCACTTTTGGAAGCCCATATATCGCTGGTATGGTAGGTGTCTCATTATTCAAATAGTTATATTCTTCTTGACTGATAATTTCATCTTCTTTAGCAAGTCTCAAAACATTTTGTATTTGGATTCCTAAATTAAGCCAGTCCTGTCTATTTGAGGCTGCATAATGTATCGGATTAATAAGAAGATTTTTAATCCTTCTCTCATAATCTAGCGTATCCATGACGACAATGCTGCCACCTTTGTCGCCTGGCTTGATTGTAATCTCCTTGCATTGTTCTAGGGCTTTCAATGCTGTTCTTTCTCTATAAGTTAAGTTATTTTTAGTCCATATTTTTTGACTCAAGATACTTTCTAATCCCTTTTCTACAACCTTTTCAAAGATTTCTACATCTTTACCTATCATGGAGCCTGTAGGAGTCCAAGAAGATTTGGGCCGTAAGCCTGATTTGTTTTCACTAGGTATTTTCTCTTTCCCTTCAAAGAATTTCTGTAATCTAATTTTTCTGAAGAAACTACGGAGGTCCCTCTCTAGATTGAATTTATCTGGGTTTTTTTTGGAGTCCATATACCCATCCCTTTTCCAAAGAAGGGTACCTCCCACATGACCTTTAGATCTTGTGTCAGTGACTGTATAGTAAGTGAGTATGTGTTAGTAGCTGTATGAATAAGTGAGTGGGTGTGTGAATAACTGTATTGGTGAGTAAATGGCTGTGGGATTGACTCTAGGTGAGTGAGTAGGTGTGTGAGTAGCTCTATGAGTGAGTGACAGTGTGGGGACGCTGAGAGCACTGCGATATCGGAGCCGTGAGGGGAACGGCCATTACTGTCCAGCCGTGAGGGGAACGGCCAACACCATCTTTTTGCCACCAACCAGCCGTGAGGGGAACGGCCAACACCATACTACATCCCTCAGCAGCCCCGTAGCGGACGCCTGCCTCTGACGCTGCGTCCCGCGCCCGGAGGCGCGATAAGAACTCCGCAGGCCTCACGCAGCGCGGGACGCGCGCAGGCCGCGCCCGGGCAAAGCCCGGGCCAAGGGCGGGCCCGTCCTTGCCCGTCATTGGCAGGAAGAGGCAGGGCAGGGCCATCCCCCTTTCGCGTGGAGGTTGATTGTGGACTGAGTAACTGTTCATGTGGACCATCATGCCAGGTTTGCCAAAGAGTGCTGCCTTTTGTTAGCCTAACAATAGTCAATAATATAGCGCTGCATATTGTCTCACTGCGAGTTGGTCTAGGGGTTACTCAGACTGAATACTCTGACTGCCAACAGTGTATTGCTGTGTAAGCACTTACGTGACAGATAGGTCATCAAAGGCTTGAGAATGGGGAAAAGGACTGACAGTGTGTGAGTAGCTGTATGGGTGTATGAGTGGATATATCAGTGGCTGTATTAGTGAGTTGGTATATGAGTGGCTGTATGGGTGACTGAGTGGATGTGTGTATAGACCTATGAATCAGTGAATGGGTGTGAAAGTACTGGTATGGGTGTGAATGGTTTTGAGAATGGTAGTGTGGAAGGTGGAGTGGGTGTATGAAAGGTTGTATGGGGGTGCGTCAGAGATTCTGTGGATGATGTCATCAGTGATGTAATTTGCGATGTCATCAGTGATGTCATTGACCATGTCATAAGTGATGTAATATGTGAGGTCATAAGCAGTGCATTGCGGTGGCGCGAGATATAGTTAGCTCAGCTAACTATAACTGCTGAATTTCACTGGTTTTGTTCAAGTGAAACTTGAGCCTAACTATAACGTCTCTGTAACCTTTGCTTTTTTCAGTGAATATATATAAATATATCAATCAGGGTTTGAAAAGCGCGACTTCTCACCCGTGAGGATCTCATTGCGCTGTGGGGGGTGCGGGGGGGGGTGCAGCGGATCAGACTAAGTACTGAGTTCATCCGAAGAGCCAGGTCCTTCCTGAATTGCGTCAGCGAGGATAATTTCCTGAGGTGAATGGGAAGGGTGTTCCATGTAGAAGGACATTCCTCCGGTTCTGGTCTTGCAAATTCATAGGACGGTAGCCATGGAAAGCTGAGCAGAGTGGAGGTGTCTGTTGGGTACATGGAAGGTGAGGCGGTGATTCAAGTATGCGGGTCCGACGCTGTGAAGGGCCTTGTATGCGTGGGTGAGGAGTTTGAAGGTTATTCTTCTGTCCACTTTGAGCCAGTGGAGGTCACAGAGGTGTTGAGTGATGTGGCTGCGATGGGGCATGTTGAGGATTAGTCTTGCTGCTGCGTTCTGGACAATCTGGAGTCTTCGGAGGAGTTTCTGGGTGACGCCAGCGTAGAGTGCGTTGCCGTAGTCGAGTATTCTGCTGATGAGGGCATGGGTGACTGTCTTCCTGGATTCGGTGGGGATCCATCTAAAGGTATATACCAGTAGCCACAATAAAGTCTTCCTTTAAAAAAGAGTCTGAGCATGCTGGAGCCTGTTTTTGAAGTGGAAAGAGGGCAAGTTGGGATATATATATATCAAAACAATACCCTTTCAGGCTTAGAGTGCTGCATAAATTATCCAAGAAAGAAGCAGGGAAATCTAGGTATATATATGGTGGGCCTGATTATCAATCTGCAGTTTGTAGTACATTTTGTGTGTGTGGAGTTCTGTACCCCGACTGTGGATCTCTGCACATGTAAGCACAAATTTTAGTACTAATGGGCTTATATACAAGGAGCTTGTGATGCCGTTGAGTCTTTTTTTTATGCATTGGTGGCGTATTCTCTGCTCCATTTTAACCTATATTTATAAAATGATGCATTGGGCTAAAATAATGGTGTACAAGGTGACTATTCCACCATTCTACAGTCAATTACATTGGTCCCCACACATTAGGCTACTTGCCTAAATTAGAACTGACGCATTCCCTCTGTTTTTGATGCATTGCTGAAGTTGTGTCGGTCGTAAGGCCAACTTCACCAATTGCGGCAGCCTTCCCACAGATACATCAGAATTTTGGACGTGCATAAGAAAAACACCAGATTGACAACATGGTTACCAGTTTGTCATTATAACACAGCATTAAGTAGGGCACAAAGTAGTGTTTTCATTGTGCAATGCATTGGTAACCTCTTATATACATATCAGAGTTATGCTGCTATTGTCAGACCCAGGCTTAGTTTGAAAGCAGAATAAGCTTTGACAAGCATTTTGATACGCAAGTTCACTGGTTCAAAGAGGTAGAACACAGCGATGCAAAGCTTACACAAGGAGAGTGCTGGTGTTCTACCACTGCATAAACACCATCCCCGAGAAAAACCACACAGAGCATATGTTATAGCAAATTCTGCCTCTGTATTACAATGAACTCTGAGAAACTGATCATAGAGGCATTTGCTTTTGGTGGGAGAGGTATGCTTCTGGTTAGACATCAATTATACGCTCAGGCTTCACATAGCTGAGCTAGCTCAAAGTCTATGTATAGATCAGGCATCAGACAAATGAGCTATCCCTCAGGTGACAATGCTCCATCACCAAAGGACAAGAGCTACAACCCATCCTTTCAGCTAGATTTCTTCTAAAGTTTCCACCGGCCCTGCGTTTGTTGCTTATGGTCAGCTACTGAATATATTGAATACCTGTAAATGCAAGATATCAGTTGAGTTTTTGCTTATAAAATGCAATGAACACCTAAGGCATCTAGGCACTGAACTGATTAACTACAGCAGAAAAGATATGAAGACAATCCATAAAATAGATTAATTTTAAGAGCCTTCCTCGATTTTAACCCAACTAAAATGAAGTTTATTCCAAAGAGAGGAAGCAGCAGAAGAGAGGGAATATGCCCCCTCGCATCCCCTTCCCTCACCAAGCCTTTCTAAATATGAGGACTGATATCAGAAGGGAAGAGCCAAAATGAAGGATCACTTAGACTTGGAAGCAAAGACAACAGCAGTATAGGGCATGTTTCATAACAGACTCTGTGGCCAAATAGCTGACTCAGGAAGGACAACATAGCAAGCGCTGCCATAGTGCAATCTAGAAATGATGGTAGCATTAACAAGGCAAGCTTTCAAGTGACACAGAATAAAAAGAAGGTTTTTACTTCAAGATCCTTATTTGGAGGTAGCAGGATGATACAAATGCAACAGCAGAATGAGGCAGGCGGAAATGCCATCATTTCAATCTGAAGTAATTGAAAACAGCCACAGGGTTGGTTTGAGTGCCTAAACCAGGTCTTAATCTCATCCCGCTAGCATCTAGTAAGTGGTGTTCGTCAAGATGTTTAGAAAAGCAGTAAGCCATACCTTCTCTCCAGTTTCAGTGACTGCTGCCTCAAGAAAGAAGATCTTAAGATTGTACTCTCTGTATTATTGGCTATGGATTAGCACAACCAACACATGCCTGTATAATAGGGTTGAGCAAGAAGTGAACTATGACGCAATGTAGAGGATTTATGATATACTATAGTAAACTCAAGTAGCTCTGATGTCCTTGATGTTGGCAAGTGCTGAATGCATGATATACTTATAATAAGACTTACTGATTGTTAAATGAATATAAACTTGTTTACAAAGAAAATGATAAAAGCACAAAGACAGATTTGGAGACTGGGGCCATGGTTCCCAGTTATGTGGAATTTGGGTGCTAATTAGTGCACATGGTAATTGCTGCTACCCTGGTATGGAGTATTGATGCACAACTTGTATTTCTGATCTATGTACAAACATCCATTTGCATATGGATCCGAATTTAAAACACAGCTTTGAATCGGGGGTCAGTAAAGTCTGTACATTTATAAAAGGCAGGGTTAAGTTACGCCAATAGACTCATGAGACCACCGGAAGATATTGCAGGACCAGACCCAGACATTTAGAACTGGACAACTAATGGGACCCTATCGGGCGATCCCCACCCACCATGTCCGACCGCCCACTCATGGCCCTTCCCCACACACATGATAGCACATAATACAACGAAATCGCAACCATCCACACCAACTGTACGTTCTGATAGCTCCCCATCAACTCCCACAGTTCACATCCACGGTTCGTAGTTTCACCCCTACATCGGCAGTTCCAAAACCGATACCTTTACCTCTTTAGATGGGTACACATTCACCAAACATCATACTAGAAAACAACAACTGGTAAATGAGGAGCTCACATAACAAACTTCATGACCACAGGACCGGTACTCAATCAGGGTTCAGTACATATACTAGTGCAAAACTAGCCACTACCAAAGTGGGGTCCCCCCAGAATACCACACTGCACATTGTATAACATGTCAGATTTGTGATTAGATGATGAACTCTATATTGGACAGTTATTATTCAATCGACGGTAGATGTATGTGAATATATTATAATGCTATGTCATTTAATCGTACAATAAAATGCAAAATCCCAATAAACAAATTTAAACAAAAAAAAATGTTACGCCAATAGAGATTTGCCTAGCTCTGTTTTGCCATTATTATGGCCTCACAATGCTGTAGGGGTTGAGTATGTTATATTGTATTGTAGTTGTATTTGTACACTGCTCATACTCTTTTTTTTTAAGTTCAAGAAAAGGTTTATTGAAAAGATTAATATGATCATAAAAACAATACTTCGTATATGCAGTTATTTGTTAATACATAAATACATGAAGGTGTAATAAAGAATAATAATGATATATAGTATCCATTAAAATAGTAAAAGGATAATATAGAAGATGATATGAATACAATCAAAGGTTCACAGAAATCGTAAATAACAGTGCATGTCAAAAATACACAATTTTAAAAAATATTATAGAAAATGATAAATTAAACATAATTATAAATAAACAATAGGAGGTCAAGGAGGCTTGGTAACTTCTTGTTGTGAGGGAGCAGGTAAAGAAGTTTTCTTCACGGTATCGTCTAGAAATTGTGTGAGTGGGCCCCAAAGGTGAGAACGTTTAGTAGCAAGAGAGATAGGATGGACGAGTGCTGTATCGAGGCGATGATTGTGACATACAGCATACCACCAAGCTAAATAGGACAATTTAGAGGAATCTTTCCAGTTTTTTGATATTTGCTGAAAAGCTACAGCTATTAACAAATCAATAAGTGGTAACTGGGATTGACTCGTTTTCCAGTCCGGTGTTAAACTACCTAGGAAAATGTTTGTGGGGGAGAGAGGAATTGTGGTGTGAAATATAGTGTTGATTTGGTGCCAGACCTGTTTCCAGAATATAAAAACATGTGGACAGGTGAAAAGCATATGATGGAGATCAGCGTCAACCTGGGAACATGTCCAGCAAATGTTGAGATTTGTGTTGTGTATTTTATGTAGGTATGTGGGGGTAAGAAACAATCTGTTGTAAATAAAGAAGAGTGTTTGTATTGTGCTGGCCGCTCTGGAAGATTTCCTAAGTTTCGTCCAAATTCTGTTCCAAAAAGAGATAGGCCAATTCGTTCCCAGATCGGATTCCCATGAGAGTTCCACTTTGGTTTTGTCTCGGATCTCAGGAGGTACCATTAAACGGGAATAAATGGTGGACGCTTTGGGGTTTATGTGCAAAAGGTTATGCCATGGGAAAAGGGGGTGGGAGGGTGAGGAAGGTGAAGATTTTAGTTTAGCATAAGTGTCAAGTATTGCGTTCTGCAAGGTCAAAAATTTAGGTTTAAAGGAAGAAGGCAAATGATAAAGAGTTTGTAATTGCGTAAATTGAATGGGTGCGCCCTGATCTAAAAATTGATGAACCCAGAGTAGACCTTTATTTCTCCAAGCCTTCCAATATATAGGTTTCCTATTAAGAAGGATTTGTTTATTGTGCCAAATTGTGGAATTGAGAAAAGTGTCTAAATTATGTACTACTAAGTGGGGTGCAGTGGATAGTAGTTTACAGGATTGCTAAATTATGGGAGTTGAGAGCTTTTGTGGTTTGCGAGTAAAGGAGAGATATTCCTGAAATGAGAAGGGAGCTAAAAATGAGGTCTCAAGATCCACCCAGAGAGGTTTATCCTCAGATTGATTAGTGATCCAATTCGATAGTTGTCGTAACTGAAAGGCTTTGTGATAGTTGGAGAAATGGGGGAAGCTGACACCGCCTTCAGATTTTGGTCTTGTTAATTTCTGTAACGCCATTCTTGGTTTTTTAGCGTTCCATAAAAAAGAAATCAAAATAGAATTAATCTTTTGAAAGAATTTAGATGGAATGGAAAGTGGAATGTTAGAAAGGATATACAAAACTATCGGAGTCATCATCATTTTGATTGTGTCCAGACGACCCCACCAAGAAAGATGAAGGGGATGCCATCTTGCGACCAATGTTTTAAGTTTGGCAGAACATTTGTCTATGTTTAAAGAGATAGATGTCTTTATAGAGGGAGAGAACCAAATGCCAAGATATTTTATATGTTTAGGGTTCCAAGTAAAGTTGGAGATCTTAAAATCATCCTTAAAGGTGTATTTGGTTAAGGGTAGTATCTCACACTTTCCTCTATTCAGTTTATAGCCAGATACTAATCCATAGGCCTCCACCTCTCCCATGAAAGCTGTAAGTGAAGATTGTGGTTGGGAGAGAAAACTAGAATATCATCAGCATATGCTGCCAGCTTAATTTGTTGAGGATCCGAGACAAAACCTGTGATTGAGTTATTCTGGCGAATTCTTGAGAGAAAGGGTTCTAAGGCCAAATTAAAAAGAAAAGGGGACAAGGGGCATCCTTGGCGTACTCCTCGTTTAAGATTAAAGTAGGGGGAGATGAGGCCATTTGTAGATATGGCGGCCTTGGGCTCAGAGTAAAGTAGGGCTATTAAAGAAATGATTTTCGGTCCAAACCCAAACCACTTGAGAGCGTGGAAGATAAAAGGCCAGTAAACCCTATCAAAGGCCTTTTCTGCATCTAACGCAATTGCCGCCAAGGAGTCCGGATAATGTGATGATTTAGATAAAATGTCAAAGAATAAGCGTGTATTGTCAGTGATGTTGCGGCCTTTGACAAAACCTGATTGTTCTTTTCCAAGCAGCATGGGAAGATGTAGTTCTAATGTTAGGGCTAGAGCTTTCGAGAACATTTTATAATCTACGTTAACTAAGGATATAGGTCTATAATTCTTACAGTAACGTAAATCCTTATCAGCCTTTGGTATTAGACAGATCAAGGCTTCAGAAAAAGAGCCAGTGGAATTACGGGAAGCAATAAAGGAAGAAAGAAGAGTGTGTAAGTGTGGGAGTAATAGATGAACGAAATGTAGATAAAATTCCACTGTGAAGCCGTCTGGGCCTGGGGCCTTGTCTTTTTTAAGAGTTTTTAAAGCATTTAACAATTCTGTTTGTGTAAGTTCAGCTTCCAAAGAAGCTACATCTAATTGGGGATTAATATGTTTTTGAATTGTGGAGAAATATTGGGAAATGTCTGTATCTGAGGGTGTGTTTTCTGGTGTGTAAAGGGATTGATAGAAATGTACAAATTCTTGGAGTATTTCAGTGTCTTTGAATTTCGGTGCTTGGCTATCATCTATAATGGAATCAATATGAAGTTTCTGTTGTTTAATCTTTAGATAATTGGCTAGAAGTTTGCCTGATTTGTTTTGGCCACCATAATACTTCGCTGAGGATTTCAGTAAGTATAGGGAGGCCTGTTCGGTAGTGGATTCGTTAAAAGCGATTTTTGCATTGATGAGATCTTTAAGGGAGTCCTTCGACTTGGAGGTGTGGAAGGAGTGCTCAAGTTTTTTGATCTTAGCAAGAAGTGTGTTATGTGATATTCGGGAAACTTTACGTTTATTTGACACAAATCTAATGATGAAATCCCGAGCCGTGGCCTTAAAGGCATCCCAGACTGTATGAAAGGAGACACCATTCGTTAAATTAATCTGAAAAAACTCTTGAGCGAAAGAGGTAAAAGATGAATTGAAATTAGGGTCAAGAAGTAAGGAATTATTGAAACGCCATTTTTTTGGTAATGTGGATTGATTTAAAATGTCTAATTGGATTGAAACAGGTGCATGATCCGAAATGAGTATAGGGCCTATGTCAGCAGAACGTAAGAATTGGGAAATGTTGCGTGAAATAAAAATATGGTCTATTCGAGATTGTGTTTGATGTGGAGAGGAAAAAAAGGAGTATTCTCTTGTGGATGGGTTGCAGAGGCGCCATGAGTCTAATAAGTTTCTTTGTTGAATAGTTCGTGTGAAAACTTTGTGTGGCTTGTTTGGGATATAGGGGGATTTAGAATTTCTATCAATAAACGGGTCCATCACTTGGTTGCAGTCTCCTGCAAGAATAAAGTTTTCTGATGGGTACTTGAGCAATAACTGAGATATACGAGACCAAAACGTGGCATCACCGCTAGTAGGGGCATAAATGTTAAGCAAAGACAGTGGGGTCTTCCCCAGCAGGAGGTTAGTGAGAATCCACCTACCCTCTGTGTCGGATTCTTGAGATATAAGCTTGGCATTCAGTGCTTTGTGACAAAGAGTTATAACCCCATTCCTTTTGCCATCTCCTGGTGAGAAAAAGATTTCACCAACCCAATTTCTTTTGAGTTTTAGTGATTCGCCTTCGGTGAGATGTGATTCTTGTAGTAACGCAATATTAACATCTAATTTGGAGAGGTGAGATAAGACTCTCTGTCGCTTAATGGGGGAGTTCAAGCCTCTGACGTTCCATGTGACAATTTTCAAAAACATGTGTGAGATGAAAGTAATAAAAACATAAGTGAACCAATAAAATCTCGTAAATTGTGAACAATGGTACATGTGAAAAATTCAACAATAAGAGCTATAAAAAACATTGAAGTAAACCTTATATTAGGCACGAAGATATTAAAAGTTAAAACCAATTGAGAGAAGCTGAAAAGGTGGGAAAGATGAAGAAAAGGAAGAAGCAAGATTGGAAAAAGAGGCAAATGATAGAAACATGTGTGATAAGAAGAAAAGAGGGAATAAAAGAGAAGGGGTGAGAGCTGTAAAGAAGAATATAAGAAAAAGGATCATATCCACATAGAGGTCAAAACAATGGACGGATGGGGGGAGAGACCACATGGAACGATGACGTACCCGGACTCCATGAGGTAAGGCGGGGAAGACTTCGGGATGTAAACAACATTCAAAACTAAAAGGTCAAGCACACAAGGTTAGGTCCTGTGTAAAAAGAAACAAAAAATGGTTAATACAAACAGGATGGAATATGTCATGACACATTATGACATCAGACGTTATAAGGTTATAACCTGAAATGGAAGAAGATAATGAGAACAAACAAACCATTATATCATGACACAATCCAATCTAGAATTTTGTAAGTAAAACAACATACTGAAAAGCTAAACCCTATTCCAATATATAACAAGAAGAGCTATTTAGAGATTAATGAGATCAAACAAACCATTATACCATGGCAAAAGCTATACTAAACTTCTATAGTTAAAACAACACACTGAGGATTTAATCCCTATTCAAATACATTCCAGAAGAAAAGCTATTTAAAGCGAGTGCTGGAAATGTCCATCTTTTCTGGGCATTGTGCATTGAGGAAACTCTTCAGCTTTGTTGGGTCCTCATAAGTCGTGGTGTTATTGTTGAGAGTGACTTTAAACAAGCAAGGATGAAGCAATCCGAAACGAGCTCCAATTGAACGCAACGCTGGACGCATATCGAGGAATTCTTTGCGTCTATCTGCTGTGGATTTGGCATAGTCTTGCGAGAAGAACAGTTGATGACCTGAAAATGAAATACGCTTCAGGAGCCTAACTGCGGAAAGCACTTTGAGGAGGTCCGTATACTCAAGGAAATACAATATAACTCCTCTTGGTCTTTTCGTGCTTGAGGGTGTTGGATGCAGTGGGCCCAGTCTATGAGCGCGCTGTATATTGAGAGTAGTGTCCTCCGGTAGATTTAGTACTGTCGGTAGAAATTTTTGAAAGAAGGAGATGGGATCCGATCCCTCCGCGCCTTCCGATAAACCATAAATGCGAAGGTTGTTGCGTCTGTTTCTATTTTCAAGGTTTTCAACCTGTTTTTGCAGGGATGTAATTTGGGAATGAAAGATGTCTACTTTGTTGTAACATGCACTGAGAGTTTCAACATTATGTTCAACCTTGGTGACTCTTTCTTCCAATTTTTCCCATCCATCGGTTAAGATTTGTATTTTAGAATTTGTCTCCTCAACAAATGGCCGCAGAGCTCGAATTTCTTCCAGAAGGAGATCCATGGAGACAGGCGAAGAAGGCTTCGGTGGAGTGGGTGGATTTTGTTTAAGGCGTTTAGTTGTTGTTTTAGTAAGAGAAGAGGAGCCATTGGTCGTAGTCGAAGAAGCAGCTGTTTTGGGCGTCGATGTTTGGGAGTGTTCCATTTTAATGAAGTTCACACGTGACTTGGAATGGACAATAAATCTACGATTTGAAGATATTTGCAATGAAGATACTTTTTTAACCTACCCATGCAATGGGAAGAGTTAAAACCTATACAGAAAAGGTTATGTAAAACTGCAAGGTATAACGTAAGTGCGCAATTCCACCTAATAATAGTGGGCAGGGCACACTGCAACAGAATTTGCGTACATTTGGCGCATGACAGAATATCAAAACATACAATTACCAATAAGCATGAAGTGAAATATAAAAGTGATATCTGTATGCTTAAGTGGAAGAGAATATATGTATGAAATGTAAGTCACCACAATACATTACAAGAGTGTCTATGCCCAAGCAAACCATACCACATGCTTAGCTTAATACCATATCCAAGAGAGCCACTTTAAATAAAGAATCTCGTGGTACACTCATATAACATTGTAGGTTCTGAGAGAAACACAGGTAAGAAATGCAGATATTTGCACATACACATTAGCAACACAGAAACAAGGTTGCTGAAATGCCTATCTAAAGCCTATTAATACAAGTGCATGGGAGTAATGTCCAAATTCACTTTTCTACATGACTTCTAGTGTGAAGCATCCATAGTCAGTGAACTGGGGTCAGTAAATGAATAAAACATTGCTCCTTTTGAAGAAATTCAGCGCGCAATGAAAATAATCTCCTCAGTGTGCAGACTGCTTTGAAGCCACAGTTCTCATTCAGTTAGTCAGGAAGCGATATGCTTCACAGAGGGGGCATTGCGAGGCAAAGTTAGGCAATAAATCACTGCAGAGTTTAAATTTAGAGTTCTTCTCTTGTTAGTTCGATTTGTTAACATCCATAAATCTATGCTGCCAGTGAAAATGCAAAGTGAAAGGAAAACCGGCTCCCTCAGCGCGTGGGCGGCAGTTAAGCAGCTGTCGCAGATACCTCAGCTGTGAGCAGAAAGGTTAATAAAAGGTCGAAGCTTGCCAGAAAGAAGACAAAAATACTTCCATTTAGAGGCGCTTACATTCCGACCTTAATTTATACAGTTTTGCCGACCTTCAAGACTCGGGTGAAGCCAGAAAATCCCTCGGAAAGCCCCATCACCTCAAGAGAGTCACAGGAGTGCCGCCATCTTCCTCGGGCGCAAGCCACGCCCCCCACTGCTCATACTCTTAACGAAGTCCAAAGCACATTTGTGACAGAGTAGCACGCTACCCGTGGAGTGCCATAGGTGGAACAATGCATGTTTATCGTGCAGCCTAAATGCGGAATTCTCTGATGTTATGCGTCAGAACCTGAGTTATGCACTTAATGAGTTCTGTTGCAATGCCTCTGCATGAACTTGTAGAGACAAGGAGTGAGAGATTGGATTTTCAAACATTCAAATCAAATTGATGGACAAAAGTGTGTGAGTGCAGTCTGACCTATCGGTGAAGTGTTTCAGTGTGTAGATATGGCTATAACTTCTGAAATTGTGTCATAAACAAGCATATAGCTACGGCTTGGCTTACACATAGTTATGGGAGGGAAGTGTGTGAGTAGGCACTGCAGCACAAGCCAATACCTGACATCTATGGGGTGGTCTGTGTATATAGTTTGGACCACATAGAACACAGGGCTAAGAACGTACAAAGAGATGAGAGGACCTACCCTTGGGAAGTTCAAACTCAGGGATTTAGACAGTTACAAGGCTTGACAGTACGTCCAATCAACCCCAAAAAAGCCTCTGGGGAAGAAGAAAGCCACAGGCACTTCAAGTGCGACAGGGCTTACAATACCCACAATATACTTTGCTTAAGGCAACAATTTCCTGGGATCAGGAAAGCAGACAAGCTTTGGAGGGCTGGGAAATTAATTAGATTTATTGCTAAAACCCGATGACAGATTACATCATTTTTTCTTTCAGCTTCTGTTTAAATAGTGCCTGATGTACTGTAGGAGTTCAAAAAGCATTAAAATAATAAAAGAAACTAATGTTTATGCCAGATATCTGTGAGGCTCTCGAATTCTACAAATGACAATACAATAAAATATCACTGCCTCTCTCTATTACATTCTGCTGGGATCTTGCATTTTCTGTCTTTTATTGAAGTTAAAGTGTGGTGAAGTACCTCCTAGACCCTCCGGTAACTGATGAACAATGGTCATACTGCTGTGTGCAGACTGCAGCCCTTTCCCCTAATTACCGACTACGCCTTATACATTTCAAGTTTTTGGATAGGCTACATCACATTCCCGTTCATCTCAAAAGTATTGGGCTATGCGAGGAGGCTAGCTGCTTGTGCTGCTCTGCACCTCAAGCCACGTTTCTGCATCTTGCTTGGGAATGCCCTTCAATAATGAACTATTGGTGCGAGGTGCACAGCACCCTTCCGCAAATCATTGGTCATCAAATCCCCTTCGCCCCCCTACTATGTCTCCTTGGGTATGTGAGGGAGGTGTCACCTGTCTCACGCCGTCTCACTGCAATGCTAATAATATTAGCTAAGCGCAATCTGGCTAGGCACTGGGGTGGAAGAGTGGTCCCCTCTGTGCTGACATGGTTGAACGACTCTGCTTATTGTCAGGACCAGTTGGCTCAATTCTGGAAGATGATGCCCCCTCAGTCCCGCCCAAAAGATATCTGGGATCCATTTCTATTGTTTATGCGCACGCGACCCCCCACCACACCTCCTATGCCAATGGAGTAATAAAAAAATAAAAAACGGTACCCATAGTTTATGACAAAATGCCCCTATGCAAGATCGAAGTCACACCGGTGCATGGGTTCCCTGCATTATAACTGAGTTGTCAGGTGTGGGGTCTTTGGGTGATGTCGAAAATATAAACTTGCACTATGCCATATTCAGAATGCTGTTTCTCTCTTCAACATGATTTATATGTAAGACTCCCCCTCCCCCCCCCCTTTTCTTCCCCCCGTGACCGATGTTGGTTGATCTGCAAGTGCGTTGTGTATGTTGACATGCTAATAAAACTTAAATAAAAAGAAATAAAAAAGTGTGGTGAAGTAAACATACTCTGTATTTGTTAATTGCCAGCACTGTGTAATACCAGCCCATCAGTACTGTGCAATTTCGAGTTGAGCCCCACAGAATAGAGAATTACTGTGTGGATCCGGATTTACCAGGTGGTATTCTGTATGATTTCCCTTTTCCATGAGCTTTTACGCAGGTGGTGAAAGTGTGAGGAGGCTGTGGTAAAAGTATGCAGGGGGCTGGTGTAATGTGGGGTGGGAAAGGGAATGAGGAATGTGAAGGAAGGAGTGGAGAATGTCAACTGGCCGGTGGAGCAGGTAATGATCCGCATGTCAATTGTGTGAGGTTTGAGCAGGAGTCTTGGAAGGGGTCCAGACTACAATGCAGCCTTTTTCCACAGTGATTTTACCCACTGGATTCTTCAGATGTTTCTACACCCAGTAAATGCAGATGCAGGAACACAGGACCTCTTATAATCGTGTGGAACGGAATTCCACACTGAAATTCCACTCTGCAATGTTACCCAACAGGGCCTATGTCTTTTGTGGGTCCTTGCAAGTGGCCATTAGGCACGAGAAACAATGAAAAAACATACACTGTATCCTCTACCAGTAAATTACTTTTGGATTACCTTAGTAGTCTAAGTGTGCAGGATCTGTTGTTTTACATTTTACAAATACAGTTCCCATACCTTTCTGTTAAAAAACAACCAGACGGGGAACATGGCGACCGCAAGCTAACTGGTCACGAGCTCACTGGGGAGGACAGTGTCTTTTTTTTTAATGGTGTTAGCGGGCCTCCATGCCCTCCCCATTCCCGCCAACTCCCTGTGACCAGCCCCTTTCACCTGATGGTATTGCTGCGGCGGGCAGCTGGGGCGTTCGTGGCGGGTCTCAACCCCGAGGTCGCTTCAAGGGATTCGCGCTGGGAGAGGGTGACAAGGGAGCTGCGGTGCAGTAGGGCATCCGGCGTGTTGCTCCGGGGCGGCGGAGTCGGCACAGGTCGGAGGGAAGATAAGAAGGACTACCCTAGACTGCAATGATTTTCGTTGAGGTGACCGGCAGTCCACAGGCTCAGGGTAGGAGTTGGGAGGAGATCCTCCCTCAGGTGGTAGGAGGATCATTTGAAGTATATAAAGGTGTTCTGGTCTAACAAAAGAGTGGGGGATCTTTCGGGGAGACAGGAAAAGAAGTCCAGTGGGCACAAAGCCCCTTGCCCATGGAGAAGGGCAGTCAACACTCAGAAAAGGTGGAAAGCAAGCTCATAGGCAAATTTTCAAGGTACACACTACGTACCAGAGGTATAACAGCAGCATCAGGGGTGGGTCCTGGGCTGGAATTTCTGCCTGTTGTAGTGATCCTTGGTGTTAAAGAAACCGCAAAGGGGCAAAGCTTCACATCCAGGAGGGCTACAGATGAGGAGGTCTCTATAGCAAAAGTTGTGAAAACTGGGAAATCAGTAAAGCTGCAGGGGAAGAGCCCGCGGGGTAGGGGAAAACAAACTCCTCCTCCCCAGATTAAGGTCACCCCCTCCCTTAAATCCTTTTATAGAGTTCTGGCATCGCCAGGTCTTCAAAGTGAAGGGAGAGGGGCGTACGTGGGCATAAGTCGGAAGTGCTTAAGTATGGATAATGCCACTACAGAGTCTGTAAAGGGCATTGATAAGATGTCATTGTGTAGATTGAGCTCTGAAGTAAATAAAGGACCAGCAGCTTATTTCATAGCATAGCCCAGACCTCCTCTTCTAATAGATTGGATGTTCTCGGTGCAGTAGATGAGCCAAGTTCTGCCGATGGACATTCCCAGCAGGCAATGGATACTGGGAGTGCAGCCAGGGAGCAACCAGAGGAATCTTTGGCCATCCATCCTCTTAGGCTTAAAAGAGGAAATGAAGAACAGATTTAAGATATCCGAAACCAATCAGGCATACATCTAGGCCATCTGCACTGCTTTAGTTAAAAAACTAGAGGAAGTGGCCTTTCGGATGGGAGCACTGGAGGAGGAGGTAGTTACTATGACACAGGATATTGTAAAAAATACCACCGGCATAAGCCTCCTGTCCAAACAGAACCAAGGATTAAGGGATGACCTTGAGAGGATCGAAAATCCCTCTCGGAGTAATAACCTTAGGCTCCTGAATGTCCCAGAGGTCACGAAGGGTTCCGATATCAAGGTCTTTGTAATTACGTTCCTGAAAGATAGGCCAGAAGCAATCTTGACTCAGAGATTCAGCTTGTGCATAGAGACCCCTTTAAAAGGAACCCCCATAGGCAGAGGCCAAGGAAAATACTAGTGAACTTCCTCTCATATGCCGTGAAGGAGGAAATTTGAATGTAGCTTTAAGAAATGTCCCCTATTCAGTTGGCACCTACTCCCTTTCCATTAGATCGGATGTTAGTCGGGCAACTGATCAGAAGCAGTGGGAACTAGGCAAAAGGATGGAGGAGTTGAATAAGCTAGGGGCAAGAGCGCAATGAAAATTTCCAGCAATGCTACGTGTTATGTGGAACAATCATATGTACAATTACCGATCAGTGGAAGAAGTGAATGGCCTGATCAAACTTATCAAAAAAGGGACGGTCCCCTTAGCTTCATGAAGTGGAGGAGTGCCGGACTGGGGGGGGTGGGGGGGAGCTGCCATAGTGTAACTAATTTCGGATAGAATCACTCCTCCCCGGGAGAAGCTCACAAAGCATTCATGCCTGAAAGCTATGGGAGAGTTCCCCAGGGAGGGATGGATTGGGTGGCACGGGGGTGGGGAAGAGCACTGGGTGGGGAGCAGCGGGAGAAAAAGGAAAAAAATAAGTCCTCAGTATCACCTAGATATACCTATTTAGCAAGTTGGCCTAGGATAATGAGAAAAGAATGGGGTTTTGAATTCAAGGAAAAGGATGGAGGTAATAATGAGTTATCTTTTTTAATGTGGAACGTAAATGATCTCAGGTCTAACAGTGGGTAGAGATTGGCTATGAGATACTTAAAAGAAAGTCAGGCTCAATTGTCCTTCTGCAAGAAACTCATCTAATGGCCAGCGAGTGTAGATCCCTCTTCTCTAAATGTAGATGGGTGGATAGATATGTAGTCTCAGAGCAAGTAGAGAACTGTAAGGGAGTGGCTATCCTGATTAGGAGGGTAGCTGGGGTCGAGGTAAAATCTTCAAAAACCGACAGCTCTGGAAGATGGGCTATGGCAACCTTGAGGTATGGGGATTTTGAGTTTATATGTGCCGGATTTTACGGCCCGAATTTGGATGATCCCCAGCATTTATCCAACCTGGAGTGGAATTTAGTGGAGGTTACATCTCCAATGATTATTGGGGGGTTCAACACCCGCTTTGATCCCATCTTGGATAGATCCACTCGAAAGAACTATGCCCAAGCCCCTTCGAGTGAGACAGGCCCTTAAAAATATATGCTGCAGGACGTAGGCCTGATAGACGCATCAAGATATACAAAGGGTTCTAGGAGAGGCTACACATTCCATAGTAAAAAATATGGTCATTTCTCCAGATTGGACTATATTTATGTGGATAGAACTCTAGCAGAAAATATAAAGGCGGTCCATATTCTACCGGGCCATGTTTCGGATCATGCTGCGGTTCGTATGTCCTTAAAGTGTTACAGCAGCCGAATAAATGTAAGGTGGACATTAAAAAGGGCCATCTTTTTAGACCCTGAGGTAATTGACACCCTGAAACAAGCCAGTGTGGGCTTCTTTCTTGATAATGCAGGGTCAGCCTCCCTTGATGTAATCTGGGATACTTTTAAAGCGTATATTAGAGGGGTGTTGCAAAGTCTGGCTCATTTTAAAAATAAGGTTGAGAGCATAGATCTCAAGAGATTGGATGAAAGAGTGGGGTTAATAGAGGTCGAGCTGCAGCAGCAAGGCTCTAATGAATTTAGGGAGGGGCTACTAAGGCCACTTGAAAAAGTGAGGCTAAATTATAAGATTAAACTGGACATGAAGTGTAGAGAGCAATGGCAAACAAAGTGTATGAGAAAACTCGAATGTGGAGAGAGAGCGGGGGCACTGCTAGCATGGAAGGCAAAAGGTGAGAGATCAAGGAGCCACATCAGAGAATTGGTTATCAATTCACTGGGCGATGCCTCGAATAAGGTAGAGGAAATGCAGGCCTGTCTAGTATCCCTAGTAGCTGAGTTATACACAGAAGAGGTTTATCCCGATTTAGTGAGGCTTAGAGCTTGGCTGGAAAGTGTACACCTGCCAGGACTTACAACGGAGGATAGAGAATACTTGGATGCCCAAATATCCAAGGAAGAAATTAGGACATACCTTCTGCGGATAAAGAATGGCAAGGCTGCTGGCCTGGAAAATCACATAGATGCAGGTACCGACCCAATACTATATAACCCTTGACATCACATACTAGCTGGGAGATATGTGCAGGCCCATAAATTCTATGTACACCCATCAATGTTGCTGTAGAGACCTTGTGGGGTGGTAGGGGAGGGGAGGGATGTTGGGCGTTACACTGTTATAGCTTGTAGACAAAACAAACAGCCCGGACGATATTTTCAGTACATAATCCTGTAGAGCTTACGTCAACAGATCAAACCTGCATTATTAAAATGTATTGATATTAATATAAATGCTCAATAAAATGTGTTTAAAAAAAAAAAAAAAAAGGCTGCTGGCCTGGATGCTTTACCATCAGAGTTGTATAAACTTTTAATAGAAGAATTGGTCTCAGAGGGGGAATTACTGTTCAACTCAATATACCGGCAGGAAGGTCAGATCCCAAACTCATGGAAAGAGGCCACAATTGTCTTGGTTTTAAAACCTACCAAGGACCCTAGGAAAGCAGATTCCTACCAACCAATTTCCCTGTTAAATGCAGATTATAACATCTTTATTAGTATCTTAGCAAGGAGATTGGCTAAGCTTGCCTCCAGCTGATTCTTCTAGATCAGAAAGGATTTATCCCAGAGAGGCAAATCCAGGAGCTCATGCAACAACTGATAGGAACAGTCGACCTTGCCACGATTCGTTCGATTCCCTTGGACATGGTCGCGATTGATGCGGCTAAGGCTTTTAATCAGGTATGTTCGGCATATTTGTAGGAGGTCCTGGATGTAATGGGATTCAGCCTGGGCTTCACCCTCACTCTTCAGAAACTTTAAAAAAACTTGTCAGCCAGAATCCTTCTTAATGGCTCCCTAACAAGGAGTTTTAGTATACAAAGGGGTATGAGGCAGGATTGTCCCCTGTCCCCTCTGCTGTTCGATATATATATATTGAACCTCTGGCACAACAGCTTAAAAAAGATAGTCAAGTGATCCCTTTTCATTTATCTACTTTTAGCAGTAAGATTGCATTGTATGCCGATGAGTTGATCATTTATACATCAGACCCTTTTATAACTGTACCGAGGGTGGAGCAGGTGGTGGCAGAATTCCAAGATGGAGGTAATGTGTTAGCATATAGAAGGGTGGAGAGGGAGAGTAAGTGCAGAGATAAAATATTTCGGGATTACTGTTATTAACCCAGTAGATGAAATTCCACCACATAATTTAAAAAGGGTGGTTAAGGAAGTTTACTCTTTATTGTCTAGATGGAAAGATTTGCCGCTAACAATCTACGGGCACGTCAATTTAATAAAGAGGTCGATCCTCCCAAAACTGACATACCTTTTTAATTGTATCCCCCTCACGTTCCCAAGTTCAATCATAGACAAAATTCTGGGGAAAATATGTAGTTTCATATGGGCTTCCAGGGGGGTTAGGCTGGCGTGGAAAAAGATGAGGCAAAGGCTTGATAAGGGTGGTTTGGCCCTCCCAGATTTAAATCTGTATTGTATATCGTTTCAGTTTAAGAATATCCAGATGCTATTGGGAAAGCTGGATAATTCAACTTGGGGAATGCTATTAGGAGAAATGACAAGAGTGGTTGGAGCTGATAGGTTTCTGTATAAGTTTGATGCCCCAAAATTCTTTAAAAAGGTACTACTGAAGGTTTTAAAAACAACACTCAATCTTTGGTGCAAGGTGAGGAAAATGCTCAGTATAGGATATTATTCTGACTTTGTACCAATATGGGATTCCCCTGGCACCCCAGAATGCATGAAGGATGGGTTGAGTCTCCCATTAAGACGGGCAGGGATTGTTACCTGGCGAGACCTGATGACAATGCAGGGGATATTAGCCTGGGAAGCCCTGAGAACCAAAGTTGGAGATAGTCTATCCAGGTTCAAATATGTGCAGCTGTCTTCCTGGTTTGCGTCCTCGATACAGGAGACCCGGGGGGAATGGGAATTTGAGTCCTCTCCCCAGGATGTAAGACCTAAAAGAAAGGAGGACGCCGTATGGTAATGGAAACTCCTGGAAGCGGAAGATAAGAAATTGAAATCACCATATACGGTGTGGGGAGATACCTTCCAGGGGGTGGACTTATAACCAATCTGGTGTGACTGTCTGAAATTATTATATTCTGTCGTTAAACCGGCAAATTTAAAGAAAAATCACTTTTTCACAATCAATAGACTATACTGGTCACCACAAAAAATTGCCAAGTTCGCCCCATCACCTACCCCCAGGTGCAAAAGGTGTAGATTTTTTAAAGTTAATGATGAACATATTTTCTTCTCATGCCCCAGGATAAAAGCGTTCTGGACTGACATCGAGACCATCCCAAAAGACATTTTAGGGGTAACAATAGCCTTAAATTCATTATTAGTCCTTTTGGGAGTAGATAAGACCTCACACAGTCTATTGAGCAGGGAGCAGAGTGGTCTCTTGTTCTACTTGATACTTATAGCAAGGAGGGAAATCTGTAAACGGTGGATTGATCCATCACCTCCGAATGTTGCAGACTGGATCAAAGTGGCTAACTGGTCTTGGCGTATGGTTTGGAATGTAAGACAGCAAGACCATCTGGGATATGGGCAGATTTCTCTAGATTGAGTGGAATTTAGTTAAGAACCCCAGATAGAACAATGAGCTCCTATGATTCAACCGAGGCACGGCCCCAGGTGAAGGCCCTGCTTGGGTGGTTCAGATGGGAGGGGCAAAGTGCAAATGCAAGGGACCGCGAGGCGGACAGATAGAGCGGTCTGAGATTTGCAGATGCTACGGTGATATGAGTACATAAAATAAAAATTAAAAAAACAGACATTTGAGTGCCTCTGGCTGAGAGGGAAGGGAGGCAGAGAGTGAAAGAGGAAACAAGCCTCACCAGGGTACCTGCTAAATTAAAGAAATGTGACTGTGTACGGTTGGTTAATCAACAAATCTAACGGCTGCTTGGCAGCCAGTATATGGTTTTAACTGATGGAGTCATTTGAGGCTTCATCTTGACTAAGGGGCTGATTTAGATGTTGGAGGAGCGGGAACTCAGTTGCAACGGCGTGCTGAGTTCCCTCCCCGTCGACACAGTGGTCCGTCCGTCCACCCAATTTAGATATGGGCAGACCTTAAGTTTGGCCATGGCGATGATTACTCCATCACCACCATGGCCAAACTTCTCCGATGGCTCAATGGAGTAAGGGTGTTGAAGAATTTGCTATATGTCCGGACTGTAGTAGTAGTAGTATCTTTATTCGATTTTCACATAGAAAAATCATAAAAGCACAACAATATGCAATGAATTAAAAAAAAATCCCCCCACCAAATCCTCACAATAAAATAATACTATAAAAATACAAAATACATAGGACATATGACATGGTCACAGTTCACATTAACATCTCCAAGTGACTGTTTGTTTTTGAAGTGCATCCAGAGTCAATATGATGGCTATACTGAGTAATCATATATATTTTGATGTTTAGAAAAGTGTCGAGTGCACAATTCCATTAAGATGTTTACAATAGAATAATACTAATGTGACAGTAAATACGATTCTACCAGCAATTAAAACCTGACCATCGTGCTATAAAAATATTAACTATGTTTAAGAATGTAGATGCTACCATTTAAAACCAGCTAGAAAGATAAAATCAATTTGTCACGTTAAAGCGGCACTCTCAGTGAGCTATAACCAATTTCATATACAAATATATTAGCTACACTGGTGTGCTTGGCATAATATAGTTAGCATGAAGTCACCGTAATTTCCTACCCAAAATTCCCATTAATTAAACTCTCATAAGAGTACCTATCCTTGCAAGTTGATTCGTCTTTCCTATGTTGTATAAACATAACAAACATGTACAGTGCTTATTGGAAGGATCATTTGGTATTCAAGGATTTCAATGTCCTATTTCTTAATGTCCATGCACGTAACAGATATCTAGACAATCCAAAGACTAGGTATTCTGTGCGATCACTTTTTGAAATTCTCATAATCTCAGTTAAACAATTGGCAGCCAGAATCCGACAACTCGGGTTTAACCAGGTTCTTCTGATCTGTTTGTACTTAGGACAGAAGAATAAAAAGTGTACTTCTGTTTCTGGTGCAACCTCGCATGCCGGGCAGCTGGACGAGATGTTGACACCATTCCAATTGCTGCAAAAACTATTAATTGGAAGAATACTATACCTACATTTTAGGTATAGGGATTTCGCAAGTGGTGGTTCTATTCGGTCCAGGAATTCTTCTTGCTGCATTTTATCTTTGGTACTAAGAAACCTGCTTGTCAACTTCCGTGCAGTTCTCCTGTTTAGCCAGTTGTCATCCACATAGCTCCAATATCTCTTTTTGAGAATGTTTAGGGACCTTTTTTGAATACTACCGGGGTTTAACCACAAGTCGATCATGCCCAGTTTGACCAACCATCTCTTGATGTAATTGAACCACTGAACACCCCCTCTGGTATCTGATGATAATACATCTGAAAGTGATTCTTTCATGGGTAATGGTGTCATTTGACCAGTTTCAGATCCAAAAGATAAGGGGCCAGCGAGCATTAACATGAGCGACGCTCTTCATGCCCTAATCCATGCGCATTGGTGTCAATGGTGCAGTTCGGGGGAGCTCCAACACTGATCTCATGAATGTGTTTTTTATTTTTTTCAATGGGACCTACATTAGTGTGTCCCCATAACTCCTCCCCATAAAGTGTGGCTCCTATTCCCTGGGCTTGGTATACTTGGATCATATGGGGTCACCGGTCTATAGGTTGACATTCTTAGCTTTTTAATTAGGGCGGTCCCCACGTGTTGAAACGAAAGTTGACTTTTTACTATTTGTGGCGACTATGATTGTATGTTAGTAAACCTTACCCCCTAGGTAATCAAATTGCCTCACCTCCTCTAGTGTAGTTGAGCCCAACTTTATGCTACGCTTGAAAGACTTATGACGATTAAAAACCATGAATTTGGTTTTTGAGGTATTCATTTCTAATCCAAATCCCTCACAACTCCTCCCAAACTGATCCACTAGATTTTGGAGCCCTGTCGGGGACCTGGAGATAAGCAAGGTGTCATCTGCAAAAAGTAGTGCAGGCACCACTTGCCCTGCAAGCCAACCCTACAATCTGTTAATTGTTCGAACAGACCGTTGTTTTAAAGGATAAAGAGAGTTGGTGCTAGGATGCACCCTTGCCGCATTCCTCTTCTCATCATGATCCAATTCGTTAACCCGCCTTGCTCCTCCATCTAATTTGGGCATAATTGTTCGTGTGGAGTCTAATAATAATTTGCAGGAGGTTTTTTGGGATCCCCAGTTTAATGAGGGCTGCCCAGAGTTTTTCCCGTGGGACTAAATCAAATGCAGCACGAAGATCTACAAACACTACATATACTGGGTCTTTCTTAATTGTTGAATATTTCCACAGAATCAGTAAAAAAGCGAAACAACTGATCTAAGGTACTTGTTTTCCCTCTAAATTCTGCCTGCAGGGGTGATAATAAATTCCCTTCCTTCGTCCAGTCGTGGATTCTCTCCAGCAATTGCCGGCAAAATATTTTCTGGGCGATATCAATAAGGATAATAGGCCTATAATTTGCCGGGTCACTTTTGTCCCCCTTTTTAAATATGGGGACTACTTCAGCGCCCAGCCATGAGTCCAGGATTCCTGGCCCTTTTAGTTTGGCGTTAAATGAACAGTTTAAAATCACGCTCCATATTTTGGGCTCAGAGAGGTAGAGATCCCCCAGGATTTTGTCTAGGCCTGGTGCTTTCCCCCACTGCAGACTTGCAATTGCATCTGTGGTTTCTTCTACAGTAAAGGTAAGATGGTCTATGTCTGTTTCTAGGTTAAAAAGCTCGCAGGTTACTCCACCACTATCCTTTGATCCTGCATATAATTTGGAAAAATGAAGTTCCCATATCTGTGGGAAGATGTGAAAATTTTCCTCTGTGACTGAGCTTTTTGACCCTTTCAATATCCGGTGCCAGAATTCTTTACTGTTTTTAGTTTGGGTTGCAGCTAAAAGAACTTGCCAAAACCCTATGTGCCAGTTTCTATGTGCCTCATGTTGTGCATTTCTATAGGCCGTCCTTTTTATAACTACAGTTGTTCTCTGGCCAGACTTAATCGCTCCCATCAGAGATTTCCAGGCTTGTTTGCAGGTCTCATCAAACCACACATTCATCTTATTCCTAGCCCTTTTTTTTTCACTATAGTCTTTATAGAAGAATGTATTAATATTATTTAAGAGATTTGTAAATGTATCCACCAGGGATTGTGTCTTGAGTCTTCTAGTGCCCAAAGTTACCAAGAATTGGCAACTATAGTGTAAATTTGTGCCAGGGTGTCAACACTACTCTCAATTGAGGGCCATTTGACCCTCTTTTTGTTATTACTGTGGCAATACGATTGGATGAATTAGGTTCTAAAGGGTATTGAAGAGAGCCAAGTACTTCTGTTAGTTCTAAGGAAAGGGCATTGTGGTCACTATCGTGTCTCTCTCTATTACCTACATGTCAACCAGATTTGACCATGGTTGTACATCAAGCAGAAATAGTCAATTCTAGTCTTGCAATTCACCCTCTTGTATCTGTGGTTTAATCTTCAGTCAGAGGTAGAGCGGCCATTTACAGCCCTCAGCCCGTGTTTGTAAGTGAAAGAAGCAACTTGAAGTGCTACTTTCACATTCTTGGCTGACTTCCCATAGCTCAGGGACGGAATGCCTAGTTCGGCATCCTCTTCATCAGTAACGTTTTTGGTTACTTCGAGGGGCTCAAAAGTTATATTAAGGTCCCCCGCGATGACTATGTAGTGTGATACCCTTTCCTTTTCAAGAAACTCATCTAGATGTACGATTGTTTGAGAATCGTGGTGTTGAGAGGGGAATCTATATAAGATATTCATAGTAATAAAAATGACCTATTGTTGGTGGTATCTTTGATATTCAGGGCCAGTAGGTTGGGGCTATCTAGGTCGAGTTTTTTTATACAAACCCCCATGTTGATTTTAATCCAGATTAATAGGCCGCCTACGGGGCGACCCTTAATGACGGTATGGCTTCTACACTATGGTTGGTAAAGCCCACTCTGTGTATTTTATCAACGGCCCATGTCTCCTGGAAGAGACAAATATCATAGCTGTCTATCAACTTCCCCCAGTCTTCACAAACGATCTTGGACCTAAGACCTGCTAAGTTCCAGGACAACAGTCTCAGTTTCTTGTTATGCTCACAGTTTGATTGGGGTTCCCTCTTCTCACTGATGGGCAGATGGATAGGTGAGGCGGGTAGTACGATCATTTGAGTTAGGGACTGTCCCTCCATGTCACTACTCGTGCTGACCCCCGATGACTGTATTAACTCTTTTGGAGAATGGTGGTAATTACCTTCCTATGTTGTGGTTGATGTGACACTGTGAGGAAACAGTCCCTGTACTTGTCAAATATGCCTGTACGCAGGAACTATCTGAGCCTGGGCCTGTGTAGGAAGGTAGGATCCTTCTGCATGGTTACCCCCACTTTTTGCCTGGTGCTAAGCTGTATTGTGAATAGTCTGACTGGGATCCTGCTAATCAGGACCCCAGTCTATCTGCTTTCTCCCTAAATTGTTGTGTTGAGTACTTGGGTACACTCCAGATTGGATACTGGGGTACCCTTATCAGTCCCTAGTATATGGTACTAAGGTACCCAGGGCATAGGTACGCCAGAGGTTTTCCATCGGCTGAAGCATGAATTATACCACCCATGAGACCCCATGCAAAATGGGACTACAGGCCTGCCATTGCAGCCTGTGTAAGTTGGTGCATGCACCACTTACTAAAGATATAGGTTTACTATATCTAAGGGTCACTGCACTTAAAACCTATAAGTCACCCCCATAGCAGGCCTTTGCAATCCTGAAGGCAGGGTGCTTGGTTCTAAGTGAGAGGGTGCCCCTGCATGAGCAGGACACCCCTGCAGCCTACGGAGTCCATTCTCCCGGGTTGTCAGTGAAGCAGCCATATACCACATAGAGAGGCACCGCATAATTACGCGTTGACCATCTCGAAAACGGCCACAACGAATCCTATCATGTTTGGTATCAAACATGTTGAAATCATACCCCCACACCATAAACGGTGTAGGAGGTATGATTCCAAGCACTGGAAGAGCCCTCCGTTAAGCTCTCAGTGTTCCCGGTACCAGCCTTCTAGTCCTGGACAGCACAAAATGGTTGCTGCCGACCAGAGACACATTTCTGCCCTCCTGCTGCTGAGCCAAGCTCGAGCAGAGGAAGGTAGAACAATAGGCATCCTGTCACAGGGAGGTGTGACCATCTCCTAGACAGGATTTAGTGTATTAGGGCTGGGTGGGTGCGCTTGCCAGTGCCAGAAAATCTGCATGAGGGGCACATTTGGTGTCCCTATGCATAGTCCAGTTCAAACAAGTTTTGGGAGCAGTTGGCTCCCGCTCTGGCAGGAAACTGGACAAAGGACATGGGAGTAACCTCCCCCCTGTCCAGACCCTCTCCTGGGAGGGTCCCCTGAATCTTCCCAACCCTTTCTCTAGTATACTTAAGGGCTTACCTGGGTGTACGTCCTTAGATTTGTCTTGGGATAAGATTCAGATCAGACACCATTGCACTTCTACCGTCTGGGCACTCTCGACTTCGCTGGACTTCGTTTGGGCCTGACTTCGTCTCCCTTCCAGTCTGCTGCATTGTCTGTGCCTGTGCATCATACAGGAACCTTCCAAGGCCCGTGAAGCATCAAAGACAACCAAAGTAATCTCCCTTGGAGTGAAGGAGTCACTCCCCTGCATTCGCAGGCACCACAACTAAGTCGACCGGTCTGCAGATCCTGAGCTCCTCCGGACTTTGTGGGCTTTGCAACACAGGTGGTGGTTTTCCATAGCTCCTGAGGCCTGCTCTACCCTCTTACCAAGTTTGAGGCTAGTATCCCTCGTGGGGGTTGCAATAACCAAACCTCTGAGTACCTTGTTCAATTTGCAGTTGCAAAGGCTTGTTGGCTTCTTTGCAAGAAGATCTTTGGGCTCCAATTAGCCCCAACCTCGAGCACCTCCAGTGACCAGAATCTTCAGCCACACTGCATTGTGTGCATTGTGGCTTGCATCTTTTGGTGAGCTGCTTACGGTCTTCTCGCGGCTCCAGTGCCTCCGGCCTGTGGGTCCACTTGAGGGTCAAACTTGTTTACTTTGGGCTACCCTAATTGCTCGGGGCCTGCCCTGACTCCCCTGCTTGTGGTTAGTCCCCAGGACCTTGCTGGTCCCAACTTTGCACCTTCTCAACATCCTGAATGGGTTGCATTTGCCAAGGCTTGTTGGTGCTCCCGCCGGACACCGACCCCTCAGCACTCGACATCCTTCGTGGGACAGCTTGTACCCGGGTCCTGGTCTTCCTCAGCATCGCCTGATCCTCACAGCTGCAGAGACAAGGTCATCGTCATCTTCCCTGAAGCACCCGACATCGGAGGGCATTCGTCTTCCAAGTCTCCTGGTCACTCCTGAGTGACATAGACTCTGTCCCCTCTGCTTTCAGGTACTCCTCTTCAAGAATCCATGTTTGGATTCCCATGGACACTTTCTCCTCTTCCAGCAGCGGCACTTTCCTGAAGTCCTCCATTGGGTTCGACGGCGGTTTCCAACACCAATTCACACATATGCACCCGGCTTCCCTGGTGTAGGTAGCGTGGGTATTAGGGTATCCATGGATGGGGTGGCTCTCCAACCTTCTGTCTTCCACTGGGTTTCTTCAGGGTCCACTGGGAAGGGTCCCTAATCTTTAAAAATCCAACCACGACTTGCACATAGACTTGTAAGGAGCATGCGGTCGTATTCACACACAGCACACGCTCTCTGTGGGGTCCCTATCTACTTACCTTGGGTGGTTCTGTGGGTCCCCAGCAATTATACGTCCTCTCGACACCGTTCTGACTCGAGTTGTGGTTCTTATACCACTTTCTTAGTATATGGTTTGGTCCCCCCCTGGGGCCCACTGTGTATTTCGTGCTATTTACTGTATTACTTTGCTAAAGTATTGTGTGCATTGTATTTATCTCTGTATTGGAGATATTGGAACATACTAGAGAGTATTATATAATAAATACATATTTTTATAAATACTTGGTGTGGTTCTTTTTCATTTAATCTATACTATAAGATTACATTCTGGTAAAACAAGCTGCTTTACACTCCTTCAAGACTAAGCCTGAAAGCTGCTCTCCACAGCTACCACTTGGATAGCTTTCTACGGTTGTCTAAGACCTCTTAAACCACCATAAGGGGTGTCTGGACTGGTGCAAGGTGCCCACTTACATTAATGGACATCATATACCAGGCCAGCCTCTCACAACCTGGGAAAGTGTGTTAGTGATTTTATGTGACGATTCCCCATTCTTTGGGTCAATAAGCGTGGCTTTGCTTGGAAGAGAGAGCTTAAACTGGACCAAAGATCTATTAGGGGGCAGTGTACGCTGGTCTAGGTTGAGTAAACCCTCTACCAAGTCCCTATCAGCCATGTCCATTATAATATAGTCTAGCTCTTTATCTGTGGAACAGTGTTTGGCATTTAATATGTCAGATCCTATAATTGAACAGCATTGCCTCACCTGCCTTATCCAGTGGATACCTTTATTAATCAGTGTTTCCCTCGATTCTCCTGAATCATTTATCAATTTAGGTTCATTTGTCATAAACACTCTGTTACAAGCCCTTCTATGCGATTCCCAGTTCCTGCCCAAGCTTCCCCACCTCCAAAGCCAGCGAGTGTTGTCAGTATTCCGTGATTTTTCATATGGGGGCTTGAATCTGAACTCCCCTGGCAAGATCTTTACATATGGAATTGCTCTTGCACCATTAAATTCTCCCGGCGGTCCCTCATCACCTATCGCCCTACCATAACCGCGGGTTCTACCCTGAGACCATCCCCCTTCATATGAATTACAATACGTGGTGGTCTTCTCGGCGATCTTCCATTCGGTGGGGCATGAAGGCAGGGGGTCTTGATGGAACAACTGGGGCGTGGGATTAGTTTCTACGTTATACTGGTGATTTGGGATCCTGGGGCATGTAATAGGACCTGAACTCCTGATTCCATCACCTGTAGTCTCCCCACCTTTGCTTTGGCAATGGGTATTACCAGTTTCTGCCCTTCTGTTTGTGGTAGGGTGAACATTGTTAAGTTGGTCTATAAGGGACCCTACAATTTTCCTTAGTGCAAGAACTTCTGATGTTAGTTCCTTGACATTTGTTTTAAGTTCTCTCAGTTCAATATGGAGAGCGCTGATATTTACAGTTGTCGAGGTGTTCATTCTTCCTTGTTCGGTCACGATTGCAGCAGGATCTGCTAAAATGCCAGTGGTGATCTTATTAAAGGCATCAGGGGCGACTACATCATTAGCAGCAAGAGGATCAAACCGATTAGAGCATACAATGTTTGGGACTGCCGCTCCCTCCACATCGATATTAGTGCTATCACAGTCGAGTAATGAGGCTGAGGGGATAGTCTCCAGATGTTTTTGGGTACTTGTGATACAAGAGTGCACTTGACACATAGCTGTACCCTTAGAGGTTGGTTTTATGCGTGAAGTCTTTTTTCTAGATTTATTTTGTAAGAAAATGTCTGCCACTTTCGAGCTCGCTTTAGATGACTTATTCTGGATATTTAGTAAACTTTCTACCTCTTCAATTAGGGTGTCAATATCGTCCACTACACACTTCACTGCAGCACTCGCTGTTGGACTTTTTGCTTGCTTACGGGCTCTATTTGGGCTACCTTTTGCCTTCTGTTTGCCCATCCTATTGCAGTTTCCCAATGCTAACTGATCCTATAATTAGGAGGTTTATAACCTTGTAAGGTTTAATTCTTATACATGCAACAAACGCTGGTATAATTAGGAGGTTTATAACCTTGTAAGGTTTAATTCTTATACATGCAACAAACGCTGGTACCTGGATTAATGCTGTATGCACGCTTCCCTCTCGACGTCTTGAAACCTAAAACCAAGGGGGGTGGCCCAACCCAGCCTTCTCTGGGCTCTAACGGGTGTGGATGGGACCGCCCTTGGCCCAGGCGCAGCCCACGCGTGTCCCACGTCGTGATGCCGCTTATAAGCGCAAGGTAGGCGTGGCCACAACAAGGGGCTGCTGGGAGTTGTGGTCTTCCCCACAACTCCGTGAAGGCTGGCGACCTGTGTCCTGGCAGTGGCGGAGTCACCCGCCGCGATGTTGCATGGTGCTTATAAGCGCGAGGTAGGCGTGGCCGCAACAAGGGGCTGCTGGGAGTTGTGGTCTTCCCCACAACTCCGTGAAGGCTGGCGACCTGGGTCCTGGCAATGGCGGTGTCCGGACTGTCCACCCAACTAGGATGGGCGGACATATAGCTGTTTTTTTACGGACTATCACTGCCAGGCAAACCCTGGCGGTAAGGGACAGAAAATAAGAAATAAAGCCCCCCTCACCATGGGAGAGGACTTCCATGGTGAGGGGGCATTATCTTTTTATTTTCAGAAAAAATCCCACTTTGGAATTTTCTTTTGAAAAGAAAAAGAAAATCTTTGGTGCAGGTCTCCATCATTTTGCTGGAGCCCTGCACCAAACAGTCAAAAACATTCACAGGAACCGACATCATGGCTGTTCCCGCCAATGCCTTATAAATGACCGCCAGCTTGACAGTCATTTATAAATCTGTCAGGCAGTACCTTCTCCAGGGCACTAGAGTAATTTATTCTGTCTTCCTGGCCAGAGAACGGCCATCCGCCAGGATATAAATAAGGCCCTAAGAGCTATTCTTTCTGAGAGATAATGCATGGGTATCAGCTGAGTTTTTTGTATGTTCTTCTAATGGAAGCTTTATAAACAGAGTATAGTCTGATTGATTGTTACTTAAACTAGAAATATTTAACACACTTGTTTTTCTTAAACACTAAATCTCGTTGCACATATTGCAGCCGCCTATCTTATACTGTGTGTAATACAGTTTTAAAATAATGACTTGCTCATTTACAGTACATTTGGTCACAGGCTGGGACTTCTTAGCACTACAAATACAGATCACTATTCCCTAGTGCACCGCCCAAGATTCAGTTCTGCAACTGTGTGTTACACACAGACATCTGCAGTGATCGCTTTAACCAATTGCGCTTTCATAACATAAAAGAATGCATTTCCCACTGATTTCTTCACCTTCAAATTATTTTTCATTTAAGCTTTATTGTTCATTTTTTAGCCACACCTCTAGCTCCATCCCCATTGCAGCCAGGACCACAAAAATATTACTTTATGTTTAAAAAAAAAACTAGAAATTTACTGAAAGAAGGAAAGGTCAAAGTACATATATTTAGGAATTGTAATAATATGTTACTATACATTTAAACAAAAACTTAGAAATTCACTGAAAAAAACAAAGGTTAATGGGAAGTTATAGTCAGGTTAAAACATACCATTTTTAAAGAACAGAACCACTAAAATTCATCTGTTTTAGTTATCTCAAGTAACTAGAACTCATGCTCTAAAGTAACTATAACTGGCACCCCCACCATGCAGAGTGTTGTCATCAATGATGCATTTCAGATGCTACAGTCATGTTTTCAATGATGTCATAGAACGTCATGAATAATTTAAAATGTGAGGTAATTAGCAGTGCATGGCGAAGGTGCGAGTTACAGTTGCTTTAGAGCATGAGTCCTAAAATGGCTGCTGCAACATCTTTGTTGATGTGGTGGCAGCCAATCAGATCTTATCTGTTGGCTCTGCAGATCCTATACGGCGTGAAATATACAACGTTTTTGAGCCTTAAAAACTACAGAACAGATTTACACCAAAGAACAAAAAGCCCACTTTATTGACCAAGATCTAGCTTTCTGCCATATTTGGTGTATGGAAAGATGAATGGGGAAAACGCATTTTGGGACTCCCCTTTATCTTGGCCCCTGCTTTATGGATCACCCTGAAACTTTCCAGGAAAGAGTTGAGGTGGATGAAACATTTTTTTTTTAAAGTTTCGTGAAGATTAGTCAAACAAGGCCAAAGTTTTAAGCAATCAAAAAAATGCTTTTCCTATGGAAACATGGTCCTAACTATAACTACCCAGTGGCAATATAAATCCCGCCATGCACAGTTTTCTTATCAATAATTTAATTGCAAATGTTGCAGTGATATTAAAAATGATGTCCTAGATGATGTAATGAGTGATGCAATATGTTGGGGAATTAGCAGTGCATGGCAAGGGCGCTAGTTATAGTTACCTTAGGGCACGAGTTATAGTTAACAGAGCTAACTATAACTGGTGAATATCAGTGGTTTGTATGTTTAAAATGTTATGTTGTCACTGAAATTCTCACCTAACTATAACATGACTTTGACCTTTGTTTTTGTTTTTTGTGATTACCTAGGTTTTTTTTAACATAAAGTAATATTTTGTCACTGTACGTAAAGCCAACCCCTGCCCTAGATGGCCCTGAGCTATGTGCGGCAGGGTGTTCACCACGGTGCCTGGCCTATGGCCAGGCCCTCTGTCCAACACCCCCTGTATGCAGCAAACCCCACGCTGTGCACAACCTTTGGTCATGCGAGGCGTGGGGATGGCTATAGAGCCTGGCAGCTAACCCCACGCTGCACACAGCCTTTGGCCATGCTGAGCGGGGGGGTTGGCTAGAGGGCAGCCCTTTAGCCAACATCCCTTCAGGTAGCCAGCACCATGCTGCGCACGGCCTTTGATGCGCAGCAGGGGGTTGCCCGCAGGACCTGGCCTCTAGCATCTAACCCACAGCATGCAGCCAGCCACACGTTGCACACAACCAGGCCGTGTAGCCAATCCTCCCCACAGGCAGCCAACCCAACACTGCACGTGGCCTGCAGCTAGGTCCTGTGTCCAACCCCATACAACAAGCAGCCAAACTCCCTGAGCCAACAGTGGCACCAGGGACCCCATTACCCGGGGCCACATGACATTTGAATAGGGAAGGGGCAGCCGGCCCCACTCCATGAGCCTTATTAGCCACCAGGGACCCCATCCCCAGGACCATATGACATGTGGGCCGCATGACGTTTAAATGGGAAAGGGGCAGCTGGTCTCACTCCTCGAGGCTTATTAGGCACTGGGGGCACCATCCCCAGAACCACATGATAATAAAATGGGGAGGGCCCCCTTCCCTGAGCCTTATTAGTCCCCCGAGACCCCATACCCCGGTACGGATTACTATAGTTAAGGGGAAGGGGTCGCACAGCCCCCCTCCCTGAGCCTTATTAGGCCCTGGAAACCCCATCCCCCAGGTCTACATGTCATTATAAAGGGGGCTGAGTGGCCACCCTCCCTGAGCCTATTGTGGCCCTTGGGGACCCCATCCCCCAGGGCCTCTCCTAATTATAGGTGGGTGCCCTGGTGCCCACTCTGGGGACCCACCAAGCAGCACATGGGGGCCGCCGGGGGAGCACCAGGGCCCCCACAGCCCCAGCTGGCTCCCCGCATGCTGCAGAAGCCAGCATTGCTCCTGCCCAGAGGGAGCAGATTTTCTTTTTTGCACCTCTGGGTGTGAGTAATATCTGTTCTGTTTCTCTGCCCGCAAGAGTGTAAGCAGGGAAACAGAAGTTCTGCTCTCACCCAGTTGGAGCATATTTAAATCTCCCGCAGCCTGGGAGCAGACATGCCTTCCCTGCCCATGCTGCTGCCGGCAGGGAAGGCATGTTTGTTCCCGCCTGGCAGGAGATTAAAAAATGTTACTGCCAGGTGGGAGCAAACATATGTTTCCCTGGGCATGCTGGTATGGGCAGGGCAACTGTGTCCTGGGGGTGGGCTTCGGGACACAGTAACTGAGCTTACCTCGGAGAATGGGGTCCCCGTGGCCTTTGGAGGGCTCACAGAGTGAGGCCGTGCAGCACCCCTCCCTTTTAAATAACACCCTGCCAGTGGATGTGGTCCCCTGAGCCTTTTAAGGCTTAGGCAGGTGGCCGCACAGCCCCCTTCCCCTACATTAAAATATTGGCCCTAGGTGGGGCCCTTAGAGGCTTGGGGTGAAGGGCCAAGTGCCCCCTTGCCCTAATTTAAAGCTGTGTTGACCTCCCAGAGGATTTATTATTTTGGCACACTCAGTAGCCTGCCCTTTTCTTTTCTTCAATTTTCGCAGTGGATTTGCTGATTTGCCGCAAATTTGCATCAAAATAAAATAAAATACGTTTTGGCACCAGGCTAAACTTCACCACCGGGCCAATGGGGTCAGGGTATCCCTACCCTGCCACCTATATCGTTTTTGCACTTTTTTAGGACTTGGGACTGAGTCCCGAGTCCTCAGATGGCTGCCGCCACATTGTTGTTGATGTGGTGGGAGACAATCAGATCTCAGAAGGAGATCTGTAGGGTCTCCGGAGCCTCTGTGGTGTGATATATACAAAGTTTTTGAGCAATTTACAAAGTGTTTGAGCATTAATTTATCAAAACCTACTGAACAGATTTACACAAAATCACAAAAAGCACTCTTTCTGGACCAATATTTAGCTTTCTGCCACATTAGGTGTCAATCCGTTCAACGGTCTGGGTTGTAGCTGTGTCTAAAGTTTCTATGAAAAAATGAACGGGGAAAAGCCATTAATGGCCCAAGGGACCCCATCCCCCAGGGCTGGCTCACTGGCTATGTCCCGGGGCGCCCAACCCCGGGATATAGCAGTTTCCCTTCCCACAGCAGCACGGGCAGGGAAACCTATGTTTGCTCTCGCTTGGCGGGAGCATTTTAAAACACCAAGTCCACTCCCAGTTGGCAGGAGCTTCCAATACCTCCCGCCCACTGGGAGCGAACTTTAGATCTGTTTCTCTGCCTGTAGTGATGCAGGCAGGGAAACAGATCTAAATATTGCTCCTGCCTGCAGGGAGCAGCATTATTAGCTGCTCCCTGTGGCCAGGAGCAATGTTGGCTCCCACTGAATGCAGGGAGCCGGCTGGGGCCTTGGGGACCTTGGATTCCCCCCATGTCCCCCAACGAGGATATGGTAGGTGACCTTTTATTCAGCATGGCCCCGGGATGGGGTCCCCGAGGCCAAATTTGGCTCTGGGAGGGGGGCCGCATGCCCCCTTCCCCTAATATAAGGCCCGCAGGATGTGGTCCCTGAGGCCAAAATCCTCGAGGGAGGGGGCTGAGTGCCCATTCCCCTGATATTGATGTTGAACCATGGGGGATGGGGTCCCCGGGGCGGAATCACCCAGGGAGGAGGGGTACGTGCCCCCTTTAAAACTGTGCTGGTCCCCAGGTGATGGGGTTCTCGGGGCCGAAATCAGCACAGAGACGTCGGCTGCTTGCCCCCTGCCCCTTCTAAATGGTGCCTGGCCCTGGTGGATGGGGTCTCTGGGGCCTAAATCAGCCGGGGAGGGGGGCCTCGTGGCCCCCTTCCCACTAAAAATGCTGTTGGGGCCTGGGAATGGGGTCCCTGGGGCCAAAATTGCCCCAGGAGGGGGACTGCCTGCCCTCTTCCCACTGATAATTGCACCAGTCTCTGGGTGATGGGGTCCCTGGGGCCAAAATCAGCCCAAGGAGGGGTGTTGCATGCCCCCCCTCCCCAAACAAGCACGCTCTGCCCCAGGGGATAGGGTCCCCAAGGCTGAAATAGGCCGGGGAGAGGACCGCATGAACCCCTCCCCCTGTAAAATGTTCCGGGCCACGGGGTTGGGTTCCCCAGGTCCTTAATCAGTCCAGGGAGGGGGGGTTTTATGAACCCTCCCTCTAAAAAGTGGGCCAGGCTCCAAGGGATGGGGTCACTAGGGCCGAAATCGGCCCAGGGAAAGGGGGCCATGTTCCCTCCTCCCCATAAATTATGCGAGAAGACTAGGGTATGGGGTCCCCAGGGGCCAAAATCCTCCCAGGAGGGGGGCCAAGAGCACCAACTCCACTTTATTTAAAAGACGGATCCTGGGGGATGGGGTGCTCAGGGCTTAACAGGGCTTGGGGAGGGGTGTCATACGGCCCCCTCCCCTTCAATTAAAAAAACACAGCCCTGGGGGATGGGGGTTCCAGAACCAGGCCTTATTGCCAACCCCCTTCTGCGCACAGCCAAAGGCCATGCACCACATGGGGTTGTCTGTATGGGGGTGTTTTGGCTGCAGGGCCAATTACGTATGGTAATTAAGTACTACTTTACTTTTAAAAAAAACCTAGAAATTCAGTTTAAAAACCAAATGTTAAAGTAACATCATAGTTAGGTTAATATGGCAGTGATAACATTAACATTTGGAACTAAAAAAAACAGACGTTCACCAGTTATACTTAGCAGTGCTAACTATGACTTCACATATGATATCACTCATGATATGTTTTATGGCATCATTTATGACATCACTGATGATATCACTGATTACATCTTTCAAGCTTCTTTTGTACACATTGCTCTATAAACAAGTATACCATTAGAGCTAAGAAAGTAAGTGCAAAATAGCTCAGAAGAATATGAAGTGTCTTTACTGCTATCATACATACAACCCCCATAGGTAAAGCATGCTTATGCTATTTGCAGCATTGACCCTATACCATATTCTTCATGGGTAGCTGAGTTCACGTTGACTATAAACCACAGATAAAACGGTAACCTATACTGCACACAGTGTTCAATCTGTACTCAACTGTTTAGGGAAAACCAAGTTCCTCCAGATACTCAAGCCCTACTAAGGACACATTTTACCTGTATCAAACCCCTGACAGTCACTGAACCTTTATTGAGAAAAGAAGTGGATATGAGTAGAAAGGTGGGGACTGTTAACTGTTTACTCTATGGAGAGAGTTTACTCTGTACCACACTGTTTGCAGAGAATGAAACTCTCATGAGGAATACACCACACAGTATTAAAATGTATCTACTAAGAACAAAGAGCGACTATTCACTTAAAATAACCAAGGTCTGATGGTGCTAAAGTTCATACTACCTGCAGCCTTCATACTGTGGTGAAAACCTTACAGATGCTCCATCTTCTGAAGCAAAACCAGTACAGGTACATAGGTTAGTACCTGTTGCACACAGTCTTCTATGTTAGGTTGAAATTGTCGTGCTGAGATGATTCTGCCCAATAACTTAAGGCTGCTTACAATACTTAGGATATAGTACGAAGAATCTTTGCCCTGCTGCAGTACCAAAAATCTTGTGTGGAACATAATGGACACAAGTCAACTATTACCTGTAGACAGAGTTGGTCTTCAATACAATCATTTATAACGTGTTCAATACTGCTACACACCTATGGTGCATTAGAAGCACATGCATTTTGTAAACGCTCATACCGATTAGCTGAACACAGGCTGTACAAAGTGAAGGAAGTGGCCCAACTAGGGTCACCCGGGTCACTCTCGACCTCCTCTTGCCTTCCAAGAAATGAAGAGTCGATGACCCAGTAGAGAATGCAATCAAACTGGTTTATTCACAAGGTACACTGCAGTGGAGTCCAGTCTGACCAGCCCAGTAAGATGGCTGTCGAGGGACTGCCTTTCCCCAGCATAAAGGTAACAATTATACATTTCTACAACTGGGCAGTGACACGCCCACTCTGTAACTTTCCACAGGGAGACAGCTTAAACAAAGGGGCACACAAAGATGAGCTAAGAGTCTGAGACCGGGCACACACTATCTCTCTGGCAAGGTCATAAGGTCTGTGCTGGCAGCTGGAATAGTGGGAGCACCCTCTATCTCAGGGAAAGGTATGCGTTAACAAGCAACTTTCTCATGCTTCAGTGAGGCCTAACCTTGGAGATGCAAATGCATCCCAGCAGCTTTCTGCTGAGACAAGCAACATGAGACAAAAGCTTAGTTTCAATCATAGGGCGAAATGGAGGCTGCATGAGAGAAAATGGCGGCACAGATGCCAACCTAACATACATAACATCTATACTTATTAATTGTGTGCGCATACAACATGAATTAAAATAAAATAGCTACATAAATGCTAACATAATATCGGGTATAATACGAACAATATGGCAGTGAGGCATTTCAATTCTAACAGACCCTCCTTTTAGCATTAAAAAGCTAATTTTATTTGCGCTATTAGGTTAGGGTCTTTACAATTCTAAAGGTAGAAAAAACTGTTCAATCACAGGCTACTGTTGCTAACTTATGAACTATCCGTCTGAACTAAATATTTTATGAGGCTAAACACGCGTGGTGTCAACATTGATACACAGCAGGCACAACAGGCTGGGAGACAGGGTACACAGGGACATATTCTATGTGTCAGCAACCCTTTAGGCTCAAGACTGAAACATACTTTCATGTGGTAGCTAATAAAATGTATGATACATAGACAAGGCAACAAGTATTAGGGAAAAAGGGAAGAGAGGCAACATCTGTCAGACCATTCCCTCATTGGCAAAACATAAATGTGAAAGTAAACATTATGAAGTAAGATCCAAGGCAATCTTGTTGTCAAGCAAGCTATAAGTTAAGTCACATGTGCTCTTACCCATCTTAGTCTCCCTCGCCCCCTGGATACAAAACGGACTACCATATTAACCATTATTATAGACATTTGCCCAATGTACATATTCATTTGCAGTGCAAAGATCAATAAATGTCATATCTGGAACAGGGGAAAAGGAATCGAATGTGCACCAATTGAAACAATTAAATTGTCAGTGTATGTCTTTCTGTGCTCCCCTCTGTGAGCATGTGTTCAGAGGGAACAGACGTCACACGAATAGCAAAAATGCACAGAGTATCTTAACAGACCACCCTGACCAAACCGGCTCATTTTTTTTTTTTCGGCACGCGGGGCTGCAGAGAGCTGCTCTTCCTCCCTAACGGACAACCAAATGGGTACACATTTCTCTGTTATATTTTTTCTTTCATCAGAGGAAAGGACATGCAATAGGGCCAATGGGGGGAAAACAAGAAAACGGGACAATGTAGGCGCTATTGAGCACCGGCGGTGGAGCTGTCCGTTGAGCTCAGATTCAGATCCCACGTTGCAAGGCAAAGCATCTTCTCTTCAGAAGCACTGTTCTTTTTGCCCTGTTTGGTGACTGCCCGAATAACGCACCAATCTCCCTTTCCCTACGCTATCGTTGGTACCACGGACAGGGTACACTCACCCTACTTCTTCAACAATGCAATCTACCCCTACTAATCTGACTGTCACTTTGGTGCACTTCTTCTCCATCGGAGCGTAAATGGTATCTTATCACTCCAAACACAGAGGGGACAAGGAAAAGGGGGTCAGACTTAAGGAACCAAGGGGCAGGGGCTCAATGGGCTGGGACTTAATCACAGGTGGACCAACAAACTGGGGCTCCTGAATAGATAGCCCCTCTTTCTTTCCTTTCTTTTGGTGGAACTGCCTCGTCCAGCACTTCTTTGCTCTGCAGCTCCGCCTCAATCTTATTCAAGTGGATGGTCCATAACGAGCAGCCAGGCTGTGCATCGCGTCCGGGCCCCTCTGATGTGACTGCAGGGTGTCCCGGACCTATTAGTGAATAGAATGCAAACTTTCAGTTAACTGGCAAGGATAAAACTTTATATAATTGTTTCAATGCTTTAAATTACTATATCTGTCCATTCCTATATTATTTGTCTAAAAAACCTTAAAAAGGAAAAATGTGTGGTGCAAAATTACCAGGGGCATCTGGATACCCCTTCCAGAATTGTGCGTCATGCGCACCATACGGGTTGAGCAATATCTCATCATACCCACAAGAAATACATATGCATCTGTCAGCATTCTTCTTCCTTCCCTCGCCTATTAATTCACCATCCCTCGTCCCTTCAAATGTGCCATACTTTCAACTTAGTGTTACAGCAAACAAATGATGGACGGAATGCTGACAATGCAAACATGTGGGTCCCTTGCTCACTGTGCCACTGGATTCAAGCTAGCCTGGCTGAAGAAGGGTGACATACCCTGAAACCGGTCCCAGGATGCTTGTTTCCGGTCCAGGGAGGACCTGGCCTGGCAGTTCGGTCTGGACTGTTCCCATGGGGCACAGGGTCAAGACTGATTTGCATATGGCTGGGTCCAAACTGGGGTGGCGTAGTGGGCAAAAGAACGATGGATTTAACCCAGATCTTTTGACTGGGGAGAATGTTTGCATTGTCAGCATTCCATCCATCATTTGTTTGCTGTAACACTTTTCGCCCTAAGTGGGATGGGTATGCCCAGACGTGGGTCCCTTGCTCACTGTGCCACTGGATTCAAGCTAGCCTGGCTGAAGAAGGGTGACATACCCTGAAACCGGTCCCAGGATGCTTGTTTCCGGTCCAGGGAGGACCTGGCCTGGCAGTTCGGTCTGGACTGTTCCCATGGGGCACAGGGTCAAGACTGATTTGCATATGGCTGGGTCCAAACTGGGGTGGCGTAGTGGGCAAAAGAACGATGGATTTAACCCAGATCTTTTGACTGGGGAGAATGTTTGCATTGTCAGCATTCCGTCCATCATTTGTTTGCTGTAACACTTTTCGCCCTAAGTGGGATGGGTATGCCCAGACGTGGGTCCCTTGCTCACTGTGCCACTGGATTCAAGCTAGCCTGGCTGAAGAAGGGTGACATACCCTGAAACCGGTCCCAGGATGCTTGTTTCCGGTCCAGGGAGGACCTGGCCTGGCAGTTCGGTCTGGACTGTTCCCGTGGGGCACAGAGTCAAGACTGATTTGCATATGGCTGGGTCCAAACTGGGGTGGCGTAGTGGGCAAAAGAACGATGGATTTAACCCAGATCTTTTGACTGGGGGAGAATGTTTGCATTGTCAGCATTCCGTCCATCATTTGTTTGCTGTAACACTTTTCGCCCTAAGTGGGATGGGTATGGCCAGACGTGGGTCCCTTGCTCACTGTGCCACTGGATTCAAGCTAGCCTGGCTGAAGAAGGGTGACATACCCTGAAACCGGTCCCAGGATGCTTGTTTCCGGTCCAGGGAGGACCTGGCCTGGCAGTTCGGTCTGGACTGTTCCCATGGGGCACAGGGTCAAGACTGATTTGCATATGGCTGGGTCCAAACTGGGGTGGCGTAGTGGGCAAAAGAACGATGGATTTAACCCAGATCTTTTGACTGGGGGAGAATGTTTGCATTGTCAGCATTCCGTCCATCATTTGTTTGCTGTAACACTTTTCGCCCTAAGTGGGATGGGTATGCCCAGACGTGGGTCCCTTGCTCACTGTGCCACTGGATTCAAGCTAGCCTGGCTGAAGAAGGGTGACATACCGTGAAACCGGTCCCAGGATGCTTGTTTCCGGTCCAGGGAGGAGCTGGCCTGGCAGTTCGGTCTGGACTGTTCCCATGGGGCACAGGGTCAAGACTGATTTGCATATGGCTGGGTCCAAACTGGGGTGGCGTAGTGGGCAAAAGAACGATGGATTTAACCCAGATCTTTTGACTGGGGGAGAATGTTTGCATTGTCAGCATTCCGTCCATCATATGTTTGCTGTAACACTTTTCGCCCTAAGTGGGATGGGTATGCCCAGACGTGGGTCCCTTGCTCACTGTGCCACTGGATTCAAGCTAGCCTGGCTGAAGAAGGGTGACATACCCTGAAACCGGTCCCAGGATGCTTGTTTCCGGTCCAGGGAGGACCTGGCCTGGCAGTTCGGTCTGGACTGTTCCCATGGGGCACATGGTCAAGACTGATTTGCATATGGCTGGGTCCAAACTGGGGTGGCGTAGTGGGCAAAAGAACGATGGATTTAACCCAGATCTTTTGACTGGGGGAGAATGTTTGCATTGTCAGCATTCCGTCCATCATTTGTTTGCTGTAACACTTTTCGCCCTAAGTGGGATGGGTATGCCCAGATGTGGGTCCCTTGCTCACTGTGCCACTGGATTCAAGCTAGCCTGGCTGAAGAAGGGTGACATACCCTGAAACCGGTCCCAGGATGCTTGTTTCCGGTCCAGGGAGGACCTGGCCTGGCAGTTCGGTCTGGACTGTTCCCATGGGGCACAGGGTCAAGACTGATTTGCATATGGCTGGGTCCAAACTGGGGTGGCATAGTGGGCAAAAGAACGATGGATTTAACCCAGATCTTTTGACTGGGGGAGAATGTTTGCATTGTCAGCATTCCGTCCATCATTTGTTTGCTGTAACACTTTTCGCCCTAAGTGGGATGGGTATGCCCAGACGTGGGTCCCTTGCTCACTGTGCCACTGGATTCAAGCTAGCCTGGCTGAAGAAGGGTGACATACCCTGAAACCGGTCCCAGGATGCTTGTTTCCGGTCCAGGGAGGACCTGGCCTGGCAGTTCGGTCTGGACTGTTCCCATGGGGCACAGGGTCAAGACTGATTTGCATATGGCTGGGTCCAAACTGGGGTGGCGTAGTGGGCAAAAGAACGATGGATTTAACCCAGATCTTTTGACTGGGGGAGAATGTTTGCATTGTCAGCATTCCGTCCATCATTTGTTTGCTGTAACACATACTTTCAACTTAGACATCATGACTTCCGGTACCCACCCAGTAGGGCCTGCTACAAACATTCTTTCATTTCATTTTGATCATTTTCTACAAACACATTAGCCCTTCCCACATCATCAGTTACTTTCCAGTGGGCACTACACTTACTTACAATTCACAACCCAATACTTGGACTAACTAATAAAGGACTCATGGTGTCTCTGCAACGGTATGTAGTGTTGCGGTAACATGAGCAATAGTGGTGCTGCCACCTGGGAATTTAAACAAGAGCCACCGACATATAATTCCCCTTAAAGATCAGATAAGGGAACATCAGTCCAGTCTAGCCGTCCTTTCATCTCCCTTTCAATTCCATCATTTGGCAGAAAGGAGGGGCAGTAACATGGCTGACTTCAAGGTGACATGTCTTTTTAATCACAATATTTTTGCGAATAATGTCAATTTATAGCCAGTTAGATGTGCACTGGTAAGGTGCTATGTCTCTCTTTTTTTAAATTTATTTATTCAAGGGCGTGGTCGGGGTCACCACATCTGTGAAATCAGCGGCCTGAACGAGTTCAATCGATTGTCCCATGGAGACGGCCACTGTCATGACTGCCCCCTTGGCAGCTCAAAAGGGCTCTTGCAGGAGCATCAAAGACAGGAAGCGCACAACAAGCCGTCTTGTGTACTTACAACACAAAACGGCACGCAACAATATATGTACAAAGCACAAAAGCAGATGAAAGCGCAGTTTGTTAGTTGTCCAAGTGTCAGTTGCTCAAAAGACTGCTTCAAGCATTTAAAAATAAAGGCTCATGCACCTCATGCACTTCTTTAATGTGTTAGTTCGCCAAGGAGCTAATCTCCCACCCCCCTTCGACAGTAGGTGACCTAAGCAGGTGACCTCCTGTCGACAATACTTACCTTTTTAAAAGCATTCTTCATGGGCATTAGAAGCCCAACGCAATAACTATGCAACTGCACTGGCCCTACATCTGTGAGCCCTGTCTGAAACAAGCTAGTATGGCTCAGCTGCTTCTCCGAAACTCCCGCATTCTGAACAAGTGGCTCTGCGAAACCTCTAAAGGCTCTTCTTGCTTATTCCAGCAAATTCTGGGGGAGGAAGAGGGTTCGGACATTCAAATGGACCGGGTTCATCGGGTGGGCCTCCCTCGCGGCCCCAAAGCTCCACCTCCCGATATTCTTGTGTGTGTGCACAACTTCCAGCTGAAAGAACGTATTCTCCGAAGTGCACGAGAGCAGCAACTGGTCCAGTTTCGCGGTCATCAACCAGCTCTGTTTCAAGATCTTGCTGCCTCCACACTTGTGAAACGAAGAGAGTTTAAACCTGTCACTACCTATCTGCGCGAAAGGAACATACCTTACTCTTGGGGCCACCCCTTCCGATTAATATTTAAGCACCAAGGGAAACTGCTCCAGGTCAGATCACTGGAGACGGCAATGAAGACCCTGGGTATTGACGCTGCCCTGTCCGCGGAAGGCGCGGACCGACCAGACACACGGCGTGCCCGCCGCACTTTGGGACGGCAGCGGGTTGGCAGGCCTTCACCGAGCCCGAGACCTGATCAGGCTGCAAGCGTCCAAGAAAGAGAAGCGGTGATAACTTCCTTGTCGCAAGTTACTGGGCGCCCTGACACCCCGTCACCTTCCTAGCTGATGGCCCAGGGAGGTGTTTACCGCTGGCGCCGGGGGGGCGAAGAGAGTCGTTCAGTTTGAGATTTTGCCCCTTTCCTGCGCCAAAGTGAACACAAGTGAGCGCCTTCGTGGAATAGGCGGCACTCTCGCCACGACCCCCTGAATTTCACCACTGTGACGAACTTTAGTCATGTTCCTGCAATTGGTTTGTTTTATACTGTTTCTGGGGTATTGGTTCTTTGTAGGGAATGGGGTTTCTGTTTTTTTTTTAAGGGGTCTCCGCATCGGGGCGTTCATAAGGATGGTAGGTTTTGCGGTGCCTGGTAGCTTCACTGGCGGTACGTCAGTCCTTCCGCCTATAGTTTACATTCTGCTTTTCAACCTCCATGCGCTCCAATGGGTAGAGATTTGAAGGTCATTAGTTTGAACGTCAGGGGTTGAATAACCCTGTTAAGCGCGGCAGTGCTCTCTCTTCTTGAAAACACCAACAGTGATATTTGCCTTCTTCAAGAGACCCACCTACTGTCCAAAGATACAGTGCGCATGCGCGATAGGCGTTTCCCGCAACAATTTTGGTCCTCCGGGGCAGCCAAGAAAAATGGGGTGGCTGTCCTGATTGGTGTGCAATGCTCCTGTAAAGTAATCTCAACAGTGGCTGAAATCAAGGGTAGGTTGTTAGCCATCAGGGTTCAATGGGGGGAATCACATCTTACACTGGGGTCCCTTTACGCCCCTAACGAAAAGCAAGAGTCTTTCCTGCAATCAGCCTTACCTGAGGTACTTGCCACTCCAGATGCTGCAATACTGCTAGGGGGTGATCTAAACTTAGTAATGGACCCGGATTTGGATAGATCGGGGCAGAGATCACACCAAGCCGGGGCCTTTTCACTGGGGGTAGGGGTTGGCTGGAAGATAGTGGACTGCATGACGTGTGGCGGGCACAACACCCAGCAGAGCGCGACTACACATATTTTTCTGCAGCGCATAAAACATACGCACGCCTGGATCATTTCCTTGCCTCCACCTCTCTCATGCCTAGCCTACACTCCTCGGAGATCACTCCCCGTTCGCTCTCTGATCATGCACTCATCTCGGTCCTTCTCCCAGCACAGCGCATGCGAGCATTTCCCCCAGGGTGGCGGCTAAGGGAGAGTTTGCTGCACTCTGACGATGTGGTCCAAAGGATACGAGACACCATAGTGCACTACTTTCAGGACAACGATGTGGGGTCCACCTCTCTTGCAGCGCAGTGGCAGCAACTTACAACGCTTTGCGCAGGGAGAAACGCGCAGAATTAGAAAAAGCGGTGAGGGAACTGGAAGCAGTCCATAAGCGTACCGGAGCTCCGCGCGTGTGGCGTGAACTGGAAAACCGGCGGCGAATGCTAAAACACCAGGATTTGGATAGGGCGGAACACGCCCTTTTGCGATTGCGCCACAAATTCTACCTTAGTAGCGATAAATGTGGGAAAATGCTAGCGCATAGGTTACGAGCGACGACACAACGGTCCCTAATACATTCAGTGCGGGATCGCGGGGGAGTGGAGCAGTCCGCGGACGATCAGATAGTTGAGGCCTTTCGCGACTTTTACCACCTTCTCTACGGGGACCAAACCTCGCCCCCGCGAGACCCTCACTCCTATTTGGGGGGCTGCGACGTCACGCCTCTTTCTCCAGTAGTGTCTGGAAATCTGGACTCAGCAATTCGCATCGAGGAGGTGATAGCTGCCATTTCCAGGTTGAAAATAGCTAAATCGCCGGGGCCGGATGGCTTTACGGCTTCCTTTTACAAAACATTCTGTGTAGAGCTGGCTCCATTTTTAACTAGGCTGTTTAACTCCTTTCTTGATACGGGCACGGTCACGCCTTCGATGTTGGAGGCGGCGATCTCAGTGATTTTAAAGCCCGGAAAGGATCCTCGGGATTGTGGATCCTACCGACCCATTTCGCTGCTGAACATTGACGCGAAGCTGTTCGCGGGAGTGCTGGCGTCGCGTCTCAGCCCTCTCATGGCTGATATAGTAGACCCTGATCAATCCGGTTTCATCCCTACTAGACAGGGAGGAGATAACTCCAAAAGATTGCTACACCTTATTGACCAAGTGCACCGCGCTCGAACACCGGCCTTTTTATTATCCATAGACGCTGAGAAGGCCTTCGACCGCGTCGATTGGGGTTACTTGTTTGCAGTACTCCGCAGGTTTGGCTTTGGAGACAAGTTCTTGCGCTGGGTCACGTGCCTGTATTCTGCCCCCAGGGCGTTTGTGCGGGTTAATGGCTGCAGGTCGGCCCTTTTCTCTATTGCTCGGGGAACGCGCCAGGGGTGCCCCTTATCCCCGCTCCTATTCGCGATTTATATGGAGCCGTTTGCTCAACGGATTCGGGTACACCCTGGGATCAAGGGCCTTAAGTTTGGTGCAGATACGCATAAAATTAGCTTATATGCCGATGATGTGATCCTCTCGCTTACACAGCCACAGCTGACGTTGCAGGCTCTGACCGGCGAGCTCGAGGCCTTTGGGGAGGCGTCAGGATTTAAGGTTAATTTCGCGAAATCACAGATCCTTAACCTCTCTATCCCTGCCGAGGAGATAGAGGCCCTACAGCAGGATTTCACATTCCCTTGGTCTAACTCTGCAGTGACCTATTTAGGCCTTAAACTGACGCCAACCATTCCTAAGACAGTCTCCCTAAACTATGCTGCCCTGCTGGAACAAACGACCAAGGCGCTGGACGCCTGGTCGCGTTCCGCCTGGCCTCGTATGGGAGGGTGGCCGCAGTGAAAATGACGGTCTTACCCCGCATCTTATATATTTTTCAAATGCTGCCCATGACCCCGCCGCCGGGTACCCTCAAGAAGCTACAATCATTGATCAACAAGTTCATATGGGAGGGCAAGAAGCCTTGTTTTTCACTTACGCAAATGACTGCCACCAAGGTGCAGGGCGGTTTGGGCCTTCCGCTCATTGGAGCCTACTATCAGGCGGCTTGCCTCCGGTATCTGGTTGAGTGGAATAGACCATTGTCCAGCAAACACTGGAATTTCATGGACCAAACCGTAGCGGGAGTGAACATTTGGCGAGAACTGTGGTTGCCGCGCAAACACAGAGCGTGGGGGCTCTATTCCTCTCCCGTCACGTCGCCTACGCTTAAGGTTTGGGATCGGCTTGCCGTGGCCAAAGGTTGGACAACCTTCCCATCGCCTATGACCCCCATTGTGGACAACCCCGATTTCCCCCCGGGGCAGGCGTCCCCAATTTTTCAGCAGTGGCGGGAAGAGGGATGCAAGAGAGTCGGTTATCTCTTTGATTTGGAGGGTCTGATCCCCTTCACCCGGTTGCGAACGGACTACAACCTGCCGGCCTCTGATGCATTTCACTATAGTCAGGTAGCACATTGGGTAACGCGTCCTGCCAACTGTGCGCACATGTCTCGCGTTCTTACGAAATTCGAAAAGTGGCTCATGCGCAAAACGGACGACCGTCGCCTCATCTCTGAATTGTACGCTATGATTATGGTGCGTCCAACAGGTCAACGTACAAAGGCGCAGGTACGATGGGAGACTGAACTGGGGAGGCCCTTAACGCCTAAGGATTGGGAGCACATCCTCTATAGGGTGCATCACACGGCACATAACACGGCAGGCGCGGAATCCGCCTATAAGGTGGTCACATATTGGTACTATACTCCGGCGCGTGTGCATTGCTGGGACAAATCCAAATCTGACCTCTGCTGGCGGGGGTGTAGTGCCACCGGGACACTAGTTCACTTGCTCTGGCGCTGTCCAAAACTGGTACGCTATTGGAAAGCAGTCCTTGACGACATTGATGCGGCATTCCAGATTACTTTGCCCCGTGCCCCTGAATACGTGCTGCTGGGTCTTTCCCATCCTAAAGCCTTTCCATTGAAATCACTGAGGGGCAGGCAGATCGCGATGGCGCTCCTGGCAGCGCGACAGGTTCTCCTAGTACACTGGGGGTCATCTTCGGTGCCTGAACTGATTGACTGGATCCACCGCCTCTGGCAGCTTTTAGCAATGGAGCGCCTTTCGCTCAGTGTAGAGGGGAGGGGTAGGGAGTTTGCGAAACTGTGGGCCCCTTACTTGCAAATTCTCACAAAAGATATGAGGGAGGTGACATGTTCTAAGTACCTGCAGATTCTCAGGCTTCTGCCGTTGGAACCGTTGGTGCCGGTCAAGGACAGCTAATAGGGGCAATGCTTTTGCACTAGGCAGGTTTGAGCGGAGAGCGCTATGGGATCTGATGCGGAGACGGGGGTGGGGGGATGTGGGTAGGGAGAGAGGGTTATTGTTGGGGTTTTTTTGTTTGATTATTATGTAAAATGGTGGATGACTTTATCAAGAGAGCCGATACAGATGCTAGACACCAAAGTCTTTGCGGAGGCCGGCCTCCGGGATGTAGGCCTTGACGCTGTGTACTTATGCTCTTATACCGCTCTGCCGGCCTTGAGATGTAGGCAGTAAGCTGTGTTCATGTTCTATCTTCCCCACACAATAAAAATGATTGATTCTAAAGGCTCTTCTTGGAATTGTATCTGTTTTACTGCAAGTTCTTTTGCATTACAGGTTTTAATCATTTGTTGAACTGAAATGTAGAACAAGTTAGCTCAAGGCCATGCGGCATGCCAACCCTAGATGCCCCGCACCTACTTTTGATGCCGCTCTTGCATTAAGCACTTTCCCGGCTCATCTGCACACAGCATCCGGTCATTCTCAATGCTGCTATTGCACTAAGCACTTATTCTGGTATACTCGTACATTGTTACCGGCTGCCCGAACAAGTCCGTGGCCAAGCATACGATCAAGAGGCTGTTTGGCTAGGCCATGCTGTAAATCACAGGCCCGCAATAGCTGCCAGTCGACACCTTTAACTTATGTTGGGCCTAACTTGCCATGAACGTTATCTATGACAAATATTTGCACACTAAGTACACCATGCACTTTACGGTAATCACCAAATACGAATTTTAATAAGTCCGTGGCTCTATTGACTATTGTCCTTGAGGCAACTCTGCACATATAGACCCGGTTACTTGTCCCTAGGGACAGCACAACACTACATGCGTTCTGTATAACAAAACTGTTCGCCTTGCTTTCCTGGTTGCCCGGCCCTGGCTTCAAGCCACTAGTGCACATGGCACTTTATTTATTTATTTTTGCTTTCTGCAGGCCTAAGATACCCTGCTGCGATGGTCGCACTCACTGAAGGGGACTGTGTCAGCGTGTAGGCTAATTTTATCCTTATGAACCATTAACTACATTTTAACTGTTTTTATCTTTCATATTTAATAGTGGTTTCTTTTATTCTTGAACTGCCACAATGGTAATGTGTCCTGACATGTTTTTTATTAAGAAACCGTGTAAATTGACGAATGTTTGTAATGGTTTTAATTAACTGTACAATAAAATCTACTTACTTACTTACTGTCTGAAATTGCAATAAATAATACTACCCAAAAAAATGTATGGTATATTAGCGACAGGAAAAAATTGCGCAGCAAGAGGAAACATAGCAATGACTAGAACAGCAGAAAGGTAGGGAACCACATTCTCATTTATTGCACACCATTCAGTCACAAAATTGTAAACACAATCAAAATAATGGGGCTATTACCATTCAACAGTCATCTCCGCAACCACGCCTTTCTCAACCAAACCCTGCAACATACACAACAAGGCTCGCTGCCCCGCCCATTGTATCCAACAATAAGGGATACAAGGCAACGTAGCATTGCCTATTCCTTATATCCAAACCGGAGATATCCATAGCAATCCCACCACTGCAACGCCCGTTGCCCACAAAGTGAACGGCGCATCTGCAAAACGCAAGGGGGGACCAAACACTATGTACTACTTACATTAAGACCCAGCATCAGACATTCACCTGCCGAAAGGCAATAATAGTAAGATACCAAACCCATCACAATCTCACCACAATTAGACATTAGCACAAACGGAAAATCCACTGTAAAAAGGACCAATAATCAGAGCAAGAGGGAGCAAAACATGTGCTACAACTAATGCGCCTGAAACACCCACCAAAACACTCATAACACTGCGCTATGTTAAATACGTAACAAAAAGAGGCAATGTAGACCAAATACTCTCAAATGTCTAAAACCAAGTCACTATTGCAAAAAACACAGTAAAAACGAATTTGCAAACAAACAATCAAATCCCCTTTTAAGACACAAATACTGCCCACTAAAATCTAGAAACACCTCCACTCTCTCATCTTTCCCCTGGCGGCAGCAACTAAAATAGCTGGTTCCCTCTTCTCTGCACTTCCCACCTCAGATCACACACGTTCCTCCATTTGCATCCAGTCTCTATCCTCAAATCCACATACCTGTGTCCCAGTACTCACTAATATCGGGGGATGAAAAACCACAGTGGAAATAGTAGACGAAATAACAGACATTATCATCACTGCTGGCCATGCCACAAGTATACACGTTAGCGAGGAAAAAAAAACGCTGAGGCAATATGCGAGACAGGGGTACTAACAGTTATAATGGCCACAAATAGCGGGGACACAGGAACACAAAATGTGCCACAGCCTACACAGCCTGGGTAACAGGGCAGGAGCAGAAACAGCAGGAATAGAAACAACAGCTCAACTATGCTCTCACAAAGCATATTGTACACAAAGTACCCCATAAAGGAAGGGAAACCTATTTTCTATGGATAATGAGACATAAGAGACAGGGCTCTGAAAGTACTCATGAAATATAATGCAAGGGTGTGTTCAACATATAGCTAGATCAATTTTTTATTATTGCAAAATCTCCCATGAAGTAAAATAACTGCATAAGACAAATGAAAACTTTACAAAGCCTGTTAGTCAAAACATAAAACTTAGGCTGCTAGCATCTAATTCTGTCCTCATTGCGCACGTCGCATCACAGCAGCCTCTCTGTGCTTGTGCTCAGAAGCTGCCCAATCCCCCCACCTTGTCCCTGTCTGCAAAACTCAAGGGAGAGAAAAAAAGGCTGTATATTCTGCACACGTCCTGCTAAAAAAAGAAAAAAAGAAGGAAAAGCCTCCACAACACAGCTAGCAACCAATATTCCAACAGAAAAAAATATTAATCATGCAGAAACAGAGAATACATATTATAATAATCAAGAAGACAAATGTGTGCTTTGCAGTTTTCACTCTACGTTATGAAGTGAAGTAATCTTTGTTTAAACAAACTGCAAACTGACAAAAGTTAGCCACAAACGTAAATTATAAGAAAGGTCTTTTCATCAAGGCGGGAGGAACACGGAGAAAATTCCATTCCTTATCTCAAGGCCAAAGGCTGCAGTAAGCCTGCCAAAACAGACTGAATCACGAACTGTGTATTTCAACTTTGAAAATCCCTTATATTCAACATAAATACACGCTGCCTGAAATGCTTGAAACACCTTTTCCAAATTAAATACACATTATATTGCAAATCCAAATTAAACACACTCAGTCAAATCAATCATGAATTAATTACTTGAGCATTCCTTACACTACTCATCAGGCTAAAAGCATCAGCATCTGAGCAGGGCTCATTCATTCATTTTTACTTGCATGCCACTTTTAAAAATGCAACTTCATGACTGTAGCTCAAAACAGCTTTTATCATTTTGCAATGTCCAAAGCTAAATGTGAGATCTGGGCGCCATCAGCACACCCCTGCTTTTCTCTCTCTTTTTATTTTATTATTACATCATGCTGTTTAACTGTCTTATTTCACATTCTCCCCCCATTACACATTCCTTCGTCTTTTCTCAAACCATTCATCCTATGCAAAAACAAACATATATATTATTACTATATTCCTTTTTTTTTTTTACTCAAAAAGCCCACGTAGCAGTGCCTCCTGGAGGCGCCAGCTGATCTTCTTCCAATGGGCATCTACAAAGCAACAATGACAACAAGAGAACAAATTAAGCTCATTCCAGGCATTTTCAATAAAGGGCCCAAATGCATTATTTTGCCTGGCAAAGGAATTAGAAGTCCTCAGACCGTACCAAAAACAAACTGATGGTGCACCATATTCACAAACAAATTCAAGCGCTTGTTCCAAAGACGATCCTCAGACCGTGTCAAGCAAAGGAAACCACAAGTCAGTCCTCAGACTGCACCAAGACAAGACAGTTCTCAGACTGTACCAAGACAAGATAGGCTCTAGCCCCAGGCCTTTTCAAGAATAAGAGGGAGAGGTAATAAAAGTAGGGAGTCACTGTTCCTATTAGGAAGGAGAGGTAGGAAAAATAGAAGACACTCAAGTCGTTCTACTACTCTGCGAGTGGGGGTCAGTGTGTCCTTATCATGATGCCCTCACACACCCCGAAGGATGTCATGCTTCATCATTGGGCTGGTGCTCCTCATCGGGTCCCCCGAAGGGTCACTTTTTCGGAGATCTTTTGATAAAGCCGTGTGGGTGCGTGGGGGTAAGTGGCTGTGAAGTCCTAGTTGTGTGGTTTAAAACATGACTGGAGGGAGTATGAGAGATTTTTATTAGAAAAGTGATCCCTCTGTCATTGTTAAAAATTTAAAGAAAGTGGTGCTGCTATGAGGGATATTATGTCCCTCTGTAGCTAGTTGTGTGGTATACCCCTAATGGATATACTTCAGGTCAACATGTTTTGCGCTATCTCGCGGTCTCAGGAGGAGATCCAGAGTGCTTCGTCAGGACCAAACAATAAAGTTTGATAGAGAGAAGGGAATCCAATGGCCTAAATTGATCCAGTGCCACTAGAAAATAAAGAAATAAGGAGTAGGGCTCTGGAACGACAAGAGAAAAAAATACAGTAGTATTATGAGTATCTGTTTATAAAGTGTGAGGTCACACTACAAATAGACCTGGGTCTCCCATTGGTGGGCCAAGTGCTCGTGACAATCTGCATAATACATTTAGCAAACGGTCCGTGTGGCTATGAGTGAGCTATGGAAAATATAATTTAAAATATGACATGACGAACAAACATGAAGAGAATGTGCAATTTTTGTGGCCAAGGCAATTGTATCAGATTTAGTAAGATATACACACATATAAACTCATATCCGTATTCACGTAATGCCTTGGTTATTAGGTCACGATTAATACTGTGTAGAGTTCTTTTAAATAAACTAACATACCGCAATAGTCTAGGTAAACAATACCGCTATGCCCCACCATTGATGGCAAACCTCAGATCACTGTGTCCGTATGGCTAAAAACAGTTATTCTCACCCCTTAGTAACGGGGAACATGCCCCATGAGAAATCAGTCTGTGGGTCACTCAAGATCTGTGGGGATGAAAACGTTCCAAAAGGCAGTATTAGAAAAAACGGAGCAACTTGAGGCAAAGGCAGTGTTAGACAAACGGAGCAGCGTTGCCGTGCCCCGCACTCGTGCTCATTTTGCCCAGAATTGTACTCACTGTTACTCGAGATGTTAGGAGCCGCTACACCTGTTGACCTCACGCCGTCTCCGCTGGTAAAGTAACTCTACCAATGCTCTGTTCTTTTGGAACGTTTTCATCCCCACAGATCTCGAGGGACCTATCTATCAGTTTCTTCTTATAAACTTACTATTTTCACTTTCTCAGTTGACAATGACAGAACAAACAGGATTGAGCTATGACGATGACATAGTGTCAGAGATTTTGAGAACACCTAGTCTAATAGGAGCAGATGGGGCAGCATCTATGAGTACACCCCAAGGTGACTGGAACAACATAGCTTCCCTAAAAAAACAACAGGTAAAAATAGCAATGGATGGGGCAATAATGACAGAATATTTACGGGCAAATATCGCACCCAATGGCCTCTTAGTGACTGTAGCCCCACGCATTTTCCTGGAAGACATTGTATTCAGGAAGGAATGGAGCCAAATAGCGTGGAAGTGTACACGAGACTGGCTTGTGCTTATAATTAGCACAGCCAAACGTCTGTCTGAAGCACTGATCATAAAAATAACCATAGCCGAGAATGCTCTGAAAACAACTATCAGCATTTCGGCCTGGAAAACACGACTAGCAGAAATTAATGCTGAAATGAACGACCATAAAGAATACTTACTACAGAAGAAGATTAACAAATTACAAAAAGATATAAAAAAACTTTGAGAGGGAAAAAGTATACCCCTACATAAAGGAAGCCTACACGAACACCAACAATGACACCTCTTCTGATGATGACTCCACTACATCAACACGATCAAAGAGATCCAGCAGCAACTCCAGCAACGGAAGCTGGAAGAGCAACCAGGGGGGACCCGGACTCTTACCGACGCCACCAGTATTCAACTACCCGATGCAAGGATATCCGAAAGTACCCCCACCCTGGTACCCCGGTTGCCACGGACCACCTCCTCCTCCTCCATTCTACCAACATCAACAACCTCCCCCCCCCTTTTGGAACAGAGGCAGGGGCAGCGGAAGAGGCAGGCGAAAAAACAACCAAAGACAGGTACAATGGTCGGACAACGAGGACCAACGCAGAACCTGGCGTCAGTCGAAGAGAAATTAGAGGTCAACCTGTCTAACAGGACCCTGACGGGCACAGAAGAATCCATTTTACAGAGAGGTCTAGGTTTTGTCCCCACACCCAAAGAAGACTCATTCAAACTCACGGGTGATTTACACGCCTTTTTCAGGAAATTGAGATTAAGATTGTTATTTCAAACAGAAAATACTAACCGGATGGACATCTCAACAACAGATACAGGTCTGCGAAACCCATCAAAATTCACACCTACCACAGCGATGACACCCAGCGAAATATTGACATACAAGAAAGCTGTCCTGCGCGATGTCAATCGCCTACAACCGAGGAAAACGTTCGATAACCTCCCGACAAGAGAAAGAAAAGCCTTGAAAGATCTCAATGACGACCCTGGGATCACGATAAAACCAGCGGATAAAGGGGGAGCAATAGTTGTCCTTAATACTGAAGATTACAACAATGAACGCAACCGACAACTAGCCAACACCAGGTACTACCAGAAGATGGACACAGATCCATCAGACTCCCTCATGAGACGGATCAGCATTATGGTGAATGAAGCACTATCAAATGGTTGGGTAACACAGAATGAAGCAGATTACCTAGTGATCACGAAACCTACTGTCCCTTACTTCTACGTCTTATCCAAGATACATAAGAACATCATGCCACCACCAGGTAGGCCTATAGTATCAGGGATTAACTCAATCCTCGAACCTTTGAGCCAATACTGTGACTATTTCCTGTGACCCCTGGTCCAAAAAACACCATCTTTTTTGAAGGACACAAAGGAAACCATTTGCCTCATCGAGAATATCCCAGAACCCGAAGAGATCACCCTACTGGTTACCCTAGATGTCGAAGCTTTATACACAAACATCCAGCAAGAAGCAACGATAAGAGTGGTTGAGGAGACGCTGAGGACTACTGATTCTTCCACATCCCTACCAATCAATTTCATCATGGAATGTACAGAACTAGCTTTGAAAAACAACTTCTTTAAGTTCTAAAATCAATTCTTCCACCAAATCCACGGGACATGCATTGGCAGCACATTTGCGCCGAGCCTAGCATGTATGACGTGTGGCACATTTTGAGGCTCTACACATCCTGACTGGGACAAACCCCTTCCAAAAGGAGATAAAGGAATGGAAACGCTACAGAGACGATATACTGGCTCTATGGATTGGCACGGAGGAATGTTGCAAAGAATTTCACTCATGGATTAACCAACAGGATCCATTCCTTCACTTTACCCTGTCCACCTCAGCTAATGAAATGCCCTTTCTGGATCTGTTAATCACTTTGAAAGATGGGAAACTTGCCACAAAAACTTACCGAAAACCCACTGACCGCAACAGCTTATTACCATACAACAGTCATCACCCAAAAGCCCTGAGACAGAATCTCCCCTATGGCCAATTCCTGAGGCTTAGAAGGAATTGTAGCACCACCCAGGATTATGAAATTCAAGCAGAACAACTGAGCACGAACCTGGAGAAAAGGAACTATCCACAGAAAATCATCAAATCGGCAAGAAAATGGGCACGCAATAACCATCGTGAGGCCTTTCTAGAGACACATCAAAAAACCAAGGATGAAGTAATCACATGTGTAACAACTTTCACACCCCAATCCAACCAAATCAAGAACATTCTGCTAAAACACTGGCACATTGTCAATACAGGCGACATGACTCTAGAGCGCCCAAGGTTTGCGTTTAAATGTACGCGAAATCTAAAAGACCTTGTGGTCCACACTAGACCACAGACAATACTGACAGAGGACCAAACGACACTATGGGGTTTACCAACAGTCAAAGGGCATTACCCTTGCGGCACCTGCAATGTATGCAGACTCACCACTCACACCAAAAACCTACAATTCCACGACCTGGAATGGACGCAACGAAGACACGCCAACTGTATTACGAAAAACTGTGTGTACATGGTGAGATGTCCCTGTAACCTTCTCTATGTAGGAATGACTACGAGACCTGTGAGAATAAGAATCAACGAACACAGAAGCAACATCTGTTGCAACCGGGGAACAACAAAAATGAGCACACACTACATAGAGAAGGGACACACACCAGAACAGGTGACATGGACTATTATAGAGTCCAATCCACAATGGAATACAAGGCCACTATTCCAGAGAGAGCAGAGGTGGGTCCACCGCCTTCAGACTAACACACGGGGTCTCAATGATGAGATACCTTGGATCGAGGTACTATGACCCTACAGTACACCCTCAGCAAATACTAATACGACCTGTTTCCACCGCATGACTCTCAGGAAAAGGAGCTCCCCTCTTAGAAACTTTTCTCTCACATTTTTCTCTCACACTTCATAGACTCATTTCTGTCTTATAAGAGAAACTTTTTGATATATATTTTTTTAAGAAATTACAGTGACATACAGTCACCATAATGATCTAACACACAACTTTCACATGTAAATACTACCCCAAGATGGCGGTCACGTACACGTGAATACCTGCCAAGCGACCTCATGACTAAGCATTACACTGTAAATCACAAACGAAATGAGACGCACACCATTTAGAGACACGACGCCCGCTACTCAAAAATAAGATTTTCTATAAATCTATTTTGACATCCTAGCCAACACGTGCAGTGACTTTACACTACTTTGGCAATTGCGTATACCTCCTTAACACTGGAACACCATTCCAAGATGGCGACCCCATCGTTGTGGATTTTTTGCCAATCAACGCCATGACTAAGTACACAGACATGTGACCGGAAGTGCCTGAAACCCTTAAAAACAGAGCACCGGTAGAGTTACTTTACCGGCGGAGACAGCGTGAGGTCAACAGGTGTAGCGGCTCCTAACATCTCGAGTAACAGTGAGTACAATTCTGGGCAAAATGAGCACGAGTGCGGGGCACAGCAACGCTGCTCCGTTTGTCTAACACTGCCTTTGCCTCAAGTTGCTCTGTTTTTTCTAATACTGCCTTTTGGAACGTTTTCATCCCCACAGATCTCGAGTGACCCAAAGACCGATTTCTCAGGGGCATGTTCCCCGTTACTAAGGGGTGAGAATAACTGTTTTTAGTCATGTGGACACAGGGTTCTGAGGTTTGCCATCAATGGCGGGGCATAGCGGTATTGTTTACCTAGACTATAGCGGTATGTTAGTTTATTTAAAAGAACTCTACACAGTATTAATCATGACCTAATAACCAAGGCATTACGTGAATACGGATATGAGTTTATATGTGTGTATGTCTTACTAAATCTGATACAATTGCCTTGGCCACAAAAATTGCACATCCTCTCCATGTTTGTTCGTCATGTCATATTTTAAATTATATTTTCCATAGCTCACTCATAGCCACATGGACCGTTTGCTAAATGTATTATGCAGATTGTCACGAGCACTTGGCCTACCAATGGGAGACCCAGGTCTATTTGTAGTGTGACCTCACACTTTATAAACAGATACTCATAATACTACTGTATTTTTTTCTCTTGTCGTTCCAGAGCACTACTCCTTATTTCTTTATTTTCTAGTGGCACTGGATCAATTTAGGCCATTGGATTCCCTTCTCTTTATTAAACTTTATTGATTGGTCCTGACAAAGCGCTCTGGATCTCCTCCGGAGACCGCCAGATAGCACGAAACATGTTGACCTAAAGTATATCCATTAGGGTATACCACACAACTAGCTACAGAGGGACATAATATCCCTCATAGCAGCACCACTTTCTTTACAATTTTAACAATGACAGAGGGATCACTTTTCTAATAAAAATCTCTCATACTCCCTCCAGTCATTTTTTAAACCACACAACTAGGACTTCACGGCCACTTACCCCCACGCACCCACACGGCTTTATCAAAAGATCTCCGAAAAAGTGACCCTTCGGGGGACCCGTAGGGCATTGCAGCGCCGGCCCGACGAGGAGCACCAGCCCAATGATGAAGCATGACATCCTTCGGGGTCTGTGAGGGCATCATGATAAGGACACACTGTCCCCCACTCGCAGAGTATTAGAACGACTTGAGTGACTTCTATTTTTCCTACCTCTCCTTCCTAATAGGAACAGTGACTCCCTACTTTTCCTACCTCTCCTTCCTAATAGGAACAGTGACTCTTGTTTGATAAAAGGTATTCACTTGGGAGTACGAGTCACTGGACCTCCCAATTGCTCCTAGTGTCCCCCCTCTTTATAAATAGTGCTTTTCAAGAATAAGCCAAATCAACAAGTGGCCTGGCAGAACGTTCATAAACGCTCCGTAACACAAGGGTCCGCAGACCCACCAAGTTAACCAAGACGGCGCCGCACTTACCAAAAATCAATATGAACTCACCTGGTGCACACAGGTCAAACAAGATTATTTTCCATTGCTGACTCTTCGGACCAAACGGTCAGATCCAAGGGTTTCGCCTTTTCAGGACCCCAGCCAAGATGACCACTAGACGAGGAGCCGCCCGATCAGACAGGTGGGGCAGCCACGAGAACCAGGCTCTGTCATGTTGGGATCCCCGATCCGCCCATCCGACTGGACGCAACCCTGACCTCCTCAACCCGACTACAGGCGGGATGGGTCACCTGGTGAAGTCCCTGTTCGGGCACCAACTGAAGGAAGTTGCCCAACTAGGGTCACCCGGGTCACTCTCGTCCTCCTCTTGCCTTCCAAGAAATGAAGAGTCGATTACGCAGTAGAGAATGCAATCAAACTGGTTTATTCACAAGGTACACTGCAGTGGAGTCCAGTCTGACCAGCCCAGTAAGATGGCTGTCGAGGGACTGCCTTTCCCCAGCATAAAGGTAACAATTATACATTTCTACAACTGGGCAGTGACATGCCCACTCTGTAACTTTCCACAGGAAGACAGCTTAAACAAAGGGGTACACAAAGATGAGCTAAGAGTCTGAGACCGGGCACACACTATCTCTCTGGCAAGGTCATACAGTCTGTGCTGGCAGCTGGAATAGTGGGAGCACCCTCTATCTCAGGGAAAGGTATGTGTTAACAAGCAACTTTCTCATGCTTCAGTGAGGCCTAACCTTGGAGATGCAAATGCATCCCAGCAGCTTTCTGCTGAGACAAGCAACATGAGACAAAAGCTTAGTTTCAATCATAGGGCGAAATGGAGGCTGCATGAGAGAAAATGGCGGCACAGATGCCAACCTAACAATCATAACATCTATACTTATTAAATGCGTGCGCATACAACATGAATTAAAATAAAATAGCTACATAAATGCTAACATAATATCAGGTATAATACAAACAATATGGCAGTGAGGCATTTCAATTCTAACAAAAGTTAGGTAGAAAAGCAATATAGTAATTACCGGCCACTATGTAAACTGTAAAACAAACTAACACATTCATTTGATGATGTCATCAATGATGTCATATGAGATGTCATCAGTGATGTCATAAATGATGTCGTAGAACATGTCATGAGTGATGTCATAAGGGAGGTCATAAACAGTGCATGGCGGGGCGCAAGCTATAGTCAGGGCCATTTGAATTATGCAGCAGAGGAGGGCCAAATTATGCACCAGGGTTGAGTAAATTAAGCGGCAAGAAAAGGCAAATTATGTGGCATAATGCTGCACATTTTGTGATAGTATTACTTCATTATTTTGTCATTTTATACACTTGTTAACACTGTCTGAGCATTGGTTGCACCTCATTAGTACCAGTTTAATACCTAAACACAGCAATAAGCAACAAGATGGTGTGGCTAGTGAGTTGACAACTCTGTAAACGGAGGTGCGTGAGTTATAGTAATTTGGAGATGGTGAGTAAATTATGCATTTAGGGTTAAACTATATCTTTAGAATGTCTAATGTCTGTGTAGTTCAAGTTTGGTTTGTATGCAAATAATAAATAAAGTTGACTTAACTATAACTGTTAACCTTTGGTTATTTCATTAAATTTTAAGGAATTTTAGTTTTTCATAAAAAAGTGTTTCAAATTGTAGAGTGTACTGTTGAGTGGAATGTTAAGTGGTGTTTTACAAAGTATAGTGGAGGACAGTGTCATACAAGGCAATGTTGTACAGTGGAGTGTCCTAGAGTGGAGTAGGGTGGAGTGGTATACAAAGGAGTGGCATAGAATGAAATATCATAGAGTGGGATACAGTGTAATGTGGAGTGGCATAGAGTGGAGTGGCATAGAGTGAAGTGCTGTAAAGCAGAGTGTGTAGAGTGGAATAGCGTAGAGTGAAGTGCCGTAGAGTTAAGTGGGGTGGAGTAAAGTTGAGTGGCGTAGAGTAGAGTGCCATAGATTGGAGTGCCATTGAGTGGAGTGGTGTAGAGTGGAATGGCATACAGTGGAATGGCGTGCAGTGAAGAGGCGTACAGCGAAATATCGTAGAGTGGAGTGGCATAGAATGATCTAGGGTCAAATGGCGTAGAATGGAATAGCGTAGAGTGGAGTGAAGTGGTGTAGAGTGGAGTTGTGCAGAGTGGAGTGGTGTACATTAGAGTGGCGTAAAGTGGAGTGATGTAGAGTAGAATAGCGTAGAAATAGCGTAGAGTGGCGTTGAGTGAAATAGCGTAGAGCGGATTGGCGTAGCGTACATTGGAGTTGTGTAGAGCAGAGTAGCATACAGTGCAATAGCATAGAGTGGAGTGGTGTACAGTGGACAGGCATAGACTGGTATGGCATAGAGTAGATTACAGTACAGTGGAGTGGCATACAGAGGCGTAGAGTTGAGTGGCGTAGAGTGGAATAGCATAGAGTGGAGTGGCACAGAGTTAGTTGGGTAGAGTGGAGTGCAATAGAGTTGACTGGTGTATAGGAGTGGCATACAGTAGAATAACTTAGAGGGGAGTGGCATAGAGTATAGTGGGATAGAGTACAGTGGCACAGAGTGGAGTGGCGTAGAATGAACTAGGGTCAAATGGCGTAGAATGGAATAGCGTAGAGTAGAGTGGAGTGGTGTAGAGTGGAGTTGTGCAGAGTGGAGTGGTGTACATTAGAGTGGCATAAAGTGGAGTGATGTACAGTAGAATAGCGTAGAGAGGAGGCCATAGAGTGGCGTTGAGTGAAATAGAGAAGAGCGGATTGGCGTAGAGTGGAGTAGCGTACATTGGAGTTGTGATATAGCAGAGTAGCGTACAGTGCAATAGCATAGAGTGGAGTGGTGCACAGTGGACAGGCATAGACTGGAATGGCGTAGAGTAGATTACAGTACAGTGGAGTGGCATACAGAGGCGTAGAGTTGAGTGGCGTAGAGTGGAATAGCATAGAGTGGAGTGGCATACAGTTAGTTGGGTAGAGTGGAGTGGCATAGAGTTGACTGGTGTACAGGAGTGGCACACAGTAGAATAACTTAGAGGGGAGTAGCATAGAGTATAGTGGGATAGAGTACAGTGGCACAGAGTGGGGTGGCATAGAGTGGAATACCTTACACTGGAGTGGAGTAGAGTGTGATAGTGTAGAGTGGATTGGCGTCGAGTGGAGTGGCTTAGAGCGTACAGTGATGTAGACTGTAATAGCATAAACTGGAGTGGCGTATAGAGGCGGAGAGTCAAGTGTCAGACAGTGGAATAGCATAGAGTGGAGTGGTGTAGAGTGCAGAGGCATACAGTAGAGTGGCATACAGTAGAGTGGTGTAGAATGGCACACAGTGGAAGAGCACAGAGTGGAGTGCCGTTGAGTGGAGTGGCATAGAGTTGAATACAGTACAGTGGATTGGGGTATAGTGTTCTGGCGTAGAGTGAAATAGCGGATAAAGTAGTGAAAAACAGTGGAGTAGCAGACAGTAGAGTGGTGTAGAGTGGAATAGCTTAATGTGAAGTGCGCAGAGTGGAGTGGCGTGGAGTGGCATACAGTGAGGTGGCGTAGAGTGGAGTGGCATAGAGTGGAGTTGCATACAAGAAATTGGCGCACAGTGGATTGGCGCACAGTGGATTGGCGCACTGTGGGGTGGCTTAGAGTGTAATGGTGTAGAGTGGAATAGCGTTGATTGGAGTGGGGTACAGTGGAGTGTCGTATAGTGGAGTTGTGTGCACTGGAATAGTGTAGAGTAGAGTGGTGTAGAGCGTAGTGGTGTAGAGTGGAGTGGCGTAGCGTGTAATGGCATAGAGTGGAGTGGTGTATAGTAGTGTAGAGTCCAGTGTGGTGCAGTGGAATAGTGTAGAGTGGAGGTGCGTAGCGAGCAGTGGAGTACAGTGCAGTGGCGTAGAGTAGATTGGCGTAGACTGGAGTGGTGTACAGTGGAATAGTATAGAGTGGCGTGGCAGAGAGTGGAGTGCCGTATAGTGCAGTGGTAAACAGTGGAGTGCCGTAGAGTGGAGTGCCATAGAGTAGAGTGGCATAGAGCAAAATAACGTAGAGTGGAGTGGCATAGAGTGATGTAGAGACCAGTAGCATAGGGTGGAATAGCTTACAGTAAAATAGTGTAGCATGAAGTTGAGTAAAGCAGAGTGGTGTACAGTTGAGTGGCATACAGTGGAGTGGTGTACAGTGGTGTGCTGTAGAGTCGAGTCACGTACACTGGATTAGTGTAGAGTGGAGTGGCATAGAGTGGAATTGCATACAGTAAATTGGCGCACGGTGGAGTGGCGCACAGTGGAGTGGGGCACTGTGGAGTGGTGTACAGTGGAGTGGCGTAGAGTGAAGTGGTGTAGAGCGGAATAGCACTGATTGGAGTGGGGTACAGTGGAGTGGCGTGGAGTGGAGCACTGTGGAGTGGTGTGGAGTGGCATAGAGTGAATTGGTGTAGAGTGGAATAACATTGATTGGAGTGGGGTACAGTGGAGTGGCGTAGAGTGGAGTTGTGTGCACTGAAATAGTGTAGTGTAGAGTGGTGTAGAGCGTAGTGGTGTAGAGTGGAGTGGTGTAGCGTGTAATGGCATAGAGTGGAGTGGTGTAGAGTCCAGTGTGGTGCAGTGGAATAGCGTAGCGTGTAGTGGAGTGGCATAGCGAGCAGTGGAGTACAGTAGAGTGGCGTAGAGTAGATTGGCGTAGACTGGAGTGGTGTACAGTGGAATAGTATAGAGGGGAGTGGCATAGAGTGGAGTGACATAGAGTGGAATAGAGTAGAGTGCAGTGGGGTCGTATGAAGTGGCATAGAGTGGAATAGCGTAGCATGGAGTGGTGTAGAATGGAGTGGCGTAGACTGCAATAGCGTAGAGTGGCGTGGCATAGAGTGGAGTGGTGTAGAGTGGAGTGGCATAGAGTGATGTAGAGTCCAGTGGCATAGAGTGGAATAGCTTACAGTAAAATAGTGTAGCATGAAGTTGTGTAAAGCAGAGTGGTGTACAGTTGAGTGGCATACAGTGGAGTGGTGTACACTGGAATAGTGTAGAGTGGAGTGGCATAGATTGCTGACGCAAAGCCCCTAAGGTCAACTCTATTTTAAGTAGGCCCTTACTCCATGTTAGATAATGGAGGTTGCCATCTTCTCAATTTTAGACAATGGATGCCACCATCTTTCCTGATTTATGCAGAATCATTGTCATGTCTGCCATTTGACACGGATGTTGTCTGACCGTATCTTTCTAAGAACTCTACTTTTCACCATGTCAAGGTTACATAAGAACAAATACAGACATACAACTGAAACAGTGTAGTCTGAATTGATGTCCTTTTACCTTATATGTTCATAAGGAAGTGTCTGGGACGCACACCTTGATGCACATAATCCAGTGGCGGTTTCTCTATGAGGGCGTTGGGGCTCCGCCCCCGTTACATTGCTGGATATGCAGCTCATAGTCATTTATAAAAAATGCCCATTTATCAGCTGCCAAAAATGCCATTAACTTAATGGCATTAACAACGCTTACTGCCAGTACTTGAACACGAGGCTGCGGGGCAATGTATGCCCCACTCACCGATATCGCAGCTGTTAATGGACGTCACGTGACTGACTAGTCTCACTCTCTCCCCTGCTCAAGAAGCCAAGCCTTCGTGTTTTTGACGGGCTGAGAACCTCAGAGCCCTGAAGGCTGTGATGTCATCAGCTCGGCAAAGACCTAGCTGCAAGGCGTAGTCTCCACCCCCTGATGGTGTGGAGGTAAAGTTAGCCCGGGCGTTTTGAATACAAGCCTGGGATCGCTAACCCTCCACGTCAATCAGAGAGAGTGGAGAGCTTGTCACCACACCCTTTCCCAACTCCTTACGGGGCATGGTTGGGACCCCTCCCTGTGACGAGTTGGGAAAGGGTGTGGCAGGTGGGAAGCAGGAATCGAGTCTGCGCAGACTCGACCACCTCAGACGGCTTCCCGCGCATGAGTCTGCACCCTGCATGGACTGTGGCAGTCGGAGTGGATTTTTTACTGCGTCAGGACTACTCACTAGACGGACGGCGTTTTAGAGCAGAGGCCGTCTGAAAACTCTGAATCATCATTACTGCCAGCACTGTTTACTGCACAGTGCAATAGTTGCTTGCTTGCCGGCGCTTACAGCACTGGTTTTTGTTGCTGCCAGAGAGTAGGCCGGACTGCCTGCTGACGTCTGAACTAACTCGGTCAGTTTACCAGCCCAGGTAAGGCCCAGGCTGGCATTTTTTACTGCTAGTATAGGCCCGTTTAGGGCCTTGTTGTCACGTGGGGGGCATGGCCTATTTCGGAGTTCACCCGGCCACTTTTAATATGAAAATGCTTTTGTAAGTTACACATGAGATCTATTTTGTACGAAGTTTTGTGATTGAATTTGTGTCTGCTTGAAGAGTCATGGCAGCGTGGATACGAGAGGTCTCATGTTTGTTAAAAGGCCAGTTCAGTGGATGTTAGTGATTATAATGTTCTCTAAAAGCGCTTGTCTAAGAAGAAATTTGACTACCTGCTCTTTTTTTTTTTTTTTAAAACAGCTTTCCGTGCAAGTGATGTTCACTGTGCTTTTCTTTATGTGGACTGCTCAGTGAAGGCTTGTTTATTATATTTTTCTTTACAGGCCGGGTTGTGTGAAATTTGCATCTATTACTTTTCTGAAATGGCTGCAAAGCAATATGCTGAACACTTTGCAAAACTCCAAATAAACAAATACATTTTGCTTTGGTTTAAAGGGTCAGTACACAGTGCAGTGCTCTGGTGTAAGCGCCCTTTAAAAGGGCCTGCTATTCCACGTTTGGTTGAAGCTGGGTCTATCCAGTGTTCATTCAGTTTTTCTTCAACGGTCCTGTTGAGTGAGGGGTCACTGACTGCTTGTTTCGTGAAAGGTCCTGTCCATTAACGAGTGGGTCATTCCGAGCAGGGAGAATGTTTGTGTGTGCACAACAGATGCATAGCTATCTCCAAGTTACTGCCTGTGCTCCAGGTTTCTCTGTGTCATGTACGGTGCTGTGCTGTATGCATGTGTGGGGGTACAAGACGCGATTTAAACTGTGCAGGGCGCCGTGCATGCACTGTAGATGTGCTGGGTTTGTGAAAGTGTCCTGTTGCTGTACTGCAATGATGTTAAGATGTGTTGAACTGTCGGGACTGGTTGCTGTGTAACTGTGGTGAGCTCTGCAAAGGTGCTAGATATGAAAAGTGTTGTTAATTTACGTTGTTAGCTCTACCGTGACTCTTGTGCTGAAGTGCTGGTAGTTGTATTCATTCCAAGTATGGACAGCAACATTATTCGAGTAACAGACGTAGTACGATAAGAAGCAGAAATACTGCCGTACACTCACACACACTGATACACATAGTTTAAAATAAAGACTGCTAACCCAACTCTTGTTTATCATAGGTTTAGCTTGAGCACGTCAGCAGCAGAGGGGAAAGGTTCTGCATGCACGTGGAGGGAGGTTGTGCATTTGGAAGACATGATTTTTCTCTACTTTAATTTCTATCAGTTTAACAGTTGCGTTCACAGCTCCTCCCGGCTGGGGGTCCGCTGCAGGCCCGGTTCTAGAGGGTGGGCCAGGTGGCCCATAACTGGCCTTTACCATGCTCCATATGTTTTATTGTTATTAGGGTATCAGAATCAGAGTAAGTTAAAAATGTACTTCTTGTAATATGTTATGTTTCACATGAAAACCCGTGTCATGTTTCACATGAATACCTGTATGAAAAACAATATTAGAATAGTGTTTTGAACTGAAAAATTGGCAGCAGCTTACGAAGTGAAAATGTAGCCAGATGTTTTCTAATCTACAGGAGGCAAATCATGTTTCTCAATTTATTATTCATAAAAACATTTTTCATAAATTATTTAAAGAAAAAAGATCTGAATTTGTCGGTCTACAAATCCCATCCCTCACATTATCCCAATTTTCCGAACTTAAAAGTCTTCTTGACATAGTTGTACATGAATTTTCCACTTGCCAGGAAGACTTACAAGGGAATGCTTGAGCCTAGCAATGAAACATTACTTTCATAATTTGGGAAAAGGTTTCAAGAATGCAGCGTAAAACAGTTAGCCGTAGTAAAAGATTGCGGTATTGAACAAATTAAAGCTTTATCATTAACTGTCTTGAGAGTTAGAGGGTCAGTAATGGACAGACACTTTGGGAATGGGTCCGTTTTTTCCACTTCCTGTGAATTTTTAAAACCAAATAGCTATCAGTGCTCCTAACGCTTCTGAATATGCTGCTGTTAGATTTAAGTGCCTCATGTTTGCATTTTTCAATGTCCGATTTCAGGTCAGGAAAAAGTGATGTTAATTGAAAGTAATAAGTATATGCTGAAATATATACTAAAAGTAAGTAGGTAAATATAACTTTAAAATGTGTTCAAGTACCACTGCTGCTCGCTCACCAAGATCCTCAGAGAGTTTAGCTATATAATCCATCATCTACAGCCTAAGTTGAAGATTTTAACAAAAAGCATCAGAAAAAGGATCAAATGTTACTAAAAATGCAGTAATATGTTGCTGCACAGTGGAAGGCCCTTTGGATAGTGTTAACATGTGCAAAAAATGACATAATAATGAAATACTACCCTGCATTACACTGTAAAATGTAGTCAACCCTGCTGCATAATTTGGTACTTCCTGCATAATTCCAGAGGACCTGATTAAAGTGCTGCTGCTCTTCCGGTCCTAGAGAGAGGTGGAGAGAAGCAAAGGAGAGAGATGGGAGGCTAATAGGGGTCATAAGGAGGAGGCTGAGGCAAGACGGAGCACAGTGAGAACAAAAGGAGGATAGTGATGTGGAGAGAAGGAGGGCAAGTTGGAAAGACAGAAAAAAGTGAGAGGAGGGCGAGGAAGAGAGAAAAAGGTGAGGAAGAATGAGAAGAGTGAGGTGGAGAAAGAAGAGTGAGGTGGAAATAGAAGGGTGAAATTTGCTTGAAAATGCTGCATTTATCCACTCGCTTTTCAAAACAATTTCGGGGGGAGAACCACCCCGAACTTCCTAGGTTTTTTGGGCTCGCTCGGCTCAATGCAGTACGCCGAAATTTTTACGCCCCACCACGTTCAAATGTCACCAGCTGCCACTGACATAATCTATGTCAGACATCCCTAAATTTATGTCAGAAAATCTAATTTATGATAAGATTTAGTATTTAAGGATTGCCACTTGACCACATGTCAGGAAAGGTCCTTCATCCAGATTATCACACGAGATTCTGCCAGAGATGGTCTCACCTACTGCCTGCATTGGCATTCGAAGATGCTACATCTCGCCTGAAGCCGATAAAGCTGAGTCTGTGAGGAAGACCACTACTGCATCTCATTTTACTCTTTGCAGGGAACACTCTCTTCACACCTTCGCTAATAAAGACGGCCTTTGCTGTCAACAAGGTATACAATGCGTCTGTTCTCCCTAAGACACTCTAGACTCCAAGGGGCTTATTTACAAGCCCCTTGCGCCGCCGGTACATAACTTTTTCCCATATTAAAAATGACGCACCTGCGGCGCAAGGGGCTTGTAAATAAGCCCCCAAGTTGCTCTGCCTTCCATGCTCTCTTAGTGTAGCCCATAGAAGTAGATGTTAGGGTGTTAGGTTCTAGTATAACCATGTTAGAAATGTTCATTTTATTTTTGTTGTTTATAACATGCCTTCTTGCTATATATAATTTTCTGTGCGTTTGTTTGAGATGGGCTGAGAAACAGATTGTTCCTGCAGTAATAAATACTTTTTACTTAAAAGTGTTCATTCTTCTTAGTGGGTGTGTGATATTGTAAATAATGAAATATATATTAAAGGGTGTAAAGAGTGATTGTTGGTATTAGGCCTAAATTGGTTAAGTAGTAATAAAGTTAATAAGTGCCAAAACACTTACTTATATAATGGGCCACGGTATACCGTGGTACGTTCACAGTATACCGTGGTACATGTCAATTACAAGGCAGTAAATGATTGGCTAATGGCTGCATTTATAAAAGTAAAACGCAGCCATGTAGTTTTCACCTCACTTTGGCTGTGTCCTGGGTTAGGGCTTTAGATATAGCTAGGTAATAGGTTTTTTTCTTGTTTCATACCTATTTCCACTTTATTAAAGTGGTAATAAGTAGGGAAAATAATAATTATTTTTCCATATTTTTTTTTAGGTTTACGCTCTACCATGCTTGCACCTGTATATTTTAAAAATGGTAACTATGTAAAAATGAAAATACACTGTAGTACACTATATTAGTGACATATAGTCTAGTACAGTGTATTTTAAGTTTTTAACATATGTATTTATTTACTGCAGTGCTGTGCTGCTTCCTAGGAAGTACCACAGTACTCAGTAATTTTTTTTAACACATATAGAAAACTTTATATAATTTTCCCTACCTAGTACCACTTTAATAAAGTGGCAATATGTACGGCAAAATTTTTTAAAACCTAAGGCCCTAACTCAGAAAACAGCTAAAGCGTGCTTAAAACAACATGGCCGCCTTAAACTTTTGTAAAGGCAGTCATTAGCCAATTACATAATGCTTTGCCATTGCTATGTACCACAGTACCTTTACAAAAAAACGTTAAATTTTTGCAAAAATACAACATTCTGAGATATCCCTAAATTTAAATGCCTTATAACTTTAAAAATACATAACTTACTCACCTTTACTATCAAAAAGGATAATATGCACACCATAATCTAAAATCCTGCCAAACGTTTATGGAAATTCGACTGTCCATTTGGCCACTATGTGTGAGCACAAAGAGCCTTATTACGAGTTTGGCAGTCCTCCTGCAGTGCTACCACTGTGCCGTCCGCAGGAGGACCGCCTAAGCCGCGGTATGCTCGTCTGCCGGATTATGATTGTAATCCAAGGTGGGTGGGCATTGCTTCAGTGGTCTCACGGTGGTGGGCTGTTAGGCTCATAGGAGAGCCTAACATGCAGCCCGCCGCTGTGACAGCGCTTGCAGCACGTTCCTGCATGGTGTGGAGGTGCAGGAACAAGGGTGCAATTCCAGGGGGGCACAACATGCCTGGATCCCCGGCAGACGCAGCGGTTTGTGGCGGTCTGCCCACCACACTTATAATACTGCGGGCGGGCATGGAGTGTGGCAGTGGTCGGACTGTCGCCCGAGTTCGGTGGTCCAGTACTTGTAATAAGGCACAAAGTCTAATGAAAATACATTGGTGGAAAAATGTGCTTTGGGACCCCCTTTCTTCTTCTTTGCACCCCTTTGACCAGTCACCGCGAAACTTTGCATCACCTGCCAATGTAGAAAAAGCTACAGGTCTACAAAGTTTTTGAGGAGAACCGTCAAGCGGGCGCAAGGCTATTAACAGTCAAAAATCCAAGGAATTCTTATCTCTGGGAATCCTAACTATAACCACGGAGTAGCTATCGCCACTCTATTATATATATATATATATGCTTCAATACCCGTTGCGTCCATCCCCCCAATTAGACGTCGGGACACAGATTCTTTATTTTATTTTCCACAGTCCGCCATGACGTGTTTCGGCCAAGCCTGTCCTCGATCACATGACGCTCTGTGGAAATTGCAATGGTATTTAAAGTGTCCCCATGCTTGCTACCGCTATAAACATGAAAAAAAGTCTTCAAAAATTAAATACATTAGCTGTAAGCACAACCCGAGTTGTCACAATATCATGGTCTCAATTCAATTTGCTTTTTCACAGGAAAAACATCCTTATTGATACACACTGTTACAAATAAACATTATATATAAATAATTTATGATGAAATAACAGATACACTGAGGAACTAAATGGAATTGTCTTACTAAAACACTGGAGATAACACAGCATCCATCAATGAATGACCGGCATGCAAAATTATGCATTTGTGCAAACTAAGCATGAGTAGTATATTGCACTGAAGACTCTGAACCGAACATCTTTCGGATCTTGGTGGCTACTGATACAATTGTGCAAATTTCGCATAATAAGTGCATAGTGCATTAATACCTTCAACTTGGGTACCTTTTGTTATTCTGATGTTTTTATTCTGGCCCTACTAATTCCCTCCTAGTTTTATATGTTATTCTTAGTAATTATAAGGTTTGTTCAATTTACTAAATAATATTGTTTTCTATAAGAACTCAAAGTTTCGATTTACTGACTGTGTGTGACCAATACCATGAACCAATAATGCCCTTGTGGGCAGAGTTGTACAGCCAAATCTATACCCACTAAAGTAACTAAGTGCTAAATAGTGCAAACTACAAACTAATAAAAGAGAAAATATTAGTTAATGAAATGTGCTGCTGCATATTCAGATGAAGACATTCTATAAACCTTGTTATTTATTGATGCAAATATCAAAGTTTTGTAATGGCTTGGAAGAGGAACCCCTTAAGAATACAGAACCAGTAAATTACTTTGAGACGAGTTTCAGCTGTGGAGGAATGGAGAAATGTTATAAAACAGCTTTAAAGGAATGTGTACAGATCTTTGCTGATATTAAGCCCATGTGGAGTTTTGGTGTCTAAATCTAAGATGTATCTAGTCGCCAACCTTCGTAATATTGCTTCTTGGTCCCCCCCGCCTTAATTTGGGTATTGTGTCTATCACAAAGTATTTGAGATGACTAAGATTACTGTTGTGTATCTCCTTAAAATGTCGAGCCACTGGATATGAGGGATCCAAGTTGGTTATAGCTCGTATGTGTTGTAATATCCGTTTATGTACCTGCAATTTAGTGCTCCCTCTATAGCGTAGTTCACATGTATTTCCAAGGACATATACAGAAAACTCAGTCTTACAGATGAGAAATGTATCCATTTTGATATGCCTGCCATGGAATGGGGTATCATATGGTAACATATTGACACCAAACTGGCATTCCCTGCATGAATTACATTTATAAAATCCTTTTTTGGATGAGAGCCAATTACTTGTCTCTGTAACTTCTGGACTACTATTGACAAGGGAATTACTCATGGATATGGCTCTTCTGAACGTGATCACAGGTTTGGGGAGTACCGAACCAATAACAGGATCACTTAAAATCAGTGGACACTGTTTCGTCAACATGGCTCTTAATTGCTGCTCTTGTTTGCTGTATGTCAAAATCAGCCTAGTTTCCCCATCTATGGCCTTTGTATTGCCCTGTTTGATTTCACTTCCAGAATGCCTATCAAATAGTAAACTTTCCCTGTTTGTTTTTTCTGTTTTTAATATGGCTTGGTCAAGGACTTGAGTAGAATATCCCCGAGCAAGGAATCTTTGTTTGGACTCATGTTGGGCCTTTTAAGGTCCTCCTCACAACTACAGATTCTTTTTAGCCTAAGAATTTCACCATAGGGGATGCTGTTGATTAAATGTCGAGGGTGAAAACTGCTAGCGTGGAGCACTGAATTACCAGCTGTTTCTTTTCTGTGTAATCTAGTTTCAATTTTGTTGTTTTGTATGAATACAAAACAATTACTGTTAATTTAAGATTAACAGTATTACAATTGATTTTGGCTACAAAGCTATCCACACTTTCCTTTGTCCCCTCCCATAGTATAAACAAATCATTGATGTAGCATAGCCAGCAGATTACGTGCCCATCCCAGCTCTCATTATGGTCTACCATGAAAACCCACACCTCCCTCCAGCCCATGTGCAAGCACGCGTAACTGGGTGAGACGCAGGCCCCCATGGCAACACCACGAATTTGCTGAAAAATTCCTTTGTTGAATAAAAAGAAATTGTTGTTTAAGCAAAACTGTATCATACAGATTAACATTTTACTGTGCTCATATAATTTGAGAGGTCTGCTTTTAAAGAAATGCTTTACTGTTCTAAGGCCGTCTTGATGGTTAATACTTGTATAGAGAGTGGTTACATCCATAGTCATAAGCAGGTAATCTTGGTTCCATGGGATATCGTATATTCTTTTCAAAAAGTCTCCTGTGTCTTTGACATAAGATGGTAAACTACGGACAAACTCTTGTAGAAAAAAGTCTACATGTTCCGAAGTGTTTGCCAGCAAACTGTTCCTGGAGAAATAATTGGCCTGCCTGGAGGAGAAGATAAGCTCCTATGTACCTTAGGAATAAAATACATCACAGGCATCATCGGATAGTCATTACGTAAAAATCTATGTTCGTCAACAGTCAATAATATATATTATATATGATACTCGTTCACAGATACTGCCCTTACAAATCACCAGCCGATCCAACACAGGCATCACAGGAAGACGGCACACAAGAAGGTATGGAAATTCCAGTCGCAATCTTTATTCATTTTTTGTCATTTTTTTCAAAGTGTGTGTGCGCCAGAGAAACAGACCTACGAGATGGTGCACAGAGTGTCACATTTAAAGGGCAATATATCCCTTTCCCCCACCACTTGATTAAAAACAGTTTTACTGTTTAAAGGGATTGGATCACATAATTCACTCTTATTACTAACTACTCAGCATTCTTATTAACAAGTCAAAATACATCTTCTCATCATGGTTTTGCTATCATTGTAAAGTAAATTGTTTCATTCAAATGAATTATTGACCACTGAAAAACATTAATATTTCAAGACATCCTATTTTTCAGTGGATGTTAAAGTACACTGGTGTCTCTGCAGAACACAGACCAAAAAATCCTGGCATATCAGTGGAGTAAGACAAGATGCTGGTACCAATCGACTGTATCTGTATAGCATATTGACCATTCGATTTAAGATTACAATTGAAAATGATTCTACAGTCCCCTGATGTCGTGCAAACCTTGCAAGTACATTATCTAAAAATATAAAGGTATACCTCATCTTAATGACCGTATGGAACTATGTCTTGTGCAATATGTAGTATCTCCTTTTCCTGCACATACAAATTGGCTCATATATCGCCACTTAAGCAGATCCGTATAAAGTGCTGAACGCTTCTAATTATAAAGTGCACAGTCAATACTACTATCATCTAAAAGTCTCTAGATATGACCCTAAGATGAAGATAATTTCACAGTACATTAGAAATGTGCAAATCTCGCAAAGGTTTTGTCTAGAATGCACTTGTCTTTGACTTTAATACCAGCCTCACGAGCAAATATATACACAGTACCAAGTACCTCTAGCTCTAAAGTGCAAAGGTAATGCGACCATCATCTAAAAATCTCTGGGGCATATTCTCAACAAAGTGTGATAACTACCGCAAGTGTAGCTTAACGCAACCCCACACATCGCGGGAAAACAACTCTGTGTCAACGTGGTATTCACAACACGGCGGTACCATGCGATAGTCACAGGACAACGCATCAAATGAACGCGTTAGAAACAACGCGACGCCGCAAGAACGCGAAACCCCAACGCGAAAATAGTAGCAATGACGCCAATCGCGATACAAAAATCTGCGAAAACCAGACACAAGCCTGCAATTCCCACGCGTCATGCGGGAAAATGCACCATAAAAGTAGAAAAAAACATACCTACAAAAGCCAAACAACAGCGAAGCACAATGGAGGCAGCCGGAGCAAGTACAGAGGACAACCAGAACCCCACAAGCCCCACGGAGGACCAGCCTGGGACCTCGGGGTCAGGGAAGGGCAAGGACAAGAAGAAGAGGAAGACCAAGTTCAGTCCGCAGGAAAACAGGATCCTGATAACGGAGGTGATAGAACACCATCAATCACTGTTCGTCACCTCCACTGTGTCACTGGCAACTAAAAATGGAATATGGCAGACCATCGTGGACAAGGTGAATACAGTCGGAGTGCTGAAGAGGACAATGGACAGGTCAAGAGGCGCTGGAATGATGTGAAGCGCAAAACCAAGCTGAAACTCGCAAACAACCGGAAGGCAGCAATGCAGACTGGAGGTGGCAGTCCAGCGCCACAGGAGGAGCTGGACGAGATGGAGGAAATGGTGTCCACAGTCATCGGTGGGGAGACGGTGACAGGAGTCGGGGGACCGGACACTGCTCAACATGACCGGACACAACAGCAAAAGGGTGAGTAACCACCAGGGACTGGGGGGACGGGGGGAGATGGGCACAATGGCACACATGCACAATTAAGCATAGCACATCTGCGGACAAACCATGCCCCAGACCCACAGCTCCCACCAAGAGACCAATGCACACAGGTATGCAACATCTCAGCACTGCAGAAGCACAGAACCCAGAGGCACACCGCATGGAAGGGAGGAGGGCAGCTAAATCAGAGCTGCAGGGGCGACTCTCCCAAAATGCGGCACACACACATCACATGCAGAGCACATCAACATTGACAACGAGGTGGTACAAACCCCAACACGTCCACAACAGAACAGAGGACACAACAGGTGCCGCATGTGCGTAGAAACTGGCCAATCACATATGGCACTTCAGGGAAATGTGAGTTGACAATGTACAAGTACAAACTCACATCCGTGATGTAGTCGGAATGTCCACTGTCCCGCATCAAAGAGGCAGCTCCCCCCAAACAGTCACAATGTACACTGTCATGCAGTCTGAATGCAGGCATGTACAATGCGTCAACATACATCTGTACACGATGTCAAACTGCATCTCCCCTTCACATTGCAGGGGGAAATCCAACACCTCCTGCAGAGCAGTCCGAACCTCTCTTCTCTGATGACGAAGAGGACCGCCACACCTTTGACTCAGGCGCCCTCGAACAGCTCGTGTAGAGCCTCCGCAGCCCACTTCCAGGATCAGGGCAACCCAGCTGCCACGAGGAGCCCCCCCCTGCACAGTACACACAGCAGGCAGCACCCACCACCACGGCTGCGTCCCAGGACCCCCACGACGAACACATGGCCTTCCAACGCCGTGTGTTGGGGTGCCAGGAGAAGCTGACTGAACAGGTGCAGGTGGGGTTCGACCGCATGGCAGCCAAACTAGACGCCATACGTGGGTGTCTAAGTCCCATCAGGGACCACTCACAGTCCCTAACGGACGCCCACAGTCCGCTCCATGCCCTCCAATGGACCATGGCGGACATCGCCAGGGTCCTGACTCTGCGACAAGAACGACTGTCTAGCCAGAGTTCCTCCAGCGATCTCGCCCGGGAGTTGGGACACATGCGGAGGATTATGGAGAACATGGAGCGGACGCAGGCGGAAAGTGCGGCTGCCATGGCTGCACACCATCGAGAGGTAGCTGGGTCCCTCAATGCCCTGAAGACCTTCCTCATGGCATTGCTGCCACAAGGCCTGGCGCTGATGCATGCTGCTGCTACCACCCCATCCACATCTCCGGCCCCTGATGTGTCTGTGCCACACAGTGCTGTGGACAGTACACCACCACCCACATGTGAGGCACATGCAACAGCAGAGGATGAAGATGCGGATGAACCCACCCTCGTGGTCAGGAGGACGCAGTAGCATTCATCTCCTCCATGTGGCCTGTTTCTGCTTGGTTCTGCCCTCTGCATCATCACCTTCCACTGTCCCCCGATGCACTCTGCGACACTCACCTCTGACCTCGACATGGACTGCCATATTCTGTTTGGTCACCAATGACACAGCTATCAGACTGTGGACTGAAGTCCTCCTCTCCTGATGTACCTGTCATTCCCTGAAGGACTCTGGCTGGCCCTCCACGGGCCGACAATGTGAAGTGGGGTTGGCATGGCCTGTACTGCTCCAGCTGCAACACTCCCTTGAATGTGTAATAAACATTCATATCCACACAGATGTGTCATGTCTATGATCTTTCAAGTGTGGAAGTATGGATGTATGTAGGGTCAGTGATTCCCCCTTACGTCCATGTTGCCTATGCTGTGGGACTATTGTCACAGGGTGACAGATTGCCGATTCCGGTCCGGGTTGCGCCGACACTACAACGGAGACACATCCATTAGTCGCTTCCTTGTCCAGTCCAGGACTGAACCACGTCCAGAGCCCCGGGGTCATTGTTCACACCCTTACGCTGGACTGGCATACGCCAGGACAGCCCACTCCGATTACGCACACAGGGGGGGACGACAGCGCTACATGTCTTAGGTCTTCACTGTGGGGTTCTGCAGCTCACAGGTCTAGTTGTCAGCATGCCACAGCCACTCCCTCACGGCTGGTGTACACCCACACCACACCCATCTAGCACTGGCGTCACAGGACATGTGACCTTGGCAATAAAAATGGCCTGGCGCACGTGCTGGATGCCATTTCCACTCTCTCTGACTGGGTGTCTCCCTGTAGTTCTCATGTGTGCATGAGGGCCTAGGGCCCTGCCACCTCACATTGCCCAGTGCCGGGGGTGACATGATGGCGTCCGCACAACGGGACTCAATCATTCAGGGTCCATGGCTAGCGGGGCACAGACTTGGTGGCACCGGATACACTGCGGCAGGCACAGGCACCCCGCCACGGGACGGTGTCTTGCGGTGCAGTGAGATAGGGGCACCTAAAGTGCTGAGCGGGTGTGCAGCCTGCGATGATGCGCCGTCCTGGCGGTCCGGACTGGCAAGGGTTAGTGTGAGCCCTGCTGGGCCGCAGTGTAGGCCTGGGCCAGCGGGCAGTGCGGCCCTCCCGCCACGTGGTGTTGCGTCGCGCTTCACAGGGTTAGTGGCACCTCAAGCGCTGAGCGGGTGTGCAGCCTGCGATGATGCCATGTGCACTGATGTGGTCTCTGTCATTGCGTAATCAAGACCCAGAGTCAGGTGTGTGACCTGGTGGCCCGCGGTGCGGGGCTGCATGATGTGGAGGGTGCCATGGTCGCGGGCACCGGGCTTGGAGATCCCTCCGGAACGTGGTGGGCCCTCTTGGAGACACGCCGGTGGCGGAAGGTGAGCAGTGAGGCCTGGTTGTGCAGGGGCGGTCAATCACTGCTGGGCGGCGGGAGGGGCTGGGGTGCAGCAGCATGTGTGCGCAGGGGCGGGCAAGCGATGATGGCGTGTGCAACTGTATGGACTCTGCCATTCATGTCTCTGGAAACTGTTTCAGATGAGGGACCTGGGGGACTGCTGTGAATACCGGCACGTGGTTGGAGACACACCGGTGGTAGCAGGTGAGCAGTGAGGCCTAGGTCTGCAGTGTCGGCACTCTCTCCCTCTCTTTCTCTCTCTCTCTCTCCCTCTCTCTTTCTCTCCCCCTCTCTCTTTCTCTCCCCCTCTCTCCCTCTCTCTTTCTCTCCTCCTCTCTCCCTCTCTCTTTCTCTCCCCCTCTCTCCCTCTCTCTTTCTCTCTCCCTCTCTCCCTCTCTCTTTCTCTCTCCCTCTCTCCCTCTCTCTTTCGCTCTCCCTCTCTCTTCCTCTCTTTCGCTCTCTCTCTCTGTACTTTGATGGGCGCATGGCACACCTTCTGACCCAGATTTCTGTTTTGCAGGCTGTGACTTACAGAATGTCCTGAGACAACCCGCCATGCCTCCTCAGATTTTTTTGGGTTGCTTTGTTCTGTAATAAACGTATTGTTTGGATATTTTGATATGGGTGTATGTTTCCCTTTTTCTGGCCACACATGTATGTTGGGTGTTGTGATTGTGCGAGTTCAGGTGATTTGTTTGGTTCATGATTTCGTGGGGTTGATGTGCAATATCTTTGTCCATAGGGGGGGTGGGGGTGCCCGGGGTAGGGCCCCGGGGGGGAGGGGAGGGATTGGGGTCCTTGGGGCGGTGGGTGTTGTTGTCCTATTGGGGCTCAGGCCTGCATGATGGGTTGCTCCAGGGCATCTGTTGTTCTTCATGTGTGGCTTTGGGCTGTGCTCCTTTGTCTGGTGCCCGTTGTCGTCCCACTTTACACCAGGTAGGAGCAGGTGTTAGTTTCCTGCTGCTAACGCGTCTTAGCGCATGTTTTGTGATCTTATCACCGATCTGGCTGGTCGTTGAGAATGTTGTGGAGTGGTGTTGTCGTGGCTTTTGGCACGGGAACGCCTACTCTGCATATCATTAACGTTAGTTGCCGGGCTCCTCTGTGGCGATGGTTTTTGCGAATGCTATCGCAGGTAAACTGGTGTTATGGGCTGTTAGCACCAGCTTGGGAATGGGGAGATAAATTTATCGCGGATTTGGCTGCGATGAAGTGCAGATAACTCGGCGATAGCTCCTTGAGAATATGCCCCTCTATGTATTGACTCATAAATCGCTCCTTGAGCAATTGTATGTAAGGTGCTGAGTGCTTCTGATTATAAAGTGCACAGCTGATGCTCTCATCATATAAATGTCTCTCTATATATGGCACTAGGATGAAAATTATTTCACAAATACCTTGGAAATGTGCAAACCTCACAAAGTTATTGTCTAGACCATAGTTACCTTTTATACAAGCTCCCCATGCAAGTATACACAGAGTGCCAAGTGCTTCTAACTATAAAGTGCACAGACAATGCCACCAGCATCTGAAGGTCTCTATATATATGATATTAAGATGAAAGTCATTTCATAGTACACCGGATATGCACAAACCTCACAAAGTTGTTGTCTAGTCAGTGCATAACTTAAATACAGATTTTAACCATGTAGCTTGTCCAAAGTGCAATACTTTCTTACCCCATCTATGTGCCATCACAGTTAATAATACCACTTGAATAAATGTTTATAGAGTGCAAAGTGCTTCTGACTATAAAGTGCACAGACAATAATATCATTGTCTAAATATCTTTAGCAGCAGCAAGATTATAACTCCCCTAATATATATCGCCATACGTGCAAACATATGCAAAGTGCAGAGTGCTAATAACTGTAAAAGTGTCCCGGCCATAACCTTCTCTTTGTGTCTGAAAAATCTAATCTTGACCTTCTGAACATCCCATGAAATCAATATCCCTACTTCTCATGTCCAAATCCACAAATAATCTTATAGATGTGGAATCCCAGTTCCAGCTGTTACAATCCATGTATGTATGTATATATATATATATATATATATACATATATATATATATATATATATATATACATATATATATATATATATATACATATATATATATTCACTGAAAAAACCATAGGTTTCAGACACGTTATAGTTACAAATTAGCATTTAAAAAACCTTTGAAATTCACTGAAAAAACCATAGGTTTTAGGGACAGTTATAGTTACTTGGACATTGCACTCGTACAAAACCCGTGAAATTCCCCCGTTATAGTTAGTTCAGCTAACTATAACTCGCGCCCCGCAATGCACTGCTGATGACGTCACATATTACATCACTCATGACATGGTCAGTGACATCACTGATGACATCACTGATGACATCTCAAATGACATCACTGATGACATCATCCAGTGACTGTGTGTTTCTGTAAAGTTTAAATATTTTTAAAATATATAGGAAAAGACGTATTGAAGAATGAGTGGGTGTCTAAGTGTCTGTATGGATGATTTAGTAGGTGCGTGACTGACTCTATAAGTGAGTGATTTAACGTATCTTACTGAATGCATGGGTTAGTGGCTAAACTGGGTGTATGTCTGTATCCGTCTGTCTGTTGCTGTGTAAGTGGCTGCATGTGTTTGTGAATAGCTAAATGATTTTCTATATGAGTTATTGAATGCTTGTCTGAGTATCTGTATGGGTGCCTGAGTGTTTGTGTGGGAGGGGTGTGTGCAACTCTGTGCATAGATGTGTGAGTGGGTGATTCACTGGGTGGATGGTTTCAAGAGTGCATCTGTGATAGACTGTATGGGTGGGTAAGTGTGTGTAAGAGTGTGTTAGTGAGTGAATGTATGTCCCAGTGGTACATGTGTGAGTAACTACATATGTGAAAGGCAGTATATATGTGTGTTGGAGTATATAAATAGCTATAAGCAAGAGTGAGTGATTGTGATAGTGGCTGTATGGATGATTGTGTGCTTGTATCAGTGATTGTATAAGAGCGTAACAATGTGCTACTATTTGTATGAGTAAGTGAGCTGGTGTGTGTATAACTGTATAGGTGAGTAAATGGCAGTGTGTTTAATTATTTGCATGACTGACTAGGTGTGTGAGTATCTCTATGGATGAGTGGCGTTGTTTGAGTGTCTATATAGGAGTAAGAGTGCATATGATAGTCCTGTACTGAGTGACCGTAAGTATGAGTGACTGTACGGGTGAGTGAGTGGATGTGTGTGTGTAGACCTAAGAATCAGTGAGTGGGTATGTAGTTATTGGTGTTGGAGTGTCTATGGTTTTGCGAATGGCAGTCTGTAATTTAGAGTGGGTGTATCAAAGATTATATTAGGGTGTGAGGAGGTGCATCAGATTATCACGTGGATGATGTCATCAGTGATGTCATTTGAGATGTCATCAGTGATGTCATCAGTGATGTCACTGACCATGTCATGAGTGATGTAATATGTGACGTCATCAGCAGTGCATTGCGGGCGCGAGTTATAGTTAGCTGAACTAACTATAACGGGGAATTTCACGGGTTTTGTACGAGTGCAATGTCCAAGTAACTATAACTGTCCCTAAAACCTATGGTTTTTTCAGTGAATTTCAAAGGTTTTTTAAATGCTAATTTGTAACTATAACGTGTCTGAAACCTATGGTTTTTTCAGTGAATTTCAAAGGTTTTTTAAATGCTAATTTGTAACTATTACGTGTCTGAAACCTATGGTTTTTTCAGTGAATTTCAAAGGTTTTTTAAATGCTAATTTCTAACTATAACGTGCCTGAAACCTACGGTTTTTCAGTGAATTTCAAAGGTTTTGTAAATGACAATTTTTAAATGTATTAATTGTTATATTAATTTTTTTCATACTGATTTACTACATTTTTAGAAACAATTTTTTTTTACATATTTTATTTGTCAAATTACATTGTAATTACATTATACATTACATTACAAAAAATACTTTCTCAGAATGAATTACTTTAGTTTAAATACTTTGCAGATAGGCAATAGACTTTTAAGTACAGTAGTTACAGTTGTTGCAATGGGCAACACATTTTCAAACACAATGCAACATTCAGCTCAATGTGAATTTCTAGTTAAATGCAATTAGTTACTTTATGGATTACTTTTGTAACCACAGGACTGGATCCTAGATTCAGTCCTGGTACATCTCCTGTAAACAGTTGAGTAAAAGCGTTTTGGTTACAGTCGTGATTTTTAAGGAATATTATTGTATTTTAAAAGTTGACACTTTGAAACTTTTTCTCATAGAATCACCAATGTTATCCTATGGAAGGAAATTCACTTAGCAGGTAAAAACTGTTATCGTTACTTTTTCTTACTCAGTGTTGGATCCTGGATCCAGCACTGGTGCATCTCCTGTAAACAGTTGAAAGAATGCGTTTAAGTCATACAGGCGATTTTTAAGGAATATTTGTAGTTTGTGAAAATCAACACTTTGAAACTTTTTGCTGAAAACCAGTCAATGTTAGCCTATGAAGGAAATTCAAGTTACCGGTAAGTACGGTTAAAATTACTTTTGAGGATCAGTACTGGGCTGAAACATGCAGCACTGAGGTCTCTCCTGATAACAGGTGAGTAAATCGGAATTCGTATTTCGGCTGATTTTAGAGGAATATTTTAAAGTTCCAAAACTCCACACTTAGAAGAATTTCCAAGTGAAACCAGTCAATGTTAGCCTATGGAAGGAAATTCAAGTTACTGGTAAGTACGGTTAAAATTACTTTTCAGGACCAGTACTGGGCTGAAAGATGCAGCACTGAGGTCTCTCCTGATAACAGGTGAGTAAATCAGAATTCGGATTTCGGCTGATTTTAGAGGAATATTTGTATGTTTCAAAAATCAACACTTAGAAGAATTTCCAAGTGAAACCAGTCAATGTTAGCCTATGAAGGAAATTCAAGTTACCGGTAAGTACGGTTAAAATTACTTTTCAGGATCAGTACTGGGCTGAAAGATGCAGCACTGAGGTCTCTCCTGATAACAGGTGAGTAAATCGGAATTCGTATTTCGGCTGATTTTAGAGGAATATTTTAAAGTTCCAAAACTCCACACTTAGAAGAATTTCCAAGTGAAACCAGTCAATGTTAGCCTATGAAGGAAATTCAAGTTACCGGTAAGTACAGTTAAAATTACTTTTCAGGATCAGTACTGGGCTGAAAGATGCAGCACTGAGGTCTCTCCTGATAACAGGTAAGTAAATCGGAATTCGTATTTCGGCTGATTTTAGAGGAATATTTTAAAGTTCCAAAACTCCACACTTAGAAGAATTTCCAAGTGAAACCAGTCAATGTTAGCCTATGAAGGAAATTCAAGTTACCGGTAAGTACAGTTAAAATTACTTTTCAGGATCAGTACTGGGCTGAAAGATGCAGCACTGAGGTCTCTCCTGATAACAGGTGAGTAAATCGGAATTCGTATTTCGGCTGATTTTAGAGGAATATTTTAAAGTTCCAAAACTCCACACTTAGAAGAATTTCCAAGTGAAACCAGTCAATGTTAGCCTATGAAGGAAATTCAAGTTACCGGTAAGTACAGTTAAAATTACTTTTCAGGATCAGTACTGGGCTGAAAGATGCAGCACTGAGGTCTCTCCTGATAACAGGTGAGTAAATCGGAATTCGTATTTCGGCTGATTTTAGAGGAATATTTAAAAGTTCCAAAACTCCACACTTAGAAGAATTTCCAAGTGAAACCAGTCAATGTTAGCCTATGAAGGAAATTCAAATTACCGGTAAGTACGGTTAAAATTACTTTTGAGGATCAGTACTGGGCTGAAAGATGCAGCACTGAGGTCTCTCCTGATAACAGGTGAGTAAATCGGAATTCGTATTTCGGCTGATTTTAGAGGAATATTTTAAAGTTCCAAAACTCCACACTTAGAAGAATTTCCAAGTGAAACCAGTCAATGTTAGCCTATGAAGGAAATTCAAGTTACCGGTAAGTACGGTTAAAATTACTTTTCAGGACCAGTACTGGGCTGAAAGATACAGCACTGAGGTCTCTCCTTATAACAGGTGAGTAAATCGGAATTCCTATTTCGGGTGATTTTAGAGGAATATTTGCACAATGGTGAAGGGAGGGGCGGGGCCTGAGGTGACATCTTTGCAAACGCGCCCCGTGGCGCGTTTTAAGTTGGGGGATTAAGTTCCCTTGAATCCTGAGGGTCCCTAGGGGCCAACTAGACCACCAGGAACCTCCAATATGCGCCAGGGGCTGCGTTGCAGAGACGTGTAGAGAGGCCACACCCCTTTTTACACCTCTCTGCAACGCAGCTCTGTGGCGCTTTCTGGATGTACCTGTTGGGCTAGTTGGCCCCCAGGGACCCTCAGGATTGAAGGGGATTTAATTCCCCATCTTAAAACGCGCCACGGGGCCTGTTTGCACACATGTCACCTCAAGCCCCGCCCTCCCTTCACCACTGTGCAAACGCGCCCGTGGCGCGTTTTAAGTTGGGGGATTAAGTCCCCTTGAATCCTGAGGGTCCCCGGAGTCCAACTAGCCCACCATATACCTCCAAAAGCGCCATAGAGCTGCGTTGCAGAGAGGTGTAAAAGGGGCGTGGCCTCTGTACACCTCTCTGCAAGGCAGCTCCCTGGCGCATACTGGAGGTTCCTGGTGGGCTAGTTGGCCCCAGGGACCCCCAGTATTCAAGGGGAATTGTCCCTCTCTGCAAACGCGCCAGGGGCGCGTTTGCAGAGTGGTGAAGGAAGGGGCGGGGCCTGCGGGCCCGATCGTTTTTAAAAAAAAAAATTGGGGGAGGGGGCCGCGTGGCCCCCTCCCGGGCCACTACTTGCCCCGGGGACCCCATCCCCGGGGCTGGCCCTCTCATTGGGGACTGTGGGGGTCCCCAATCCCCCACAGTCCCGCCGGCTCCCCGTGTCCTACGGGAGCCGGCATTGCTTTACACATGGGGAGCTGCTAAGATGCAGCTCCCCATGTGGAAAGCAATCGGCTTTGGATATTGGAAGAGAGAGCAGGTTTCCTGCTCTCTTCCAATATCCAAAGCAAGTTTGCAATGACTGGACGGGAGCCGCGAGGCTCCCGTCCTGTCATTGCAAACAGCAGTGTCCCGGGGTAGGCACCCCGGGACACTGCAGGAGCCGGCCCTGGGGGTGGTGGTCCCCAGGGCCATCAAGGGCTCCAGGAGGGGGCCGCGCGGCCCCCTCCCATTCAGTGCACAGCCCCGGGAGGTGGTGGTCCCCGGGGCTCTGGGGTCCAAAACGGACCCCCATTGTAATTTTTCTTAGTGCCCCGGGAGGTGGTGGTCCCCGGGCGTGTGGGGGCTGGAGCCCCCCACACAGGTTTTTAATAAAAAAAGAAGCCCCGGGAGGTGGTGGTCCCCGGGGCTGCGGGAGGGCTCAGAGCCCTCCCGCACCATTGTACATAAAGCCCCGGGGGTGGTGGTCCCCGGGGCTTGGGGGCCCTTAGAGGCCCCCACACATAAAATTAACCCCCCAGCATGCCCCCGGGACTTGGGCCACCCGGGGGCCAATTAACATCGAGCGCGGGAGACCGCGCTTCGATTTTTTCGGCAGGGTTCGCGCTCCCTGAGCGCATCCTGCCGATTTTTAAAAAAAAAAAATTTTTTTTGCCCAGGGGGTCCTTGTGGGACCCCTGAGCAAACCTAGGGGGTCAGGGTGTTTCTACCCTCCCCCTTTGTGCGCTTTGCGCACTTGTTTCTGTCCCTCGGTTCTACCGAGGGATAAAATGGCTGCCAACATTTCCTGAATCGGAATGTTGACAGCCAGCTGACAGCCAATTAACATGCAGCTCGTGATCGGGAGGGTGCGCGAATCCTCCGTGCCCATAGATATATATGTACTTTTACTTTTTGATTTTCTCAGCAACTACTGAACGGATTTACACCATTTAACAAAAAGGGTTCTTTCTGAACCAAGAACTACCTCTTTGCCAAATTTGGTGTAATTCCGTTCAGCAGTTCGGGCTGTAGCCGTGTCTAAAGTTTCCTATGGGAAAACGCGTTTTGGGACCCCCCTTTTTTCTCGGCCCCCGCTTGACGTATCACCCCGAGACTTTCAGGGTAGGAGCGGACCGGAGCGCCCCACGAAGTTTGAAAATTTCGCGAAGATACGTCAACCGGCAAGAGAGTTATTTCAAATAGAATGTCGCGGATTTCCTATGGATAATAGGTTGTAACTATAACTATCTACTGGCGACCGCCAGTAGATAATATATATATATATATACATATATATATATATTCACTGAAAAAACCATAGGTTTCAGGGACGTTATAGTTGGAAATTAGCATTTAAAAAACCTTTGAAATTCACTGAAAAAACCACAGGTTTCAGGGACGTTATAGTTAGTTGGACATTTCACTCATACAAAACCAGAGAAATTCGTCCGTTATAGTTAGTAGCGCTAACTATAACTCGCGCCCCCGCAATGCACTGCTGATGACGTCACATATTACATCACTCATGACATGGTCAGTGACATCACTGATGACATCACTGATGACATCTCAAATGACATCACTGATGACATCATCCAGCGAATGTGTGTTTCTTTAAAGTTTAAATATGTTTTATATATATATATATGCCAAGGTGTATTGAAGAATGAGTGGGTGTATAGGTGTCTGAATGGATGATTTAGTAGGTGCGTGACTGATTGTATAACTGACTGATTAAGCATATCTTACTGAATGCATGGGTTAGTGAGTAAACTGTGTAAATGTCTGTATCAGTCTGTCAGTTGGTGTATAAGCGGCTGCATGGGTTGGTGAGTAGCTACATGACTGTCTATATGGGTTATTGATTGGTTGTCTGAGTATCTGTATGGGTGCCTGAGTGTCTGGGTTGGGTGACTCTGTGCATAGATGTGTGAGTGGGTGATTCACTGGGTGTATGGGTTCAAGAGTGCATCTGTGAAGGGCTGTATGGGTGGGTAAGTGTGTGTATGGGTGTGTTGGTAAGTGAATGGATGTCTCAGTGGTACATGTGTGAGTATTACATATGTGAAAGGCAGTATATGTGAGTGTTGGAGTATATAAATGACTATACGTGAGAGTGAGTGATTGTGAGAGTGGCTGTATGGATGAGTGTGTGCTTGTATCAGTGAGTGTATAAGAGAGTAAGTGTGTGTTAGTATTTGTATAAATAAGTGAGGTGGTCTGTGTATAACTGTATAGGTGAGTAAATGGGTGTGATTGATTCTTTGCATGACTGAGTAGGTGTGTGAGTAAGTCTCTGGATGAGTGGCGGTGTGTGAGTGTATGTATAGGTGTATGAGTGCATATGATAGTGCTGTATTGATGAGTGACTGCATGTATGAGTTACTGTATGGGTGAATGAGTGGATGTGTGTGTGTGTAGACCTAGGAATCACTGAGCGGGTATGTACTAACTGCTATTGGTCTGTCTATGGTTTCGATATTGGTAGTCTGTATTTTAGAGTGGGTGTATAAAAGGTTATATTAGGGTGTGAGGAGGTGCATCAGATTATCACATGGATGATGTAATCAGTCATGTCATCAGTGATGTCATTTGAGATGTCATCAGTGATGTCACTGACCATGTCATGAGTGATGTAATATGTGACGTCATCAGCAGTGCATTGCGGGGGCGCGAGTTATAGTTAGCTCTACTAACTATAACGGCTGAATTTCTCTGGTTTTGTACGAGTGAAATGTCCAACTAACTATAACGTCCCTGAAACCTGTGGTTTTTTCAGTGAATTTCAAAGGTTTTTTAAATGCTAATTTCTAACTTTAACGTCCCTGAAACCTATGGTTTTTTCAGTGAATTTCAAAAGTTTTTTAAATGCTAATTTCTAACTATAACGTCCCTGAAACCTATGGTTTTTTCAGTGAATTTCAAAGGTTTTTTAAATGCTAATTTCTAACTATAACGTCCTTGAAACCAATTGTTTTTTCAGTGAATTTCAAAGTTTTTTTAAATGCTAATTTCTAAGTATAATATTTATGAAACCTGTCTTTTTTTTAGTAAATTGTTAAGTTTTTTGGGCGATATTTTGTAACTGTAATATCCTATAAATATTTTTTCTTTTTTAAAAATTATGTAATGTCTTGTGTTTTCTAAAATATAATTTTTTTTTTTTTTGGGAAAAAAAGTGGAGTCGCGTACCCATCATGTACCTATCTCGGTGGGGGCGCGGATTCACGTTTGGTATGCGACTGGTGCGCGGTGCCGAGCCGCGCTTAACGTCATATACGTATGGGGTCGCGCCGGGTGCGCGACTTTCGTAATTTTTGTTATGTGTTAAAACTATGTGTATATAATTGTAAAATGTATATTAGAGTAATACATTATCTAAACTAATTATAAAAATCATATATTTGTATTTGCATTGAAGTTATATGATTCTTAAATATATTTTGTGGAAGTCGCGTTGTGTGCGCGTTTGGTATGCGACAGGTGCGCGGTGCCTGGCCCCGCGTAACGTTATATACGTATGGGGTCACGTTGTGTGCGCGTTTGGTGTGCGACGGGTGCGCGGTGCAGGGCCCCACGTAACGTCATATACGTATGGGGTCGCGTCTTGTGCGCGTTTGGTGTGCGACGGGTGCGCGGTGCCGGGCCCCGCGTAACATCATATACGTATGGGGTCGTGCCGGGTGCGCGGCCCCTGTAAAAAAATTATGTTTTAAAACTATATGTATATTACTTTAATGTGTATATGAGAGCAAGAGATTATCTAAACTAATTATAAAAGTCATATATTTGTAGTTGCAATAAAGTTATATTATTGTTTAATATATTTTCCCGGAGTCGCGATGCATGCGTGCTGGTTGCGCGCCGGGTGCGCGACCCCATGTGACTTTAAAACAAAGCATTTTATTGGTTGACAAGGTTTTCCATTCTAGCAGTTGAAGGACACCACCCATTTTTGACATTCTCTCTGCAGCATCACTGGAGACACACCTGCTGTGTTTTTTCAGCTAGTGAGTGAATTTTTTTGGTGTTTGCTGAAAAATTGAACAATGGCTTCTTCAACTCCTAATGCAGATCTTCCTTCTGATGATGAAGAGTTTGACCAACCTCTAAAAAAAAGGAAGGAATCTATTGTCTGGAAGTTTTTCACCATTCCAGATGGTGAAAAGAAGGTGAACGCTAGAAAGGTGAGCTGTACACTTTGCACAAGAATTTTATCACGAGGAAGCAATAAGAAATATTTGTGTGGAACATCAAGTATGTTCAAACATCTTCAAACCATCCACCCGAGACATCTGGCACGTGAACAGCTCCGACGTGCCCAAGAAGCCATGCAGGAAGGTGACCAGGGAGGTGCTCCCAGCACTTCTGGAGCCTCAAGCTCCTCATCTCGAGGACCGGACATTCGTCCTGAGTTTGCAACCCTTGAACAACATTGCATGAAATGCAAGACTGTATTGTGTTGTGGGGAGCAGTCAGTTGATGCTGTTTGTTCTGCAGCAAGAAACCATCGTTGCTAATTTTTTTATTTTTGTGTTGGAATGACTATTTAATTCCAAAAGTTAACAGTTTTCTCTGTTGTTTTTTTGTTTTTTCAAAAAACACCCAAAAAATTCACAAAATAGTTTAAAAAACACAAAAAAAAATAAAAAACAAAAAAAGAAGAAAAAAAAGAGGGTAGGGCCAGGGTGATTGTATGAGTGCATCAGTAGTACATAAGTGCTTGTATGAGTGCATGTGTAGTGCCTGGGTGATTGAAAGAGTGCATGGGTAGTGCTTGGGTGATTGAAAGAGTACATGGGTAGTCCCTGGGTAATTTGAGGATTGCATGAGTAGTGCATGGGTGATTGGAGTAGTGTATAAGTAGTGCCTGGGTGATTTCATGAGTGCTTGGGTAGTGGCAGAGTGATTTCATGAGTGCTTGGATACTAATTGGGTGATTGGAGAATTGTATGGGTACTGCATCTGTGATTGCATCAGTGCATGGGTAATGCTTGGGTTATTGCATGAGTACATGGGTAGTGCTTGGGAGATTGGGACAGTGTATGGGTAGTGCCTGGGTGATTTCATAAGTGCTTGGGTAGTTGTGGAGTGATTTCATGAGTGCTTGGGTAGTGGCGGAGTGATTTCATAAGTGCTTGGATACTAATTGGGTGATTGGAGAATTGCATGGGTACTGCATGTGTGATTGCATCAGTGCATGGGTAATGCTTGGGTTATTGCATGAGTACATGGGTAGTGCTGGGGTGATTGGGAGAGTGCATGGGTAGTAGCTGGGTGATTTCATAAGTGGTTGGGTAGTGGCGGAGTGATTTCATGAGTGCTTGGATACTAACTGGGTGATTGGAGAATTACATGGGTACTGCATGTGTGATTGCATCAGTGCATGGGTATTACTTGGGTTATTGCATGAGTATATGGGTAGTGCTTGGGTGATTGGGACAGAACATAGTTAGTGCCTGGGTCATTGCATGAGTACATGGGTACTGACTGGATGATTAGAGTAATGCAAGGAGAGTGTATGGTGAATTTATAAGTGCTTGGGTATTGGCGGAGTGATTGGATAAGTACATGGTACTGGCTGGGTGATTGGAGGAGTGCATGGGTAGTGACAGGGTGATTGCTGGAGTGTATGGGTAGTACCTGGGTAATTGAAGGAGTGAATGAGTAGTGTCTAGGTGATTAGAGACTGCATGGATAGTGCACAGGTGATTGTAGCACTGCATGGTTAGTGCCTGGGTCATTGCATGAGTACATGGGTACTGACTGGATGATTAGAGTACTGCAAGGAGAGTGCATGGTGAATTTATAAGTGCTTGGGTATTGGCAGAGTGATTGGATAAGTACATGGTACTGGCTGGGTGATTGGAGGAGTGCATGGGTGGTGACAGGGTGATTGCTGGAGTGCATGGGTACTACCTGGGTAATTGAAGGAGTGAATGAGTAGTGTCTAGGTGATTAGAGGACTGCATGGGTAGTGCACAGGTGATTGTAGCACTGCATGGTTAGTGCCTGAGTCATTGGATGAGTACATGGGTACTGACTGGATGATTAGTGTACTGCAAGGAGAGTGCATGGTGAATTTATAAGTGCTTTGGTATTGGCGGAGTGATAGGATAAGTACATGGTAGTGGTTGGGTGATTGGAGGAGTGCATGGGTAGTGACAGGGTGATTGCTGGAGTGCATGGGTACTACCTGCGTAATTGAAGGAGTGAATGAGTAGTGTCTAGATGATTAGAGGACTGCATGGGTAGTGCACAGGTGATTGTAGCACTGCATGGTTAGTGCCTGAGTCATTGGATGAGTACATGTGTACTGACTGGATGATTAGTGTACTGCAAGGAGAGTGCATGGTGAATTTATAAGTGCTTGGGTATTGGCGGATTGATTGGATAAGTACATGGTACTGGCTGCATGATTGGAGGAGTGCATGGGTAGTGACAGGGTGATTGCTGGACTGCATGGGTAGTACCTGGGTAATTGAAAGAGTAAATGAGTAGTGTCTACGTGATTAGAGGACTGCATGGGTAGTGTACAGGTGATTGTACCACTGCATGGTTAGTGCCTGGGTCATTGCATGAGTACATGGGTACTGACTGGATGATTAGAGTACTGCAAGGAGAGGGCATGGTGAATTTGTAAGTGCTTTGGTATTGGCGGAGTGATTGGATAAGTACATGGTACTGGTTGGGTGATTGGAGGAGTGCATGGGTAGTGACAGGGTGATTGCTGGACTGCATGGGTACTACCTGGGTAATTGAAGGTGTGAATGAGTAGTGTCTAGGTGATTAGAGGACTGCATGGGTAGTGCACAGGTGATTGTAGCAGTGCGTGGTTACTGCCTGGGTCATTGCATGAGTACATGGGTACTGACTGGATGATTAGAGTACTGCAAGGAGAGTGTATGGTGAATTTATAAGTGCTTGGGTATTGGCGGAGTGATTGGATAAGTACATGGTACTGGCTGGGTGATTAGAGGAGTGCATGGGTAGTGACAGGGTGATTGCTGGACTGCATGGGTACTACATGGGTATTTGAAGGTATGAATGAGTAGTGTCTAGGTGATTAGAGGATTGTATGGGTAGTGCACAGGTGATTGTAGCAGTGCATGTGTTAGTGCCTGGGTCATTGCATGAGTACATGGGTACTGACTGGATGATTAGAGTACTGCCAGGAGAGTGCATGGTGAATTTATAAGTGATTGGGTATTGGCGGAGTGATTGGATAAGTACATGGTACTGGCTGGGTGATTGGAGGAGTGCATGGGTAGTGACAGGGTAATTGCTGGAGTGCATGGGTACTACCTGGGTAATTGAAGGAGTGAATGAGTAGTGTTTAGGTAATTATAGGACTGCATGGGTAGTTCACAGGTGATTGTAGCACTGCATGGTTAGTGCCTGGGTCATTGCATGAGTACATGGGTACTGACTGGATGATTAGAGTACTGCAAGGATAGTGCATGGTGAATTTATAAGTGCTTGGGTATTCGCAGAGTGATTGTATTAGTGCATGGTACTGGGTGGGTGATTAGAGGAGTGCATGGGTAGTGACAGGGTGATTGGAGCAGTGCATGGGTACTACCTGGGTAATTGAAGGAGTGAATGAGTAGTGTCTAGGTGATTAGAGTTTTGCATGGGTAGTGCACAGGTGATTGTAGCAGTGCATGGGGAGTGCTTGGGTAACTTAATCTTACCTTTTTTGAAGTAGATATGAAACTCATTGAAACAATTTTTTCAGTTGTTTTATTATAATCTAAATTTAAAATATTTTCAAACTTTAGAATTAGTGTCTGTAAAAGAGAAGAAAAAATACTGTTATTACATATAATTTTATAGTTTTAAGAACACAACATAATTTTACAATTACATAACATATTCAGTTTGCCTTTTTTGCTGTTTTCAGATTCCATTGAATTTCACCATACACAGTGATTTCAATGTTGATCATCATGTGACAGGGGGCAAAAAATACAATCAATAAGATTGTTTAAAAAAAAAAAAAAATCTGTGTTCAAAATATTTAGAACAAACTCAACTACCTGTTTACATTTTCAAAAATAAACACCCTCATTCTGGGCTGGGGTTACAGACACTCTGTCCAGAGTGATGGGGAAAATGGTCCCAATCGACCCGAAGTGGCTGCTTTTAATGATCAGGGGAGAGGAAGCCTGGCCCCGGTACGCAGAAATCTGGCTGGTCCTGGCGGCGGGGGTGGCAAAACGTAACATTGCCCGATGCTGGGGGCAGCAGGCACCCCCGCAATTAGAGGACTGGAAGCGTGACCTAGACTGGTGCCAACGGGCCGAAGCAGTTGTGTACAAAAGCAGGGGGTGTGCCAAAAAATGGGGAAAGGTCTGGGCGCCCTGGAAACAATATAGAAATCCTGGGGCAACCGGAGATGAGTGAGAGGAAATGTCATTGGTTCTCCCCAGAGCGGGGCTCTCATGCTTTTGCCCCCTGTTGATATATGTATTCGGCGTAATAATGAACTGTTATTGTAAATACATGTGGTATGGGTCTCATGAGCTTTGTTAATAAAAAGAGTTTAAAAAAATAAAATAAATAAACACCCTCAATAACATTGCATATAATACAAAGATCAAATATATCAACTGCGTCTTTCAAAAATAATTTTCTAAATACAGTATCAAAGAACAGAAACGATAATTGAAACAGTAATTGTTGACATCTTCCCTATAGGCCGAATGATGTTTCCGAAAACATTTGCATTGAGAATATCCAAAATAAACTTCTTAATTCATATTGACATCTTCCCAATAGGCCGAATGATGTTTCTGAAATCGTTTGTATTGAAAATATCCAAAATAAACTCATTAATTCATGTTGACATCTTCCCAATAGGCCGAATGATGTTTTCAGAACTTTGGCATCAAAAATATTAGATATGAATTTGGTAATTCATAGGGCAACCGACATTTGAATTGTAAATGGGCATCATTACAATGTGTCCATCCTTTATTGTACTTTAAATACACAGTATAGTGTCCAGATGTTGTAGAAGGTCCATCATGGAAAATAATTGCTACTGCTTTGTAAGTTCTTCCTGAAATTGACAGTTGACTTGCCACAAAATCTTTAATTTTAGTTTCCAATTTTCTTCCATCTGCTGTACAACGTTGTAGCATTAAAATGACATATTGTCCAAATCTTTCTATAAATAATGTTGATAACATTTCAGATTTACAGTGAGTACATTCCATATTTTGATTAGCTGATTTTACTAATTTGTTAAAAGACACTGTTTTGCAATCTGGTATTGTCAAATAAATGAATCTTTCAGTGTCTATTTCAGTGGTAGAAGAAAATGAACAATCTTCACATTTATGATCCTATCTGTAACGAAGTCCAAACAGATTTTCAATTTGTATTCCTTTATCTTCCAATACTGCAAGCATAAACATAAGAAATTCTTGAGCATCTTGCTGTACATTAAGTGTAAATTGTGAAGAACCAGAACATATATCCAGAAGATGCCGAATGCCAGAAGCACTTTGGATTTTAGTTTTATTGGTTGTCAAGTTTTCAAAAATAGAATACAACAAAGAACAAAACCTTTTTCTCGATTCTCCATAATTTGTTGTTGAAGATTTTCTAGAAAAATATGACGTTCACAACTACATTAGCATAGCAGTTGATACCTGAACTATTTTCAAACTGATATCCTACAATATCATCAACAGTGTTCATTTTCTTTTTCTTTGGAGCCTCAACATTCCCTTGATTTTTTTTCTTATTTCCAACCTCACTACAGAGTTTCTCATATGTTCGTTTTCGACATACTACACGCTTTTCATATACAGGATATTCACCTAAGTTGGGAGCATACAGTCTTCTTAACCGATTATACTCTTTTACACAATTTGCATCTGCACTAATCTTTCTCTCATCAAAATCAATCAAATACAATCCAGATAAAGTTCTGACTCGGGACAATGCAACATATGCCATGCCCTCTTTAAACACGGTACTTCCAATGTTTACCAAAGCACTGTCTACACTTAAACCTTGAGATTTATGAATGGTCACCGCATTTGCTAAAGAAAGAGGAAACTGTTTTCTACGAACATACAAGTCTTTAACAAGCAAAAAACGAACAGCACAACGTCCAATCTGTTTTACCTCTTCTATCTGATCAAATTTAATCTTCAAAAACTCAATTCCATCTCTATTTGGATAATTAACAAAATCAACAACTTTTCCCATTGCTCCATTTATTAAACCTTTTTCCACATCCAAATTACGCCGTAAAATTACCCGACAGTTTTCACATACATATAAATTCTTTTCTAAACCAGCAGTCTTAGATATAGATTTTTCCAAAGAATCCAATTTAGTTTTTAATTTTTCAGACAAAATAATAGTAATTCCTTCGTGTTCTATTTTATCAATGGCTTCCATTTTAATTATTTGTTGTTTTTCCAACTTCAAAAGTTCTTGATTGAATGTAGAACACTCTCGCAGTGTTGGCATTAGGCAAATTATAGATTTCTTTTCTCCAATTTTTTTGTATATTATTTCCGGAGCAACATTTTCATTTGGAAACAAGTAGCCGACTTTGCAAAGCTTCTTTACCACGTTCTGTCAATACACCAATTCTTATATCTTGAAGAATGCTTCCATAATCTTCATCACTTGCCTGTCGCTTATTTTTAATAAGTTCTTTGTATTCAAAATATGACCAAATGTTGACATTTCCAATACTTTCCAAAGATTTCCTGGTGTCTTCATGCACAAGTGTTTTAAAAACTGGTTCCCCTTTTACAGGAGTAAGTTGTAGTAGATCGCCGAAAACAATCACGTTTTCCTCCAAATAACACATCATAATCTGTTTTTAAAATTTGCTGCATTCTTAAATGTACAAAGGCAAGCATTAAGTTTGAGACCATGCTCACCTCATCAATTATCAGAAGTTTCATTTTCTTTAGTACTCTTGAAACTTCATAACAAGCTTCTCCAGATAGCTTGTGATATTCCAACTTGTTTTCATGTTCAACAGGTAGCATCAGTAAACAATGTAATGTAATCCCTTTAATGTTGTGTGCTGCTAACCCAGTTGGAGCGGTTACAACACAAGATAAATGTGATTCAGTGGTTTTCTGTAGGTAACAGGTCAAAACTTTAATTAAGAAACTTTTTTCCTGTACCAGCTTGACCACTGATATACATTTGAATAGGTTTAAATGATGTGCAGTTGCATTCTTTATTTTCATGAAGTAAACCATGGTCTATATGTTGTGTAACTTGCTGATATATTTCTTTCTGTTCAATATTTAGTTGTTCTTCCAAGTTTCCCAACTCCATAATATCCTGTTGAGCTTGATGCATTGCTGTTTCTACTTCACTCATGGCTATTGCTGCTTCATTTTCAAGAATTGGTTCTCCTAGTGGATCTTGACTCAGTGGAGCAGAACTTTGACTATCTTGAGAACTGTATCTAGCAATTTCAGCTGCAATAGTAGCTTCTTGTTCAATTTCTTCATTCAACATTTGTAGATAATTTGGAAAAACTGTGCATTCAATGCTATCTTTACATGCATTAAAAGAATCTTCATAGCACTGAAAATCTCCAAGTAATTCCATTTCAGTACGCCAAGGCTTGAACAGTTGCAGAAGTGCTAAATAGTAAAATTTCCCTTTATCTGGTGTTTCGCAACTGAGTTTCCTGTGATTAATGAGATTTCCTTTGGTATGTTTCACCAAACATCCATCACAGCCAATGACTTAATATTTTTCTTCATTTATGTGCTCTGTAATATTTCTCTTAAAGCTGTAATATTGCAGTACTTCATAGAGACATATGTTTTCAAGATAGGGACTTCTTTTAGGATAGTACGTATCCAACATGTTTGTTTTAACAATATCTGTGCTTTCTGGTTCATTTAATGCTAAATATTCAATTTCTTGTACAGATTTCAATACTCGATTTCGTGTTGCAGCAAGACCTAGACTAACCCAAATGATTCCTCTTGACTTTGAATATAAACTTGCAGAGGTCAACCGATCCGAACATTCGTAGGATCCAATCTCTCGATGGGACAGCATCTTCAAACTAAAGCTGTACAATTTGTTACTAAGAGTCTTCTCTTGTGAAATTTCTTCCCACATTTCTTTCAACTCCGTCTTTTCAGATTTTGTTATGTATGATGTAACATAACGAGCAACAGCAATGGAATTATCTGCAACATATTCGATATCCATATTTGCATTCCACATCGACAAAATCACTGGATTGTAATCATTAATATACTTTGAATGTTCACTTCTTTTTAAATTGTAAGTATTTTTGGGAGATTCTCGAGTTATAGTATGCCTCACTGCTGACATGAAACTGTTGACTCTTCCTTTAGAAATTACTGGACGTGGAAATCCAAAACGACATTTTGTATAAAACTTTTCTTTTGACTTGTATTTCCGTCGACAGTATCTGCCACATCAATGAATTTGAAACCGTAAAACTTGTTGTCTTAAGGTATTTTCTACTCCTGTTTTTGGAATACCACATGTAACATAGTCTTCAATGAAAGATAAAACAGACTCATCAGAATCAGTTCCAAATTTGGGTGCATCCTTGATCTATAAAAGCATATGTATATGAGGCGCACCTCTAGCTTGGTACTCCTTTCTCCAAAAGAAATCAATAACTTCTCCAAGAGGTGGGTTGTTTTTATTGCAGATAAAAGACATCATAGCTTGAAACCTATGATTAAAATATCTGCACACATTTACAGGATCCAAGGAACACAGTTCTCCAGCTGTCTTGATTGAATGTTTTTAATATTTGAATTTGCTTCTCGAAGAAATTCAAGTAAATTGTCCTATGCGTATTCAGCACAGCTTAGCGTAACAAACCATGTAGGGGTTCCTAAGTTCCTTAGCAAACATTTAAGTTCTCCATGACGACGATAATAATACTCATTAGTACCACGTTGACACGCCATCAAATTAATCAATTGAGATTCTAAATGATCGTCTCTCTGTTGTACTTTGTCCATGAATTCCTTTGCAGAAACATGTTGAAGATGAACTCCTGTTTTTAATATGTGGTTCACTGCATATGAAAGTCCAGACAAGTCACTTTCAAACAAAAGATGAAATATATATGGAATACATTGTCAAAATCTTGGATCTTCTGAGTACAATCTTGTTGTACGATATTCTGACGCTGGAATCTGTACTGGTCGTTCGTCATATCGTCCACCTTTTCCAGTGGGGAAGAGCTGTGGAAAACAACGAGCTTCCAAACTTCTTTCCCAAGCACTCATGGAAGTTCCCTTCGCTTTCTTCATTTGGAATAATTCAATAGTATTTCCAATCACTTCCTTTGAATGTAAAGGGTGTACACTATAATGTTCATAAATGTCTTCACTTTTGGAGATGTCCACTTTTTCAATTTGGCCACTTGAAATTTCGCTATCATCTCCCAAAACTATTTCTTCTTCTTCCACATACACATTTTTGTAATAAACATTGTTTTTTATCAGCTATAACATAGCCTTTTGCACTTTGCTAACATCTACTAATTCTTGCCATATTTTCCGACTCTTCATAGGAACACTATTAACTAGAATAACTACAGGTTCAGTTTCCTCTTTCTCTACACCAATAGTTTCAATATTTTTCTTTAAATCTAAAGGTAAATACACAACTCTTCTTTTAATCCTCTTTGTAAATCTGTGGAAGGCAACTTACCTGTTTTAGGCTCCATACGAACAATAGCCTGAAACGGGTGCACAGATTGAATCAGAATGGACTCATACGTATTTAAATCTACCAGTTCTGGAGGAATACCTACCAACTCTAGCTTATTATATACAGCTCTAGCTGGCATTTTGTTCTCCTCTAATTTGCTATAACAATATTTACAAATACGTTGATCACTACCCAACTCAAAGCAATCTTCCACTAACAAATAAGCTCCAAATTCCTTCCACTTATCATTGTTTTCTTTTTCACTTTTTAAATACAGATCAACATTCCTAGTTTGATTTCTATAGTGAGTACGTCGACAACAAATACAAACATAGTTTGGTCTTTCACTACAAATTACCTTAAACTTCGTAATTTCTTCTTCAAACTTCTCAGTACTACTATCTTCCACCTCTTCTTCAACACCTACACTTATCAAACTTTCACTTTCTCTACACTCCTGTTCAGGACCAAAGAAACAAAACTCTATATCATCACAAGCTTTTTTTACATCTGATACTGACCCATGCAAAAGAGCAGTGTTTAAGTCACTTAAAATTATTGCAGGACTTTTTACATAGTACAATCTTCTTACTAACTTCCGCATTGCAGAGTGATGTACTGCTAACATTCTCAAACGATGGATAACACTTTTACACACTTTTCTAGAAAGACAAGCCAGAGAATGACCTTGCAAACCAGTATTTTTTCTCACTTTACAAGGATCTAGTCCTTGCAACATCTTAATCTTTTGTTTAATACTTTTTTTACTATACGCTCGTAAGAAATTTCGTAAAATATCAATAGACTCCTGTCGTATACTACAAATACTACTACAATCCCAAGTATACACTGGGGCTTTAGAACGTCTCCCTAGAACTTCATCAGCTATTACTTCTTCTACATTTCTAGGAACCATCTTTTCTTTTTCAATTACACAACCTTTCTTCACTTCATTAGCACGACCATTGGTATCAACTGCGTGAACTAATGTATTGTTTTGAAAATAGCTCTCTTCATTAAAAAAAGGCTCTGTACTTGGTGTGCTTCCATTCACCCCAAAACTTTTTACAAAAGTTAGTTCTGTTAATTAGTCTCTTCTTTTTACTTTTGTCCTTCATAGAATGCATTGGTTTATCTAATGTTCGCATTTTGTTTAAAACTAAAATGAACAATTTTCTTTTAATTTCAAAAGCCTTTTCGACTATAGTTTCAATCCGTTTTTTCTTTTTATAAAATGCAGATCTTCTTTTATATTTCTTGCCATCTTTCAATAAATTTTGTTGTACTCTACTTTTATACATACGTTTCCTTATATCATAAAATTGATTCATCCTTCTTTTAGCATAGATTGTTTTATCAGAACGTGATTTGCCATTAATTTTTCCTTTTTTCATTTCATTCTTCTTTGTTCTAGAGGTATTCTTTCTATTTCTACATTGTCAAAACCCTTTCTAGTCCTTGAAAGTCTTTTAATAAATTCTTTTGTTGTCTTACCGCAAGACTTTTTCTTTTTTCCCACATGTAGTTCATCTAATTCCTGCTGTTGTCTTTTCTTTAAATAGTATTGTTTCTTTTTTTCTCTTTTCCGTTTTTTTTGTCATGGTAAGTCTTTCTTAATAATAATGAAGAATATCTGAAAAAAAGAATAATTAAAATGAATTTAATATTATTTAAAAAATTATATCGAAATATACTAATCCATTACTAAAGAAACACCTTGTATTTAAAAGCTACAAACAAGTGCATATATGGTTTTCGAATATATTCACAATTACACATGAGCTGTAAAATAAGTGAAGTGAGGTGTACAAAAAGAAATGCAGCAGTAATGTCTGAATGATTTCAGTACTAAATATCTATGACTGCAGGGATAATGTCTGGGGATTTACATGACTACATAGCAAGTGACTGGGAGATTTTGTAAGTGTATGGGTACTTCTTGGATAATTGCAGCACTACTGCGGTAGAGCCTGACTAACTAAAAGACTCCAAAAGTAGTGACAGGATAATTTCATAACAGCATAACTACTGTCTGAGTGATTTCAAGAGTAGAAAGATACTGCCTCCGTGATTGAATGAGTGTAACAGTAATACATGGGTGATTATATAACTGCATGCGTTATACCTTAGTGATTGCATACATGCACAGATAGTGCCTAAATGATTGCATTTGTGCAAGAGCAATGGCTGAGTGATTAGAGCACTGCATATATTGTGCCTGCATCATTGTAAGACTGCATGGCGAGTACTTGGGTGTTGTTATAAGTGCATAACAGTTGGGCCTAGCCAAATATAAAGCTGCACACTATTACATGACTCAACTATAAGCGTCCCCATATTGTTAAAAGCACACATACATATGAGTCTACCTTCACAAATCATCATGATATGTAAAAGGAATATATATTCAATATTTTTGAAATATAGGAAAACCTAGAAACTGAGACATGTACTACATCTGCCTGAGTGATTCTAAAACTCCATAGGTAGTGCTTGGGTGATTGTATCAAAGCAAGGGTAGTCACTGGATTTTTGTAGGAGAAGATAGATACTGACTAGCTAATTGCCTGAGTGCATACATACACATTGACTGCATGGTTAAGTGTATAAATAGTACCAGAAGGGATCAATGAGTCATTGAGTACTGCCTAGGTAAATAGACGAATGCAAGAGAAGGGCATGGGTGATTCTACGACTGCAAGGGTAGTGTGTAGGTTATTACATAACTGAATAGGTAAAGCCTGCATGATTGCATGACTGTAGGGAAAGTAAATTACTAGACCCTGGACAATGACATGCTTGCAAGGCTAATTTCTGGAGGATTACTGAAGTACATAGCAAGTGAGTGGAGGATTTTATAAGTTCATGAGTACCGCCTGGATGCTTAGTGAACTATTAAGATGGTGCCTCACCGATTACAGGAGTGCAAAGGTAGTGACTGGGTGTTTTTAAAACTACATGAGTAATGATTGACTGATTCCATAAGTACAAGAAAAGTGCATATGTGATTAAAAGAGAAGAAAGGGATTAAAGGAGTACATGGGTAACACCTCGGCGATTGCACAACTGCAGGAATAATGTCTGGGGATTTACATGACTACATAGCAAGTGACTGAGAGATTTTGTAAGTGCATGGGTACTTCTTGGATAATTGCAGGACTACTGAGGTAGAGCCTGACTAACTAAAAGACTCCAAAAGTAGTGACAGGATGATTTCATAACAGCATAACTACTGTCTGAGTGATTACAAGAGTAGAAAGATACTGCCTCCGTGATTGAAAGAGTGTAACAGTAATACATGGGTGATTATATAACTGCATGAGTTATACCTTAGTGATTGCATAAGTGCACAGATAGTGCCTAAATGATTGCATCTGTGCAATAGCAATGGCTGAGTGATTAGAGCACCGCATATATTGTGCCTGCATCATTGTAAGACTGTATGGCGAGTACTTGGGTGTTGTTATAAGTGCATGACAGTTGGGCCTAGCCAAATATAAAGTCGCACACTATTACATGACTCAACTATAAGTGTCCCCATATTGTTAAAAGCACACATACATATGAGTCTACCTTCACAAATCATCATGATATGTAAAAGAAATATATATACAAAATTTCTGAAATATAGGAAAACCTAGAAACTGAGACTTGTACTACATCTGCCTGAGTGATTCCAAAACTCCGTAGGTAGTGCTTGGGTGATTGTATCAGAGCGAGGGTAGTCACTGGATTTTTGTAGGAGAAGATAGATACTGACTAGCTAATTGCCTAAGTGCATACATACACATTGACTGCATGGTTAAGTGTATAAATAGTACTTGAAGGGATCAATGAGTCATTGAGTACTGCCTAGGTAAATAGACGAATGCAAGAGAAGGGCAAGGGTGATTCTACGACTGCAAGGGTAGTGTGTAGGTTATTACATGACTGCATAGGTACAGCCTGCATGATTGCATGACTGTAGGGAAAGTAAATTACTAGACCCTGGATAATGACATGCTTGCAAGGCTAATTTCTGGAGGATTACTGAAGTACATAGCAAGTGAGTGGATGATTTTATAAGTTCATAAGTACTGCCTGGATGCTTAGTGAACTATTAAGATGGTGCCTCACTGATTACAGGAGTGCAAAGGTAGTGACTGGGTGTTTTTAAAACTAATGAGTAATGATTGACTGATTCCATAAGTACAAGAAAAGTGCATATGTGATTGAAAGAGAAGAAAGGGATTAAAGGAGTACATGGGTAACACCTCGGCGATTGCACAACTGCAGGAATAATGTCTGGGGATTTACATGACTACATAGCAAGTGACTGAGAGATTTTGTAAGTGCATGGGTACTTCTTGGATAATTGCAGGACTACTGAGGTAGAGCCTGACTAACTAAAAGACTCCAAAAGTCGTGACAGGATGATTTCATAACAGCATAACTACTGTCTGAGTGATTACAAGAGTAGAAAGATACTGCCTCCGTGATTGAAGGAGTGTAACAGTAATACATGGGTGATTATATAACTGCATGAGTTATACCTTAGTGATTGCATAAGTGCACAGATAGTGCCTAAATGATTGCATCTGTGCAAGAGCAATGGCTGAGTGATTAGAGCACTGCATATATCGTGCCTGCATCATTGTAAGACTGTATGGCGAGTACTTGGGTGTTGTTATAAGTGCATGACAGTTGGGCCTAGCCAAATATAAAGTCGCACACTATTACATGACTCAACTATAAGTGTCCCCATATTGTTAAAAGCACACATACATGTGAGTCTACCTTCACAAATCATCATGATATGTAAAAGAAATATATATACAAAATTTCTGAAATATAGGAAAACCTAGAAACTGAGACTTGTACTACATCTGCCTGAGTGATTCCAAAACTCCATAGGTAGTGTTTGGGTGATTGAGAGCAAGGGTAGACGCGGGAGCGCTGTTTGTCTTTGCCTTTGCTTGGGGCCATAATCCGCTGATCACTCAATCTCCCTGGTGGGACCGTAGTCCCAGGGACAGTGCCTGCTCGTTTCTTTCTGCACCCGGCCCCAGTATCCATCGTTGCCACCCAGGTGAAGGACTACAAAGTCCAGGGTGCACAGCGCCGCTACCTGTTGCCGCTAATGAGGGGGAGGCGCTAGGTGTCAACACGCGCATAAAGCGCTGCCTCTCCCCCCGCGGCGCAGGCCGCGCCGGGCCGTGCCCGGGCGAGGCCCGGGCCAAGGGGGGGCCTGTCCTTGCCCGTCATTGACAGGAAGAGGCAGGGCAGGGCCACCCCTTTTTCACCTGCCATCGGGACGTGGCCTGTCATATGGACCCCTACGGACTCCGAGGTACTGAGCGTTAATATCTCTCCTATTTTTCCCTATTCCAAACCAAAGCCTGAGACAGAAGATAAAAGTTGGAACTTGAACTCCACAGCATCTTGTATTGCCACCATTTAGAAGGACTTTTTATATATTAATTGATATTTTCATTTAAATAATAGGTTTGGTTGTAGCCTATACGAGAGAGCTTGTGGAGATATACCTAGGGCTGGTCCTATAGTTTATAATAATGGGGAAAAGAAAGACGATGGAAGGAAGTGGGGCGGGGGAGGAGGTGGTGGTGGTATTGGTAGAAGTAGCAAAGGGAAAAAGGCCAGGAAGGTAGTTAAACATGCTGGTAGTAATTGTGTTTTAGATCGCATTGATACTCTCATCGGTGAGTGTGAAGAGATACTAGTTGCTGAGCCAAATGGGCAACTAGATAGGGATAACTCTCCCCCTAGATCTACACAAATCACGGAAGGAAGCCAAAACCGCTTTCTGCTATTCCCGCCATGTTTCTCAAAGCACGCAAAAAAGGGCCTACTAACACTAATGCTGAAAGAAAGCAGGGCTTAGAGAGGTCAGGCGATTTGCCTACTAGCCTTCCCAGGCTAGCTGACAGTAATGCCCAACATATTGACCCCATAATCACATGTACAAATAGGTTTTCCGCCCTATTGAACACTGAGGGGGGAGAGTGGCCTGAACTACCTAAGTCAACACCAGCCAGTACTACAGGGGTAGACATAAGTCATAACTCAGACTCCCAGGATGTGATCCATCTGGTCCACACACTTCGGCTTGAAATAGGGAATATGAAAATAATGATGGAGGACCTTACCACTATGGTGAGGATCTTATTGCAAAGGGGACCCTCATGTAAAATATGCGCAAATAAAATAGCGAGTAATCCTTCTTTACCTAGGCAGTCAACTAATCTAGAGAGAACAACAGCCCCCCTTTTTAGGGGTGGTACCCACGAAGGTAGTTCTATGCCCACTGAGATGACTAATCCTAAACATCCCAAAAATTCCATATCGTCATCATCCGCGTCAAAGCGTGTGACATATTCCCACCCAGGCAACTCAACCCTCCACAGAGCAGAAACCCCAAGGGATCAGGCAATACATGATAGACATTCCCACTCTACCCAGTCTCAACATCCACAGTGCAGCACCCTAATTGGGCGGGGGGAACGGAATGTAGACAAGGTGACTAACACTCATAGAATTTATATGGAAATTGTCCCTAAGTATGACACCAGTAAAGGCATAGAAAACGCGGATTCCTTGACCAATAAAGCTATCCACTGGATACGACATGTAAGGGGATGCCGCTCAGTGATCAGGGAGGACATCGTTAAGGCGCGTAGGCTTACTTCCCCCCTACACCAGGCAGATTGCATAGAGCTCACCTTTAGAAGACAGGATTTTGTGGAAAATCTTTTTGCTCTTGAATTTCGAACCTGTTCCCCTGATTCGTCATCTATTCAGCTTAGACGATGGCCGCTGAGTAGCTTGTTGGACATATGCCTAATAGAAAGTTGGGATGTTCTGGGCTGGAAAGTAATGATTGACTCAGAGGAGCAACCAGAACACAGCGGGGATCAACTGAAGTCCCAACAATTAATAGGGGAAGTGCTGTAACTATTACCATCACCCCAAGTCTAGTCGTTGGTGGGCCCACAGGGACCATAACTGGGTCTCCACTTTTGATAAATACACAGTGTGTGACTAGCTGTACAACTCCTAACAATCTAAATGAGCAACTAACAACCAGCCATATTTCCCAAAGGGGAACCATATTGTCATGGAACATAGCAGGGATGAGCTCTAAGACATCATCCCCCAAGTGGTATGCCTTTATAAATGCCTATGATATCTGCCTCTTTCAGGAAACATGGCTAGTAGCACCACACCACTGCGCAGGCTATGTAAATTTTCACATTCCAGCCCTGAGAGGGGCAAAAGGCCGTCCCTCAGGAGGGTTGACAATTTGGGTTCGGCAAGAACTAGGCATTATTATTGAGGAGCTCTCGACTGAGAATAACGACATCCAGGCCATCAGACTGAAAATGGGACCGCAAGGGAACGTAGATATCTATAACATTTATGTGAGGGGAACTAGAGGGAGGAAGTCGGAAGTTTTAGCGGCTCTCGACGACCTCCTCGACCTATACTCATTAGATACTAACGTTATAATTGCGGGCGATTTTAACTCGACTTTTGAACCCCTTGGTAATGAGGATTGGCATCTCTCAGAAGAGGAAGATGCACAGTGGGGAGTCCCAAAGCTTGAGCTTGCACCCATAAAAAAATGGACGGATGTGGCCATCCAGATTAACTCTATTTGTCTGGAAAGGGGCCTGCGGGCAATAAACGGAAGGTCCACATCAGATAGATCTGGGGCTAATACATTCAATAATGGACTCAGCGCCAGTCGCATTGACTATATATTGATTAGCCTTAAATTGTGGCATACCCTGGGTGACATGACCGTGAGTGAACGGATAGAGAGCGACCACAATCCTCTGTGTGCGACTATGGGATTTCAACGGCAAGGGGCACCTATACAAAGGGGGAGCGAATTGCTTTCCTGTGATGTTGTTCCTACTAACGACTTAAGGCACCTAAAATGGGTGAAGATAGTAGAAAAGCCTGAATCCTTAGCTAATATCTCTAAGGAAATTGATTGCGCTCTAACCGAGCTAGAGTTATGTACAGCTGCTATTGAAGTACCAGAGCTTATAACTCAGACCCATAATAAATTCTTTGCCGTTCTGCGCACTTACTTTATCAAACAATGTAAGCATAAAAAAGTTTTAGACCAAAAAGGCTCCCGCTGGTTTAATAAGGAATGTAGACAGGCAAGGGAATCACTTGGGAAAGCTATTAAAGTAGGTGAGCCCGCCGCAGTGCGAGTAGCCAGGCAGACATATAAGAATACCCAGAAAAAAGCCAAGAAAAACTGGGATGAGAAAAGATGGCAGGACCTAAAGGAGGCTTGCGCCTCGAATGACAGCAAACAATTTTGGAACATAGTAAAGTGGGATAGAGGAGGGCAACCTGAACAACCACAAAATTATGTAATGCAGGAAGATTGGGTCAATCATTTCAAACCCCAATATGCTTGCAGCCCCCTTGAGACAAATCGGGCCGTACCCGCTCACTTGCTGTATTTAGACGAGGCTTTTTGTAGTGATGACGTCAATATAGCACTGAGATCTATAGCGGCTGGTAGAGCACCTGGCCCTGACGCCGTCCCTGCAGATATGTTTCTCTATAGTAAAATAAGATGGTGTAGGTACATCCTATTGCTGGCTAATGCGGTTGCCAAGGGCGCGCCAGTACCCGATTCGTGGAAAGGGGCAGAAATTATCCCAGTTTATAAAAAGGGGGACAAATCTCAGCCAGGTAATTATAGGCCCATAAATTTAATAGATTCTCTGCAAAAGATAATGGGGCGGCTAATCCTTAATAAGATCCAGGAGTGGATAGAGGAGTATAGCATTCTATCCCCCCTGCAGGCTGGCTTTCGGTCATATACTAGCACCATAGACCAGGTGTTTCGTTTTATTTTGTTGTACTGGAAGACGGTGGTCCTGGGCAAAGGCAGTTTGTATGCTGCCTTTGTCGATTAAAATCAGCATTCGATCTTGTTGCCCGTTCCAAATTATGGGTGATCCTACAGGAACTGGGGATGCCTCCCGAATTGTTAACACTCATTATCAGAATGCATGAGGGTAACTATGCCAAAATTCGTTGGGGCTCCCAGGGAATGGTTACTGGTGCTTTTCCAGTAGAGAAAGGTGTGCGCCAGGGTTGCGTAATGGCACCTACACTATTCTCATTGTTCATCAATGGAATAGTGAAGTGCATGGAATCTACTACCACTGATGCCCCGACATTAGCAAGTGAAAAAATCCCTATTTTAATGTTTGCGGACGACACATTGATGATCTCAAAGACCCCCAGTGGCCTCCAACGGGCCCTAATAATTTTTGAGGATTTTTGCGCTGAGCGGGGTCTGGAAATTAATGTGTCAAAAACGAAAATTATGTCTTTTAACCCACACAGAACTTTTAAAGGTAGTATTTTAGTGAACAATCGTCCATTGGAGCAAGTTAAGGAGTTTACTTACCTGGGGGTTAATATACAGAGTGATTTAAAATGGAACCAACAAATTGACCTGGCGACACTAAAGCATCGACAATTGGCGGGAGCGCTCCTATTGGAGTATAACAACTCACTCACAAAACCAATTAGTCCGGTGCTCCAGGTATATAACATGAAAGTGGTTAGCTCAGCCCTCTATGGCGCAGAACTATGGGGGTGTGAGAACCTGACAAAACTGACCATAGTAGAAATTCGGTTCCTACGTAAGATTACTAACCTCCCCCAAAGCACCCCAATGTGTCCCCTACGCTACGATCTTGGGAGAAAGCCCTTGGCTGATATGGCTAAATTACGTCCATTACTATACTGGCGCAGATTATGGACGACACCTGAATTGATGTCATATGCTGCAGGCTTTATGGATATAATTAAGGCTGATAACTTCCATCAAATTAAATGGCTACGAGAGGTTCGAGACACCCTACGAAGTAATGGCCTGACAACACTATGGGATGACCCAGGAACTGCTCGCTTCCCCACAAAAAAAGTTTTAAAAGAAAAATATTGGGAGATGGTAATGCACAAAACCATGAGAAGTAGCAAGTCAGCATCGCTTACAGGAACTTTTTTAGAAATAAAATACATCCCGAGATTTGAACCATACTGGGATACAATAACTAAGCCATACGATAGAAAGCTTTATTTTCAGCTTAGGGTGGGCTCATTGCCTCTAAGAGCATTCACTGCCAGATGGGTGACACAAGGCGATACCAAGTGTCCAATATGCCAGATACATGGGGAGTCGGTGGCACACCTACTGTTTGCTTGTCCAGCATATAATGCCCAACGACGCGCATGGCTGGTACCAATTTGTAAAAGGTTGGGCACAAGAAAGAGTGAAGAAGCCGAGAGAATTTTACGTTCTGATATGACAACCCCCATTACTGTGGCAGTAGCAAAATTCTTAGGGTGGTCATGGACCATAAGATCTAACTTTCTATCCACATAACATGGGGGGCACCCGCTATTGCACGTTTTGCACATGTACATGGGGATTCATGACTACACTCCTTTTTAGCTGTAATTAGCTCTATGGATATCTTATTGTGTTCTTCGGATGAAAATTTTACAAATGTTTCTGCTATCAAGCATGTAGTAATGTTTTTAGAGTTTTATTGAATCCTAGTTTTTATGATGTTCTGATGTAATTTCCATAAGCAAGTTTTAGAATTAAGCCTGACAGTGTGTATATTGCGATATTTTTGTACCATGCTTTTATGACTAAACTGTTGAATAAAGCTTGTTTGGGTAGTGCCTGTGTGATTTCATAACTGCTTGTGTAGTTGCGGAGTGATTTCATGAGTGCTTCGATATTAACTGGTTGATTGGAGAATTGCATGAGTACTGCATGTGTGATTGAATCAGTGTATGGGTAATGCTTGGGTTATTTCATGAGTACATGGGTAGTGCTTGGGTGATTGGGAGAGTGCATGGGTAGTGCCTGGGTGATTTCATAAGTGCTTGGGTAGTGGCGAAATGACTTCATGAGTGCTTGGATACTAACTAGGTGGTTGCAGAATTGCATGGGTACTGCATGTGTGATTGCATAAGTGCATGGGTAATGCTTGGGTTATTGCATGAGTACATGGGTAGTGCTTGGGTGATTGGGAGAGTGCATGGGTAGTGCCTGGGTGATTACATAAGTGCGTGGGTAGTGGCGGAGTGATTTCATGAGTGCTTGGATACTAACTGGGTGATTGGAGAATATGGAATCAGTCAATCATTACTCATGTAGTTTTAAAATCACCCAGCCACCACCTTTGCACTCCTGTAATCGGTCAGGCAGCTTCTCAATATTTCACTAAGCATACAGATAACTGTATAAATACAATCTGAAGAGATAGATGAGTCATTACGTATTATCTAGTTAAATAGATAAGTGCAACATGCCTGCAAGGGTACTATATGGTGGTTTATTTTTGAGCTACATCTTCACCATTCTATCTACAAATATGCAACGTCATTAAACTATACCTTTCAACAGACTTAAAAAAGAAGGCTAATTAACAACACCTTTTATGAGCATTTTTAAAACCACACTTTTATTCTACATCTTCACCTTTGTATCTAAAATTATGTGGCATCATTCAACTATACCTTTGTTCAGACTAGAAAAAAGAAGCCTAATAAACAGCACCTAATGTCTCCAATATTTAAACCACTATTTTATGCTGCATCTTCATCTTTTTCTCTAAACTTATGTGGCATCATTTAAGTATACCTTATTCCAGACTAGAAAAAAGAAACCTAATTAATAATACCTTATATATTTCTGAAATATAGGAAACCTAGAAACTGAGACATGTACTACATCTGCCTGAGTGATTCCAAAACTCCGTAGGTAGTGCTTGGGTGATTGAGAGCAAGGGTAGTCACTGGAATTTTTGCAGGACAAGATAGATAGTGGCTAGCTAATTCCCTGAGTGCATACATACACATTGACTGCATGGTTAAGTGTATAAATAGCACCTGAAGGGATCAATGAGTCATTGAGTACTGCCTAGGTAAATAGACGAATGCAACAGAAGGGCATGGGTGATTTTATGACTGCAAAGGTAGTGCTTGAGTGATTGGGAGAATGCCTGGGTGATTTCATAACTGCTTGTGTAGTTGCGGAGTGACTTCATGAGTGCTTGGATATTAACTGGGTGATTGGAGAATTGCATGAGTACTGCATGTGTGATTGCATCAGTGTATCGGTAATGCGTGGGTTATTCCATGAGTACATGGGAAGTGCTTGGGTGATTGGGAGAGTGCATGGGTAGTGCCTGGGTGATTACATAAGTGCGTGGGTAGTGGCGGAGTGATTTCATGAGTGCTTGGATACTAACTGGGTGATTGGAGAATATGGAATCAGTCAATCATTACTCATGTAGTTTTAAAATCACCCAGTCACTACCTTTGCACTCCTGTAATCGGTCAGGCAGCCTCTCAATATTTCACTAAGCATACAGATAACTGTATAAATACAATCTGAAGAGATAGATGAGTCATTACGTATTATCTAGTTAAATAGATAAGTGCAACATGCCTGCAAGGGTACTATATGGTGGTTAACTTTTGAGCTATATCTTCACCATTCTATCTACAAATATGCGACATCATTAAACTATACCTTCCAACAGACTTAAAAAAGAAGGCTAATTAACAACACCTTTTATGAGCATTTTTAAAACCACACTTTTATTCTACATCTTCACCTTTGTATCTAAAATTATGTGGTATCCTTCAACTATACCTTTGTTCAGACTAGAAAAAAGAAGCCTAATTAACAGCACCTTATTTCTCCAATGTTTAAACCACTATTTAATGCTGCATCTTCATCTTTTTCTCTAAAATTATGTGGCATCATTTAAGTATACCTTATTCCACACTAGAAAAAAGAAACCTAATTAATAATACCTTATATGACCATCCTAGAAAGCACACTTTTGTGATGCATCTTCACCATTCTATCTAAAAATGTGTGGCATCATTTAACTTTACCTTTATACAAACTAGAAAAAAGAAACCTAATTAATAACACCTTATATGAACATCTTTCAAACTGCACAGTTGTGCTGCATGTTTACCAAACTATCTAAAATTATGCAGTATCATTCAACTATACCTTTGTAGAGACAACAAAAAAAGAAGCCCAATTAATTACACCTTATATGAACATCTTTCAAACTACACATTTGTGCTGCGTCTTCAACCAAGTATCTAAAATTATGCCGCATCATTCAACTATACCTTTGTACAGACTTAAAAAACAAGCCTAATTAATAACATCTTATATGAACATCAGTAATCATGTTAAAAAATACACATATTACTGTTCAGAGTCTTTTTTAAACAACATTTAAGTACAATGAAACAAACTACAATATACATCTCTACATTTAATAATATATTTCAAACAACACAGTTTTTGAATAATGTTAAAAATTTAAAAATAAACCTCACAAATTTATAACTCACCTTGCAAATAAATATGTTGAATTTAAAATATCACAAACTCTGACAGGATTTTCTTTTACACACAATCAATATAATGCACCAGACTCAGCAAGGTAAAACCAGTAATGGCAAAGTTTCCCTCTCTTTCTCCACACAAATACACATAACTAACAAATCACATTGCTTCCCAGATTTTTTCAAATTGTAAAACACATTTCTATTGGTTACACATAATAATCCTTAGCAACTGACTTCTAAAGGTGCCCAAACTTTCTACATTTTTTTAGAAGTCGCGACCCCATCGAGCACCACTGCGATGGAGTTGCGAATTCATACGGGAGTTCAAAAAGATATAACAAATAAATTCAACACAATTTTTTAATTAAACACCACTTCTAAAGATAGTACTAACTTAGGAAAAATCATTCCCAAAAAAATATTACTTATATATAAATTACAATTTCACATTTTAAAAGCACAGTTAACTTTTAACCCTTCCCCCATTCTGCTTCATGCCAGTTTCCATAGTAACAGTTCATGGAACATTCAACTGAACTCACAGGTCACAAGTTCACCATATTTTCAAGTTCACCACACAGTGTTGCAAATACAAACAGCAGGTGTGGTTGACTTGGCAAAATATGATCTTATCCTTTCTATTGTACCTTTCAAACATTTTTTACTAACCAATAAAAAAATGCTTTAAAAAAAAAGTAAAATGCACCTATTTTTGAATATAGAATGTTCTTAAACAGCCAATCAATTCTCTAATATTTTAAAAATTGCATCTTGTCCACCATTTTACATACCTCTCATTCTACCAACTGACAACCTCAGCTACAGACATCTCTTCATTACTTACACATCCCTTCAAGATGCTTACAGTGTGGATTGTTGGGCACAGCTATGTTTTCTGGTGCCAAAGGTTTGCTGAACGCAGAGGTATTGACAAAGACCTAGCTTTGCAAAATGTAGACATTAAATGGATTGGACAGAGAGGATTAAAGTGGCACCAATTGATGCCTTTGATTAAAACCTTTTTGCATCTCCAACCTCCTGACCTCATGATTGTGCACTGTGGTGGCAATGACCTAGGCACATTGACTGGGGTAGGTCTGGAAATGCTAATGAAGGACACCTTTGCAGAATTGATGTTGCTTTTCCCCCAAACTGTCTTTGTATACTCTAACATATGCCAAAGACAGAAATGGAAGTGGTCCAATCAATTCTGTCCACAGATTGAGAAAGCTAGAAAAAATGTCAATAAACTCTTTCCGCTTACCTCAGAGACCATAGGATGGGCTCCATCTATAACAACAATCTACGTTTCCATATGGATGGCATCTACAGAAGTGATGGAGTACACTTCACTGATCAAGGCAACAGAGTGTTTCTCAACAACCTGAAGCTCTGCATCCGCACTTACATGTAGCTACAACAATCTCCCAATAAAAACAAGGGCTCTTTTTAGAGCCACACAATAACCCAACATATAACCAAGCTTTTGGAAAAAAAATCTTAATTATTTTTACTTGAAGTCGCGCACCCATCGCGACTTTAGAAACCGCGCACCCATCGCGTTCACACTAGGGGCCGAGCTGAGAGCCGTGCACCCATCGCGTTCACACTAGGAGGCCGCGCTGAGCACCGCGATAGGGTCGCGACTTCAAACTTTGTCAGAAAAAAATACTGTCCACTTCCATTAATTTATATTCGCCCCGGGGACCCCAACCCGCCGGCACATGCCCAATTCTTTTATTATTTTTTTTCAAGGGAGGGGGGCTGCGTGGCCCCCCTCCCGGGCCATTTTTGCCCCGGGGACCCCATCCCCCGGGGCATGCCCAAATGTTTCTTTTTTTTTTTAAAAAGGGAGAGGGGCCGAGTGGCCCCCCTCCCGGGCCATTTTTGGCCCCGGGGACCCCATCCCCCAGGGCATGGCCTCTCGTTGGGGACCATGGGGGGAGCCCCAATGCCCCCACGGTCCCGCCGGCTCCCCTCCTCCTGCTGGAGCCGGCATTGCTTTTGAACAAGGGGAGCTGCTGACATGCAGCTCCCCTTGCTCAAAAGCAATCTGCTTTGCTTCATTGAAGCGAGAGCAGGTTTTCCTGCTCTCGCTTTAATGAAGCAAAGCAGTGTTTGCTATGGCAGGGCGGGAGCCGTGCTCCCGCCTTGTCATAGCAAACGGCAATGTCCCGGGGGTGGGCACCCCGGGACATTGCAGGAGCCGGCCCTGGGGGGTGGCTGTCCCCAGGGCCATCAAGGGCTCCTGGAGGGGGGCCGTGCGGCCCCCCTCCAGGGACCCTCTGAGCAGGCCTAGGGGGTCAGGGTGTTCCTACCCTGCCCCCTTTTCATGTTTTTCATCCTTTTTTGCACAGTTTTCTTCTGACTCGGTAACCGAGTCACAAAATGGCTGCCAACAGTTCCTGGTTTGGAGTGTTGGCAGCCAATTAGAATGAAGCTCGTGCTCGGGATGGTTCGCGACTCTTCCTCGGTGCTCAGATATTGATATTTTTTCTTTTTCTAATTTCTCAGGAACTACTGAACGGATTAACACCATTTAACAAAAAGGGCTCTTTCTGAACCAAGACCTACCTTTTTGCCATATTTGGTGTAATTCCATTCAGCAGTTCGGGCTGTAGCTTTGTCTAAAGTCTCCTATGGAAATTAACATGGGGAAAACGCGTTTCGGGACCCCCCTTTTTTCTTGGCCCCCGCTAGACGAATCACCCCAAAACTTTTAAGACAGAAGCTGACCGGAGCGGGCCACTAGTTTTGAAAATTTTGCGAAGATTCGTCAAACGACGCCAAAGTTATTGGGAAAACAAAAAACGCTTTTTGAATAGAAACGAGGTTCTAACTATAACTACCTACTGGCGACCGCCAGTAGGTAATATATATATCCAATCGCAGTGAGGCAATTGTGTTTTAATGTGGACACCTGGGAACCTCAATTCTATGGCGGCATTTGAGAAAGTCATTATGACGAAATGCGTCATGCCTACGCCTTGGTTTTCAATAAAGCAAGTTTCCTGATGTACCCGTGTGGGCTCGTTCTTTTCAGGAGAAGAGAACATGGTTTTATGTTTTGTGTGCGGCCACAGCACACTGAGCACCCACCCCAAAAGCAGTTCGGCGGCTGAAGTGGCATCTTTTGATTTTCCTAATGGACTTGGGAACCGCCGAACCGCCGCTTTCCCCAACTACAATTCTGCCATTCATTTGGACCGTGACTGCACGAGGAAATACCACTTACTGAGGTGATGCTTCCAAGTTGGATTTGGGATCCTAGCGGCGGGGTGAGGGTCCAGGATAGCCGCTTTTCTTCCACAGTAAGAGCCTGGGAAAGAGGGGAGGAAGCAGTCACCACCCACTTGGGGAGTACCTACGTTGATTGACTGCTTCATGGAAACTCGGAGTGCCGGGTTTCAGGACATCCCCCTCTACCTGTCACGATGCCTTATCCAATCGCAGTGAGGCAATTGTGTTTTAATGTGGACACCTGGGAACCTCAATTCTATGGCGGCATTTGAGAAAGTCATTACGACGAAACGCGTCATGCCTACGCCTTGGTTTTCAATAAAGCGAGTTTCCTGATGTACCCGAGTGGGCTCGTTCTTTTCAGGAGAAGAGAACATGGTTTTATGTTTTGTGTGCGGCCACAGCACACTGAGCACCCACCCCAAAAGCAGTTCGGCGGCTGAAGTGGCATCTTTTTGGTTTTCCTAATGGACTTGGGAACCGCCGCTTTCCCCAACTACAATTCTGCCATTCATTTGGACCGTGACTGCACGAGGAAATACCACTTACTGAGGTGATTCTTCCAAGTTGGATTTGGGATCCTAGCGGCAGGGTGGGGGGCCAGGATAGCCGCTTTTCTTCCACAGTAAGAGCCTGGGAAAGAGGGGAGGAAGCAGTCACTGCCCACTTGGGGAGTACCTACGTTGATTGACTGCTTCATGGAAACTCGGAGTGCAGGGTTTCAGGACATCCCCCTCTACCTGTCACGATGCCTTATCCAATCGCAGTGAGGCAATTGTGTTTTAATGTGGACACCTGGGAACCTCAATTCTATGGCGGCATTTGAGAAAGTCATTACGACAAAACGCGTCATGCCTACGCCTTGGTTTTCAATAAAGAGAGTTTCCTGATGTACCCGCGTGGGCTCGTTCTTTTCAGGAGAAGAGAACATGGTTTTTTATATATATATATATAAAAACATTACCTACTGGCACTCACCAGTAGGTAGTTATAGTTAGGATGCAGCTTCCATAGGAAGAGCGTTTTTTCATTTGCCAATAACTCTGGAGTCGTTTGGCGAATCGTCGCGAAATTTTCAAAACTAATACGCCAGTCACTTCAGCTGCTGTCTTGAAAATTTCAGGGTGGTCCGTCAAGTGGGGGCCAAGAAAAAGGGGAGGTCCCAAAATGCTTTTTCCCCATGTTAATTTCCAAAGGAAACTTTAGACACGGCTACAGCCAAACTGCTGAACGGAATTACACCAAATTTGGCAAAAAGGTAGCGCTTGGCCCAGAAAGCGACCTTTTTGTTAAATGGTGTAAATTCGGTCCGTAGTTGCTGAGAAATATAAAGATTTCTCAGATATACATCTGAGGCCGTGGTGGATTTGTGACCCCTCCCGATCTTGTGCCTGAGATCTGATTGGCTGCCAACACTTCAAACCAGGAAGTGTTGGCAGCCATTTTTGGACTCGGTTGAACAGAGTCACCAGAAAAATGAAAAAACAGAAGGATAAGGGGGCAGGGTAGAAACACCCTGACCCCCTAGGCCTCTTGGGGGGGTCCTACAGGGACCCTCCAGGGCCAAAAAAGTATTTTAAAAAATAGCCTTTGGTTTTTTCAGTAAATTTCTAAGGCTTTTTAAATGCTAATTCCTAACTATAATGGAATAGGCCACGTTACAACGCATGCGATACATCGCATGCTATTATCAACACGGTCGTTACAATGACCGCGTTGTTACATCGCATACCATTACAGCGCAATTTGTTACAACGACTTGCTGTAGGGGGCGCTGGATGTTGGAATAGTATAATTTACTATTCCAACTCCAGTCTGTGCAACAGTAGGGAAGGTGTTGGATTTTAAATCCAACACCTTCTGCCCCCTACAGCAAGTCGTTGTAACGACTTGTGTTGTAATGGTTTGCGATGTAACAACGCGGTCGTGTAACGACCGCGTTGTAATGGCATGCGATGTAAACGATGTTTCCCTTATAATGTCCCTGTAACCTTTGTTTCAGTGAATTTTTATGTTTATTTTAAAACTAGTAGTTATATTTGCAGAGTGGTGGAGGAAGGGGGAGGGGCTCCGATCAGCTCTCAACAATCCTGCTGTCTGGGACTTACTGGAGGTAACAGAAAGGGTTCCTGGCCCCCAAGATCCCTCAGCATCCAAGGAGACTTCATCCCCCAAACAGTAGTGCGCCAGGAGGCACGTTTGTAGAGTGGGGGAGAAAGGGCGTGTGGCCTTGGAAGTCCTCTCCGCAATCTCACTGTTTGGGACTTACTGGAGGTAACAGGAGGGCTTGTTGGCCCCCACGTACTCCCAGCATTCAAGATGACTTCATCCCCCAACTAGTAGTACGCCAGAAGGCACGTTTGCAGAGTGATGGAAAAAGGGGGCGTAGCCTCCGACCACCTCTCAGCAATCCCGCTGAGTGGGACCTACTGGAGGTAACATGAGGGGTTTCTCATGTTACAAGGACCCTCAGGAAGCAAGGGGACTTCATCCCTCAACATGTAGTGCACCAGGAGGTGCATTTGCAGAGTGATGGAGAAAGAGGGAGTGGCTTCCGAAGACTTCTCAGCATTTCCACTGTGTGGAACTTACTGGAGGTAACAGGAGGTATTGATGGCCACCAGGGACCTTGTGCAGCCAAAGAGACTTCATCCCCCAACCAACAGTGCGCCAGGATATGCATTTGCAGAGTGAAGAAGAAAGCGGCTGGGCCTCTGGCATCCTGCCTATCTTTTTTTAAAATTTATTTTTTACTTCTTCCCAGAGGGGGGCGCATGGCTCCCTTCCCTAGGCCAATTTTGGCCCTGGGGACCTCATCCCCCAGACCAGGTCTATTTTGAATAGGGGAGGGGGCCACACGGCCCCCCCTCTCTGGGTCGATTTTGGCCCCGGGGACTCTGGGGACCCAGGACCCGGCCTTATTATTTTATTTTTTAACTTTTTAATCGGGGACAGGGGCCCCCTTCCCGGCTGATTTTGGCCCCCGGGACCCCACCCCCCAGAGGCCAGCCTTTTTATAAAAAAAATGGGATGGGTCGGCCTCTAGTGTGGATGCTCTAGTCCCACCCAGGGCACCTGCTTGTCACTGAAGGGGACCGGTGGGAGAGCCTCAAGGCCCCCGCGGTTTCTGCGGTCCCTGCTGGCTCCCCGCCTCCTGCGGAACCTGGCATTGCCTTGACAGAGGGAGCTGCTAACATGCAGCTCCCTCTGTGTCAAAGCAATTGTGCTCCGCTTTGAGCAAACAAGAGCAAAATGCTCTTGCTTGCTCAAAGCAGAGCACAGTTTTGCTCCAAGGGTGGGCACCCCGGGACATAGCAGGAGCCAGCCCTGGGGGTGGTGGTCCCCAGGGCCATCTATGGCTCCAAAAGGGGGGCAGCATGGCCCCCTCAATTTCTGGACACAGCCCCGGGAGATGGTGGTCCCTGGGGCTGCGGGGGCCACCTGGCCACCCATCTTTGATTGTTTACATTTGCCCCGGGGTGGTGGTGGTCCCCGGGGCTGTGGGGGTGCCCCATGGGCCCCCCGCATTAATGTCATATTTAACCCCGGGGAGGTGGCGGTCCCCGGGGCTGTGGGGATGCCACACGGTCCCCCTGCATTAATGATGCATTTGCCCTGGGGAGGTGGCGGTCCCCAGGGCTTTGGGGGTGTCCCACGGGCCCCATGCATTAATTTCAAATTTATCCCCGGGGAGGTGGTAGTCCCTGGGGCTGCGGGGGAGCTGCGTGCCCCCGCATTTATTTTGACTAAAGCCCCAGGGAGGTGGCAGTCCCCGGGGCTGCAGGGGGTCCGTGCACCCCTGCCTTATTTAAATGTAAAGCCCTGGAGAGGTGGCAGCCCCGGGGCTGCGGGGTCCGTGCGCCCCGCATTATTTAAAAGTAAAGTCCTGAGGAGGTGGCGTTCCCCGCTTTTAATAATGCATAAAGCCTCAGGGAGGTGGCATAATGTGATCTAATATGTGAGCTCATAAGCAGTGCATTGCTGGGGCGTAAGTTTTAGTTAGCTCAGGTAACTATAACTGCTGGATTTCTATGGTTTTGTGCGTGTGAAATCTGTGCCTAACTATAACATACCTGTAACCTTTGGCTTTTTCAATGAATTTCTAAGGTTTTTTAAATTTTATTTCCTAACTATAACATCTCTGTAGCCTTTGGGGTTTTTTGGTGAATTTCACAGTTTTTTAATGGTATTTCCTAACTATAACGTCCCTGTAACCTTTTTTTGTTGTTGTCAATTTTGAAGATTTAAAAAAAAAAATGTATTTCCTAACTGTAACCTGTAACCTTTGAGAGTGGATGTGTGTGTGGCTGTATGAGTCTGTGAGTGGGTGTGTGAGTGGCTGTATTGGTCTGTAGCTGGGTGTGTGAGTGGTTTTGTGGGTGTGTGAGTGGGTGTGTGAGTGACTGTATGGGGCTGTGAATGGGAGTGTGAGTGCCTGTATGGGTCTGTGAATGGGTGAGTGAGTGGCTGTATGGGTCTGTGAGTGACTTTATGGGTCTGTGAGTGGGTGTGTGAGTAGCTGTATGGGTCAGTGACTGGGTGTATGAGTGTATGGGGGTATGAGTGGGTGTGTGAGTAGTTTTTTGAATGGCTGTGTGGGTGTGTGAGTGGGTTTGTATGGGTCTGTGAGTGGGTGTGTGAGTGGTTGCATGCATCTGTGAGTGGGCATGTGAGTGGTTATGTGGGTGTGTGAATGGGTGTGTGAGTGGCTGTATGGGTCTGTGAGTGGGTGTGCAAGTGGTTTTGTGAGTGTGTGAGTGGGTAAGTGGCTGTGTGAGTGTGTGAATGGGTGTGTTTTATATTTGTTTTCGCCTGTTTTCTACCTCTTTATCTCACTTTTGCTGGTTTCTTTTTCATTCAAATCTTCTCCCTTTGTCGCGGTTTATGTCTTTCTCGTCCGCCTTCGTTCCTTCTTGCGTGTTTTTCTCTCTTGCTGAGGGACAAAATCTGATGAGGAAAAACAAGTGTTGGTCCTCAAAAATGAATGCGGTTGGGCCCCACCTGCAATCACGGCTCAATCTAAGCACGGAGTAAGAGGCGAAGGCTTAAGAAAACAAATTTGTTTGGAAAATATATCATCTTGTTTATGAGGAGCGCTGGAACACTTCTTACATATATGTTATTCTGTTACCTGTAGTCAGGCTGACTAACTCTAGTTTGCAATCTGTGACAATATTTGTGTGTTATCTTGCACTGAGAAGGCTATAACATTAGCTGCTCGAAAGTTCTTGTTGGACGTTGCTCCCTTTCTAGTGCTGCTGTAAAGCCGACTCGAGATACGAGGATTGGAGAATCACTGGCCAAGAGTGTGTAGATGTGAACACCAAAAAGGAATTTAAAGAGTTCACTTGCCACGGGTTCAGAGGCGTAGTTATCATTGGTGCAGCAGGTGCAGTGGCACCGGGGCCCAAGCAGTGAAAGGCCCAATGCAGCTCAGTTGTGGCTGTTTTTTCATTACAATTTGGAGGTAAGAGGTACACCGTTTTTCCTTACATCAAAGATACTTTGAACCCTTGCTACGGCATTCCATGGGTTAAATCTGAAGTGTTTCATTCAAGAGCGAGTGGTTACTTGGGAGACTAGACGAGACAAAGAATGAATGGTACAGCAGCCTTTACTATTGGCAAATCTCTGTTTTCCACATCTATTCGTATTGTTTTTAACTTTAAGATGAAGGATGGGTGAAAGGCTATTTTAAAGCGTGATTAAGCATTTCTGCTGCAAACTGATTGACTCGAACTAGATTCAATGGAATGGTAAATCTTCAGAAAAACAACATTACTCAGTCGAGCGTTTTGCATAGTATTTAAAGAACTTGTTCACTTAACATCTTTATTAATAGCGCCCTCTTGTGGTTTCAACTCGTTGACAACCATGGATTCAACCAGTTTTCTTTCATACATCAAATAGGGAACAAGTGCAGCTGTTCATGGGATTCTCCAATAAACACGCCTCTTTTGTCTAGCAGTCCATTGGAATACATGTGTCCTGATGTGTGCTCAGAGGGATGGGCGTACTACAAAGTGCACACAGATCACCACACCACCACATTAACTGGGTCTGCTGCTGGGAGTTTGGCAATCCCCCTGATCACAGATTATAGGAACAGGGTATATGTTTTTGACAACTGGCCACCTGTGCTGCAATGTGCTCATCATGAAAACGTAAACTCGCACAGTGCCTACCTTGACAACAGCAGCTCTTAGCACATATTTCAGAATAAAACGTTGCGGCGCATTTATCAACACACAACGATAAACTGGGCTTTTGCAGGCAAAACAGTCCTGCAATATACCAACATGCATACAACACTCAACCCTCATTTCCCAAAACCCACAATTAGCGCCTATAGAAGTCAGAGGACCAGCGCCCCAAACTCATAATGTCTTTGTGCGCCCAGCCTCTATCTATTACCCGCCTTTGTCGCTGCGCCAATTCGAAAAGAATGGGTACCATAATCTGATGGGGGCACCCCACTATGCCTGAAGCGCTTTGCGAAGAACAGATAGTAACTGGAATGCGGTAACCTTTGTACCAGACTGGTGTCTGAAAACCATGCCACTGCTTCCCCCAAAGCAAATGACTCACTGATCGCCCCACACCACTGGACATTGCCCCGTTAGTTCCACAGCGTGTAACACTACGCTCCTCCCCTATGCTCTTTGATTTGTTTTGGTCCTGCTGAGCCAAATTTCCAACCTACCCCCCCTCCTCGATACGTCCACCCACAGTACCCCTCCCCAACTTCTGCCACCCAGCAATTCTGACATGCGAAACACACCAAAAAACATCCATGGCATGAGGGCAGAGAACAAACATCACACCCTGGCACACCTCGGGTAACTGCCGCAAAACCTTGCAAAACATAATCCATGTTATCAGTTTCCTGGTCCGCCCCAGGAGCCCTTGCTCTCGTACCCAACCCTCCAACATCCTATACCCCAGTTCACCTGCAGAGGGGGCATATGCCCAGATCAACTTTCCCATGAAAGCGACTCCCGCCAGTTTTCCTGTGATGGTAGCGCGCAACAAGCCCTTCTCTATTAAATCCATTATAAACTGAATCACGTCCTCAGACTGCAACCAACCCACCTGCCTGCGGTGCGCCCCAGATGCTAAAATCACAGCCAATGCCTGACCGTAAGCTTTCCTTGTCGACTCAGCAAGGGACTCTGCCACCAGTTGTACCATCTTGCGTTGCCTACCAACCACAACTTCTCCGGCATGGGCGTCGGGTCTCTGTTGCATCCTTGGCCAACCCATGGAATCCCCCCCACTATGAATGAGACAAAGCATCCACAATGACATTGTCTGCTCCCGGCACATGCTGTGCCCTAAAAGAAATGCCATGCTGCAAGCAACCCAACACGGAAACCAGCAGCAATTTCAGAACCTGTGCATCCCTGGCCAACTGCCTGTTCAACACCTGAACCACTGACATGTTGTCAACCTTGAACAGCATTTTTCTGTGAGCCAGCTCCTTTCCCCACAGTGTCACCGCCACCAGCAGTGTGAACAGTTCCAAAAACGCAATGCTCCCAGCCCCCTTTTTCCACTGTTCTTTGCCATGTCGTCTGCACATCCCAGTTCATGTTATCCTGCTGAGCTAAATGAATCCCTTTGAAAGGCCGCAAGAAAAAATACCACATCTGAAGACCTTCCTTGACCCCTGCTGATAGCCTGACATGATGATGAGGCAGCAAAAAACCTGAGGGCACCAAACACTGTCTCCGGCAAAACATTCTGCCTGCCCTGACCACCCTGCATGTGAAGTTTAGGTGACCCAGCAACACATGAACCTCCCTCACCTTCACCTTGTCCCTCGCCAGCATGCCTGTCAGCAACATTAGCATATTCTTCTTTTTCTCCTGCAGCACCCTCCCTTCCATCCATGTGGAGTCAATTTCAATGTCTAAAAATGACAACACTGTGTTTGGGCCAACCGTTTTTCCCAGCGCCAAAGGAAGCCCCAGGTCACCAATGAGCTCTTGGAATCTTACCAGTAAGTCCTGGCAGTCCACCAAACCAGGTGCCCCCATGAAAAAGAAATCGTCCAGGTAGTGAGCCACCAGCTGATGGCCAGTATGCCATGTGAACAATCACTGTAAAAATGAGCTGAAGCATTCGAACAACGCACACAATATTGAGCAGCCCATTGGCAGTGCCTTATCCACATACCACTGCCACTTAAAATGTATGCCAAAGAGCTGAAAATTATCCAGGTGCACCGGGAGCAGCCGAAAAGTTGACTTCACATCACACTTTGCCATCAATGCCCCTGGGCCCGCCGTCACCAACAGTGACACGGCCACATCCACCAGGGAATATGTCACTGAGGCCACCTCCTCACAAATTAAATCACTCACCGGCCCCACCCTCTGGCCAGGATAAATGCTGGATCATGCAAATCTGTCCCTGTTCCTTTTTAGGCACTACCCAAATTGGTGATACAATCAACTCCTCCATAGGCCAATCATCAAAGGGGCCCGCCATCCTGCCTTCCAAAACCTCCTCATCTAACGTGCCCTGCACTGCACGTTTGTGTTCTTTTGCTGACCAGAGATTGTGTGCCTAACTCCGAATCCTAGGACCCTCATACTCCGAATGAAAATCCACTTGAAACCATCTCGTAGAAACCTCGCTTCCTCTGAATGCTCATAAAAGCTCAACCAGTACTCCAATCTATCGAGTTTAACCAGAGTACGAGCCTTTTGCACTAGATCCCTGTGCCCCCCCACCCCCTCTGTTGCCAGAGAACCTTTGCTGCTGATGTGGTCCCTGCCTCCTGCCATGTGACTGCCAGTGTCCTGAACTCTGTACCTGATATCCGCTGATAGCCCTGAAGCAATTGATTAGGGGATGCCTGTCTGAACATCTGGAGTAATCGTGGGGAAACTTATTGTATTTCTGAGTGTACATCCCTTTATTGAGGTCCCAGCAAGTGCCCCCTGTCCTGCTTTGGCCTTTTGATGTGAAACCCAAGCCTCCCTGGGTGGGGCGTCCCTGAGAGGGATGGTACACAATTGGCAGACCACTTGCTATGAAAATCGTTTTGCCCAGCTTTGCTGCACACATGGTGTGTGGCCAAATATCCCAATCCGGCTTCCCCCTACTCTGCCTCAGGGTCCCATGCCACATGCGCCCAGAATTCCTCATCATACTGGGCCCATGCATAACCTCCCCACATAATTTGGGGTTTCCAGATCATGTCAATGTACTTAAATATGGCCACACAGCACTCCGGATACTTTTCACTATAAACGCTGGCATAAATTATAAATGCCGCAGTCCAGTTCTCAATCGTCAGGGGTACTTTCGGTCGCTTGTCCAGCTCGTACTCCTCTTCTTTCAAACCCTCTTTGGATCGCACCTCCCTTTGCAAGAGTTTGAGCATTTCCATGTACTCCCCTTTCCAAATTATTTTCCTTTGTTGCTAACATCAAATGGGCTTCCAACGGCTTTGTGACCCCCAATGGAAGGTAATCATTTTATTTTGAGCTCTTTGCTCTCTAAACCTTCTATTCCCCCACCCTTCTCCTCTCTCCCCCACTGCCTGCCACTTTACTACCACCATCGCCTTTCTCTTCCCAGCATCTTGGTTGCCTTTAACGCTGTCCCCCATTGCCTCCGTACTTATGCCCACATCTGTCACATACCTCCCTTGTCGCAGCCACTCCTCCACCCCCCCTTGGATATCCCCAGCATCCACACCCGTGGATGCCATCACTGGGCCTCCTCTGGCGGCCTGGCCCTTACCTGGTTCCAAAGTCGGTGCCTGTGCAGCTGCTTGCTGCCTCGCCAGGGAACACTGCCACTCCTTGCTTACCTGTAACACACCAGACAAGACATTAGTTGAACCCCCCCCTCTTTGTCACTGTGTGCCTGCTTGTTCCTTACCTCACCTTCCTCCAGGATTTCCTCAATGATAATCCACCACTGTGACCACCAACAGGTCCTCCACAATGCCCAAACTAGGGCCCGCACACATATCCCACCTGTATACCAATGCATAGTTGTGAGTTGTAGGGCGACACCCGGAGTTCAGGGGGGCCGAAATACCCCCTCCATGTCGCTCTACAGATGCTACTTGCCTGCCTAGTGCACTGTGAGTGCCAAAGGCCATCCAAGACCTTCCAGACAGTGGGGCAGACAACACCGTTCCGGACCGTTTTCTATCCGCCGTGTAGGGATCCCCCGACAATGTCTCTTTACCTCAGTATTCTCGAGCCACCCCCAACTCTACTGAGTACGGAAATCTGCCCAGGTCTGTTGTACCGGTTCCCTGCGCCTGCCGCAGCCAATCTCCCCCACTCACATGTCCCCGGGACCACCCACTCATTCTGTATTTGGAAGCCCATCTCCCCTTACCTCCCAATTCACTTCGACCCCCTCAAGGCTCTGCCGCAAATCTGTCCTGTCGCAACAATCCCCACCCAGACCCATCCCCAGGGGCTGCTGGAGCGTGCTCAGCCAACCCCTGTCAATGATGCTCCCTTTCTCCCTGCGCCACGCGGGGCTGCTCTTCTGGGCACAGAGCGGGCCCTAACACTTACTGTTTCCATAGCTGCTGCTGCCGCTTACCACTTACGTGGTGGCGAGCAAGACATCACAGCAGCAGCTACAGGGGCAAATGCCCTAAGAGTTGGGCGAGCTGGGCCCACCAACCACGCTGTCAAGGCGCCTGCCCTCCCTGAGGAGCTGCATCGCGTCCACCACGTTGAAATCCACATCTGCCATGATCCCAGGTAAGAAGTGCCAACTGGAATGCTGCACAATGAATAAACCCAACTGCAAATGCCCATAAAAATGCCAAAAGTCTCCCTGCCACCAGTCACCAGGTCACCTGTACCGAAAATGGTGGCAGGGAGCCCAATTACCACCCCTATATAACCCTTGGGCTATAATATAGCCCAGTACACAAAATGGCAGTCGCTGAACTGCCCCACTCTCTCAAAATCCCCGGGGTCAGACCTCCCTGTGGTCGGCTGTCCCCAATCCCCAACTGTACACCGTTACCAAGTGCTTGCAGTAGCCAAAGTGCACACTCGCCCAGAGAGATGTGTGCATCCCCCTTGATTTCCGGTGACACAACACAACAGTATGTACAGTGAGGTGGTCTTGCTGCACATGTGAGCTCTGCCGACCTCGAAACTTTGCAGTCTCCTCTGTCAACATGCAAGGAGTATGGACAAGTAATGCCCACACTGCTCCCCTCCCCCAAATAAATAATCCCCCCCCCTGGACCTGGCCCACCCGGGGGCTGAAATGCAAACAAGCACAGGAGACTGCCTTGTGTTTTTAAACTTTTCGCAGAAAAAGGGAGGGGGTCAAAAAAGTGCGTTTCCCATGTTAATTCCTATAGGGATTTTGAACACGACTACAGCCCGAACTGCTGTACGGAATTACACCAAATTTGGCAGAAAACTAGATCTTGGCCCAGAAAGAGTGCTTTTTGTTATTTGGTGTAAATCCGTTAAATAGTCTTAAAGTTATTAAAAGAAAACTAAATTTGTATATATATAGGGATGTAACCCATCCGCAAATCCTCCCGATCTCGTGCAGAGATCTGATTGGCTGCCAACACTTCAGCCAGGAAGTGTTGGTAGCCATCTTTGTACTCTGACTCAGCCAAGTCCCCAAAAAAAGGAGGTTAAAAAAAAGAAAATGGCCAGGGTAGGAATACCCTGACCACCTAGCCTTGGTGCTGGGGTCCCCGGGGGACCCTGCCAGGACTAAAAAGCATTTTTCTAAACTTTTTGCAGCAAAAATAGCGACAGATTGCGAATTTGTGGCAATTTTTTTTTTTAAACATAAGCACGAGCTCCCACACTTGTTTTAAAAAAAGTCCCCGGGTGGGCCAGGTCCCGGAGGCATGCACATACATAAAAAAAGGAAGGGGTGCATGGAGCTCCCCTCCTGAGGCTCTTATATGCCCCGGGGACCACCACCTCCCTGGGGCTAAATAAATACTAATGGGGGGCCCGCAGACCCTCCCGGGGGCCACCAACTCGTCGGGGACAAATACATATTCAAGAATGGGAGGGGGGCTGCGAGGCCCTCTCCAGGGCCTAATGAAGGCCCAGGGGACCACCACTTCCCCGGGGCTGGCCCATGCTATTTAAAGAAGTGGGTCTGCCTGCTCTCCTCCTGGAGCCAATAATGGCCCTGGGGAAAGCCACCCCCGAGGGCCGGCTCCTGCTATCTCCCGAGGTGCCAACCCTGGGGAGATAGCTGTTTGTTTTTGCTTGGCAGGAGCTGTGACAGCTCCCGCCAAGCAAGAGCAAACACTACTCTGCTCCCAGCAAGCGGGAGCTGTCAATCTGCTCTCGCTCACTGAGAGTGGAGTTTTCATCTGTTTCCTTGCCCAATGTCAAGCGCGCAGGGAAACAGACTAAAGGTGGGAGCAATGCCGGCTCCCGCTAAAGGCAGAGAGCCAGCAGGGACCGTGGGGGCATTCAGGCTCCCCCCACAGTCCCAACGTAGGCATGGAAGGAGAAAGTAGTGAAAAAAAGGCAAAAGTAGGAGAAGGCACTCAGAAAAACATGGGGAAAGGAAGGAGAAAGCAGTAAAAAATTAGGCAAAATCATGAGAAAGCACTCAGAAAAATGGAGGCGAGGAAGGAGAGAGCAGTAAAAAATGAGGCAAAAGCAGGAGATAGTATTCAGAAAAAAGAGGGAGAGGAAGGAGAAAGCAGTAAAAAATGAGGTAAAAGCAGGCGAAAGCAGCAAATGAGACAAAAGCAGGAGAAAGCACACAGAAAAATGGGGAAAAGAAGGAGAATGCAGTGAAAAACAAGGCAAAAGGAGAGGAAAGCACTTAGAGAAACGGGGAAGAAGCAGAGCGTTGCAGCAGCTTGTGGACAACTGGGCCTGGGGCCAGCATAGAACTGTGAGTGGGTGTGTAAGTAGCTATGTGGGTCTGTGAGTAGGAGTGTGAGTGCATACATAGGTATGTGAGTGGGTCTGTGAGTGCCTGCGTGGTCTGAGTGTGTGTGTCTCATAGACCCACTCTCGGACTCTCACGCAGAACTCCTTAAAACCCTTTCAAGAAAACGCCATTTAAAAAATTCTAGCGGAACTGAAACCCTCAAACCATTACAACGACCCACTACCCCCCAACTTCCTAAACGAGATCAAACTTTCGATTCTCCCACTTTGGACCAAGATCGTTAATTCCTCTCTACTTCAAGGCACAAAATCCCTGATTGCCTAAAGGTAACTGCATGGACCTAAATAACTTTCCCCCGATCTCTAGTATTCCAATTCTGGTGAAGCTCCTTGAAAAATGTGTACACGTCCAATTCTGCAACTACATAGAGCATTTCTGTCTTCTTGACCTATTCCAATCCGCCTTCCGACCAGGGCATAGCCCCGAATCCATACTCACACATATAATGGATGATGCGCTAAAAATGTTGAATCAAAACAAATCATTCCTCCTTGACCTTTCTTAAGCTTTCGATATGGTTAAGCATGACTACCTACTAGACTTACTGGAACGCAGGATGGGACTCTCAGGGTCTGTCCTAAACTGGTTCACCTCCTTTTTCCAAAACAGATCTAAAAAAATTAAGGTTAATCCGGCAATATCTAAGTCCATGCCTATCACCTTACGGATCCCACAGGGTTCCTCCCTTCCACCCATTCTCTTTAACCTGTTCATGGAGCCACTATCATCAATTCTGAGCTCATTCAACATCCACTATCACATGTATGCTGATGACACCCAATTATACCTGAACGTCTCCTCCCCTAAAGACATCAAAGCCCTCAACTTAACCCTAAAAAAAGAAAAATTGGCTTACTTGCAACAATCTCAAACTTAACAGTCTCAAAACGGAATTCCTCCTAATTGCCCCTCCCAAACAATCACCCGTCATTAGCGACTAGATGAAGCAACTTCAACTTCCTACCTCAAGTCATTGACTTAGCGAGATCACTAGGAATTATTCTCCACAAGAAATTTAACATGCAGAACCACATTAGTGCTGCCACCAAAGGAGCTTACCTCCTAAACGAAAACCCTTCCTACCACCCAAGGACTTTAACTCAGCCATTCAAGCCCTAGTGATTCCCAAGCTGGACTACGGGAGCACAACCATAGGCGGCTTGCCTAAAGCCACAATGGCTCCCTTAAGACCCTCCCTCAACTCTGCGGCAAGGCTCATCACTGGATCGAAAAGAAACAACCATATCACCCCTGATTTGAATCCCTCAACCGGCTCCCCTATGAAGCAAGAATACAGCTGAAAATTGCATGCATGACCCATAAAGCCCTACACTTCAACACCCCAAGTTACCTGGTTCAAAAGCTTGTACTCTCTGGGGGCTCTAGATCCTCTAGAAGCTCATGCACTTTACTGCTGAAACCTCAGAGATTTACAAAAAAGAAAACCTACAATAGAGCCTTCTCTGGCATTGCCCCGAGAATTTGGAACTCCCTCCCCGCCCGAAACCAGACTGAATCCCTCAACGGCATCCTTCAAGAAAGAAGTTAAATTACTACTTAGGAACAAATATCTGCCCTCGGTCCTTTGAACTCTTCTCGCTGAGCCCTCCTGGACTCTTTTTCCTCTCTCATGATACGGGTCGCTTGTTATTTCACAGTTTTGACTTTCTGCCCTATCATCCTGCCCTTCCAGAGATTCCGCCATATAATGTTCCTTTCTCGACTGTATTTATGTTGATTGTATATGTCTCTGTTCTTTAACAAGTGTAAAGTGCTTTGATACCCACAAGGGTCTTGTTCGCGCTATATAAAAGCTTCAAATAAATCGAATGCAGGCACTCAAACACCCATTGCAAACACAACAAGATGATGGACGGAGTGCTCAAACTTTTCAACCTCTCACGCCCAGTCAAGAGATCTGGGTTTAATCCATTGTACATGGCAGATGTTTGCCCTACGTGGCCAAGGGTATGCCAACTTGGGTCCCTTGCTCGCTGTGCCACTGGATTCAAGCTAGCCTGGCTGATGATGGGTGATACCCAAAAACCGGTCCCAGGATCTTTGTTTCTGGTCAGGGAGGGCCTGGCCTGGCAGTTGAGTCTGGACTGTTCCCATGAGGAGCGGGGCCAAGACTGATTTGCATATGGCTGAGTCCAAACTGGGGTGGCATAGTGAGCAAAAGAACAATGGATTAAACCCAGATATCTTGACGGGGTGTCAGTGGTTGAAAAGTTTCAGCACTTTATCCATCATATTGTGTTGACTCAGACACCCATTCACAGACCCACTTAGATACTCACAGACCCTCACACACCTAATCACATACCTACTCAGACACTCAAGCCCACTGACAGACCCACTAACACACCCACTCACAGACCCTCTCAGAGACTCATGAACCCACTGACATACCCACTCAGTCACTCATGCACCCACTCACAGATCTATTCAGGCACTCATGCACCCACTCAGACCCACTGAGACTCACACACACCCTCACAGATCCACTAAGACACTCATGCACCCACTCACAGACCCACTCAGAGACTCACACCCACTCACAGACCCCCTCAAAGACTCACACATCTACTCACAGACCCACTCAGACACTCAAGTACCCCCTCACAGACCCACTTAGAGAATCAGTCACCCACTCACAGACCCACTCAGACACTCATGCACCCATTCACAGATGCATACAGCCACTCACACACCCACTCACATAGCCATGTACACACCCATACAAACACTCACACACCCACTCATAAACCAATACAGCCACTCACACCCACACACCACTCACACACCCACTTACAGACCCATACAGCCACTCACACTCCCACTCTCCAACTTATACAGCCACCCACACACACACTCTCAAAGGGTACAGGTTACAGTTAGGAAATAAAATAAAAAATACACTAGAAATTAACTAAAAAAACAAAGGTTACAGGGACTTTATAGTTAAGAAATAACATTAAAAAACCTAGAAATGTACTGAAAAAACCAAAGGTCACAGGGACGTTACAGTTAGGGAAAAGAATTAAAATAAACTTAAAAATTCACTTTAAAAAGCAAGGGTTACAGGGACGTTATAGTTAGGCTTAGATTTCACTTGGACAAAACCAGTGAAATTCAGCAGTTATAGTTACCTGAGCTAACTATAACTTACGCTCCCGCAATGCGCTGCTTATGACCTCACATTTGACATCACTCATGACATGGTCAGTGACATCACTGATGACATCTCAAATTATATCACTGATGACATCATCCACAGAACCACTCACATCCCCATACAACCTTTTATACACCCACTCATACACCCAGACAACCACTCATATACCCCTTTACAGACCCATTTGACTACTGATACACAGCCACTCACTCACCCATACAGCCACTCAAACATTCATACACGCTTTCACAAAATCACTTACAAACCCATTTACACATTGAAACAAGCACTAACACACAAAGTCACTCACTTATACAGCCACTCATACAGACACTGACTGAACAATATAGCTACTCACACACCCACTCACCCATACACCCACTCGAACAGCTACTCACTCACCCATACACCTACCTACACACCCACTCACTCACCCATAGAGCTACTCACAAAGCCACTCAGTCACCAATACAGCCACTCACAGAATCACTCACCCACCCATACAGCCACTCACATGGCCACTCACTCAAACATACAGACACACACACATACACTCACCCACCCATACAGCCACTCACCCACCCATACAGCACCCACACACTGATACAGACAGTCACACAGTAACTCAGATGGCATGCATTAGAAACAGTATCACTCAATAGTAGTACGAAAAGAATAGTAATTTAATTTATGCAGTCGCTTAGTATATATCTTTAGGTCTCGAAACATTACAAAACCCTTACACTCACTAGATGATGTCATCAGTGATGTCCTTTGAGATCTCACCAGTGATGTCACTGACCATGTCTTGAGTTATGTAATATGTGTGGTCATAATCAGTGCATTGCACGGGTGTAAATTATAGTTAGCTCAGGGAACTATAACTGCTGAATTTCACTGGTTTTGTCCAAGTAAAATCTGAACCTAACTATAACGTCCCTGTCACCGGTGGTGTTTTTGTGAATATTTATAGATACATACATAAACATATATATATATATGCATATGTATATATATATACATATATATATTCACTTGAAAAAAATATAGGTTACAGGCACGTTATAGTTAGAAATTAGCATTTAAAAAACCTTAGAAATTCACTGAAAAAACCATAGGTTTCAGGGACGTTATAGTTAGTTGGACATTTCACTCATACAAAACCAGAGAAATTCCGCCATTATAGTTAGTTCAGCTAACTATAACTCGCGCCCCCGCAATGCACTGCTCATGACGTCACATATTACATCATTCATGACATGGTCCGTGACATCACTGATGACATCACTGATGACATCTCAAATGACATCACTGATGACATCACTGATGACATCATCCAGTGACTGTGTGTTTCTATAAAGTTTAAATATGTTTTATATATATGCCAAGGTGTATTGAAGAATGAGTGGGTGTATAAGTGTCTGGATGGAGGATTTAGTAGGTGCGTGACTGACTGTATAAGTGAGTGAGTGATTAAATTTGTCTTACTGAATGCATGGGTTAGTGACTAAATTGTGTGAATGTCTGTATCAGTCTGTCTGTTGTTGTATAAGCTGCTGCATGGGTTGGTCAGTAGCTACATGAGTGTCTATGTGGGTTATCGATTGGTTGCCTGAGTATTTGTATGGGTGCCTGAGTGTGTGTGTGGGTGGGTGGGAGGTGTGTGACTCTGTGCATAGATGTTTGAGTGGTTGATTCACTGGGTGTATGGGTTCAAGAGTGCATGTAGAATTAGCTGTATGGGTGGGTGAGTGTGTGTATTGGTGTGTTGGTGAGTGAATGGATGTCTCAGTGGTACATGTCCAAGTAACTACATATGTAAAAGGCAGTGTATGTGAGAGTTGGAGTATATAAATGACTATACGTGAGAGTCAGTGATTGTGAGAGTGGCTGTATGGATGAGTGTGTACTTGTATCATTGATTGTATAAGAGAGTAAGTATGCGTTTATTTCTGTATGAATAAGTGATGTGGTGTGTGTATAACTGTATAGGTGAGTAAATGGGAGTGTGATTGATTCTTTGCATGACTGACTAGGTGTGTGAGTAACTCTGGATGAGTGGTGGTGTGTGAGTGTCTGTATAGGTGTATGAGTACATATGATAGTGTTGTATTGATGAGTGACTGCATGTATGAGTGATTGTATGAGTGAATGAGTGGATGTGTGTGTAGACCTAGGAATCAGTGAGTGCGTATGTAGTAACTGGTATTGGTGTGTCGATGGTTTCGAAAATGGTAGTCTGTATTTTACAGTGGGTGTATCAAAGGTTATATTAGGGTGTGAGGAGGTGCATCAGATTTTCACGTGGATGATGTCATCAGTGATGTCATCAGTGATGTCATTTGAGATGTCATCAGTGATGTCACGGACCATGTCATGAATGATGTAATATGTGACGTCATCAGCAGTGCATTGCGGGGGTGCGAGTTATAGTTAACTGAACTAACTATAACGGCGGAATTTCTCTGGTTTTGTATGAGTGAAATGTCCAACTAACTATAACGTCCCTGAAACCTATGGTTTTTTCAGTGAATTTCTAAGGTTTTTCAAATGCTAATTTCTAACTATAACGTGCCTGAAACCTATGGTTTTTTCAGTGAATTTCAAAGGTTTTTTTAATGCTAATTTCTAGCTATAACGTGCCTGAAACCTATGGTTTTTCAGTGAATATATATATATACATGCATAATTATAGAGGAAGATTACCTCTCTTAGCATTTGGTGATGAGATTTGAGGGAGATCCAACCAGAGAAGTTTTTATCTTTATGTGAGATGTTTTCTTTGGGGAAAAGTTATGCCTTGAGCATCCACAGACAATTGGGTCCACTTCACATAAAAAGAGTTTGTGCAACAACAACAAAAAGAATATTCTTAGGGGCAGAGTCAACAGAATTATTTGTGATGGGGTTCAGTGGTGTTGGCAAGTGTTTTAGAGCTGAATGAGTATACTAAAGAAGTTCTGGGGTATCATTGTACTCTCATTATACCACAGGCGATTTACCTTTCAAAATGCTATGGAATAGAGTACACAGATGGACTTTCATCCAGGCTCCTTGGGAAATATGTGGTGAGGCAGGAGAAACAAGATATGCATTAGTCAGCAGGGAGAATGGGTCCTAAAAGTCTTAACAACATTTAAGTAGGGAACAGTAAGGAAAAGTCTGTGAATGAGCTGTGATTGAGTGCAGGGAGGGGTTGAAGATCAACAAGCCTTGTGGGGGAAGGAAAGGGATGCCTATGTTTTCTGATCCCTGCACGGTAATGCTGATTCAAAGTGGTTAGTTGTTATTGGTGGACTTTAAACCTAGCGGCTGAAGTGGGGAATGTCTGGGATGATGGTATGCAGTGTGAGTGCTAATTCAAGTGAAACTAAGGATCCCAGGGTGGAGATGTTCCTGTGGCTTCTGCACACGAGTAAGAAGCTTATCAGAGGAACCCATAACCCGTCCCCACCACAAATTCCAGTATTTAAGACCACACATTTGTTTGGAAGAGTAAATGCTGCAGCATATTGGCTGATTTCACTTATAAGCTATCTGTCATAGTATCAAATAGTTGATATTGTCCCCTCACCCACTGAAGGTGCACTGGTGCCACCTCCAGTTAATCATGCATACAGTGTGGGTGAACCTTGACTTCTGTGGCTGTGCTTCAAGAGTAGCTCTCACAGAAGCCATGTTTTATTATTTTCCGTCAATCAGGAATGCTCAGGGGCCCCCACTTCCAGTGTATGTGCCTCAGTCAGATGCGCTGGGTGAGCCCCCACCTCCAGTGGCTGGGCTTCCCTCACTTTCACTTCATGCTCCCTCCCTATCCATACCTCCCCTTCCAGCTGAACATTCACTGGCAAAATTGATCCCTCCTGTCTTCATTTCTGGATGATCCCCGTGGCCTTGTCATCGTGCCCTATTGCACAACTGTGTTTTCCTGGGTGCTGTCTCTTCCCCCAGGGCTGGGGCTGACCTTCCAGCTGAAGCGGATCGCCTTGTGAGTTGCTCCGAGTCTTGCTGGAGGCTTCTGCTCTTTAATGAACATGTCCTCTCGCTGAAGGTCCCTGTATATAACAGGGTTGATGTGTATCAATCTGATACTCCCTAAATTTGCTCTGTGGACGCCTACGTCAGTATTGGACCGAAGGCATTTGCCCTCGAGTGGAAGTGAGGTACGTTGGCGTGCGCTGCATCCCTGTTTACAATTCATTTGGTAACGGATGCGACTATTAGCAAGTATTACACCACTTCTGCGAACACAAAACGTTCATCATCCCGTAACTGTAGCCTAATTCTTGAACCCTCTCGAGGGTGATGGGATGCTTTGAATCCTGCCTTGGAGGGCGACACGGCCATCCGTCACCCAAGGGTGAGCAGGCGGCTGGGGATCCGGGGCTGAGCTGCCGGGTCCCAGCGAGGGAGCGCGCGGGCCCTATCCCTTCAGACACCGCGCGCCTCAATTAGTAGTGGCCATTATTCTGGGGACATGGCCCTGATGAATGAAAGGAGGTGAGGGCATGGTCCGTGGATTTTCAGGGGAAGTGTATATTTCTTACTGCACATCGAGATTCGGGTATGCTTTCGCTATTAAGCATACACAAAAATGTGGAAAAGACACGAATGGTAATGGTTTCATACTTTGAAACTCACCGGATTATTGTGTCTTTTTAAGTTTGTATCGCGATGAAGCGCGAACAAGTGCACATGAAGTGTCCTCCCCGTGGGGTTCTTTCACGACTGCTCCCTCGGTTTGAAATGAAAGTGCGCATGCAGAGAGCCTGCAGGTGGAGAGGCCCTTGTTGCAGTCGGTGCAGCCCCTGTCCTGACAGTCAGTAATTTCGTTGACATGCACTTGCTGTTTTCAAGCCTGCCTCCCTCGGTTTGAAATGAAAGTGCACATGCAGAGACTCTGCAAGGTGAAGATGTCCGAGTTTTTAGTCGGTGCCAGCCCTTGTCCTGGCAGTCGGAACTTTCTCTACACTGCAGTTCATGTTTGTACGCCTGCGCCCTTGGGTTGCAAATGAAGTGCATGTGCAGCGAGCCTGCAGGGTAAGGAGTATGACCTTGTTGCAGGCGGTTCCAGCTCTTGCCCTGGCAGTCGGCACTTTCTCTTCAGTGCATTTGATGTCTCTACACTTGTGTCCTTGGCTTGGAATGTCCTTGTTGCCGTCAGTGCCCGCTCTGCCCCCATAGGTGGCACGTTCACTACAGTGCATTTGGGGGCCATGTGTACTAAAACATTTTCCCATTGACACAGAATGGGTAACCCCCTTTAATACACCTGGCCCTTGGTGTTTCAATGCTTGCGCCCTTGGGTTGGAAATGAAAGTGCACGTGCGGAGACCATGCAAGCTATGCCCTTGTTGCAGGGTGCCAGCTCTTGTCCTGGCAGTCGGCACTTCCTCTCTGGGCACTTGGTGTTGTACTCCGTGCTTCCTCGCAGCCTCTCCGTGCGTCCACGTACCCGCGCATACAACTGCTCACACAGCGCCATTCAAAAAACGTTTTTGGCGAAACCTCATTTGTGAATCTATTATGGAGATTAATAGATTATTTCTCCGTTTTCCAGTAACTCTCGGATGAGAAATGTTGCCATATGGTGAGTAGAGCATTAGAATTTCATCACATTAGAGCAAAATGTAATCAAAAGAGCCCAGCACCTGAGGCCGGGTCTGAACGGCGCAATTAAAACGGGAGCTGAGAATCCCCCTGCGCCTCCCTTCACCCCACAACCACACATGACAGCGAAGGGGATTATTCTGCCACACAGGGACGTTTCATGACAATGTTGGGAAATATCGTTTTGCAGATATCGCAAGATCGGAATTCTGCTGCTAAATCCGCTGTGCTGACTGGGCGGGCAGGAGAAGTGCCCACAAGACCGCCCTGCCAGCTTCAGCACTAGCTCTGCAGCCTTTCACCATCAACCGTGACCATGTCGGTGCAAACAAACTGTTCCTTGGCTCCTTTGCAATACAGGTATGATTTCCTTATGTGGTCTCCAAATATTCGTATTGCCCAACCGGATGTTAAGTTATGTTCTGCTCTATAATCAGAAAAAAGCTCCACGTCCTCTTTGAAAGTTGTCCTTCGAATGGTTGCTCCTTAGAAACTAAGGGGCATATCTACAAGGGCTTTATCTCCGCTTTTTTGGCTTTTAAGCCAAAAAAGCGGAGATAAAACTATCGCCCTATTTACAAGAGGGTGCTAACATGCATAATCGCATGCTAGCACCCTTTTTCCCAACGCCTCCCTTTGCATCTCTAATGAGATGCAAAGTGGCGTACCCCGGATGGACTACCTTGCAAATATCGCTGATGTTCACATCGCGATATTTACAAGGTAGCTCACAGGATTTTAGCATACGTTAGATTTTGGCGAAAACTACAGTTTTCGCCAAAATCTAACGTCTGCTAAAATCCTGACTTACCTATGTTTGACATAGGGGTGGATTATGCTGATACGACCACAGGGTTCGTATCAGCAGGTCTATCGCCGCTTTGCAGGGAACATCGCTGGAAAACCAGCGATGGTCCCTGCAAACGGCGATAATCTCCGCTATCTCTGGAATTTTATCGCCCTGGAGAAACGCGTTGTTAATAACGTGCTACCAGGGCGATAAATTCCAGAGATAGCCTGCGATAGGAAAGTTGTCGCTAAGCACGGCCAGCGGTAATTATCGCTGGCCGTTGATAATATGCCCCTAAAGACCACTTTAGTATTCAAGAGAAAAAGCGACGATTCGTGTACACGCTCATCCACACACACAATGAACCACACACACTTGTCCCTTGACAAGATTGCCCCAGGGGAACTCATATAACTGGGGTGTATTGTGTATTTAGTGTAGCGCTGACCTGGCTTCAAGGAGCTTTAAACCTCTCCACATAAAGCGCCTTTATCATTGCAGGGTCTTTTTCAATGCACAGTAGTGCCCGGGGTCTTATTGCGAGCAGGTTACCGAAACTAGCCTGCAATGTGGAGGAAATAAGTAGGTGCGCGAGCATAGCACGTTGACATATTTAAGTGAGGCGCCGTGAGATAAAGTAACCTGCCCAGTGCTTGAAATCAGCAGGTATTGCCCGGTACTGGGTGCCTGCACTTCTTTATTTTGAAAGGGACAGTACATGCACTTTTCAGCGCTGCTGCAATGCTTTTCACAGGAGAGTACGAGCACCTCTCTGGAGCAAAAAGGTACTCTAAATAGAGAGGTCCACCCTTTCTGTATTTCCATATAAAGCTCTGGATCTGCCTAAAGTCACACATGAAGAGAGTGTACAGGGGTCTGTCTGTAAGAGGTGTGTGTCCTTACTCCTTAGGCCTGCGGAACTCGTGGGTCCTCACCCTCCCCAGCTCTCACACCCTTTGGCCCAGGGTGGGGAAGAGAGCTTTGGGTGCCACAGGAAGAGAACTGTGGGTGCCACAAAGGGTGAACTTCTTGGTTCTCGCCCCAGGAGCCTTCTCGCCTGCCGTCCCAGAAGTGGTGGAGAGGATTGTGGCACACAACAAGACATTTTCCGTAGGACAGATACATTCTTTTCTGGGGCAGTACCGAGGGGACAGATAATGATCTTCATTCTGCAAGGGCATTAACATAGGTTTGGGGCATTAGCTCCCGCTTTATCACTGCAGGGCATGGGGCTGTGGCCCCTGGCCTCAGAGCATTGTGTGGCCCAATGTTCTGGCTTGATGCTGGGGGAGGGAAGCCAGAGGCTGCTATCAAGTGGCCCAGAGATGGGGGGCCGTCCCTCAGGGATGCAGCTGTGACATCTGTGTAGAATGAAGGGAGCTTTGGACCTGGGTGCTGTGACATTTCTTCAGGGAATGTAAATGTAAATAAATGTATATGTAGCTTTCCTTATACAGATTTCCATTGTTAGGTGTGTCGAGTAGTACAACAACATTGTAATGTTGTAATATGACAATTATGTTATCCGCCTACCAATGCAATGTTTCATTTTGTTATGTTTAGGAAGCTGACACCAGAAGACTGAGATCTGTTATTGATCCGGTTGAATTGGGAGGGGGCTGGGACCCAGACTGGGGTCTCACAGGCCCAGTGTTTGGTGATGGCCTGTTTCGGAATCCAAGTCGCTGAGATCTCATAATGGCAGCATAGTGAACAGACCTCGTTCCTCGTCTTATCCAGGGTGTGTGAGATTCATTAATAAGAGTGTGTGATATGCAGCTCTTGTAACTCATCCTCTTGTTTAAAAAGTTATATGTGTTACGTGTTTACGGTTACCAAAACGCCACAGTAGGACCTGCACGTGCCCTTGTTTGCCACGGGGGCATATAACAGACACAGCTGCCCGCTAGCGCTGCCCACGTGAAGTTCACAGTCTGTAAGAAGCTGCACACAGTTAGAGACAAGCATGCTTTTTGCAGCCCTCCAGCTGATACCCAAGTATGCCAAATGTGCTAGAAAGGCTTCGGGGCGCTCTACCGCTGCAGGGAGGAGAAGGCGAGGTACTTCCCTAGGAGCCTGCAGGCTGGTCGTGGGGTAAGGAGTTCGGGCTGCAGTTTTCGCTGAAGGGGGCGAGGCACACCTCCACATTAGAGCGTGTTTTGAGCCTGCTCATCGAGCAGTGAAAGTCGCCACGCACGTCAGGCGGAAGGCAGTCGCGCCAAATAACCAGTCCACGCTGTCGGTGAAGCGTAAAAGGCCATTTATTAGGACAGGCTGTAAACATAACTTTAACCATAACAAATACTAACAATAACCCCAACAATACTTCCCCCCCCACTTCTTCGTCTCACTCGCTCCATTCTTTCCCCTTGCACCCCATCTCTCTTCACGTTCCACAACAACCCATTTCCGTTCTCAATCCACTTCTTCATTTGTCTCCTGACATCCTCTTTTGCATCACCTGCCATCGCACTCCTGCATCCCGCACCCCCATCAATCACTTTTCCCCCCCCGAGAGGTGGGTGGGTCCGTCCAGGACTCCCCCCATCCCTCCAAAGTTCCGCCTACCTCCCTACAACCTGCCCTAAACTGGCATGCTCCATCCACCCTAGTTAACCCTTCCCTATTTTCTGTAGGGTGGGTGGGTGGTCAAAATTTTTGACCCTCCCGCTGGCGCTAGGAAACAGGAAGAGGAAGTCGCTTCCCCTTCCTGCTCCCTTATAGCCCCTTTTACTCCCTCCCCTTCCCCTCCAGCCTGCTCCTGTCTGGCGCGAATCCCCCGGGGAAAGACTAGACTGCGTCCTGCTTTCCCCGGGGGCCGTCATCGCGCCAAATAACCAGTCCACGCTGTCGGTGAAGCGTAAAAGGCCATTTATTAGGACAGGCTGTAAACATAACTTTAACCATAACAAATACTAACAATAACCCCAACAATACTTCCCCCCCACTTCTTCGTCTCACTCGCTCCATTCTTTCCCCTGGCACCCCATCTCTCTTCACGTTCCACAACAACCCATTTCCGTTCTCAATCCACTTCTTCATTTGTCTCCTGACATCCTCTTTTGCATCACCTGCCATCGCACTCCTGCATCCCGCACCCCCATCAATCACTCTTCCCCCCCCGAGAGGTGGGTGGGCCCGTCCAGGACTCCCCCCACCCCTCCAAAGTTCCGCCAACCAGGGAACCCCCTTTGGGCGGTTACCTGCCCCACCCTGCAGCCATGCACCTTTCGCCCTCACACCCTTCGACACCAAATGGACTCATTCCAGAGCTTGCTGATCGTGTCCCTCATTTCCATCATGTAATAGGCATTACCCATCCTCGAAAGGTGCACCCCGTCATCCCTGAATAGCAGCGGCTCCTCCAGCCGCAGCCCATTGTGTGCAATCACTTTAATGTATCTTTGTTCGCAAAAAACCCTCATCGCCCTGTTCAACTTTCTCCGGGCTTTTTCCACTGCCGCTGGTTTTACCGCTCCCCTCCACACTTTACGTGGCACAAATTCTGTCCACACCAAGCAGGTGCCTGCCATCCGTTGTTTCATAACGTCCAAGTCCCTTTGCATCTGTTGCATGATTGCCAGGCCTGACAACTGCACCATATCATTTTCCCCCAAGTGTAAAACCAGCAGGTCAGGACATCCTTTTGCGACACCATCTTCGTTAACCAGGGCAAGAAAGCCCCCAGCGCATTCCTCGTTTTCCCCACCATTGTACCTCATGATGGCTGCTCCGCAGTCCCAGGTTACGGCCGTAAACCTGACGATCTGCATACTGTGCCGCCCAATGCACGAAAGAGTGCCCGGCTATCCAGGTGACCGTCTTGGTCCCCAGGCCCCTCACACAACCTACGGCAAGAAAAAAGGTGTTAAAATCCATCCTGGCCCCACCAAAACCTCCTTACCCCCCCCTTTGCAGAGACCCATGACGCCCGCCCATCGTCACTTCCGCACGTAGCGCTCGCAGCACCGGGACCGCCATTTCCCAATCTGTCGAATCCGATCCCAGGACCACCCTAAACGCGCCGCAGCCGTGGCTGCCCCAATCCGAAAAGAGTGCGTCCCAAATCCCTTCGGGTCCCGTCCCATCCGCTTCAATGCCATACGCATAACTGCCAGCAACTGCGCCGCCGTCAGCCTATCGCCGGAGGCATGCTGGAATATTTCCCCTTTCCTGCTGGCCCCATCCTGCGAAAAAACCTCCCACTCCCTTACCGGGCACACCCCCTGGCACCCACTCTCATTCAACCATATCCACTTCCCCCTCCCTGCCTGATCCGTCTTAGAGTGGCCCAACCAGATCCCCAGTCGACCCCCATCTAATCTCACATCCTCATACTTTCTCCCTTCCCTACCTTTCGTCCCCAACAACTCCGACACCCTGAACGCTCCAAAAAACATCCACACCATGCTCAAACGAAACAAAGCCACCTCCGTGGCATCGTAGCAGCAAACGGGCAACATGCCCAATAAACCTTGTAGCACCTCAAATGTTACAGCTTCCCGGGGCCCCCCCGTAGCCCCCTCCCGTCTCTCCCTACCCCACCCCCTCAGCATTCTGCTGATAATCTCATCTTTCGCCGGATCAAAACCCCAAAACAACTTACAATAAAAGGAGATTCCCGCCAATTTCCCTGGGATTGTCGTATGTGACAACCCCCTCTCAGTACAGTGCAAAACAAAACGGATCACTCCCTGTTCCATCTCTTGAACGGACATGTGCCCACTCTCAGTGGTCCAGCCCATAAAGACCCCGAACTCAGTCCAAGCCAATCTGTAAGTGCGCCGTGTCGTCTCTGCTATCGACTTTTCCACTAGGCTGCAGACTCTCATTCCCCCATGCCCAGATGCCGTCCGGCAGCTGCGTCTTGAGGACCTCCGCTCCAGGTGCCATGCGGCGAAACCTGCTCCACTGCGAACGAGACAAAGCATCCGCGATGTCATTACTCGCTCCCGGCACATGCTTCGCCCGAAAACCACATTCAACTGCAGACACTGTAGCATACAATACCTCAGCAACCTCAACACCCTCAAGTCCCTTGCTCTCTGCCTGTTGACCAGCTCGACCACTGTCATGTTGTCCACATGGAACAACACGGAACGGTTCCTGAATTCAGCGCCCCACACCGCTAGCGCCACCAACAATGGAAAGAACTCAAGAAACGCAATGCTCCTCCCTTGCTTTAGCCAGTGTGCCGGCCAGCGTTCCGCGCACCATCTCCCGTCCCAGAAAACAGCAAAACCTGCCGCCCCCGCTGCATCTGAAAAAATCTGCACTTGCCACACTGTTCTGTCCTCTATGAAATCCAGTGAAACCCCATTGAAATCCGTCAGGAAAGTCTGCCATATTCTCAGGTCTGCTCGCACTCCCAATGAAATCCGCACCCTGTGGTGCGGTAGCACCGCCCCGGACATGGCCATGCCTAGGCGCCTGCAAAAGGTCCTCCCCGCTCTCACCACCCTGCAAGCAAAATTTAACAACCCCAAAAGTCTTTGGACTGTCCTCAGGTCAATCTTTTTCTCGCCCATCACCCCCAACAAACAGGCCTGTATGTCCCCCACTTTTTCAGCTGGCAACCGGGCTATCCACTGGACTGAGTCCAACTCAACGCCCAAGAATGTCAGTTGACAGCTGGGCCCAGCTGTTTTCTCCGGCGCCAATGGGACCCCAAAGTGCCGGGCCATCTACTGAAACTGTGCCAAAGCTCGCCCGCATGCGCCCGACCTTTGCTGTCCGATGAAAAGGAAGTCGTCCAGGTAATGTGACACCCCCTTATGCCCACTGATCCTTTGAAATGCCCATTGCAAGAAGGTGCTGAACAATTCAAATAGAGCGCATGAAATCGCACAGCCCATGGGTAGAACTTTGACCACAAAGATGGCCCCCTCAAACTGCATACCTAGCAACGAGAAATCCGCCGGGTGTATGGGCAGCAAACGGAACGCCGACTTCACGTCACATTTCGCCAGCTCCGCTCCCTGCCCACACCTCTGTACAAGGCGGATCGCGTCGTCCACTGAAGCATACAGTACCCGCGAGTCTTCTTCCGCAATGAAGTCGTTCACGGACCTCCCTTCTGGCCAGGACAGGTGGTGTATCATCCTGTACTCGCCCGGCTCCTTCTTGGGAACCACTCCCAGCGGAGAAATAATCAATTCTGCTAAAGGCCAATCGACAAACGGGCCCGCTATCCTACCTTCTTCAACCTCCGTTCTCAGTTTCGCTGACACCACCTCCGGCAACTCCTTGGCCGATTTCAAATTGTCCGCCCATCTCCTTTTCCTTGGACCCTGATACCCCACCTGAAAGCCCTCTGTAAATCCCCAGTGCAGCTTCAACGCTGTCTCCCTGTCTGGGTATACCGAGAGCCACGGGCCCATGGCCTCAATTCGGACCGGAGTAGGCGCCCTTTGGTCCAGGCTGCCCCCGTCCCTTCGTGGCCTGCCACTGTTCTGATGGTGTAGCCAATGTAAAACATTGGGTGAGGGCGTGTTTCCCACCACATTTGGAGCACTCATGCTTGAACCTATACGGATACCTCGAGCAGTATCCTTTGTTGTAGTTGCAACACGGTCCCGTGTTGCTCCCGCCTGGCTTCTGTTGTCCGCCCCCTGCATTACCTGCACTGGTCTGTCCACTACCCGCCCCAGACTGAGCGGGACGCGTCGGAAATGTCCGATACGTCACTGGCAGCCCACTCGCCATGTGCATTGCTGCTGACGACTGTGTGGACGACATCCACAGTTCCTGGTCCACCTCCCCCCAGGGTTTGTCAGGGTTCGCGCCAATTCTGGCCCGAAACTCCTCGTCATAGCTGAGCCACGCGAACCCCCCAAAATGCATCTGCGCCTTCCTAATGATGTCCATGTATTTTAACATCGCTATAGCCCTGTCTTGATGCTTTTCGCAATATATGCTAGCATAAATCAAAAAGGCCGATGTCCAATTCTCCATGGTCACCGGCACCCGGGGTCTACGAGTCAGTTCCCATTCCTCCTCCTTGGAACCCTCCTTTGCCTGTATCTCCCTATGGAGCAGCTTAAAAACGTCCATGTATTCGTGTCGCCATATTCTGGCCCTTATTTTTTCCGACAGATGCGACCCCAACGGCATTGCCAACCCCATGTACGGCAGTTTCTTGTGCTGCCGTTCCTCCCCTTTGTCCTCTTTCCCGTCTTCTTTGTCCGTCTGGACACTGGCCACCGCCTTCTTACCCCCCCCTTGCCTGACTCTGCTGACGGCCCCCCCGTCCCGGGTGCCGCACCCTTCGGTTCCCTCACTGACCCCTCCCCCACGCCCACCGACCGGCAGGACTTCTTCCTACCCCGTCGCGGCCCATCGTCCCAAGCATCCCACCACTTGCCCTCACCTGACAAGGTGGTCTGTGCTTCTTCTTCCGTCCTGCTGTTGCCGCTCCTCCTCGCAGTGGCCGTCTTGGTCTGTGTTCTGGCCGCCGCCGGTGCCTGGAAAACACTAACACATTTCGTCGTTGACGCCCCCCCCACAGGCATCCTGGCCGGCCTTTCGTCCTCCTCACGCAACTCGCCTTCCTCAAGCTCATCACTGTCCTCCCCGTAATCCAACATCAACTCCGCTTCCGTATCCTCAGGCACCCATGTCAACTCTTGCACCACTCTTTTCACACCTTTTCCAGTCTTGGCACGCACCACTCCCCGTTCCCCTGCCCCCGTCGCTGCTGCCCGCTCCTTCGGTGGAGGGAAGGCCGCCGCGGACCCCCCTGCTGCTTCTGCCCGGCGTCTCGGGCCGTTTTGCGCCCCGCCGGCCCACCCCTTCTGCTGGCCACCGCCAGTTGGTCCCCCCCTCCCAGGCTGCTCCAACCTGAGAGGGTCCCAGCGCCAGCGGGTCTCAAGGCCATCCTGGCCGTCCCTGCCCCCATCTGGGGGGAGCTATCCTCATCCTCCCACACCCACTTGCCCCCTTTCGGGGCCTCTTGCCCCAGTTTTTCTGCCCAGGCCTCCTCCTCTGATGTGGGAGTGGGGGGCCCCTCCGCCCCCTCCAACTCCCCCCTGACCTCCCGGGCCGCGCACAACTCCGCCCACTTAGCCTCCGTGTCCCGAATAACGCGCCTCTGATCCCGGATTTTTTCTTCCAGGGTCATGAACTCCCACCTCCGCCCCCAGTCTGATGAGGGCTGCCCCCGTCCTCCTCCCTGCCCCTTTATTCGGCGCCTGGCGGCCAGGCCCACCCCCCCAGCCCTCAGGGGCCCCCCAGATGGGCACCCCCTTTCCCTGCTGTCCCTCCCCTGAGAAAGGTCCAGAGGGGACTCCCCCCCAGGAGCCCCCCCTCGGGGTGCGAGCCCCCCAGTCCCGACCAGAACAGGTCCTGAGACCCTACTCCCCCCCCACCCCACCTGCCCCCCGGGTTCCCCCACTTAACTCCCGGGCCAACCCCCCCTCCCTCCCTGCTGCCTCGAATTGGCCCACATGGGCCTCGCCGAGACCTGCTGCTCCACCTGGTAAAGCCTGCTGCAGTCCCCCCGGCCGTCCCTCCAGCTCTCCCTTGCCCCCCCCTCCCGACAGCAACGACCGCAAGCACAGCAGGCAGGCTCTTCCTCCCGCCCCCGCGTTTCCCGCCGACTTTACCCGGACACCCTCTTCCTGGCCACGTGGGGTGTCCACGTTGGAGACTCCCGGCATGCTGCCACTGCTGCCGCCACTCCGGCTGACGCGGACCGGGGGGTCCGCGTCATCCCTACCCACGCCTCATCGAGAACTCCCGGGCGTAAGAGGTCTGCCCGCCCCGCCCTGCCGAGGACTCGCAGGGCCTCCCTCACTGCCTCACTGCCTCCGCATCTGTTCCTGCCATCCCCTGAAAGCCCCACAAAAACTGCCCCGGGCGCCGACCGGCACCAGAGCGATATTTTCCCCCGTTCCCCTACCTAACTCCCCTCACCTCAAAATTTCTGACCCTCCCGCTGGCGCTAGGAAACAGGAAGAGGAAGTTGCTTCCCCTTCCTGCTCCCTTATAGCCCCTTTTACTCCCTCCCCTTCCCCTCCAGCCTGCTCCTGTCTGGCGCGAATCCCCCGGGGAAAGACTAGACTGCGTCCTGCTTTCCCCGGGGGCCGTCATTGTTGGGCTACTAACCGGAGACGGCGCCTTGCAAACATATGGGCGAGCTGCGCCCACAGATGGCGGGCAGGAGCGTGGGGCAGACGCCTCCCTGTAAAGCCCTAGCCACCGCTTGCCTGCAGCCGAGGCTGGGGGCCAGCAGCCAGCGCCGGTCGGGAGTGTTTGTTACTGCTCTAATCCTATTAATTAAAACGTTAACCTGATTGGGTAGAAAGCGGAGTCCCAGCTGGCGAGCCTTCTCCATAATAACCTACTCAGAGAGATAATAATGTGAAAGGCTCCCCCGGCTGCTGATGGCTCCGGAAGCCTCTTGAAGGTGAATCCAAGCAAAATAAGCGCTGCAGTCTCGCCTCGGAGTGCCTTGAGGGCTGAGGGGGAGGGGAGAGGGGCAGAGCAGGACGGGCGAGCAGTACAAGAGGAAGAGCACAGAGAAGAGTACAAGAAGGGGAGCACAGCGGAGAGGAGCACCACAACCAAGCACACGCAAGAGGAGGAGCAGATGAAGAGGAACTCTAAAAGAGGAGCCCAGAGGAAGGACCTCGTGCCAGAAGAGGAGCAGAACGAGAATGGGAGCACACAAAACTGTTGGAAAACGAAGCAAGAGATCAGCACAAGAACCACATCAAAAAGAGCAATAGGGAAAAAACTTAAAAGGTGGAAAGCAAAAAGAAAAGCACAAGAAGGGAAATAGAAAAAAAAAGAGCCGGCACCAGGAGCTCAGAGAAAGGAGCAAGAACTCAAAAAATACTGATTTTCCGACCTCTATTTGTTTAATTTCTCAGGAACTACTGAACGGATTTACACCATTTAACAAAAAGGACTCTTTCTGAACCAAGGGCTACCTTTTTGCAAAATTTGGTGTAATTCCGTTCAGCAGTTCGGGCTGTAGCCGTGTCAAAAGTTTCCTATGGAAAATAACATGGAGAAAACACATTTTGGGACCCCCCTTTTTTCTCAGCCCCCACTTGACGAATCACCCCAAAACTTTCAAGACAGGAGCTGACCGGAGCGCCCCGATAGTTTTGAAAATTTCGCGAAGATTCGTCAATTGGCGCCAAAGATATTGGGAAAACAAAAAACGCTTTTCCTATGGAAACTAGGTCCTAACTATAACTACCTACTGGCGACCGCCAGTAGGTAATATACATATATATATTATCTACTGGCGGTCGCCAGTAGATAGTTATAGTTAGGACCTATTTTCCATAGGAAATCCACAACATTCTATTTGAAATAACTTTGGCGCCGGTTGACGAATCTTCGCGAAATTTTCAAAACTTATGGCCCGCTCCGGTCCGCTCCTATCCTGAAAGTTTCGGGGTGATTCGGCAAGCAGGGGCCGAACTGCTGAACGGAATTACACCAAATTTGGCAAAGAGGTAGTTCTTGGTTCAGAACGAACGCTTTTTGTTAAATGGTGTAAATCCGTTCAGTAGTTGCTGAGAAAATCAAAAGTAAAAACACATATATATCTATGGCCGCGTAGGATCCGCGCACCCTCCCGATCACGAGCTGTATGCTAATTGGCTGTCAACACTCCAAACCAGGAAGTGTTGGCAGCCATCTTGTGCCTCGGTAGAACCGAGGCACAAGAAAAGAGAAAAACTAACGCGCAAAACGCAAAAAGGGGGCAGGGTGGAAACACCCTGACCCCCTAGGCCTGTCCAGGGGGTCCCACAAGGACACCCAGGGCCCCCACATTTTTTTTAGGATGCGTGGATCCCGCCGTGAAAAAAAAAAACGAAGCGCGGGCTCCCGCGCTTCGTTGTTATTTGGCCCCCGGGTGGGCCAAGTCCCGGGGGCATGCGGGGGTTTATTAATCATGTTGGGGGGGCCTCTAAGGCCCCCCCAAACCCCGGGGACCGCCACCCCCGGGGGCTTTTTAAAAAAAAAATGAAATGACCTGTGTGGGGGGGCTCGAGCCCCCCCACACGCCCCGGGGACCGCCACCTCCCGGGGCACTAAGAATTTTAAAGTGGGGGTCCGTTTCAGACCCCCGAAGCCCCGGGGACCACCACCTCCCCGGGGCTTTGAACATGTTGGGAGGGGGGCCGCGCGGCCCCCCTCCTGGAGCCTGTGATGGCCCTGGGGACCACCACCCCCCAGGGCTGGCTCCTGCAGGGCTGGTGCCTACCCCCGGGACACTGCTGCTTGCTATGACAGGGCGGGAGCCTCGCGGCTCCCGTCCTGTCATAGCAAACTTGCTTTGGATTTTGGAAGAGAGAGCAGAAACCTGCTCTCTCTTCCAAAATTCAAAGCAAATTGCTTTCCACACGGGGAGCTGCATGTTAGCAGCGCCCGTGTGGAGCTAATGCCGGCTCCCGCAGGACGCGGGAGCCGGCGGGACCGTGGGGGATTGGGGACCCCCACGGTCCCCCACGGATAGGGCCGGCCCCGGGGGATGGGGTCCCCGGGGCAAGTAGTGGCCCGGGAGGGGGGCCACGTGGCCCCCCTCCCCCCCCAAAAAAAGGCCTGCCCCGGGGGATGGGGTCCCCGGGGCAAAAGGAGGCCTGAGGAGGGGGGCCACGCAGCCCCCTCCTTAAAAAAATAAAAAAAAGTGTGGCCAGGCCCCGGGAAATGGGGTCCCCGGGGCCGGAATCGGCCACGGGAGGTGGGCCACGCGGCCCCCTTCCCGTTTACTTAAAAAAAATAATTAAAAAAGGGGTAAGGCCCTGTGGGATGGGGTCCCCAGGGCCCAAAAAAAGGAAAAAGGAAGGGGGGCCACACAGCCCCCCTTCGAAATAAAACAACAACAAAAAACGATCGTGCCGCAGGCCCCGCCCCCTTCTTTTACCACTCTGCAAACGCGCCCCCTGGCGCGTTTGCAGATGGGGAACAAATTCCCCTTGAATACTGGGGGTCCCTGGGGGCCAACTAGCCCACCAGGAACCTCCAGTATGCGCCAGGGGGCTGCGTTGCAGAGAGGTGTTCTGAGGCCACGCCCCTTTTTACACCTCTCTGCAACGCAGCTCTGTGGCGCTTACTGGAAGTACCTGGTGGGCTAGTTCGGCCCCAGGGACCCTCAGGATTCAAGATGACCTAATACCCCAACTTAAATCGCGCCACAGGGCGTGTTTGCACAGTGGTGAAGGGAGGGGGCGGGGCCTCAGGTGACATGTGTGCAAACACGCCCTGTGGCGCGTTTTAAGTTGGGAGATTAAGTCTCCTTGAATCCTGAGGGACCCTGGGGGCCAACTAGCCCACCAGGTACCTCCAGTGCGCGCCACAGGGCTGCGTTGCAGAGAGGTGGTCCTGGCCACGCCCCTTTTTACACCTCTCTGCAACGCAGCTCTGTGGCGCTTACTGGAAGTACCTGGTGGGCTAGTTGGGCCCCAGGGACCCTCAGGATTCAAGGTGACCTAATACCCCAACTTAAATTGCGCCACAGGGCGCGTTTGCACAGTGGTGAAGGGAGGGGGCGGGGCCTCAGGTGACATGTGTGCAAACACGCCCTGTGGTGCGTTTTAAGTTGGGAGATTAAGTCCCCTTGAATCCTGAGGGACCCTGGGGACCAACTAGCCCACCAGGTACCTCCAGTGCGCGCCACAGGGCTGCGTTGCAGAGAGATGGTCCTGGCCACACCCCTTTTTACACCTCTGTGCAACGCAGGTCTGTGGCGCTTACTGGAGGTACCTAGTGGGCTTGTTGGACCCCAGGGACCCTCAGGATTCAACGGGACTTAATCTCCCAACTTAAAACGGCCACAGGGCTTGTTTGCACACATGTCACCTCAGGCCCCCCCCTCCCTTCACCACTGTGCAAACGTGCCCCGGGGCGCGTTTTAAGAGGAAGTTTTAATCCCCCTGCCCAATTATGTACTAGGGCCTTACAGAGGAGGTCATGCTAATCACAGGGGTACCCCAACACATAGTGTTCCCTAGTGTATGTAGGTGTTTTAACTGTATTCTAAGTGTCTTTTACCATAGCACTGGCTCTAGGCCTGGTTAGTCAGAGTCAGTTACCACCAGTACCCGTCTGGAAAAGGTGTGGGCACAGGATGATTTTGCAACAAGGCCTCTTTCTGCTCCTCTGTTTGTTCTTTCTGCACATGTCTTGCTTCTTCCTGGATTTTTCTTCGTCTTTGTGGACTTCTGTTTCTTTCGACATTTCTTTTGCTTCTTTCCGTGCGTTTTTTCTTCTTTCTTCACATGTCCTACTTCTGTAGGCATAGTTACAAACTAGCATTTGAAAAACCTTTGAAATTCACTGAAAAAACCATAGGTTTCAGGCACATTATAGTTAGAAATTAGCATTTAAAAAACCTTAGAAATTCACTGAAAAAACCATAGGTTTTAGGGACAGTTATAGTTAGTTGGACATTTCACTCATACAAAACCATAGAAATTCCCCCGTTATAGTTAGTTCAGCTAACTATAACTCGCGCTTCCGCAATGCACTGCTGATGACGTCACATATTACATCACTCATGACATGGTCAGTGACATCACTGATGACATCACTGATGACATCTCAAATGACATCACTGATGACATCATCCAGTGACTGTGTGTTTCTGTAAAGTTTAAATATGTTTAATATATATAGGGAAAGGCGTATTGAAGAATGAGTGGGTGTATAATTGTCTGAATGGATGATTTAGTAGGTGCGTGACTGACTCTATAAGTGAGTGATTAAACGTATCTTACTGAATGCATGGGTTAGTGACTACAGCGTTCACCAACGTCGACGCCCCTGCCTGCGAGCAAAAGACGAGCACTGCCCCACCTCGCACTGCAGCCCTGGGTTCACCGATGCTTCTGGATGCCGCCACCGAGCCGGCTGCCTGCACCATGATCTAAGGGCACCACACACCGCTCCACTTCACAGCAGCCCCGATGCCGGCACTCCTGACTTCATCTTCATGAAGTTCAATCTGCAACACGTGGAACTTCAAGGGCCCGGCGACTCCTGCACTGACCTTCGGGATCAACGCCAGCCGACAACACCGACTCTTTGGAGCTCATCGCTCATCGCAAGGTCCACCACGCCCTTCATTTCCAAGGTACTGTTTGTGGGTCTTTCCGACACCATAGCTGGCCCGTGACCTCACAGTTGGCCTGAACTGTTGAATTTGCCCTGGATGGAGCTATCAACTTCAAGGAACAGTATTTTAAGACTGTTCTTGCAATATTTATATCTTTATTACTGTACGTTCAATTTTTTATCGTTTTGGTCTTGTTGTTTTACACAGATAAATATTGGCTATTTTTCTAAAACTGGTGTGGTGTCCTTTTGTATTGTTTTTACTGTATTGCTGTGTGTTATGTGCAAATGCTTTACACATTGCCTCTGAGATAAGCCTGACTGCTAGTGCCAAGCTACTAAGGGGTGAGCAGGGGTTATTTTAGAAGTGTAATCCCCTTACCCTGACTAGAAGGAAGGGCCCCTACTTGGACAGGGTACAAACCTGACAACCAGAGACCCCCATTTCTAACATTGGTTGTCAGCGGTGAGGATAGGGCTTGCATTTTGACTTGACCTACAGTGATTGGTGTATACTACTACCATATCGCAGACCACTACGTACCACATACTGTTTTCCTTTTGGTCTATTTTTGATCTTTCCATTTTTTTAACTTAAACTTCCTACTGCATTCTGCCTGAATCAAGAGCATCATCAGTTGCATCCCTGGAATTGTTTTTTGAGGATGATAGGTAGGAAACCAACACCATGAAGGAACTGAAGGCAGTTTGCAAAAACCTCAAAGTCCAAGTTAGAGGCCTCACCAAAAAGGAGGAGCTACAAAAGGCGCTGATGGCCTGGGTAGCAGCCAGACATACCAGTGGGCAGTCTAGAGAACTTACTGTGGAGGCTGAGGAGCCAATTCAAAGGGAGAATGCGCTTTTGGAGGGGGAGGGACCATCTAGGCCAGGCAGAAGTGGTCTGTCCCCAGAGGAGCTGGAGGACAGGAGAAAAGCTAGGAGGCATCAAATAGAGCTTGAGAGGCTCAAGATGGAGTCACAAAAGATGATCTTAGACTATGAGTGTGGTGTCAAGAAACTGGAGTTAAAGAGTAAATCCAGCACAGATGGTGGCAGCAATTCCTCAGTGCACTCAGATAGAGTAGTACACATTCCCAAGAATGTGGGAAAAGAATACATGAAGGGAGATGACATACAGAGGTGGTTTCAGGGCTATGAGGCATTTATCCACATTAAAGGGGTCCCTGAGAGAAATTGTGGGGCAGGATTGTGGAACCACTTCGCAGGGGAGGGGAAGGACACATTTTGTACATTAGCGTTACCTAAGTAAGGGGTTCAACCTCACCTATCCTGAATTGAAGGAGGCCTTACTCACCTGGTATGGTCTCACTCCTGACAAGTACAAGGATCATTTTAGGCAGAGTAGGAAAACTGATTCCCACACCTGGTTAGAATGTGTAGACTCTTTTTGCAGATCACTGGATGGTTGGTGAGGGGCAGTAATGTGACAGATTTTCAGGGGCTGTACAATTTGATTGTGTGGGAGTACTTGTCTAGTCTGTTTTGTAGAGCTGTGCCTGCACTTGACAGATAGTGAGCTGACTGACCCCAGGAAGCTTGCTATGGAGGAAGACTGCTGGGCGAGTACCAGGGTCCACAAGAAGGTGTATGGGGGACACTCCACCAAAGGTGGGCAGGGTCTCCAGCAGAAGAGTGAGGGGAGAAAGGGTAAAGCAAAGGAATTCTCGAAAGGGCCACAAACTACTACAGAGGGTTAAGATTCCCACCCCCCAGGAGATAAGAAACCATGGGTCTCTTCAGGAAAGCCTGCAGAGACATAATCCCGTAAGTGCTTTGCATGTGACCAGGTAGTCCACATGAAGAGGGATCCTAAATGCCCCAAGTGAGCACAGACACCCACCGGTGGGCAGTCCAAGATGTTGACTAGAGTAGCGCTTGTGAAAAGGTTTGTCCCAGGAGAGGGTGGGGACCCCACAGAATTGACCCTTGTCTCACTAGGAGATAGTGAGATGTTCCAGGGAAGCCTAGTGCTTGCAAACACTAAGAAATACAGGCAATGGGTGACCATCAATGGGAAAAGGGTAGAGGTTCGCAGAGATACTGGAGCCAGTGTGACCTCCGTCCGGTGTCACCTGGTATCTGAGAAGCAAGTAGTCCCCGGTGCATTCCACCAAGTAGTTGCTGTAGGCAACTCAGAGCACCAATGCAAGGTGGCGCAGGTTCCCTTTGGAGGGGGGTCTCAGGTCCCTTGAAGGTGGTTGTGCGCCCCACCATGCCTGTTGATTGTCTGCTAGGGTACCAACCTGGAGCAGTCCTTGTGGAAGGATGTGGAGCTCAGGTCTCACTTGGAGATGTTGGGGTTGCCAGAGTGCGCATCCTTAACGTCTCGGTCCATGGCAGCCAGACAGGGTAATCAGAAGCACCTGGAGCCTGAAACAGTGTGCCAGGTGCCTGCTAAGAGAAAGGGCAAGGGGCGCAGGAAACCCGTTCCTAAAGTTCCACGGTACGGGAGGAGGCTGACCTCAATAGGGACGTCCCGGAACCTACAGGTGAACAAGTGGCTGAACTGGGGGACTTATCTGAGCTGAACTATTGGCAGCAAGAAGGGGGTTCCACCAGAAAAGAGTTCTGCAGGGAGCAGGGAGAATGCCCTTCTCTGATTGGTTTGTGGTAGCAGACCAGGCAGCTAGTGATCAGTCTGGATCATACTGGATCTACTGGGAGAATGGTCTCCTATATAGTGAGCCTAAGGTCACTGAGCCTGAATCCTCCTGTATGCTGGTGGTACCCTAACGCTTCAGGACCTTCCTACTGGGTCTGGCTCATGAAATGCCTTTGGCAGGACGTTTGGGGCAGGACAAAACCTTTGACAGGATTGTCACCCACTTCTTTTGACCCCAAATACGAAGGCAGTCAGACGCACATTGAAGGTCTAGCGAAACTTTCCAGGCAAGTGGTAAGAGTGTGAGGAAGTGTAAGGCTCCTCTCCAACCTTTTCCAATTGTAGGCACCCCTTTCAAGAGGGTGGGGATGGATATTGTGGGGCCCCTGGACCCCAAGACAGTCATGGGCAACAGGTACATCCTGGTTTTGGTGGACCATGCCACCCGGTACCCGGAGGCCAACGCTTTCAGGACAACAACGGCGCCCGTGGTGGGCCAGGTGTTGATGGGGATCTTTTCCCGTGTAGGTACCAATTTCATATCCAAGTATATGATATCCCTGTGGGAGGAGTGTGGTGTAACCTACAAGTTAACCACTCCTTAACACCCCCAAGGTAATGGTTTGGTGGAGAGATTCAACCAAACACTGAAGGGCATGATAAAGTGTCTGACCGACCCCATGAGGCCTAAGTGGTACATCTCCTTGCCATCCCGTCTCTTTGCTTACAGGGAAGTACCGCAGAAGTCATTAGGGTTCAGTCCCACCTACCTGGTGAACTTGCTGACGTCCCGGGACCCTTTGAGGGTTCTCCATGTGACCCACCTCAAACCTCCCTTTGAGAGATCTGAAGTAAGCATGCTCTTGGCAACAGATGATGGGGCGGAAGAGGAGAGTGAACCTCTCCCTGACCTCCTGTCTGCCAAGGAGCAAGCTGGGTTAGTGGAAAGTGTGAACCTCTTCCTTACACTGACCCCACAGCAGCAGTGTAACTGTCGCCAGCTGTTGGGGATGTTTGCCACATTATTCTCCCTGACCCTAGGTGTCACCCACTGGTGTAGCCATGATGTGGACATTGGGCACAGTCCTCCTGTAAAGCACAAAATTTACTGATTGACTGACAAGGTCAAAGCCCGTATCAAAGAAGAGGTTTCTAGGATGTTGGTGTTAGGGGTGATAGAGCCTTCCAACAGTCCTATGGCCAGCCCAGTGGTCATAGCCCAAAGGCTACTGCACCCGCAGCCACTCAAAACTTTGGTTCTGTGTGGATTTCCGTGGGCTCAATGCCGACACCAGAACTGAAGTGCAGCCCATCCCCAGAGCTGATGAGCACATAGATCGGTTGGGAGCTGCTAAGCTTGTCAGCACGTTTGATTTAACGTCTGAGTACTGGCAGATTGCCTTGACTGATGGGGCCAAAGAGAGGTCTGTATTCTCAACACCAGAGGAGCACTACCAGTTCCGGGTGATGCCCTTTGGGTTCAAAAATGCCACTGCCACCTTTCAGAGGTTGGTCAACCAGGTGTTGGTTGGACTGGATGATATCAGTGCTGCCTACCTGAATGACATTGCAGTGTTCAGTTCGTCTGGGAAGATCACTTGCACCACCTCTGGGAAGTGTTGAAGGCTCTGAAGAAGGCAGGCCTCACTATAAAGGCTAGCAAGTGCCAGATAGGGCAGGGGTCTGTGATGTACTTAGGGCACCAAATAGGAAGTGGCCAGGTGGCACCCCTACAACCTACGAGTGACACCATTCTGGCCTAGAAGTCCCCCAAGACCCAGACAGAGGTGAGAGCCGTTTTAGGTCTCACTGGTTATTACAGGAGATTTGTCAAAGGCTATGGCACCATTGTTGCCCCCTTGACTGAGCTGATTTCCAGGAAGCAGCCAAGGAAAGTGATCTAGACAGATGCCTGTCAGACTGCTTTTGATGCCCTGAAGCCAGCCATGTGCACGGCGCCTATGCTCAAGGCACCCAACTTCTCCAAAGAATGTCTTGTGCAGACAGATGCTTCAGAGCATGGCGTGGGAGCGGTGCTCTCACAACTGAACGAAGAGGGCCTATACTAGCCTGTAGTCTTCCTTAGCAGGAGACTACTCTCCAGGGAACAGAGGTGGAGAGCAATTGAGCGTGAAGCTTTTGCTGTGGTCTGAGCACTGAAGAAGTTAAGATCCTACTTGTTTGGGAGTCGGTTCTGAGTTCAGACAGACCAGAGGCCCCTCAGGTGGTTAATGCAGATGAGGGGTGAGAACCCAAAACTGTTGAGGTGGTCCATCTCCCTAAAGGGGTTGGACTTTATGGTGGAACACCGCCCTGGCACAGAACATGTCAGCGCTTATGGTCTTTTCAAGTTCTTCTGCCTTAGTAAAGAGAACTCCCAGGTGGGTGGGTAGATCTCCCAACCCTCAGCTGGAGGGGACATGTGTTAGACCTGGCATCTTTTGTTGCATTGCCCCTGTCTTTCTGATTTCTGACCTCCTGTTTTTGATGGTATGCTGGACTTTGTTTTTGCTGGTTTATAGTCTCTGCGCACTTTTCACTGCTATTCAGTGCCAAAGTGCAAGTGCTCCTACTGTAAATTGTGTTATGATTGCTTCTCCATGATTGGCATATTTGATTTACTGCTATGTCCCTAGTAAAGTGCAATGCGTGTGCCCAGGGCCTGTAAATCAAATGCTTCTAGTGGGCCTGCAGCACTGATTGTACCCCCCACACAAGTAGCATTTGAAATGCATCTCAGACCTGCCACTGCAGTGTCTACGCGTGCAGTTTTTAACTGCCAAGTCGACCTGGCAAGTGCAGCCACTTGCCAGACCCAGCCCTTCCCTTTTATTACATATACATCACCCCTAAGGTATGCCCAAGGTAGCCCCATGAGCAGGGTGCAGTGTATGTGAAAGGCAGGACATGTGCTGGTGTGTTTTACATGTCCTAATAGTGAAATACTATGCATTTTGTTTTTCACTGTTGAAAGGCTGTCTTTCCCATAGGTGATCATTGGAGCTGCCTTGTAACCATTTACAAGTATAACTTTGAAGTGGGACAAGATAGAGAAAGGGAGTTTAAGTTCCCTGAGATCAGAATTTAATAACACATCTTTTAGGAAAGGTGGTTTTTAAATTGTATGTTTGAAAATGCCACTTTTAGAAAGTGGGCATTTTCTTGCTTAACCATCCTATGTGCCTCTGACTGCTTGTGGATTCACCGTCGGGTTTTAGACTGACAGGGGCTGTTTCAGTACTTAATCTCACAATTTTTCTTAAAAGACCACACTCACTTCCCCCGGCTCCACCCATTTCCTCCAGTGGCCTCACCCACATCCACCACTGGCACAGCTGAACACCAGGTGTAATACCTGATCTGAATTTCTGTCAGAGAGCCTTCCTAAAGTAAAGGATGTTCTCACCCTGATTACATTTTGGTAATATTTAGTTTATATATATATATTATATAATATAGACTTCTTTATTGCTTGATTAACAAAAATCATTGCAATTAAAACATTAATATCCTGAATAAAAAGACACAATTCCCTAATTCTTCAATCAATGTACAGCTGTACAAAAATAATGTTTCTATGGTTACATGCCGTACTAGAATATTAATACCACATATAAACACCTTTTATCACAGTCGAACTTTAATCATAAAACTATTAACATTTTATGGTCACATATCCAGGAATATACAATAAAAACTATTAACATTATGTAACATGGTGCAAAGCTATAAAGTGCCTAGGTGCGAGAACTGTAAACATTATGTACCATTGTGCAAATGAGCAATAAAGTGGCTCTATATGCTTTGAGGCCTGATGTCTGAAATTACCTAAGGGCCAGATCTTTGAACATTGTATACCATTGTGCAATTGAGCAATAAAAGTGCTTCTGTGTTTTCATGTATTCTTTAGAACCTGATTGCCATAGTAGGTTAAAAAAGATCATTCAAGGTGTCAGTAACCTAAAAACAACAACTTTATATTTTCTAATCTGTTAAAACGTCCCTTAGGTTGCAGACGCCAGCAATTTTTCAGAATTTGTTAAAAATGTTATCATTTGACATAACAATGGAATCGACTTGCCCGATAAACATAAAATAAGAGCCTGGCGGGCTGATCTTACCCCAGCCTTAATGAATAAAGGTTTTAATAGTGCACAACGTGTTATAAGCAATTTAGGACACGCATTCTATGTGCAATAAAGGTTTCACGTGGCCACCCACACAGTCTACATTTTGTACTTGGCCATTGTTGTATCCAAGTCGGGGTGCCCTCCTTGGTTGGATTTATGCCCAATCTTAATTAAGGCGACCATCACGGCGGTTGCCTGAAGCCTAAGCTCCGTCTTGAACCTGCATAATCCCTCCTTAATCCAGACTAATAGCTGCTGCAACTCCCCCATCCGCAATGCTGCCGGCCCGGGAGGCAGATTCGGTGACTCTGGGTGCTCCGAAATAGCGCTGGGCTGCAGAGAAACCTGGGCAGTTCTTGAGGCTGAGCGCCGGGCCCGTGGCATGGCCGGGAGCTTCCGGCGGCACTTTTGAAGCAGGCGGCTCCCCGGCAGTTAGAGCCTCTACCCGCAGTGTCCTGGCGAGACGTGGACAGGCGCTGTTCCCCGGACCCAGACGAGATTTGGTGAGTCCCGATGTCGGAGCTAAGAGGTGCTCTAAAGGGCACATGCGTAGGCAGCCAGGGGAGCTCCCGCTGCATGGATCGGTGCAGTGCTGTCCTGGATGAGGCTTCTCCGCGACCCTCCCCTCCATGACCCCGTACCTGCTACAGCCTGTGGCACTCCTCTTCAGACAGCCTTGACATGATGGGCATCTAGTGACCGTGAGGCCGAAGAGACTACAATACGCTCTGGGGCAGGGTGTGGAGGCTGCGGCCTGCCCCGAGGCCTGCGGTTGGGTGGCGTTCCCGGGGTCTGGGGGCCCGATTGAGGCATTGATGTGCGACGCTGCATGACCCCATTGGTGCACTGGAGCGCTGCGCTGTCACCACGGGGGTATCTGTGCTGCACAGGTTGGTGCAGCGGCCACCTTGGTGGCCCCCCCTCCGGCATTGACTCTGTGGCCCTGCAGCGAGCTGTGGCGGCCTGCCCTTGTTGGGCGTGGAGGAGGGCCGACACCCGGGGGACTGGAGAGTCTGTGCTATATGCAGGGGTGAGGCATTGGGGCACCGGACTGTCTCGAAGCCTAGCGGCCCCAGGCCTCTCTTGAGGACCCGCTCTAGTCTTAGGTGCTCTGGGCCTGCCTGCTGCACCCACCCCCACCTGGAGTCTATCATCTGGTGGCCTGGGGGGCAGCCGAGCCTTTTGGCGGATGGCTGGCGGCTTGCCGGTGAGGCCTGGGGACTACACGGCATCGGCAGGGCCCGCGGGGTTGATTCGCTGCACGGGTCGGTGTAGGACCCCTTAGAAGCGAGGTCCCCGCTCCCCCTGACACGCACAGAGAGGTGTTGCAACACCTCGTTAAGTAGGCGATGGGAGGCACCGGATAGCTCCTGAAGTGGTCCCGTGATCCCCCAGGGTTTTGGGGGTCGAGCCCACCAGATTCCATCTTCGAAGGGGTTCCTGACCGTACCCAGCGTGACCATCACTGTGCTCCTACCAAGGGGAAAGACAAAGCCTCACGCACGGTGTCAACGCAAATGCGAATGGACCCCACACTACTCATTCTGGCGAAGTCCCTCCCGGCCCTCCGGGTCCCCCGTACAGCAACAAGCCCGGGGGCCCACCCAACAACCTCCTGGTCATTTTGCAGGTGATTCAAACCTCTCAGGAGACAGTGGAGGCCAGGGTCGGTGAGGTGAAGATGGATGTGGCGCTGCTCCATCACGACCTCTGAAACGCTATTGCTAGGATCACCAAGACGGAGTCCAGGATTTCCACAGTCGAAGATGATGTCTTAACCCTTAAGTCTCAGATCTCCACACTCCTCAACCGCACGTCGGAACTCCATGCACATGCCGAGAACGTGGAAAACCGCCCAAGACGCAATAATAGCTGCATCATCGGACTCCCCGAATACATTGAAGGGGCAGCCTCACAGCATATGGCAGACCTCATTGAGATATGGATTAAGTCCTGGATGCCTGAGGGGCACCTGTCCCCATGGTTCGCTGTTGAGAGGGCCCACCGATCACTGGCTCCCAGGCCCCCTCCTGGTGCCCCCCCACAGCCGATCATCATCCGTATCCTGAATTTTCGAGACTGGTATGCAATCCTTGGCAAAGCACGCACCCAGCCAGACCTCCACTACAGTGACACTAAGGTCCTTGTATTTCCGGACTATACTAGAGAAGTACAGCCACAAATGTGATCCTTTCTAGAAGTTAAGCAAAAACTGAGGAATGTGGGCCTCCAATACCGTGTCTTATTTCCAGCCAGACTCTGAGTCATTTTTCTTAATAAATCCCTCTTCTTTGATATGCCTGAAAAGGCTTTGCAGTGGCTTACGGAGGAGAGACCTCTACATGGACACCCTCTGCCTTCTACCAACGTCCGGGGGTTGGCTGTTGACCCGGCCCCTCACCCCCTTCCCTAACCCGGGGAAAGCGCAACCGCTCACAGAGGGGACATGGTGGGACCCGCTCAGCTTCACCCCTGGGTTCCTCCTTGACACAGCCCCGGTCCTCTGGGTCGCCAACTGGAGACCCTGCAGCAAGTCAGGAGGACAGCGCCTGAGCAGTCAAACTCTTTCCATCCTCGTATCTAAATGACATTTCTGTTCCTCAGCCAGACTCAGACCTCTCCCGCAGTCCAATACACTGTCTGTCTTCACGTATGGGGGCAGGTCCTTGAGGGCATCATCTGGTCCCACTAGTCTCATACTGGCAGTGTTTGCCCCCTGCCTAACGCCTCCTGGTCAGAATGATCCTCGGTGATTCAGCGGCAGCTGGAGTTGGCAAATCCTGTCAAGGAATAGGTTCACCTCATCTCCTTTCAAAGACTCAGTAATGTGGTGCTCACTGTTGTCCCCACTGTTTTGGTTCTATTGGGCGACAGATGCTTCTAGGGTAAAAGTGTGGGGAAGGACGGGAGTTGGGGGGTGGGGATTTTTCTATATGTTCTTTTTTTATTGCTTACCCTTCTTCCTTTTCTCTAGGTATAGGCACATCTAACAATATCCACTGTGACCATGATTCTATAGCCATATTCAGTTTCAAAGTCTTCCAGACACCCACCTCGCTGCCCTGTCTGCCCCCCCACCCTCTCCCGGAATCCCCCCTGGGCGCGCTATTTGGCCTTGCTAGTACACTCATCCCATCAAATGACCTTCCAGGTTTTATCATGGAACATTAACGGTCTGTAAGATCGGATTAAACGTTCTGCAGTCTTTACCTTTGCCCACTGCCACCTCCCTGAAGTCCTTCTCCTACAGGAGACCCATCTCTGGGGCGAATGCTGTCCTTTCTTGGCCCGTAAAGGTTATGATAGGGTTTTCAATGCTGGATATTCACGGGGCAAGAGGAGTCGCCATCCTCCTGCACTGTTCCTTTCCCCTGGTGGTCTCGCAGGTCACCCGTGACCCACAAGGTTGTTTTATAGCCTCGGAGGGCACCCTGGAGGGACGGGTGATTGTGCTGCTGTGCGTGTATGTATGCCGGCCCCCCTTTGACTCTGCCTTAGAGACCTCTTGACACTTCTCGCCCACCTCCCTCAAGGACTCACAGTGTTGGGGGGAGATTTTAACGCAGTCCCTGCACCTGCCTTGGATAGCACCGGTCCTGCCGCCTCCAGAGGCCAGGGGACTCGGCTCCTCGTGGACTGGACTTCCTCCTGGGGCCTATGCAACACCTGGCGGTCCTGGCATCTTACACTCCTTCAACTCACACACACCTCAGCTGCTCCCCACACGCACTCTCGCATTGACCTTGTTCTCTTACCTGCCCTCGACTGCCAAGCACTAAGCCACATTGAAATATTACCCAGAGGGATCTTGGATCATTCCCCACTACTCCTTCATCTTGAGCATCCCTCCCCAGCAACACAACCTATTTGGCGTATTAACGCATGGTACCTCCAAGATAGAACCTTTGTTCACGCATTGAAAAAAGAACTTCAATCTTACTTTCTCAACAACACAGGAACCGTAGCCCGAGTGAGCACACTCTGGTCTGCCAGCAAAGCCACCCTGCGCGTATTTGCTAAACACTTAGGACCCGGGAGCATGAGCGCTCCTCCCTCATTACCCAGCTGGAGGGCGGGGCCTTGCACCTGGAGCAAAGCCTCACACCCGACCCCGTGGAAGAGGTCTCTCGCCAGTTACGCCTCATCCGGGAGGACATACGCCTATACTCTCTAGAAGCCGCTAAACTCCTTTGGCATGCAACGACACCCAATCTATATGGCTGGGGTGATAAAAATGGAAAGCTGCTCTACTGGCTGGCCTCTCAACATCAAGTCAATAGGATAGTCCCCGAGGTCATGGACGAGACAGGCTGTATGCAATGATCCCTACCAAAAATCGCTCAGACTTTTGCCCATTACTATGAGAAACTATACTCTGTACCGACAGGCAGGGATCCGACGGCACATATTCCCTTTCTGGACGCAGTCACTCTCCTGGCCCTCTCTAAGGAGGACTCCCAACTGCTGGACGAACCCCTTGCAATGGAGGAGATTGGGGAAGCGCTTTCGGGCCTGACCCCATGGAAACTCTGGGCCTAGATGGGTTACCCTTGGAATATTTTGTGTTGTACCGTGACCTACTGCTCCCCCAGCTTTTAGCACTATTTGAAGAGGTGTGTTGCTTTGGCTCCTTCCCAGGAGACCTAGACTCTGCCACGATAGTTGTGATTCCCAAGACGCAGCCCCCGTCCACATCTTGTGCAGACTACCGTCCCATCTCGCTGCTTAACAGCGAAATCAAGGTTTTCGCCACTGTACTGGCTAACAGATTAAAACGAGTACTGCCGACTCTGGTGCATCTGGACCAATGCGGCTTTATGCCGCAGAGATGCACAAGGCACTGCATTAGATGCCTTCAAGTAGCCCTAGCTCACCATCACTCGTTACCACAAGACCTAGCCTTGCTTCTCATGCGTTCGATATGGTGGACTGGGGTTACCTCTCAAGGTGCTGACCTCTGGCGGCTTTGGCCCGCATTTCTGGAACATGGTCGGTGTCCTATACTCCCAACCATCAGCCCGTGTGCGTGTGAACAGAGTTCTATCGGACTCCTTCCCCATACACTGAGGTACCAGGCAGGGTTGCCCCCTATCTCCTCTCCTTTGTGCCCTAGCAATGGAACCCCTGGCCCAACTAATCTGCGGGGTCTCACGATACAGGGGGTGGGGGTGGGACGTCAACCATAAAGACCGCATCGCCCTATATGCGGATTATGTTCTCCTCTACTTGGCAGACTCAGCAAGGAGTGGCTCTCGATGCCTCCAGTTACTTGAGGCTTTTGAGAAGGCCTCTGGCCTGAAGATTAACCCCTCCAAATATGTGGTCCCCCTGGCAGCCTCGAGGGATGCTTTGACTGGCAGTCATCCATTCCCCATCGCAGACTGAGCTTTAAGTACCTGGGTGTGTGGGTTGCGTTGCACCCAGAACTCACCTGGGCCCTCAACCTGCAGCCCTTGCTCAAAAAGGTGAAGGCAGACCTCACAAAATGGCAAAACCTCCCCCTTAACGTAATGAGCCGTATAGCAATGTACAAGATGATGGTACTGCCCCGCTTCCTCTACATTTTCTAGAACCTACTTCTTCAGCTCCCTAGGTCATGGTTTCGGGGGCTGGAGGGAGATGTGTGGACCTTTTTATGGTGGAGGTCGCGGCCCAGGCTGGCACTCGCCCACTGCCAGTGAGGCCCTTTCGATGGCGGCCTAGGCATGTCCAATCTTTACCTCTATTATCTCTCCTCTCACCTTCTCGTCATCCATGACTGGTTTAATGGGGGGTGGTCCGACCCTGTGAAGGAAATGACCCAATTAGGGCCACCCGGGTCACTCTCGACCTCCTCTAGCCTTCCACTTAATGAAGAGTCGATGATGCAGTAGAGAATACAAGCAAACTAGTTTATTCACAAAGTACACTGCAGTGGAATCCAATCTGACCAGCCTCCTATGATGGCTGACGAGGGACTGACTCTAACAAACATAAAGTTACATTATGTATGTTGCAGAGCCCACAAAGACCCGCCTACTATGGAAAAACACTGGTAACTGTCGTAATACAATGGGGGTACAGAACATAAGTTTCAATTCTGCAGCCTGGCACAAGCTATCTACTGCCCAAGGTCGTCTGGCTTATCCTCCCTACTAGACAGGTGGGAGAAGGCCTCTATGTAACAGAAAAGGCATGCGTTAATGAGCAGGATTCAGCATTGAAGAAACTAAACTTACCAAGGACCATTTCTCGTAAATGATCAAGTAACAGTTTCGATTATAATACAAAATGGCGTCTTCGAGAGGTAAAATGGTGGCAATGATGTCAACCTAACTAACGTAACATCTGCACTTTCTAATTGCGTATGCATACAGCAAGAATATATAATGAATTAGCTACATAAATGCTAACATTATATCAGGTGAAATACGAGTAATATGGAATAATACATTTCAATTCTAACAGACCCTCCTTTCAGCATTTATAAGCTAATACAGACACCTTTATTCTTGCTATCAGGTAAAGGTCTTTACAATTCTAAAAGTAGAGAAAATATAGAGATTCAGGTAATAACATGTCAGGTACGAATATATATGTATATATGCATAACAAAACATATGGAAGAACATGACACTAAACATTAGCAGTACAAGTAACATCAGGAACAGAACCTGCAAGAGAAGTAGTTGAACCAAAAACACCTTCATCAATTTGCATAATAGTATCAAGCTCCTTTTGAAGCATTATCGTTGCATTAGTAACAAGCTGTGTTATCTCCGAAAAACTTCCTGTGCGTATCTAAGAAAACATTACTTCGTATAGCTCTTTTACTACGATCTGAAGAGACAATCCGATATAAAGCACACAATGGGGTATCACCAGAACACTCCAAAACCCAGAACATGCCCCCTCCCACCAATAAGAACAGTAATATGAAAATAGCACAGGACACCTTCTTTCTGAGCAACCAATTGAAACTGAGCTGCCCCGGTCGCAGGGCAACTAAAGGCTGTTCATTTTTTACAATGGGACGACCAAATAGATACATTTTTACTATGGATTTTACAAATAGAATCACCAGAGAAAGAGACGTCACGTAATGGAACCAATGATGGAAAGGACACAAAAAAAAGAAAAAATATATAAAAACGTTGAGAAAATCAGGGTCCGTTACAAGCCTCCCTGGCAGGCTTCTATTGTCCAATCCTCGGTGGTGCTATTGAGCACTTCATGGTAGAGCCACACTGTTGCAGCTCATCAGCAAATGTTCATTGTTCTCAGGATAGGGCACTTTCCCTCCTTGGAAAATACCCTCAACTTATCCTGTCCTGCGTCACAGGCAGTGCACCAATCTTCTGATCCCTAGTCTAATAGGAAAAAGCAGAAACAAGGGGCATTTTACTAATCTTATCCACGAATCCATCCCTGCTACACTCACTTCTCTTTTGGTGCACTATCCTTCCGTCGAGGACGCAAATTGTACCTTGCAACTCCAGGCACTGTCTCATCACGAAGAAGAACCTGAAATTCAGGGGGTGTCGGAGAGCGAGACTCAGGCTCCTGTGGGTCAGATGAAGAAGAAGCCTGGGCAGCCCTAATTTCTGGGGGAACTGCCGCGTTCAGAACTGCCTCACTCTCTTCCTCCGTCTGCGCCCAAGTCAGTTGGGCATCAGAAAAGGGAACAAAACGTGGAACTTTCTCAGTCTCGTGGTCCCCTATCCCCTCACAAACCCATCCATCATAGGGGAGGGGAAGCGGCACTCGCCGACAATGAGAGATATGGATCCAATGCTTCCGGCTGTCCACTCTCACTGCCGTCCTTGTCGTGATGAGGACCAAATATGGTCCTTTCCATCTGGGTTCCAACCTGTCTCGCCTCTGGTAATTCCTAATGAAGACGAAGTCTCCAGGCTGTATGGTGTGCCCGGGCCCCTCTGGTGCTGGAGGCAAAGCTTCATGTATCTGTTGATGAATAGAACGTAGACTTTTAGTAAGATCATATAAATAATCAACTAACAAAGGATAATCAATTTCAGAAAACTTTTTCGGTCTAGGGACGCCCCACACATTTGCGGGACGGCCAAAGACCACCTCATATGGCGATAATCCAGTTCTAGAATGGGCTGTCATTCTGGTGGACAATAGAACAAGGGGTAATGCATCTGGCCATTGCAACCCAGTACTTTCCTTAATCTTAGCCAATTTTAGCTTGAGAGTACCATTGTACTTCTCAACTAAACCTGCTGACTGGGGATGATTTGCTGCAAGAAATTTTTGCTTAATGTGCAAACCATCGCACACCAATTGGATCACCTTCGCATTAAAGTGACTTCTGTTGTCACTCCAAAACAAACGGGGCAAGGCGTAGCGCGGGAAAAACTCCTTAATAAGAGCCTTCGCCGTTGCCATGGCTGTGTTTTCTTTCGTTGGGTAGGCCTCAATCCATTTACTAAATGCACAAACAACCACTAGCACATATTTCAAATTATTAACTCGTTGCATCTCAATATAATTCATCTGGAGTACCTCGAAAGGGAGAGAAGGTGACGCAAAATTACCAGAAGGTGTAGGGGTACCTTTTCCAGGATTGTGCTTCATACAAATCATACAGTGTTTCACTAGATGCGCAGCAACCTTAGGGATATTGTCATTTTGCCACACAGGATCCAATAACCTACAAATTCCCCTTGCGCTAATATGAGCCGGACCATATGCCATTGTTACTACGGGAAATACATATGCCTCGGGTAACATCCATCTCTGCTTCTCGGATTTATCAGTCCAACACCCTTCGTCATCAAACGCCCTGTACAGGGGGCGTGGCCAACAGCCTAAGATGGCGGACTTGTCCCGGTAGAGCTCCGGACCCCGGGGGAGGTGAAAAATCCTGCTACTCACCCCGAACCGGACCTGCACTCACCATCAACGGCGGACTGCAACGACGGAACGATCTGGCGGAGGTTGCAGCCGGGTCCGGTCCTAAAAGCTACAACAGAGCAAGAGAGCTGGAGACCGGGGACGTGTGGGTCCCGCTGCCGGTGAGCTGCGAGAGCCGAGAGGCCGCTGATTCCGTGGGCCGGATGTGACACAACGCCCTGGAAGCTGTGGACTGAAGCGGAGAGCTTGCGGAGCGGCTGCCCTGCGCGGGCTCCGGGGCCATGGAGAAACACTGCAGCAACTCGGCGCTGTGCTGAGGCGCGAGCGGGCGGTGAGTGCGGCGGACAGGGCGGGAGCCACGATCATTATCGGGCCTATCTCCTGGTGCCCGGTGTATACGAGGCCTGCAACCCTGTGAAGGGGGGGTACCGCCGCACAAAGGATCAGCCATAGGGGCGTCTTTGGGGCCTAGGTGGGCTACTGGAACCAGCGCCATCTTCCTTTTCCTCCCCCGCTAAAAAGAACAATACCGCTGCAACTGCGGGCGGGTCTGTGGCGACGCCCGATGTGGTCCGCCTGACTTGGGGCCCCCCTCCACGTCATTCTCCTGCACCTGGGTGGCGGCTGATGTGGGGGCCCGCCGCGTAGCGGCTTGGACAAGTCGGGGCCTAGAGGCTGCTGGACAGCGAGACGACTCCCGGTCCCAGGGATTGAAAGGTTGCCGCGCCGCGCCGGATACTCTCTGCCCGGCGCCACGACCTGCTTGCATAGCCTAGGGGTCTACCGGAGTCCTTGTTGAGCCCCGAATGGGGGCTGCGGAGTTGGCGGTGGTCGGGGGCTTGCAAAGAGAGTCCACCGGGGGGCCCCCCCATAGCACCATCGCCCCAAGGCCTGATCGAGCGGTCCGTGCTCTTTTTAGCGCCTATCTATCAATAATTGGACATAACATCCAGCAACATACAAGCGGCGGGAGGACTGAGAGTGCACTTACCGGCTGGGGCCCGGCCTGAGCTGGAGGCCATAAGACGATTACGACTCGGAGGGTGGGTCGAGGGGCGCACCGCAGGAGGGTCAGGATGGACCTCCTCCCCCCCCCCATCATCCCGGTGTTGATCCGCAGGTGAGAGGAGTTCCCCTATGGTATCGGGGCACATCATGGGCAGACTAAAAGGAAAAACGCTTGACGGACATCCACGCATGGGTAGCCAGGCTGGTGCACCGGAGCCGTCCAGCAGACCTCCGTCGCCGGGGGCCTCATCTTCTGAGACGGCGGCGGGCACCCCCGACAAACTAGATCTGATTTTGAAGGAGGTCCGTGAATCCAGGGCTGCAATTGAACACCAAATTGGAACCCTCACATCTAGTCTTACGTTACTTCGAGCGGACCATGGGAAACTGGCTGAGACGGTTCAGGATCATGATCGCACCCTAAAAGAATTCGACCCACAAATCAACACAAACACCACACAAATAAAACAACTCCAACAACTGGTCACAAGCCTACAGGACAGGGTAGAGGACGCCGAAGGTAGAAACAGACGCAATGACATACGCGTTATTGGTCTTCCGGAGCGCTGCGAGGACACCAAAGCGGCAGACTTTATGGAAGCCTGGTTCAAAGAACACGTGGCCCAAGACGGTCTCTCAGCGCACTTCTGCGTGGAGAGGGCCCACTGGATACCAACGGGGGCACCAAGGACAGGGGCCCCTCCACGCCCCCTAATTGTAAAAATTTTAAATTACAGAGACCGGGATATCCTGCTCCAAAAAGCCAGGGAGAAAGCACAGATTCAATAAGAAAACCACTGTATATCGTTGTATCCGGACTACACCATCCTAGTGCAACGACAAAGATCCTCCTATCAGGTGGTAAAGAAGAAACTGCGGGCGGCCCACCTTAAATACGCCCTGCTATTCCCTGCCAGATTAAAGATTATTCATGACGGAAAAACGTATTTCTTTGACAGCCCAAATGACGCCGAGGAATGGATAGAAATCATGAACTTGGACTCTAGCCAGAGTAGACGATCGGATTCGATGTCTCAGGGTCCTGATGGACGACAGAAGGGCGGACGTCGCCGCACTCAGCGGGGCGCACAGGCGCAACATAGCAACGGCCCCTCCCGGGAACAACGGCGTTTGGATAGGGCTGCGGCCCTGGACGTGGCGGGATCGTTCCGAGATGGAAGCATCAGGATCCCACAGATTCTGAGGACGGCAACCTACAATCGGACTCCGACCACATCATCACCCTGTTCCCCTCCGTCACACCTCAAACCGTTGACGACCTAGTTGATAACTGACACTATAGACTTGTATATAATGGTCATGCTCTCATACAGGACCTGGAAAGTGCAGAACGCCAACAATATATGGAATGTCAATGAACTCTCAGTCGCAGTTGTATCCTTTTAGTTTACCACACAGTGTTAATGCTTGCTTAGATATCCAAAATAGCAACGCAGCACCACTAGAAGGTTTCCCCAAAAGTGGTATTCATTCTACTTGGATACCTGACATTATGCTTATTACAAACACCAAAGTATGTCATATTTGATTTACCATGCTATGCATACATGTGAGGATAGCAAGGTCGTAGTCAGGATATGTATGTATTTACCCCCCTCCCCGGGGCCCCATCGAGCCGCTGGGACTCCGCGTTGGCACTAGTCATAGTATGGACTGAGACGGCAACCCCCCACTAAGCGTATGCAATGTTGTGTGTGTTTTATATGTTGGGATTTATTGTTGGGCCCAGCGTAGTTCGCGAGCTGAGCCGAGTTTTGTTTGTTTACAGGGGAAGGGCTACTCCTGGTCTGCAAAAGTTACCGGGCTCCGTATGATGAGGAGTTCTTTTTTTTGTGATACCTTATGTCTAGAGCTAGCGCCACCGTAGGCTCCTACAATCTGCTGACCTGGAACGTACGAGGGCTAGGGGCAGTACAGAAAAGACACCGGGTCCACGCATACCTCCTTAGGCGCAACGCCCAGATAGTCTTCTTCCAGGAGTCACATCTTACTGATTCAGAGGCCCAAAAGACCCGTAAGAAATGGAGGGGTGCCATCTACTCTACTAATTACTCTGCATTCGCTAGAGGGGTGGCGGTCTGGATACGACACGGGGTCCCTTTTACGGAGCTAGACCGCCGCGTGGATGATCAAGGGAGGTATATCTTGTTGAAGGGCACCCTAGACGGTGCAACTGTGGTCCTGGGGAGCATATATGCCCCAAATGTCGACCAGGATAAGTTTTTCTATCGACTGGGTACGGCACTGGCCGGGTGGGATAATATTCCCTGGATCCTTGGAGGGGACTGCAATGCAGTGTTAGATATGGATCTGGACAGATCACACCCCCTTTACATGGCACTAGTACCCGTAAACTAGCAGATCTCCTAAACACTTGGCTAGAGGGGTGGGGTCTCTCTGATGTGTGGAGACGACTACATCCTACCCATAAGGAATACTCATTTTACTCACCGGTCCATTCTCTCCACACCAGGATCGACAGATTTATATGCTCTAACTCCATCGTCACACACGCCCGCCAATCCACATACTTGGCCAAGACCCTCTCGGACCACAGCCCTTTAGAGCTTACACTTACCTGGGGAAGGGTGCCGACCCCCGTGCCCACCTGGAGACTGGGGCCACAGTTACTGGAGGATGCCCCATTCCGGGCTGCTCTCTCCACTACCATTAACAATTACTTGGCAGAAAACTGGAACACTGCATCCTCTAAACTAATAGAATGGGACGCACTGAAGGTGGTGTTGAGGGGGGCGGTCATCGGTCAGGTGGATGGGGGCTAGACAGGAGACACATCAGCGTTTGAGCAGAATAGAAACCCTAATGACCACGCTAGAGCAGGAGGCTGTGACGGATCCAACTAAAGAGGACGCCCTGCGTAATGCCCGCATTGATCACGCTGAAACGCTAGAGACGCTGAGGGTAATAGACTATAGGGCCTACACACAACGGAAACATACAGAGGCAGATAGGGCGGGGACACTATTAGCCCGTATCGTGCGGGATAGGTCCGAGCCACCACTTATCACCCACATTACCGTACCAAACAGGGGTACAGTCCATACACAACTCGAGATAAACGAAGCCTTCTGCACATACCTCAGTGATTTATATGCGGTCCCGACTCATAATACTGAGGCGGTAATAGGTGATTTTTTCCAGGACCTGACAATCCCCTCCCTACCGGCAGATGTACAGGACACACTGGCGGGTCCCATAACCCAACACGACATCCGAGCGGCGATCAAAGGACTTAATCGAAATAAAGCGCTTGGCATAGATGGTCTGCCCATAGAATTTTATCATACCTATGCGGACGCCTTGGTCCCTAAACTAGAGGAAGTATATAAGGCATCATTGGCAACTGGGCGATTACCTCAGTCCACCAGGCAGGCACTGGTCATCTCTTTACTTAAGCCAGGTCGAGATAGCTCTGACATTGCTAATTATAGGCCTCTCTCTTTACTATCAACCAAATATAAAATCCTGAGTAAAGTCCTCGCTAACCGTATTCAGCCACACTTAAACGCACTTATACACATAGATCAATGTGGGTTTCTACCTAATCGGAGCACGTCCTTGAACACCAGACGCTTACACTATATTATGAAGGCTACTCCGGCTGACTATCCGACGGCGGGATGCCTGGCACTGGACTTGCGCCAGGCTTTTGATTCCCTCACCTGGGATTACATGTTTGCCACCCTGCAACGCTTCGGATTTCCGGACGCCTACCTCAGCTGGGTGCGACTACTTTACACCTCCCCCACGGCTAGAGCCCGCACGGGCCGCCATATTTCGCGCGAGTACGCGATACACAGAGGTACGAGACAAGGCTGCCCCCTGTCCCCCTTGTTGTTTGTGCTTGCGCTCAAACCCTTAGCAATTGCACTGAGACAGTCCGCTGAACACCTCGGCATTATCATAGAGGGAAAGGCTCACATCACCTCCATATATGCGGACGATATCCTGTTATATCTCCGCGATCTATCTACCGACGCAACACCCCTCCCCACAATCTTCTCTACATTTGGTAAGATTTCAGGCCTAGCCATTAACCCGAGTAAATCACATGCGTTTTACTTTCGAGAGGGACCGCGCCCCGACGAGTTAAAATTTGGCACTTATACTATACCTGTTGCTCACTCTACCTTTAAATACCTAGGGATTCAGGTATATAGGTCCCAGACTGACCAACTGGAAGGTAACCTAATGAAGGCGGTCGCTGCCCTATGCTCGAGTACGGCCTTTTGGACCTCCCTGCCCCTATCGGTGATGGGACGGATAGCCATCTCCAAGATGGTAGTACTCCCCGGATATTATATTTTTCGTGAATCTGCCCATAATGGTTCCACACTCAACATTCCGTACCCTGAATACTATCCTAGTGGAACTTATTTGGGGTACGGGCCGCAGGAGAGTAAGCTTACAAAAACTACAATTGGAATGTCATAAGGGAGGCCTGGGGTCCCGGATTTCAGGGCTTACTATTATGCCAGTCAACTCCAGTGGCTGTCCTACTGGACAGCGGGGAGGAACCTTCAAGAAATTGGCTATACGTCAAGGGATATTGACCGGGTGCATTGCACTCCCTGATCCTGCCCAAAGCCAAACTCCCCGCTATAGGACCCCACTACTGAAGATCGCCCTACAATGTTGGAAGAAGGCGCTTACTGTATACCTCAGGGGTTGCCCCTATTCGGCTAATATCCCACTACTAGGCATTCCCACCCCCGGAGGCAGACTCACTAAGGTTAGGCTTCACCCTTGGACTGAGGCAGGTGTGGAGAGTGTCGGCGCTTTCTTTGGCGGCGGTACTCTCCTCGATCACGACACTTTCGTGCAACACACTGGCGCACCTGATCGTTTATATTTAGATTATGCTGTAGTATCACATTATATAAGAACGACATGGGCACCACAACGCACGGAACCGCGACAGCACGGATTGGTCCATTTACTATACTACATGGGGAGTGGGGGTCATTTAGTCAAGTGGCTGTACACCGGCATTAGGGCACACGCAGCTACCACACTCACACCTCTTAGAACAAAGTGGGCGGAGGATGCAGGCCTGGAAATCTCAGACAAAGTATGGGCGAGCATGCTTGAGCATCCCAAGAGGGTATCCCGTAATGTCAAACTGAAATTTATTCAGACAATGATCCTACATAGAATATACTTAACCCCAAAACGGATACATCGTATGTTCCCAGGGGCTCATCACTGTTGCCCCCGATGCAGGGGAGACGAGGCTGACTTTCTCCATATGTTATGGGCCTGCCCGCGGTTACAGGAATACTGGTATGGCATTCGACATTCCCTGGGTGAGGTCACACATATAATAGTGCAGGATGATATCTTAGAATGTCTCATGGGTACTCGTAGGCGCACTAAAGCCCAGAAAGTACAACCGCGATTCTTGGACTTGGCTCTTATACTAGCCGTTAGAACAATCACTATGAGATGGAAATCCACTAGAAGCCCGCTATTATCTACCTGGCAGGAGGATATGGTGCAATGGGGTGGTGCAGAGAGTGCGGCACTTAAAAGGGAAGAGGTGAGAGGCTTGCGGAAACAGCCAATTGCCATGGAATGGGACATTATGTTAGAAGATTTTAAACAACTTGATTTAATACCGGCCAAAGTCAACCCCACACAATAACCCAATATTACATTCTACGGATCCGAGGCTAGACCCCTAGAGGCATAGGACGACATGTCATCGACGGTAAGCAGAGTAGGACTAAGAAAATACGATAGCTGATCATGCTAAGCCATAGTGCATATTAGAAATGTCAGACCAGGAGGGTGGGTGGCGGGAGGGAGAGGGTTTTTTGGATGTTAAAGTTCGGCCAAATATAAAATTGCATGGTATTCCTGAATCAGGTGCTCGATTGAGATCTAAAAGTAAGAATGGTTCTTTCCAGAAAGTGACATAGGGCACCCGACGAACTACACCTGAGCCAGTATCATCTAGCTCGCCTGACAATGTTCTAAGTATACGTCGGAAATCAACAAAAGTTAAAATACCAGATGCATTAATAATGTTGTCATGTCATGCTGTCATGGTTTCAATAAAATATGTTAAAAAAAAAAAAAAAAAAACGCCCTGTACTTTCCTGCCACACTGCCAACTCCTCAACTGTTGCCTCACTCTGTATTTCTCTAACACTCTCTAGCGAATTTTCAAACATGGTAACATCTGGTACCCATCTAGCAGGTCCTGCCACAAACAGTTTCGTCATTTTTGACCTGGCTGTCTCTTTTGCTATCTGATCTGCAAAGGCATTTCCCTTCCCCACCTCATTAGTGATTGCTTTATGGACACTTCACTTCACTTTTGCCAATCGTTTGGGAAGGGTCAAGGCTGTCAAAAGCCTTTCTATCAGCGGACCGTTCTGAATCTTAGTGCCATGTGAAGTCAAGAATCCTCTCTCTGCCCAGAGGCGTCCAAAATTATGGGCCACCCCGAAGGCATACTGGCTGTCAGTGTAGATATTGACAGTCAGTCCTTCACTCAATTCACATGCTCGCAAAAGAGCTATCAACTCTGCAGCTTGTGCAGATTGGTAAGGAATACGTAATGTCTCAACTACAGTGCGCAGCGTGGTAATAGCATACGCCGCTGTAGTGGTGCCATCTGACAGTTTAAAACAAGAACCATTGACATATAGTTCCCCCTGTGGGTCAGATAAGGGAACATCAGTCAAGTCTACCCGTCCCTTCGTCTCTTCCTCAGTGCGGAATAAACAATCATGGACATCTTTGTCCTCATCTCCCGAAGGGAGCGGTAGTAACGTGACTGGGTTCAGAATGGCACATCTTTTGATAGTAATGTGAGGTGCAAATAAAGTCAATTCGTAACCGGTCAGACGAGCACTAGTATGGTGCTGCGTCTTTGGGGGCGTGGTTACGGCGCGTTGCAAGATGGCTGCCTGTTGAAGGAGCTCCGCAGGCCAGGCTCCGTCATCCTGCAAATACCATCGTGAAAACCCACCCGAGCTCGCTGAAACCAAACGTACCGCCAGCTGGTTCTGTTTGGAGCACTCGGCTGCGATTTGAGGGCTCGACCTTTGCGGGAACCCGATATTACGAGAGACGGCGAAGTGCGGCGGTGACTGTGAGAAAATGGCCGCCAGAATATGCGCTGTGGTCGAGTGATCTGCGCCTGCTGCGAGGGGTGGTGGCTACTGCTACGCCACTGGCCGAACAGGCAGCACCATGCTAAGCTGGAGAGGACTGTGGGGACGGGCGGTGTGCCCATACGTATCCTTGTGGTGAAATAAGGAGCGGAACGCTGGATCGCCGGCGGACGGTGGGCGATATCTGCAACACGACGCTGGAGACTCGTGGCGACTTACTGTCCTGTGGATTGCTGTGGAGAGACATGCAGACGTGCAGAGAGGGCGGCGGCAATTGCTGATGTGGCGGATGGCCGCCAGAGCGGTACGGAGACGAGGTGAGTGTGGCGAGGCCTGATTTTTGGGCTGGGGCTGGGCTGACCTGCGTAGCGCGACCTAGGCCTCATCTGGCAACTCTGCCTTGCGGGGCCTGGGACTAGCGGTGTGAGCTGGCTGGCCCTTGCTGGGGTTCTGGGCTTCACCTGCTCCCTCCATCCAGGGCGATCCTTGCTGTGCCGTCCAGTGCGGGGAGGGGCACCTGAAGGCGGGCTGCGGGCAGCGCCTGGCTCTCCCTTGGCAACTAAAGCGTGGGGTTACTTTGGCGGTGTGCGGACCTGCCAGGTCTCCCCTCCCCGGCTCTGCGGATCGGTCTGGATCCTCTGTGTCATCGTCCAGGGCAGTAGGAGGCTGCTCTGGGACCGGGTGGTGTTCTTCAATGCTGGTCGCCCTAATGGCAGGGCTATAGACAGACCTACATAGCGGAAACTGCGGGTGCCTGTCGGACGCCATGTGCCATTTCCCACTGACGGTGGCTGATTGTTGAGTGCAATTGGGGTGCTGTTCAGCGCCGCCGCTGCTCCCTATTGTTGTATCACGGACTCATCATCCTGTTCTCATAATTGCCCATAGTGGAGTGTGTTGGGGACAATCACACTGATATTGCTCCAGTTGCTACGCCAATTGCTTCTGCGCAGAGAGGAGTGGGCGCCCTATCTCGCTCAGGGTGTAATCGCGCTTGCCTTGCATTCAAGGGTCCACCGACCAGAGATAGGATTGGGCTTATACACGACGACGTAGTCTGGAACAACGAGACAGTGCACGAACGGGCACGGCCGTCTGCGCCGCTACTATCTCCAGATCATGGGCAAGGCGGACCCCAAGCAGCCCAAGATTCCATTCGAGAGCAAGCGCCAAACACGCACCATGGACTCTTCGACGGAGCTGGGTGATGCTCAAAGCCCAATCGACGCTGCGGACAACCCTGAGGAGGACATGAGGTCTATATTACTAGAGGTACGGACCGGTCTTAAACCTATCGTTAGTAAGATTGATGCCGTTACATCCAGCCTTGACGCAGTAAAGAAAAAGGTGGACACCCATGAAAACCTGCTTGATGTGCTGGAGAATAGGCTGTCTGATACCCAGGATTCTGAGGCTGAATCTAGGACGCAGATCCTCAGTATGGAGAAGGTGCTGGAGGTAATAAGGGTGAAAAATGAAGATTTGGAAGCGCGTTCCCGACGGAACAACCTTAGAATACTTGGCCTTCCGGAATCGACAGCCATCTCGAAACTGGAGCCCTTCATTGACAACCTGTTGCGTGAGCTGTTTGGTCCGGTGCTTTCCCCGGTCATGATCGTGGAGAGAGCTCATCGGTCGCTCGGACCCCGACCGGTGCCGGGTGCGCCACCGCGCCCGATCATCGCACGCCTCCTCAATTATGCGGACAGGGACGCTATTCTCCAAGAGGCGAGGGCCAAGAGCCCCATCATTCATTTGGGTAACAACTTATCCTTCTTTCCGGATTACACCCCAGCAGTACAGGCCGCACGTAGGGAATTCATGCCAGTGAAAAGGCTTTTGCAGACTGCCTCTGTTCCTTATGCAATGTTATACCCTGCCAAATTGAAAATCACTCATGATGGACAAGCACATTTTTTTACAGACTCCAAGTCGGCTCTGAAATTTACGAAACACATCTGTCCTCGCAAAACTCCTCAGGTCGCTTCAAAAAGTTCAACGATATCGCCGACTCTCAGTGATACTGACTAACAGCTGATTATATTGATGAGTTATGTTGTTGCTTATCCACATAACTGCATACGTGGACACAATAGACTATATCACTAAATGGGAGCCTGCAGCTTAGTCGCGTTGCTGTGATAACAGAAATGTGTTGATAGTATATTATATCTATGCTACAGTTAGGTTTTTGGTGCATTTACTCTTTCAATATTGAAGAGCTGGTCTGGGTTTATTGATATAGCAGCCTGGCCACCCTGCCGTTTGGTAGGCATTTGCCGTCGTTCCTTCCCTCCAGAGGGTGATCCCCCATTTGTTTGCATTTTCAAATTGGGTTTGGGGTAAATTTTGGGAGGGAGGGGGGCTTGTATTCTTGACCTAATTGGGAGGTTGTAGTGGGAGGGGGTGGACAGAAGGGATCAATGCGTTTGAAGATAGCCAGTGCTTAGATGTGGAAATCAAGAGGATTGTTTATTGTAATTGTATTGACACCAGGAATGGGGACTGCATTTTTAATTTAGTGTACTATGACTGCCAACTGATTGATTCATATGTGAGAAAAAGCGCTAGAGAGGCCAATGGGTGAAGGCTACAGATTTCTAACGTGGAACATTAGAGGGCTAAACTCCCCGAAAAAATTCCGCCAAGTCTTTGCATATCTGAACCGACATGGCACTCAAATTGCCTTTTTGCAAGAAACGCACCTGACCAAGGTTACAGAAGCGAAAATTGCACTTAAATGGGCTGGGTTCACGCTAGCCTCATCATACTCCTCTTATGCTAGGGGGGTTCTCATATTGATTAAAAAGGGCATCCCGTTTACGCCACTCAAGACTCACATAGATGACGAGGGCTGCTGCACTATGGTTCAGGGTAAATTAGGGAATTCATTAATCACTCTCATAAATATGTATGGTCCTATAGCAGATGAGCCAGAAGTGTTTCAGCGAATGTATAGCATACTGAGAGAATGGCCCGAGACTGCCATTGTGTGGGGGGGATCTTAATACATATTTGGATCCCACTCTGGACAAATCTAACCCACAAAGCATTCGCACGCCTAAAGTGGCCCAAAGTATTAATCATGCTATGTTGGAATTTGGGTTGGTGGATGTTTGGAGGCTACGTAATGGCGCAGCGAAGGAGGGAACACATGCCACGCCAGCGCATAATAGCTGGACTAGGTTAGACTATTGGCTCCTCAGTGAGGGCGCTACCGAGTGGGTGACTGCTGTCGCTACCTATCCACGTACTCTTTCCGACCACAATCCAGTGCAACTGGTTCTTCATATTCCCACCATAATTCATCGTCCATTCACAAGGCGTTTTCGTTCGGAGGCTTTACTGGACCCCCTTTATAATGACACCATTCGCAAAGCAATAGAACACTACTTTGAGGTTAATAAAGGCACGGTTGACAGTGCTGCCACACTTTGGGAGGCATTTAAGGTGACGATCCGGGGAGTCTGCATTAGCACCACAGCCGGTATTCTGAAAGATCTTAGAGCCCAACTCACCAAGATAGAAACCAAACAAAAAACCCTAGAGAGAGCCTACACAGATAACCCGACCCCTGACACGCTTTCACGCATTCATGAGTTAGTTCTGGAACATGATACAGTAGCAGAATCGGAAATTCGCTATATTTCGCGCCGACTCGTGGCCAGGAAATATGGAGAGGGTGGCAGACCAGGCCGTAATTTAGCTGAAAAAATCAAAACACGTGAAGAACATCATCATATCGACAAAATAACTGACTCTCAGGGAGGGGAATACTACAATCCTTTGGAAATAGTGGAACAGTTCCGAGGTTACTATGCTAAAATGTATACCTCTCAGGGGGCGGGCCCAGACTCTGCTGTAGAAGAGTATCTGGATGACATTGCCTGTGCGTGGTTGGCAGACGGTCATTGGGAGTACCTGAGTCAACCAATAGATGAAGCGGACATAAAAGCAGCAATCTGTGCCTTACCGAATGCAAAATCACCAGGGCCAGACGGTCTCACCATAGAATTTTATAAAGCGTATACAGATCTTCTCACGCCATACCTATTGGAGATGTACGCTGAAGCGCATGAAGCCAGTGTTCTGCCTCCATCCCTTCGACAGGCTCTAATTATCACCCTTCTAAAGAAGGACAAACCCTCTGACGCATGCGAATCATATCGGCCTTTTTTTATCCCGGAGCGGTCCACGTCTCACACTTTATGGACCATCTTCGCAATGATGCATGTTCTTGACCCTAATCTGCACGCTGCAGCCGTTATGCTAGACGCGGCTAAAGCGGTCGATTCCATAGAGTGGAATTACATGTTGCGCATTCTACAACGCATGGGGTTTCCACAAATTTTTTTGAGATGGGTGAAAATACTTTATGCTGGCCCATCGGCGAGGGTCCGGGTGGGAGGGCTGACTTCCGAGCCCTTTTCTTTCAAGCGAGGTACCCGTCAGGGTTGCCCTCTATCGCCACTGCTGTTTGCTATCGCAATTGAACCCCTAGCGTGTGTGATATGTCAAAGGCACAGAGAAACGGCTTTAAATTTTAATCACCGTCCAGTTGGTATTTCGCTTTATGCCGATGACATGGTGCTTTTTATTAGAGAACACGCTCGATATTTGGCGCAGGTGTTAAGAGAGTACATCAGATTTGGACTGATCTCTGGCCTCAATATTAACTGGGATAAGTCAATTATCATCCCGTTGACGGCAGCCACCCCTGCACCACCTATGAAATATCCGATAGTTTGGACCGCGGATCCGGTCAAATATCTAGGGGTCGGGACCCCGCCGTTGTTATAAGGGAAAACTATGGGCGAGCATGTGTTTCATTGGACCAACAAATTGATAAATGGATAGTACTGCCGCTGTCCCTAGCGGACCGCATTGCAATTATAAAAGTGGTGGTATTGCCGCGTTTTTTATATCTCTTTTCTAACATCCCAATAAAACTGACACAAGGGTTTTTTACTGCATTGCAAACATCATTGCTTCGATTAATCTGGGGAGGTAAACAAGCTCGGGTGGGTTGGGCTACCCTTACACTTGACTATTCCAGAGGGGGATTCAGTGCACCGGACCCATATATCTATTATTTAAGTGCTCAAGCACAGTATGCCTATTATTGGTTTAATCCACATGCCTACACTCCTCATGTGGCAGTTGAAGATGGCGAAGCCTCTCCGACCCCCCTATATAGTCTCATCACTCACACGCGACGAGGCACTCCAAAAACGGAAATAAACACAATAGATACTACAATAGCAGCGTGGCAATCTATAGGGCAACTCGCCAACAAACTACCTATATATGCCCCAGCGATGCCCCTGGCACATCATGCGGCGATATCGGTGACACAGGAGGCTGGCCCAATGCGACTGCTTAGGGAGGCGGGAATGAGTACCATGCAGGACCTTTATCCGGATGGCACTTTCCTCACCCCTGAAGCTCTACAGTATATTGTTAACCCTACACTGCTCTTTCAGTTCACTGTTCACAGATTGAGGCACGCTGTTAAATCGCATTATGTTACATACCCGGCCGAGCCTCCGGTTCTCCAATCCCTACAGTTATTATTGACTACTCCCACACGAAAAAAGTTAATCACTAAGCTATACAGGGCTATACGAGCTGAGAAACCTAGTGGGCCAGATAGGAGCCTTGATCGTTGGAATGACAAATTGACCCCCCCTATGACACTGGCGGAATGGGAACATGTCTGCAACCTCACCAGTAAGCTTACCCCTAACGGAAACCTCTGCATCATACATTTTAAATATTTGCATCAGACATATCACACGCCCCTTCGCTTACACAGCTATGGATTGCGGGATTCTAGCAGATGTAAGCGGTGTGGCCAATTGGAAGCTGATGTTATGCATCTCGCTTGGGAGTGTGGGAGGGTGGCGTGCTACTGGAAGCAGGTGGTGCAAAATATACAGGAAATGTCTGGGTCGGAACTACAATGTACACCGCTGGTGTGTCTCCTATGTTATGTTCCTCATGTGAAAGGGGTCCTGGGTAAATTTATACACATTGCCTTGCTCATGGCCAAACGTAGAGTTGCTATAACGTGGGAAGGAGCACAGTCGCCGAAAGTTGCTCACTGGATTAAAGACATGGTATACTGCAAAGAAAATTTGGAATTATATGCGGAGGAACTCCCAGCGTCATCTAAACCCAAAGTCATATGGGAGCCATTGCGACACTTCCTTCAGCAACAAGCCATGGCTGGTTTGTAAGCAGAAGCAGAGTAAACGCTATACATGAAAGTGATTTGGCACTCACGGTGTCCACTGGGATCATTGATTTGATATGTAATGTTTATCCCCTATGGTGTTGATCGATCACAACTTGTTTTTTGGTTGGTTTGATATGGATGCTACCTTGCATGGTAGTATTGGTAATTATTTTAGAAATGCAATAAAAAGAATAAAAAAAAAAAAAAGGTGCTGCGTCTTTGTCTTGTTCAAAAGTACATCCACAGCATGGGGTACCATTACTGTGAGATCATGATTAAGAACGAGCCCTGCCGATTGTCGTATAGAGACCGCCGCAGCCGCAGCAGCTCTTAAACAACTCGGGCGGGCTCTGGCGACAGGGTCAAGCGTAGCAGAAAAATAAGCACACGGCCTCTGCTTACCTCCAAAGGCTTGTGTTAACACCGAAAGCGCACACCCAGCCATTTCGTGTACGTACAGCACGAAAGGCTTCTTATAATCAGACATACCAAGCACAGGTGCAGAGCAAAGCGCAACTTTTAATTGCTCAAAAGCATGCTGACATTCATGCGTCCAGGGCAAGGGTTCATGCACATCTTTAGTTGTTAGGCGAAGCAAGAGCTGTATTAATAAAGAATAAGCAGGTATCCAATGTTGACAATACGAGGTGATGCCTATGAAAGCACGCACATCCCTCTGAGTCACAGGTACAGGCATCTTGACAATGGCATCAACTCGTTCAGGTGTTAGCCTCTGACCCTCCTTCGACAGCAGGTGACCTAAATAGGTGACCTGCTGTTGACAATGTTGGAATTTAGAAAGGGACACTTTATGTCCTTTGTTCGCCAAATGCTTTAATAATTTAACCGTAGCATTCCGACATCCCTCTTCGGTATCGGAGGCTATCAAAATGTCATCCACGTACTGCAATAATACATTACCTGCGGGAAGAGAGAGAGAGTCCAATTGACCTTTCAAAGCCTGGCTATAAATTCTGGGACTTTCAGTATACCCCTGAGGAGCTCGACAGAATTGGAAGCTCCTACCAGCCAGAGCAAATCCAAAAAGATACCTACTGTCTGGATGAATAGGAATACTAAAGAAAGCATTTTTCAAATCAATCACAGAAAAGAATCTGGCTGTGGAAGGAATCATCGTCAATTGAACAGTAATATCTGGGACCACCGGGAACTGGGGGACTACTATCTTATTAATCTCCCGGAGATCAATCACAAAGCGATAGACATCAGGATGTGCATCAGGGGAATCCAAAGGTGCCTTCTTAAGAATAGGGAGAATGGGGCTATTGCATACATTCGCTACTGTCTCCTCAACCACCCCCGATTTGATCAGGTCCTGTATAATCTGCATCAAAGCCTGTTCCCCAGCGTGTGATATTTTGTACTGGGGAATACGAGGGAGCACAGCGTTCTCCTTGACCTTTATAGAAACTGGTGGTATCTGCAACAACCCCACATCCGTAACCCCTGTGGCCCACAATGAGGATGGCACATCTTTAAATTCAACAGGAAGCGGTGCATCCTTTGCCAAACACTGTTTTGCACTAACCACATTAAGTCCAAGAGTCATGTAAACACCATCCGGGGAACAATAAATGGTAGCATGTAGCTTTTTCAACAAATCCAATCCTAATAAATTTTCCCCACAATTCGCCGTTAACAAAAATAGAGAGTACACAGTAAAAGGACCAACAGTCAAAGCAAGAGGTTTGGAAATGGGGCTCACAACCGGTACACCTGAAAAACCTACCGAAACATTATTACGGCCAGACAGGGCTGCCCCGGGGACCAGCGAATGAGAAACAGAGCTATTCATTGCACCTGATCCCCACCAAACATTTCTGTGCCGAACCATGCAAATCTGCTGTGACATAAGGACCACGCTGATCTACAGAAATTTGGACTGGTCCCTTTCCCTGTCCCTGGCTGTCCTAACCATAGGACATCCCTGCAACTTCATCCATATCATAATCATCATTATAGTACTGCCTTCCCCGGGGTCATCAAAATAGTTCTGATCAGAACCACCCCCGAGTATGCACCTGCTTGAACCTCATCCTGACCAACCTCATAACGGCCCCTTCCACTCGAACCCCGCCCTCTAGGTACTGCAATTGTCTGTAACAAATCTGGACACTCGCTTCGCCAATGTCCCTCCTTTTTGCAACACGCACATTGATTCGGCCCTAAGGGTGCACCACCTCTACCGGCAACCCGCGACCTCTGAGCCGGACCAGTGCCTCGTCCCCTTACGGACCCTCTTGCAACCTGCTGCAGCAACACCCTCGTTTTCAAATCCTTACTCTTCTTTTCCACCTTGTCCTTTTCCTCATTTTCTCGATGCTCATAGTACTGGGCCATGCTTAATATCACCGAAGGGGAGGAGGTAGTCCAAGTGCTCTCAGAACCTTGCAACCGAGCTGCAATCTCCGGAAGCAAATTCGTGACAAACCTGTTAACAAACAAACAAACACCACCTTCGACTGACAAATCCTGTCCACTGAAATCCAAGAACACCCCTTCAAGTAAAAAAATCAGACACACTCTCCTCTTTCTTTTGACAACATGCCGTCAGCTTATCCCAATCTACTCGTCTGGGTGGGATAAGAGAATGCATATAAATGATGATATGACTTGGCAAAGCCAGAATCTCAGCCCTTGGTTCTTATCCCATGCCTTAATCGTATCCCAAGAGCCACCCAATTCCACCCTGTGATCCTGTGTATGCACCTGCCTCCATATATCCACCGGCACCAACAGCCCGAAAAACATCTCAATATCTGCTAGGGTCATAACTGACGAGGAGGCGGCCTCTGTTAACTCTTTATAATACGCCGTAGGGTTTTTCCTGGGATCCGGTAACTGACTCTTAAGAGCTAGCACCTCACTTCTCTTCCATGGGGTATAAACCCACTGTTCCTGAAAATGAGCCGCCACCCGTTGTTGAACCACATCTCCTCTCTGGTTACGCTGCTCTGGGATCTCAGGATGAAAAATAGGATGCACCTCCCTCATCGGAAATTGGGACACACTGGTCGGAGTACGATGATGTAATCTTTCTCGATAACCGAGTAGCGTCCCAACATTACTAAGAACTTCTGCAGGGGCCATACCAGCTGAATATACATGATCTCGAAAGTCATAAATAATTTGAGGAGCTGTGCCTCCAATACACTGTTCCCACAAACCAATCAATGTAGCCGACATATGCTGAAGGGCATGCTGTTGTACAAACGGATCAAAATCTTTCATCACACTCCATATATCCTCTACACTATAAATCGGACTCCGAGCCCATTGTGCTGCCTGATTTGCAACCATCCTTTTCTCCTCCTCACCTACATCAGATCGAATCAATACCCGCTCCATTCGCTCCCGTGCTGCCGCCCAATTCCCTCCATCCGACCCTCGTGCCGGTGTCCCCACACTACACAACACTGCAGATGAAATATCTGGGGAAGACACAAGAGATACAGACGCAGGTGACAGTGTCAGCAATGGCTGTGTGGTAGGTGTAAGAGAAGGAGGAGAAACATGAACAGAAACAGCAGAGACTGCGGAGGGTGCCTGCAGTCACCACACTCGCAGGTTGCGAAACCGGAAGGGAGACAGATAGGGCTGGAGCCGAAGCTGTGGAGTCTGCAGAAAGACCAGAGGAAGGCGGAGGGACAGCAGAAGATTAAGACGACGGAACAACAGGATATATTCTGTGCGGGGCATAGGGAAGTGGGGGGCGAGTTTCCAGCAGATCCTCCACAAAAGGATCCTCGTCCTCTCGAACAACATAAGACTTATTACATTGTAATCGAAACTTCCTATCTGCAAACTCAATACCTTTTTCGGTTTGTTCTCTATCATAAGCTACAGCTTTCTGAACCACTGTTTGCATTGCCTTCTTCCTAGACGCCTTCTCGGCTTGTATACGCCTCTGCTTAGCTTCCTTCTGCCATACCTGCAAAGTATCAAACATCGACTGCCTACTTCTTCTAGCGAATAATTTGTCCTGCAAATAATTCAATTTTTGTTTGTCAAAGGTACCATCCAGTGGCCACTGAAGCTCAGTATTGTCCCTCGTATACTTGTGTCATAATGTACGAAACATAATAGGGCCAATGCCGTGCTTCACATACATCTCAAAACTCGGAGTGCCTTCTAAGGGCGCAGGCTGCCTTTCCTCCAGCCGATGCTCAACAGAGCAACAGCGACACCCCAAGCACCACACTTTACTCCAACAAGGCATCCTAGCATCAGACACATTCACTATCCACTCAATCAACACACACACACACACCAATAAAAACACCCACAAACAAAAGAGCTCTCAAAAGCAGTCCTCAGACTGCACCAAGACAAGATAGGCTCTAGCCCCAGGCCTTTTCAAGAATAAGCCAAATTCAACAAGTGGCCTGGCAGAACGTTCAATAACACTCCATATCACAAGGGTCCACAGACCCACCAAGTTAATCAAGACGGCTCCGCTCTTACCAAAAATCAAGATGAACTCACCTGGTGCACACAGGTCAAACAAGATTATTCTCCACTGCCGACCAAGGGTTTCGCCTTTTCAGGACCCCAGCCGAGATGACCACTAGACGAGGAACCGCCCGATCAGACAGGCGGGGCAGCCACGAGAACCAGGCTCTATCATATGGGGATCCCCGATCCGCCCATCCGACCGGACGCAACCCGGACCCCACAACCCGACTACGGGCGGGATGGGCCACCTGGTGAAGTCCCTGTTCGGGCGCCAACTGAAGGAAATGACCCAATTAGGGCCACCCGGGTCACTCTCGACCTCCTCTAGCCTTCCATTTAATGAAGAGTCGATGACGCAGTAGAGAATACAAGCAGACTAGTTTATTCACAAAGTACACTGCAGTGGAGTCCAATCTGACCAGCCTCCTATGATGGCTGACGAGGGACTGACTCTAACAAACATAAAGTTACATTATGTATGTTGCGGAGCCCACAAAGACCCGCCTACTATGGAAAAACACTGGTAACTGTCGTAATACAATGGGGGTACAGAACATAAGTTTCAATTCCGCAGCCTGGCACAAGCTATCTACTGCCCAAGGTCATCTGGCTTATCCTCCCCACTAGACAGGTGGGAGAAGGCCTCTATGTAACAGAAAAGGCATGCGTTAATGAGCAACATTCAGCATTGAAGAAACAAAACTTACCAAGGACCATTTCTCATAAATGATCAAGTAACAGTTTCGATTATAATACAAAATGGCGTCTTCGAGAGGTAAAATGGTGGCACAGATGTCAACCTAACTAACGTAACATCTGCACTTTCTAATTGCGTATGCATACAGCAAGAATATATAATGAATTAGCTATATAAATGCTAACATAATATCAGGTAAAATACGAGTAATATGGAATAATACATTTCAATTCTAACACCTGCTTACAAGTTGGAACTTTCCCTGTTAGGTTTCCCTAATCTGCAGGCATTGCTGTATGGCTCTCCGGTCCCTCCCAAATGCCTTTGGTTACATGGGTGATGTTTCTAGCCTGGCGAGTGGTACTACGTCATGTGCAAAAGGTCGGTAAACTGACATCAACAAACTCCTCTATGGCACAGTACCTGGCTGAAGGAGGTGGCGATGCTCAACGGCTTTAAAGCATGGGATGCCATTGGGATTTCGCAATTAGGAGATGTGTGGTCAGGGACTCGCATACGTTCCTTCTCAAAACTTCAGGAGTTATTCGTCCTCTCCCATACCCAATTCTATAGGTATCTTCAAATCAGACACACCCTTCTTAGGCATGTTAAAAATGCTGAGCCCCTCCCAGAATATAATCCCCTAGAAGCCAAACACCTAATGTGCAGCCTGGGTTGCAAGGGAGTTTCCCAAATTTACTGAACCCTCATAATAAACGCTCCTGGCTCACTTAACCACCTCAGGACCCAATGGGAGGGTTGGGTGGGTCAATTGGAGAAGGAGGACTGGCATGATGCCCTGATGGCCATGCGTGAGCTCACCATCTCCTGCGACTAATACAAATGTATTATCTTTATGCAGCCTATCTCCCCTTACACGCCTACACAAGGCAGGCCTTCGCTCCGACTCCGCCTGCCAACGGTGCGCAGCTACTCCAGCAGACTTCTTTCATATGGTATGATCCTGTGCGAGAATACAACTATACAGGACCGCAGTGACTAAAGACCTTGCTGAGGTGTTGGAGTGGGCAGTACCCCTCTCCCCCCTTCTGATCCTTCTTGGGGTATTTGAGGGCACAGGTGGCATGAGGGCTGAAAGGGCCTTTCTAGGTTCGGCCTCCTTGTTTCAAAGTGTGATGTTGCGGCGAAATGGCTGAGTCCCTCCTCCCCCCCTTTCACCGTGGTTTCATGGGGTGGATTGGTGTGCCCAGCAGGAACAAGTGGCGTTTGAGGCGACGGGCTGTGGGCTGTGGGGGAAGTGACTGAACCAATGTATTCAAGTTGCCACATCTGGGAGACCAATCACCATTCGTACGTTTATGCTCTGGTTTTTCATGGTCGCAATATGAACCTGTTACACAATGTACTATATCCGTGCCACTTTCACTGTTGGCCACCTCGTGGCCGTTAAAAGTCAATAAAAATTGTTTATCAAAAAATTATATATATATATATATCCAAGTCAAAAAGCACCCCATTTGAAAGAGCCAACTCACAGGTAGGTAATTCTTCGTTTTTATTGCAGGAAACAGCGCAGTGATGTGAAAAACAATGTCCAAGAAAATCTGTATGCCTGACGCGTTTCATGCTCCTCGAGCATTTCTTCAGAGGCTTTGTTGAAAATGTCACAATACCTCTGCGCTGCATATTCAAAACTGCAACACTGATTTTTTGGACATTGTTTTTCACATCACTGCGCTGTTTCCTGCAATAAAAACGAAGAATTACCTACCTGTGAGTTGGCTTTTCCAAATGGGGTGCTTTTTGATTTGGATTTATAACGGCCGATCCCGGTCGTGGAAGAGCCCTACCACAAAGAAATGGACCTTGCTGCCGGTATTTGGTAAGCAGCGTGTAAGGGCAGGATGGTCGTGTTGCAGGTTTGAATATGCAGCGCAGAGGTATTGTGACATTTTCCTAACCCACTGTGGCAATTTTTTGTTTGAATATTAACACTGTTATGGAGCAGCTCACTGTAGCTGAATTGAGGCACTACATATTCCAGCAGGCTCTGGGTGAGCAAACGCCCACTGTGGCAGGTGCAAATGATTAAATTGAGGCCAGTGCTCCACACAGTGTTCAACTAAGCCTCTGAAGAAATGCTCGAGGAGCATGAAACGCGTCAGGCATACAGATTTTCTTGGACATTGTTTTTCACATCACTGCGCTGTTTCCTGCAATAAAAACGAAGAATTACCTACCTGTGAATTGGCTCTTCCAAATGGGGTACTTTTTGACTTGGATATATATATATATATATATATATATATATATATATATATATATATATGTATATATATATATATATATATATATATATATAATCATCAAATGCATTAATCAATCTTAGTAGGCCTATCGGGGTTTGGCTCAACAAAATGGTATTGTCTGCATATTGTAAATAACTAAGATGCACCTCAGCAAGTTTTGGAGGATGGGTGTTGACGGGCTCATTGTGTTGTAGTAAGTCTGATAAAAAAAGATTAAAAAGGCAGGGTGCAAGGACAGAGCCTTGTTTAAGACCAGAATAAGTTTTAATTTTTTGAGATAGAGTTAAACCGTTGCCTAACTTGACCTGGACCCAAGTATTGGTATAGAGGAGTATTTATAGAATCCAACAATTTTCGAGGAATGGCCCATCCTACAAATTTTTTCCATAGTAGAGCTCGAGGAACTGAATCGAAGGCAGCTTTTAAATCTATAAAACAAATATAAAGATTTTGCTTTTTTGAAACAGCCTGTTCAGCAGGTAGTAAAAGCATTACAGCTATTAAAGCATGCCCTGTCTAAATCCCCGCGCTATATATCAACTATTAAATCCCTACAGAGTAAGTACAAATTAGCTATAGTTGCCCGCAAAAAGACACTTCAGGCTGAAGCATGGGAAAAATTGGTCATCTCTGCAAAAACTAAGAATACCAAACTTTTCTGGGATACAGTAAATGCTCCTTCCTAAAGAATGATGATGTCCCGGAGTTTTGCTCTTTTGTTCCCTCAGATATATGGGTGACACATGTTTCTGGAATTTTTAGTAATAGTGGGGAGAGGATGGTAGGGTTTGATGGGGAGTTGCATGAGGGGAGGTGTCAGCCTCTGAATATTACTATTGATGAAGTGCATCAGGCTATTCAGGCGAGCGCAGGGGGAAGGGCCCCTGACCCGGATGGTGTCCCAGTTGATGTCTACAAATCTGCCCCTGATTTATGGGGACCTATTTTAACCAGAGTGTTTAATTCAGCCGTAACAGATATGATCCCCCAGACATGGGGAGAATCGATCATCGTACCCATATATAAAAAAGGGGATAAAACAGACCCTAAAAACTATCGCCGTATCTCGCTCCTAGATACCGCCTTGAAAGTGATGAGTAGGGTCCTGTTATTAAGATTGGAAGAATGGGCGCTAGAGCATCTGATCCTAACCCCGGTGCAGTTCGGGTTAAGGAAACGACTTGGGATAATTGAGCAATGCATTAACTTAGAGTTACTCATCGGCAAGTATACTAGGGCAAAGGCAGGTACTCTTTATCTATGCTTTGCCGATTTAAGTAGTGCATTTGACCTGGTCGACCACAATTTACTCTGGCCAACTCTGATTACCATGGGAGCACCTAGGGCGATCATTGGGTTTCTCTCCCGTTTATACGAGAAACTAACCAGTCAAGTCCGTTTTGGCCCTCGGGGAGAATGCTCAGACAAATTTAAAGTAGGGCGGGGTATACGACAAGGGTGTGTGCTAGCGCCAATTTTATTTTCCTTTTTTATTAATGGGGTAGATCAGTGGTTCCCAAACTTTTTTGACCTGTGGCTCCCTTGACCTAATTGGCAGTTGGCCGTGGCTCCCCACCATTTTTTTACCGGTGGGCGGGCGGGTGGGGGGCGGTGGGGGGGATGTAAGCCCGACCTCTGGAGTACTTCCTGTTGTCTTCCGTAAATTAATTGGGATGCAATGAAGAATGAAGGTATTATAATCATATTTGTAACAAAATAAAAATATAACAGTTGTTTAATAAAAACTCGTTAAGTGAGAAACAATACAAGATTAATAGCCAAATATGTTTCCATGACTTAACTTTTTGTAACCACACAACACTTAGTTCATATAAGCTGGGTAGAAACCACTTCACGTACCTGCTCGTACTTCAACGATGGCTGTTCTGCCTGGAGGAAACTACGGCTACGTACAAACCAAGCGCGAGTAGAGAGGCTGCTATTGCTGGAAAGAAAACATGGAGTCCCATTCATGAAAGGAAACATAAAAATATGGGCAGAGATTTACTTCTCCGACTGAAGGTATTTTTAGGCTGATTTCATATTCACCAACATTCCAAGTAGAGGGCATGCAAAGCTGCGGCAGTGGAAAGTTTCCAGGCATACCACTGGCGATACGCAGTTAGGCACCAAGCAATCCCAATCAAATGCCATGCCCATCTTCTGCCCAACCTCCATTTTTACTTGAACTACATTTTACACCCGTGTTTTACACGATCTTGTCAGTATTTAAAATCTAGTTCAAGTAAAAACGGAGGTTGGGCAGAAGATCGGCATGGCATTTGATTCATAGTAGTATAGTTGCATCCTTTTGGTAACACTGGTGCTGATGGACACTTTGCCCAATCTGCAACTCCTTTACCTTTAAAATTTATCAGTCAAAAAACTTGGGATCGCAGAACACTTTGTACATGCAGTCCCAGAGCTCTGTCTCATTTGTTACCTCTTTCGACACCAGCCATCTAGGATTTCGAGTGTTTAAAAGGCAAAGCAACATCTAATTATTTTAGTTCCTAGAATTATCTTGCAGAGTAACCTAAATCGAGGACTGTCAGGAAAGGCAATAAAGAGTCTGCAGAAAGAAAACCGTATCCATCACATCCAACATTACCAAAGGTTTGCAACTTTTTCGCTGAGGGGGATACTAAGGAAATACCAATTTTAGGCCTGAATGTGCTGTTATCTAAGTCACAGGTAGTAATATGCTTACCAATACGTGCTGCTCAACCATAACATCCAAAACTTCTTCTACCAGGTCATTTCCAATAAATGCTAGGGGAGCCAAATGTGCATCTGTAAGCTGTTTGGATCTGGGGGAACATCATGCCCGCTTTCTGAGTCTTTAGCGAGCTCCATGGAGCCCGCCTTTTACACTAAAAATAATGCTGGTGATACGGGTGTAAAACGGAGGTTGGGCAGAAGATCGGCATGGCATTTGATTAATAATTATGATAATCAAATGCCATGCCGATCTTCTGCCCAACCTCCGTTTTACACCTGTATCACCTGCATTAGTTTTAGTGTAAAAGGCGGGCTCCACAGAGCTCGTTAAAGAAATCAGACATAAGAAGCCAAGCCAAGGCCTTCTCTCTGGCAGCTTTAACGAGCTCCGTGGAGCCCGCCTTTTACAGTCGGGCTTCTTGGCTTGTGTATCACTGCCGTACTCCTGTTCTACTGAACGGGAATCCCTCCCATGTCAGTTCCTTACCTTACTTGTGAAGAGGATCCCACGGCGGGCAGCAATAACGCGCCTCAAACGGTCAGAGGCGAGCTGCGTATGCCAGTAATGGAGACTACTACGCCTGTGAAAGCACGTACGACGCCGTACGTACGTGCGCTCTTGGGCCAAACCATGTTCCCGGATTATGCAGGTGGCACGTATTTTGCGCTGCAGCTGCAATAAGCTTCATTTTCCTAACGTGAACGCGGCGCCCCTGGCTACTCATGACGGCGCACCGGGGTGCCGCGGCGCACAGTTTGGGAACCACTGGGGTAGATGATCACTTACAAATGACACAGGCTGATGCCCCTCGGGTGGCTGGCCGTCCGAAACCCATACTATTATATGCGGACGACGCTGTATTATTAGCACGGACCCCAGTCGGCCTCCAGAGATTAATGGACGCTTTTCAGACTTTATGACAGAAAGGAAAATGGTAATTAATAAAGCGAAAACATTTGCTATGGTCTGTGGCCCTAAACCGAAATCCTGCAAATCTTTTTTTATTGATAATACTCCAATTCACACAGTGAATTCCTTTTGCTACCTTGGTATTTTATTTTCGGGAAACGGCTCTTGGTCCCAACATATTTTAAATACTAGAGCTAAAATGAGCAGGGCAACACAAGGGATTTTTAAATTTTCCTCCAAACTAGGGAATCAACCAATCAATGAAATGGTCGCCATATACAGAGCAAAAGGTGTAAGTACAGCACTTTATGGGGCAGGTCTCTGGAGTTATGCAAATAGTACAACCTTGCAAACAGAAGAAAATGTTTTTTTAAAACGTTTACTATATCTACCGTCGTCCCCTGTATCAAATACTATTGTACATCATGAGGTGGGACTTGGGTTTTTAGAAGATCTTTTACTGGTAAGATCGCTGCTTTTGTGGGCCTCACTTTGGAAGAGGGAAGAAACAGCCTTCACTAGATCAATTATTTTAGACTGTCTAAATCTGAACGATGTATTAAGAATTCCCTGGCTATCATATATTAATTCCACATTAGAAAGGCTGTTCAAGATATCAGTTTGGTCGGATACCTTAAAAATATTGTCTCACACAAAGAAAGAGATCAAAGATTCCTTTTTACAGCACAGACTGGATCTTATAGCAATGGCTGAGCAGAATAAACCGACTGTCACTTTGTACAAATCCTTTAATTTAGAGGAGGGAGCTAATAATTATTTGTCATATGTGACTTATGTACAGCATCGTTTTGTACTGTTGAGATTGAGATGCGGCATTGCTCATTATCTTGTTGCATTCCTAAAAATGAAGTCGCGACCATCTGATATGGAACCATGCCCCTGCGATTGCAAAAGTAAACAAAGCACATTACACTTTTTACTGTTCTGTAACTTTTATCATAATTTTAGATGTATTTATCTTAAACTATTGTTTATTGCCCATAGCATCAGGTCACACAAAGTAGCAATGAAATTCCTGGTGACACTAGATGATCCTCTAACATGTTATAATGTTGCATTGTTTATCCTGAAATCGATTAATGCGAGGAAAAGTATTGTGTTATAGTGTAGCAAAAGAACTGTTTTAAAAAATGTTATTGTAATCATGTGTGTGCCTTTTAATACTTTTTAGATATATTACTTTGTCTGTACTTTTATGGCTGTTTTCTTTGATAGCCGAATAAAGATTTAAACTAAATGAAACGAAACAGCCTGTTCAGCTAGTAAAGTGAGGGCCAGCAAATTGGTAATGGTAGATTAGCCCTTACAAAATCCTGTTTGGTTAATTGGGATTATCCCCTGCAACGCTGCCCAGTTTTCCAAATCGATAAATAGACGGGAGGCAAAGACCTTAGCATCTACATCAGTTAGGGCAATTAGTTGGTATTTGGCAGGGTTATCTACTGGGCTGCCTTTGAAATTTGGCTGCACAATGCTACCTTGCCAGGACACAGGGCGATATGCAATGCCATTACCTCATTAAATACTGGAGTCAACACTTCGGCCCACATGTCAATATTGGCACAGAATATTGCGTTAAGAATCCTGTCTGGGCCAGGACCCCCATTTGATCAAAGGCGGCGCAGGAGAGTAGCTGTTTCAGCATTCTCCGAATTAGGGCTGCCCACTTGCTCTATGTATGAATTACTGAATTTCGAGGTACTGCTTATAGAATCCAAGTCATTCGCCAGGTTAGAGCTGCTCACTTTCTCTATGTCTGACTTACTGATTTTCGCACAATTGTCACAAGTCTGGCCTATTTGCATCTGAATCGCACACACCATACAAGTTGGTAATAAACCTTACCCAATCATCCTCCATAATATTAATACTGTAGGCCCTATAGCCTCCCCTTTCGAGATCATTAATGATCTCCCAAAACGTTTTTACATTATTTAGTTTAGAGGCATGCAATAATCTATAAGCAAATGAGCTTATGACCCTGTAGGATAAACAGCTGGGTCATCTTATTTTTCCTCGCACTTAAATAAACATGAAATATTATCATCATATAGCAGTTGTACTGTAATAGAACACATTGTAACCATTCCAGCTCCAAATCAATTGCTTCTACTGTTAAACTTAATTTGGTGGCAATATAACATGAGAGGCCACCCTTTGCTCGGCCTAGTTTATTAGTGCGTATGTCTGGGAGATTAAATTCATTAATACCAAGCAATGGAGTTACTTGCTCTCTCCATGTTTCTTGGAACATTAAAATTTCAAAAGTGTTTAAAAATGAGAGAGTATCAGGGTCGGCCAGCAAATGGGCTAACCCATGTACATTCAAAGAACATATTCTCAGTTGTATATCATTTCCACTTGCAGCAGGCAAAATTCAGTCCTCTTCTCCTAAAGGCACATTTGTAAGGGTTACTGGAAGCCATGTCCAATCATCAAATGGCGTTTTATTTTTGGTTAACAATTCACAGGTGCGCACTCCTTTAAATGTGTTAGTAACTAGCAAACCTATATTGCAAAGTGATTTATTCAATGGGCCAGTCGCACCGTTGAGTAATGGGATTGCCTTTTTAGTATCAACCTTGTTTCTTGCTTTTTCCACTCTTGGAGCTAGTGCCTCTAAAATATAAGGATATTTTTAAGGGGCATATTTCTTAACCTCACTGCCCCATTCCATAAAATAAAAACTTGAGAGAGAATGTTTTCCTTAGTTCATATCGGATGAGATTAGAGCAGAGGTGACAAGCATTTTATTTCTGGCAGTTTTACATGATGCGATCCCGGACTGAAGGCAGACAAGCACTGCTCAACACTTGAGAATACATTATACTTGTTTTCATACAAAGGAAGATTAGTCGGATTCACAATATATTGAGCCCAGGGATTCAAAAAGGGTTCACTGTGTTTTATGGTGGGCAGCTGCAGTCACTCGGACCACACGATCATCTCTTGTGAAAGCTCACCTTGTTTTGTGTGGTCATGTGACTCAAGCTTTGAATAAATGAAAAAAACACACCCATGCACAATTTAAGCAGAAAAAGTACTCAGATCCCTTTGCCATAACAAAAGTTTAGTGAAAGTTGAATTTATTTAGAAATCCAACTGGTGTGGCTCACATAGATTTTTATATTTTAAACAAAAATGGAATCTGCAGAGGCAATGAAGCAACTATGTGAAATTCATATGTAGAAATACTTTCCTGCCATTAGCTAACCTCCTTGAGTCCATTTAAATCAAAAAGCGAATCCATTTCATTCTAAATGGTGGGGGCCGTTTTTAAAAGGTTTTCTTTTCTTATTGTTCTCATCACCCCATCTTTTCACTTCAATAAAGGCAAAAGCAACTGGAACATTAGAAACGGCCTTCTCATATAGATATCTGCTATTCCTTTTGGCTACTTCTTCTAATAAATGTGGTCTTATACCCTTGCAAACCTGTTTTCCCCTCCTGAGGTCAGCAGACAGTGTGAATTAATAAACGGTGCGAAGAAAAGAAAACACTACAAAAATGCACACAGTCCTCTTTTTCAAGGCCAAGGCAAAAACACATGCATGCACATGACACACACATCCACACCACCCCACCCTCCTCCCAGTGATTTTCTCCACTTACCCGATCCATGAGGGGTGATTGCTGGTCACAGTTGTGCTGATCGGATGGGTTCTCCAATTAACTTGTGCAGGCCAGGTGGGTGTCTACAGTTCAGAATGCCCTGCAGTGCCTGCTGCCCAGCTGCTCCCAGTAATGCTGCCATGCTTGAGCAGCACAGCAATTAGAGTGCTGGCAGTTTTTAAAGTATGCAGAACAACACATGCACACCTGCATCCGACAATGAGTGCAGCTGGTAGTGGGCCCCGACCAAGAGCATGTCAAATGCAGATTTCAGTTCAGTGCGAGCTGACTAAAGAAAGCATGTTACGCACTTTTAATCTGATCTACGACATTGTGGAAAGTTTGGTCTGTACTTTCCCAGCCTGCCTCAACCCAGCTCAGCCATGAGCCCACCCTCAGCCTGATTTTCCAATGGAAACTACATGTGAAGGGGAGGCGTGCACTGCTGACCTCACAAACGGGATGATGATGCACATTCAACATGCCTGGACCAGCGTGGGCCAGCATGCGAAGACATACCAGGCAGATACCAAGGAGGATAGGTACATTTATAGTTAATAATTACCGGGCCTACCTCCCAGAGGAGAAAAGTCTTATTGACCCGGCCCTGTGAAATAAGTGCAGATGTTGAACACCGGAAACCACAGGCACAAATTAAGCACTGGGCTGTTTGTGCATTCACTCCACTATGGGAAAGGGAACACCTAGGCAAGGCGGTATTTAACACATTACAGATATATCAATTCCAGACATACATGAAGACAACATTATTACCAAAAACCAACAGTTTTTTGGGGGAAATATTTCATTTTATTCACTTTTTTTCCTTTTGTAGTAAAAAAATATATATCTTTTGTTTGACTTACAAAAATATATCATCCTCTGTTATATTTAGCAGTTGTCATATTTCTGTATTCATTTTTGTTCATAGCAACCTTATTTTCACATTTATAATCATAAATACATCAAAAAGCACTATTCCTCAATTTAACAATACATAAGAGACTAACAGTCTTCTTTAACCCTTGGTTATACAATCAATATTAACATCATCCTTCTTTATGCTATAAAGAAGGATGATATATTTTTGTAAGTCAAAAAAAAGATATATTTTTTTTTACTACAAAAGAAAAAAAGTGAATAAAATGAAATATTTCCCCCAAAAAACTGTTGGTTTTTGGTAATAATGTTGTCTTCATGTATGTCTGGAATTGATATATCTGTAATGTGTTAAATACCGCCTTGCCTAGGTGTTCCCTTTCCCATAGTGTATTTTCCCTGTCCAGGCTTTTCATCCTAGATGCAGGGGCCCCTTTACTTTACAAATCTGTGCATTCACTCCAGACACTCACACAAAGGGAGCTGAGGTGTGCCCTGCATATGCTGATGGGCCATCCTGGGCTAGGATGGTGTGCGGAGTTGTCACTGTCACCTGAATAAGCTGTGGCTGCTATGCACAATGCTGTCTCCACCCCCTGTAGTGGGGCTGGAGCAAGGAGGACTGTTTTTGCTGAGTCAGAGAGACTTTCAGAACCAAGACTTCAAAGGGAAAAGGGGGTATAAGTATTAGACCTAAAACCCCAGAACTTTAGAACTCTTTTGGACTAAGTATCCTGCCAAGAAGAAAAGCTGGAAGAGTTGCCAGGATGAATACTGCCCCTTTGCTGTTTGTTGCTTAGTTGTGTTGGCCTGCAGTTGCTGCTTCTGTCTTGGGCAGTGAAAAGACTGGACTGAACTTTCTACAACTTATTTCCTGAGTTTCTCCAGGGGCTTGAAGTAGAGCTTGCCCAATGTTCAAGAAGTCTCAGGACCAGCAAAGACTTCAAGATCCTCTGCTACCAGCACTTGGAAATGTGTGTTTTGTGCTGCAAACAGAAGAAAATCGGCACAACCTCATTACTGATGCCACTGCTGGCCCTGTGACGCGAATGGCACCGCAGAGAGCACCGCCCCACTGTGCACTACAACCCTGTTCTCACCAACAGCACCACCTGATGCCACCACCAAGCCGCTGCTTGCACCGTGACCTGAGGGCACTGAACTTCACACGCCCTCGTTTCACATTGCCGCCCAGGTAGTTCTGCCAATACCGCTCCACGCTGACATTGGTGCAGTGGCCTGCACCGTTGCCTGGGGGTACCACTTGTAAGTTACTTGAAGCACTGCTCCACCCCACACCTCAGCCTTGGCCCATCTACGCCAGATCCATCGACTCCAGATCATCAACCAACGCCGCTGCTTGCACCACAGCCTGCAGGCCCCGCATGCCGCATTGCCTCATCTCACACCGCAGTCTTGGGTCTACCGACAACAGGGCTTCTGCAACAACGACAACGCTGCCTGCAAGCACCGCCCCACTTTGCACCACAGCCCTGGTCTCACCAGCACCACAGGACACCTTCACCAAGCCGCTGCCTGCACCATGACCTGAGGGCACTGCACGCCGCACTGCTCCACTTCACCGCAGTCCGACGCCGCTGATTCCAGCGCTCTTGACTTCAACCTCACAGAGTTTGATCTGAAGCGCATGTTACTTCAAGGGCCAGACGACTCCTGCACTGACCTCCGGGACCGACGCCGGCTGACGTGGACGCCTTTTTGAAGCTCATCGGAAGGTCCACAACGCCCTGCATTTCCAAGTGTTATGAACACCAATGTACCCCAATATAGGCCTAGGTAGTTGCATGACCTTTTACCTACATTTGTCCTACCTTGCTCTACATAACGGCTCTGGTGCTGACCTTTTACCTAGTTAGGTGCCGAATAAATGTTGTGTGGTTTTCTTCAAAAACTAGCCTCATTTATTATGCATGAGGATTCTTAGTATCATAGCAGGATTACCATCTTCTGCATAATAACTCTGTACAAAAGTCACCACTATCGTCATCCTTGGCCTGCAAGTCCACAGTACCATGACAGAACTAGGTAGAACCCCTGAGGGTACCTTTCAGGTATATAGGTACCACATCTTTGCTGGGCAAACCAGAGGAGAAGCTTCCATGCCGACACGAGACGCTGAAGTCCCTGCACGCAGACACTCCAGCACGCAGTGATCTGACATCCCTCTCGGGGTGTCCAACTCGGGACAAAGACGGGGTCCTTCGTTCACACCCATCAGGTAATGGGGTTGGCTCTTTCCTAGGGGGATTCCTGGCTTTACACCTACATACATGCTAGGTACACTAAGGTACATCTGTTAGGGTTTGCATTGTAGGGGTACTTATGATTACTGCCATGTATCTATATGCCTGCATATATTCACTGTTTTAGCACCATGGTAGAATTCTACCTTTTATTTACTCTGTTGGTGCTTATAATCGTTATATATCTGTTTCTGTCTAATGGTTGTTGCAGCACACGTATTTTATACTAGAATGACGCTGGTTCAATAAATACTTATTGAAAACGCCCCCACCATTTATTCTGTGTATCTCTCTGAGACAAAATGAGCACGAGTGACTGAGCGAAAGGTACTGTATTGTTTCCACTATCCTTGAGGGGTCAGTGTTGTCATGTTCGATAGTTGCCAGAAACTATTTGCTCCTTGGTAAGGTTGTGGGGCTTATAGTGGCACTGTGAACTAGCTGCTCTACCGACTAACATATCCTTTGGGGGTGTCTGGAATCAGTCTGGACCTCAATCCCTTAGTTTATGTTGTCTAAACGCGCAGATCCTATATAGATTTGTAGGAACTACGCAACATGGTGCCCAACGTTGGTTTGGTTCTTTTTTAACGGTCAAATATGAGTAGTTCAGTCATGCTTTTCTCAGAGACCCCTACTCACATTTACCCAGAGACGTCTGGAGTGGGGAGTGAAAATCCGCCACAGCTGAGTAAGTATATCCTATATATTGCCTGTAGGTTTATTCAAGCTTGAAGGATTATAAGTTCCACATTGTTCAAACCTTATCTCTTTTGCGTACTAAAAAACTTTCCTTGAAAAATGTCTGTCCAAGAGGAAGGAGAGTAGGAAGGTGCTATAAACATTTCAGAAAATTGCAGAAATGCACATACTTTAAAATTGGCAGAATTTGGGGTCCTAGCAGTAGGTGGGACTGTTATCTTCGTGATTGAGGCACACGAGGCACACAGAACAGAGGTGTTCTATTCTTGTGTCAAATTCCCACCTGCAGATGCACGCACACATACATTTCATTCTTACATCCGGATGAAATACCAGATGAATACTCTCCATAGGAGGACATAAAAGTCCTGTTAACCTACCAAGAAGATATAAATTGGTTTAAAGGCGCCCTCCGACAGACCACAGATAAAGTGAGACTCGGTCCACTCAGCAGAGAAGGAGCGACTTGGCCGGTTCTAGCTGCTTACACACCGCATCCAGAAATTGACACATTACCAGCAGCAGACTTACGCCCACTTCACAAAGAAATAATAAAACTTTACAGAAATCTTACACAGTTCGTAATGCGAACACTCACACTTCAACCTACAAGGGTGACTCAAACAGGTCAACTACAAGGGACTTCACACACAAAAGTAACAAATGTTATCAGAAGGGTCAAGAGGAAATGTTAAGTGGAGAGTACATCCCCTGTGTTAGAACACTTAAGTCACATAAAGTACTCCCCTATTGCCTTATGCATATATAATTTTAGATGGAACCTAAATCAAATAACTATAGACCCTAAATGAAGACAACAGAGTACACCACCGGGTGGTGGGCAAGGAAGCAAGTCCTTCTTGTTTTATATACCCTCACACACCCTAGTGGTGTCATGCTTCATCATCGGGTCACCCTGACGCCTAGAAGTCAGGGTGGGCTCAACCAATCTTTCAGGGAGCTCTTAAAAATATGTTTTTGGCCAGGGGGAATAAAGATTTAAAAATCTTAGAGAGATCCCGGTGTCCCTTTATTTTGGATCTCACTGAAATATTAAAAGAAAGTAAAATAGGGTCTTTGGGATATTATGGTCTTAGGACCCTAGTGCCAACATGTTTCAGTCCTTAAACAGCCCCCTATGGGTGCTGGACTTTCTTCAGGGCAAAGGTATGACACCCCCTGGGAAAGAAAAGAAAAGAAAACGAGGGTGTGAGAATTTCCCTACCCTAATTATAATAAGGGCAGATAGCTGCTCCTTATACTACTCTTCAATGAAAAACAGAGTTGATTGCTCCATCTGTAAAAAGAAAGAAAAACAACAGCAAAAAGAAACATAGTGTATGAGTCTTTTTAATTAATGTACTTTCTCAGTTTTGTAATTAGTGCTCCACACCTTTGCGCCAAATAGGATGATAAGGTAACACCACACTCACTGCCCTCTATTTGGCGTATGTGATACCATTCTTACTCCTAAACTCACTCAGTTGCGTGATCTAGAAAAAGTTTGCGTGTAGTGGCGGAAAATTTCCGCAAACTGACACTATCTGCAGCCATGTGTCCGTGATTCACTGTGTGTTCCAAAAGTCACTCATTCTTAAAATCAACATCCGCCGTACTCATTCGCCCTCAAACCCATATTTACATCCAACCATCTTACCCCTTCTTGGGTGAAGTAATGTTTCGCGTCGGGCCTCACAAATAAGGGGTAGTCTTGTAGTCACACACTAGTGTGATTTTAACCCCATATCAGATCATTATCATGTGATGGTTTGCCATAAAAATGGGAAAAAGAAAAAGAAAAAGAAATGGAAAGGAGACAGAGATCAGGTAACATTATGTAAATAAACTTAAACAAGATCCTCCGATCGATGGAGGGTAGCACTCATGTCTCTGCCCATTCATACCGTGCACCATTACTCACGCCTCCAAAGATCCTGCCCCGTGGTACACCTACTCGGTGTGGGTCCCGCCGGCTCCGTGCTCTGAAGGAAATAACAGCCTTATTTAAAACGCTGAGGTTAACGCGTGATCACGGGGCGAGGGGTTACCGCTCACTTCCGGGTCGCGTTATGATGATTCATAATGACTCGTGCGGACCGCTAAGGATACTGGGGATCGTAGTACCAGGTAAAGTTAAGTACTGCAAAAGCCCAGGAGGTCGGGGAAAACAAGGGGGACTCTAACCCAGTCTATCAAAAAAGGCTATTTTCTAAATTTGTGTCGTATAATAAGCCCTTATATTTTTACATTTGAACACGTGTTTAAACAAGAAGCAGTTATATGAGTAGATACTGCCTGTTTCTTACAGGGTTCGGTAAAAACATATGCCTATGGCGGTTGATCGCCGATAAGACGGTCTATAGAGTGACCACTTGTTCCAATGTTCACAGATACGTACCCATAAGAAGTACAGACCATATTGAAAAATACGTTTAGGTTAAGATTCCAAATTTAAGACAAAACTAATGGTATCTTAGGTGCAGATGTAGAACCCTGGATGCCACCTTATAGTATTGAAATGTCAAATTGAACCGGGTCAGTTTTGTCGCTGTGATAGCCCTGCGTATGGTGCTCCTGTGTTCACTTATACGCACCTTAACCTTCCTTCCTGTCATGCCGATATACATCAGTTGGCATGGGCATTTAATCATGTATACAACATTGTCGCTATTACAATTTGTATGCGACCGCTGTTCCCATGCATGGTGCATACCTAGGTCAATCTCTCTCGTGTGTTCAGTAAAGGCACAAGCTACACATGAGCCACACGGGAAGTGACCAGTGACTGGTGGATTGTTCCAGAGCATAGCCTGTTGAGTAGTTTTATGAGTACCAAATTTAGTATGTATGGGGGTATCTCTGATACTCCTATTCCTACGAAAAGAAAACAACGGTTTGTCAAAGGTAAGTTTATTAGATGTTAAAATGGACCACCTTGGTATACCCCCTTTCCCCTTTGAAGTCTTGGTTCTGAAAGTCTCTCTGACTCAGCAAAAACAGTCCTCCTTGCTCCAGCCACACTACAGGGGGTGGAGACAGCATTGTGCAGAGCAGCCACAGCTTATTCAGGTGACAGTGACAACTCCGCACACCATCCTAGCCCAGGATGGAAGGTTAAGGTGCGTATAAGTGAACACAGGAGCACCATACGCAGGGCTATCACAGAGACAAAACTGACATCCCATTATTTGGAGATGCAACACACTGACAAGGACATCAGATGGACAGTTATCGAAAAAATCAGAGGACCGGGCAATCTGACTAAGGCCCTATTGGAACGAGAACAAAGATGGGTCTATAGACTCAAGACTCATATCACAGGATTGAACGATTCTATACCTTGGAATCAACTAAATCAGTAGTAGTCATGTAGCTCCCTTATACAACTGGGGATCTTCGGTACCCCACGGTTCAATTTGACATTTCAATACTATAAGGTGGCATCCAGGGTTCTACATCTGCACCTAAGATACCATTAGTTTTGTCTTAAATTTGGAATCTTAACCTAAACGTATTTTTCAATATGGTCTGTACTTCTTATGGGTACGTATCTGTGAACATTGGAACAAGTGGTCACTCTATAGACCGTCTTATCGGCGATCAACCGCCATAGGCATATGTTTTTACCGAACCCTGTAAGAAACAGGCAGTATCTACTCATATAACTGCTTCTTGTTTAAACACGTGTTCAAATGTAAAAATATAAGGGCTTATTATACGACACAAATTTAGAAAATAGCCTTTTTTGATAGACTGGGTTAGAATCCCCCTTGTTTTCCCCGACCTCCTGGGCTTTTGCAGTACTTAACTTTACCTGGTACTACGATCCCCAGTATCCTTAGCGGTCCGCACGAGTCATTATGAATCATCATAACGCGACCCGGAAGTGAGCGGTAACCCTCGCCCGTGATCACGCGTTAACCTCAGCGTTTTAAATAAGGCTGTTATTTCCTTCAGAGCACGGAGCCGGCGGGACCCACACCGAGTAGGTGTACCACGGGGCAGGATCTTTGGAGGCGTGAGTAATGGTGCACGGTATGAATGGGCAGAGACATGAGTGCTACCCTCCATCGATCGGAGGATCTTGTTTAAGTTTATTTACATAATGTTACCTGATCTCTGTCTCCTTTCCATTTCTTTTTCTTTTTCTTTTCCCATTTTTATGGCAAACCATCACATGATAATGATCTGATATGGGGTTAAAATCACACTAGTGTGTGACTACAAGACTACCCCTTATTTGTGAGGCCCGACGCGAAACATTACTTCACCCAAGAAGGGGTAAGATGGTTGGTTGTAAATATGGGTTTGAGGGTGAATGAGTACGGCGGATGTTGATTTTAAGAATGAGTGACTTTTGGAACACACAGTGAATCACGGACACATGGCTGCAGATAGTGTCAGTTTGCGGAAATTTTCCGCCACTACACGCAAACTTTTTCTAGATCACGCAACTGAGTGAGTTTAGGAGTAAGAATGGTATCACATACGCCAAATAGAGGGCAGTGAGTGTGGTGTTACCTTATCATCCTATTTGGCACAAAGGTGAGGAGCACTAATTACAAAACTGAGAAAGTACATTAATTAAAAAGACTCATACACTATGTTTCTTTTTGCTGTTGTTTTTCTTTCTTTTTACAGATGGAGCAATCAACTCTGTTTTTCATTGAAGAGTAGTATAAGGAGCAGCTATCTGCCCTTATTATAATTAGGGTAGGGAAATTCTCACACCCTCGTTTTCTTTTCTTCTCTTTCCCAGGGGGTGTCATACCTTTGCCCTGAAGAAAGTCCAGCACCCATAGGGGGCTGTTTAAGGACTGAAACATGTTGGCACTAGGGTCCTAGGACCATAATATCCCAAAGACCCTATTTTACTTTCTTTTAATATTTCAGTGAGATCCAAAATAAAGGGACACCGGGATCTCTCTGAGATTTTTAAATCTTTATTCCCCCTGGCCAAAAACATATTTTTAAGAGCTCCCTGAAAGATTGGTTGAGCCCACCCAGACTTCTAGGCGTCAGGGTGACCCGATGATGAAGCATGACACCACTAGGGTGTGTGAGGGTATATAAAACAAGAAGGACTTACTTCCTTGCCCACGACCCGGTGGTGTACTCTGTTGTCTTCATTTAGGGTCTATAGTTATTCGACGCAACTACAAGGGACCACAACTAAAATCACCCCACAAACGCTGAACGCGATTATGGGAAGAATGCCCAAAAACGTGAGCAAAAGCCATTCTGGATTGCACAGAAAATAGCACTGCTTGAGGCAGCGTTTCCACACGCAGGCCCACAAGAAAAACACAGAATGCTGACAATTTGCTTGCCAATGGGGATACCTCCCCCGATAGAAGACTGTACCAGTTGGGATACAGTCATCGCTGCCGTCTATACCAGGACTCATGGTACCCCCTCAATAGCAGTCATACCAGAAGTTTAAAAAAAATACAGAATGAGTACGGGGCGGAACCTGCCCTGGACTCAGGGATGAAGTTGATAGGCAATTTCTCCCAGGTTTCCACAGTTATGTTAGCAAACATAAAAGAGGAGGCAGCAGTGGTGGCTATACGCCAACGCCTGAGGGAATGCACTCCTGCACAACAGTAGCGGGAATTACCTAAAATTATTGAAGAGACCTATGCTTTGCTGGGTAGAGATAATCTTGGAGATAGACCTGTGATACCACAATTAATGGGTAATCCTGAAAAGGATAACTCCAAGCAAGCACCCGATTCTTCTAAAAAGAAATGGGATAATAAACAATCAAAAAACAAGCAGAATGTATCACAATCAGGGGGTGGGTCTCCTCAACAGGAGCCCTCTGACAGGAACTATAACCTTCGAAACCGTGACAATATTAAGAAACCTGACAGGTATCAGGATACTGATACACATTCCTTTCGTTCCTTTCAGGGTTCATCCAAAAACTCAGAGAGGGAAGGACGGTCAGAACGCAGATCAGAAAAGCGAATCAAGCCAAGAGACACACATCGCTCTTCAGACTACATTATCAAACAAGAAGATGAACCCAAAAGTAAACCATAATTCAAAAAGAAGAAGGTAGCTGACCTTAAAATAAGAAATGCCCAGGCTACTGAGGACTCAACTACTGAACGGGGAATGGGCTCTGACAATGCTAGACAGTGCAGCAGAAGTAACAAGAGCTCGCCAGAACCTGATGGAATTTCTGGTGACAGCAGCATTGTATGGACATATCACGGTGGAAACACCTGATACAAGGGTAAGCGTCCCATATCAGTTACATGAAATAACACTCCAAATGGAGGGGTACATACCAAGCAAAGTGAAATGTCTCTTTTGGGAGAACTTGACTTTTGGATAGAATATCCTTTTGGCTGAAAAAGATTGGCCGCCTGAGTTCGTTATAGATTGCCTAAAAGGAGAAGCTGTAATATTACCATCCTTCTCCGACCTCGTTCCAGAATCACTAAAACATTCATACGCACAAGAGTGGGTGGTAGCACTGGCTCCTGTATTATACGGCAATTCTGTAGGGTGGGATGCTGAGTCACCTCACCATGAAATCCCAGTAAAAACTACTCCAACACCACAGAGGCAGTACCCTATAAAACATGACGCGAAGAAACAAGTCAGGGAGATCTTAGATCAACTTGAATACCAAAGTGTGATAGAAAAGTGCACCTCTTCCATGAATAATCCTTTGTTTCTCGTAATGAAACCCGACAATTCATACCGTCTAGTTTTAGACTACAGGCGTTTGAACACATGCATGAAAACATTTGCAGTACAGAATGCACACAGTGCCACATTAATGAATAACATTGTGCGGAAGAAATACAAAACAACATTAGATAGCTCAAATGGATTTTTCTGCCAAAATATAGCGCCTGAAAGCAGAAATTTGACAGCATTTTCGACCCTCAGCTATCAATGCCAATTCTGTAGACTGCCACAAGGGTATAAGAATAGCCCCAGGTTGTTCTCAGCAGGAGTATCAGAGTACCTTCAAAATTTTGAAGAGGAGGCATTGTCCTATGTAGATGATATTTATCTGTCGGACTATGAACTATTGGATCATTTGAACAGGGTAAACAACATAATTCTGAGGTTCGCCTCTGAGGGCTACAGATTTCATTTAAAAAAATCAAAAATTGCTCACCTCAATGTCTTATTTTAGGATATGAGCTCTCAAGTGAAGGGAAAAGCCTAGCAGCTAATTTTTTAGAAAAAGGTGCGCTGCTGCAACCTCCGAAGACCCTGAAAAACTTACAATCCATTTTAGGATTCCTAACTTTTGGCAGAACATACATTTTGAATTACGCAGAAAAAGTCAAACCTTTCTAGGACTTAATTAGACCTGATTTCTCAGTTCGACATTGGACACAGGAACACACAGAAATTCTCTGTTCCTTACAAGCTGACATGATAGCTTCCAAACACTTACACACACGTGTAAACACTACGAACTTGGTGATCCGTGTAATCGTAGGTCAATCCGGGTACACTTACCTCACCGTCAATGAAGTCAAAACTGTAACCATTGCATACAAATCTCATTTGTGCACAAACGCTGAAATGCATTTTGCATCAACTGAAAAAATACTGACAGCAGTACAGACTGCTGTAGTGAGAGAAAGAGCACTAGCTAAGGGGAAACAAATAATTGCCTTGACTCCAGTACCAACCTTAGAGGCTGTTACAAAAGTGAGCATTAAAAACACAAAAGCACTGCATCCACGATGGATACAATGGGCTAATTCTCTCACTGCAACAGATGTAGACTAAAAATGTAATCTACATTAGAAACACAAGCATTCTTGTAGTACGAACAAGAATATCCTCTCCCAAATGAAATAATGCCTCTAGATCAGTATGAATACATAATTTACACTGACGGATCTGCCCAGCCTGCCGTAGGAAGTAAACAGCAATACAGTGCCGCATATGCGATTGTAAAGGGACGTATGCGGGATGGCAAGTTCTGTCCTAGCAATAAGCAGACGCAGTTTCTAGGAGATTGCACGGCACAGCTGGCAGAACTAAAAGCCCTGATACTGGCCCTAAAAAATACGGATCGGGAATTCCCCACACTGATTGTGTGTGATTCATTTTACTGTGTCCAGTCTTACAATGAATACCTTCACTATTGGGGCCAGAATGGTTTAGAGACTCTAAAGGTTGTACAATAAAGCACAAGTTGCTTTGGGAACAAGTGGCAGAGCTGAATAAAGGCTTGCCACGGGCTCACGTGATTCATACGCTGAGTTGTCAGCGTGTTGGCATGCTCGTTGAAGGGAATTCATTGGCTGATGAAGCCGCCAAGCGACAGTGAGAACTGCTGCCGTTGCTGCAATCACTCGTTCTAGCACAAGGATAGATGGACAGATAATGGTAGCTGTCAACGCTACGCATAATACCAGCTCAACCTTGCCAAAAGGCTTTCCACTGAAGTATTCCTACAAGTTAGATGCGCAAAAGTTTCTGTATGCTCAAATTCCAGGAGTGGGGGATAGAGTAATACCAAACATGGATTGCAGATTAGGTTTAATTCTAGCTGCACACAAGGGTCTGGGTTCAGTACATGCAGGTACTACTGCAACAGTTTCACTATTGAAACAATGTTATTGGTGGCCAGGTCTTACTAAGCTTTGTCCTTAAGGGCGACATCTGTCAGCAGATGAAGTGTTCCACCGTAGCACGTCCGCCACAAACACCACTACTGATATCAAAGTCAAAAAGTTCTTTATTCGGCAACTATTACAGTTAACCACAAAAGCACAGTGCATATATCAGAAATATTAAACCATCATTCCAGCTTAAAATTACATAAAATTAATTAAATCACATCACAATTGATTTTCGGGACCTAGACACACTTTTTAAAAAGGCAATAACAGATACAATAATAAAATAGTCCTCTAGCTGTTGAAGAATCATAAATGCAGGATAACATTGTCTAAAACCTAGTTTTTTAAGCACAGGGATGATCCATCTCCTTCTTGGTATCGAATAAAATTTACAAAAAATAATATATGTATCATCGATTGTGCCGAAACCTCATCACATGGGCAATTGCATAAAACTCTCGACCAGTCATTCTGTACAGGAAAACTAAACAATCGGTATAAGATATTCAACCTAAAACGTGTCAGGAGAAACCTTTCATAATCATCGGTGATCAGAGAAATATATGGCTGCATCGTGAGGGTAACTAAAACCGAAGAATATGCTTGCACTGTTGGTTTCTTTAATTCAATTGAAGTCCTCTCTTCGCCCAATTAATGCATACAACTTACTTTTAAATCTTTCCTGGATACATTTTGCATAGTGTGTGGGTCTTTAAAATATTCAGGATGGCCCAGTTTAATCATAAACTTTTTGACATAAATTAACCATCTTATATTTCTGACCCCATCCACTACCAAAGCATCCTTCAATATTTCCCTATTCAACTCTGTCTCATCTGCAGTCCATACTCTGTGCCACAAGAGGACAGGCTGTATCTTAATTATATCCTCTAAATACGGTATCCCGAGTTCTTGATGGCATATGTAAGTCGAAGTGCTATCTGGTACTGCCAAGAGATACCTCAAAAACATATTTTCTGCAAGCTGTAAGGCATTGACCCCTACAAAGCCCCAAATTCCGGCTCCGTACGTGGCAATAGATACACATTTTGCCCTATATATTGGTAAAATTTCTCCAGGTGCACGTCTTCCTAATTTTTTACAACAATTTAACAGGGCCATAATCGATTTGACCAGTAGCAACCTTCTTGCTTTAATCGCCGATGACCACATCCCTAGCTCATCAAATAAAATCCCCAAATAGGAGAAAGTCTTAGTACGCTCTATGGCCTTTGAGTTTATAAAGATGGTCATACTTTTCTTTTTTGTCCTCTCCCACAGTTCATTGTGAAAGTTTTAGAGCAATTTACCGCGAGACCCAAGCTCGCCATAAATTTAACAAAGGTATTTACCGCCCTTTGGAGACCCAGCGGTGTGCGGGCCATTAGGACCGCATCATCCGCATACAGGAGTGCCGGAATAGGGCGACTAGCAGCTACGGGTAAATCTTTGCACTCCTGTATTAATACTGATTCCAGATTATTTATGTATAGTGAAAAAAGGAACGGGGCAAGAATGCACCCTTGTCTTACTCCTCTTTTAACACTAAAGTGCTCAGTGTATTCACCACCTCTCCCAAATCTAACCCTAGCCCTTGCACCTGAATAAAGCTGCCTCAAGAAGGTGATTATTAAAACGTTTACACCCATCTCCTCTAAAACCAACCAGAGCTTCTCATGAATGACACAATCAAACGCCGCTGTTAAATCGACAAAAGTTACATAAAACCTCTCTTTTTTTGCTTTTGTGTACTTTTCTAAAATGATATGTAGGTTTAATCCCTGTTCTATTGTGCCCAATCCTTTACGGAACCCATATTGTAAAACGCTAAAAATAGAGTGTTCCTCTGCCCACACTTGCAACCTATCTAACAAGACTCGACCCACAATTTCAGTAGTGAAATTGGGCGATAACACGTTGGGTTTACCCTATCTCCTTTTTTAAAAATGGGCACTATGATTGAATCATACCAAGTCGATACAAATCCTTGAGAACAGCAAGCGTTAAAAACCTGAGTTAACAAAGGGCCCCAAAGAGATAAATTAGACTTAAAAAGATCCACTGGAATGCCGTCAGGTCCTGCCGCCTTCCCTCCTGAGCTTAAATTAATCGCCAAACTGACCTCCTTAAGAGTAAAATCTATTAATAAATCTGATGTACTCAAAGATTTCGAGGTATCCTCAACACTTGCTGGAATTCCCTGATCATCTGGCAATGGAATATTATACAGGTTGGAATAATGTAATATCCATTCGGGTTCAGTAATGGCAATCTCTATACTTGCCTTATCATTTTCTGCCAAAAAGGTGCATTAACCGCATTCCAAAAAGCTGCGGGATCCCGATTAACCGAGGCCTCACGCAACGCTTGCCAGGCATCCTCTCTAAGCGCCAACTTTCTATCTTTCAATGCCTTCTTGTATTCACATCTTGCGTCTCTAATATTGACACGATTTCTTTCCCCTGCATGAAGAGCTCTTTTAAGTTTAGAATGGGCCTTTGTACAGCTATTGTCAAACCAGCCTGTTTTTTGTTTTGATTTCTTACTTGGATTCATGTGAAGTGTTTCCTTGATAAAGCTTGAAATGACTAAAAAATTATCTAAGATATCCTGGTGAGTTGATTTGTCATCAAGACAAATTAAAAACATATCTTTACAATTCAATACCACCTTACTAGTAAAGGTCTCAGGATCCACATTATCCCATTTCAGTTGGTAGCCATTTTGCCTAGTCAAAGAAATATTATCCACAAAATGGGTACAGTCTTTCCTAATGCCAACACTTTTGGTATTCACCTTCACACCTAAACTAATGGGGAAGTGGTCACTAAGCGCCATATCATGTACAATAAAATCTTTTAAACGGGTGGCAAATCTACTTGAAGCCAGTACATAATCAATAGTGGAAAAGGTCCCTCGGCCATTAAAGGTTGGCTGAAAGGGGACCATGGGCACACATAAATCATTGACGAACCCAAAATCAAATGTAAACAAAATGTCATTTAGGAGATCACCATAAGGTGTGTGTGGGAAATGTGCGACACTGGGCCCCTTATCATACGATATGCCACATACCCCATTATTCATGTACCGGCAAATGGTGGAATTAAAGTCCCCACCCCAAATAAAACAGGTCTCCTTTGACATACATGATTGTAATTTGTGTAAATCTCTACTCACTTTTCCCATTAATCCCTCGATTTGCTCAGATGATGCATTATTATAAAAATTCAATAAAATAATACCAAAAGCTTGATCTATATGTAGACTAATGATCTGATAAAAACTGATCCGTGACGTTAAAAACGATTTGTCTTAAATTTAAAAAATTTGAAATGTAAGTACAGAGGCCACCTTTCGCTCTTCCATGTAATGACGGCACTGCAGGCGTGTGAAAGGTTTTATACCCACAAATATGTGTTGAACGTTCCACCCAAGTTTCTTGTAAGCTCACAACATCATACTTACTCACAAAGTCATACCATAATATATTTGACACCTTTGTTTTTAAACCCGCCACATTCCAAAACAAAATTTTACAAATATCTTTTACTCCCAAACCTTTGCTATTTCCCCCATGATCCACTTGCTTCATAGATTTATCCGCAGGTTGTACTATAGAAGGGGGGGCTGGGTCGATCAGGGGGTCTAAATCTAAGTCATTTACGATCTTTATAATTGATATCAGACAGACCTCTTGCATGTTGAAGGAGTTGGCCCGATTAGGGCCACTCGGGTCACTAATTACCACCTCTCAGCCTTCTATACCAAATGAAGAGTCGGTCAGACAGTAAAGAATACAAACCAATAACTATTTATTTCATATACACTAAGAGCAGAGTCCGGTCTGCCCAGTTGCTAGAAGTGCTGCAGAGAGGACTGAAATCGACAAGCACAAAGATACATTATGTACATTTCGTAACTGGGCTAAAACACGCCCACAGTGGAATTTTCCAGGCAGGTGCAGCTAAACAGTGAAATACAAAAAATTGTTTCAGCGCTTCTATCGTTCACAAAGTATCTCAATTCCAAGGTCGTTCCATTCGGGCCCACCACCAGACAAGGGGGAGAGGGCCTCTATCTAGTGAGGAAACTATGTGCTGACATAAACATTGTGCTCATTACTGAAACAGAACCTAACAGAAGAAACGAAACTCAGAGGGGAACATTTCTGGGAATTAAACAAGATCAGTTTCGAACAGCCTAAAATGGAGCCCAAATAGAAAATGGCGCAGCGAATGCTAACTTACATAAAGCAGTGCGTGAGCATGAACAATTTCTATTCTAACATACCCTCCTTTTATCATGAGCTAAAACATTTTCTAATAACGATGAAAACTACAAACAATAGGGAGAAATAGCATGAATAAGCAATTATGAACATTCCATATTATCAACATCAGAAAGTGAGGAGGGAGGAAGTCTCAAAAACTCCCTCGTCTATATTCATCAAGTCGTCCATGTCCTTTTGAATCATTATGGAGGCATTCATGTCATGAATTGATATCTTCCGTTTTGGGGTGAGTATAGTGGTACAGTAAGAGCAACAGAAGGGAAGACACTGAATAAGAATGCAACAGAGCACCAATATCGCAATGAGATAAATCACTTTTTCAAAAATCCAACCCCAGCTGCCAAAGAGAGACCAACTCCAATTCCCACTCTCCATTCCTTTGACATTTTCAAGGATATCCAGAATATGCTTGGTAATATTCTTTTCCATATTCGTTATCCCGACTACACACTGATCACTGACTACCGCGCATACACCACCACTCTTCGCCAGAATGAAATCCACTGCATATCTAGTCTGTTCTGAATATATTCGCATACTCTCCAACTGAGTGGTGATGTTGCGTAAGGCTGCTACGGTAGTAGTGGATAACATTTGTAGCTTACATCCAAAATATTCTCTGGCCTTTTCACCTCTAGCCATGGAAGTACCACCCAATGTGAAAATAGAGGAAAGGATGTATCCAAAAGTAATACCATTGCTTTAATTATTAACATCTATATCCGTCGCCCCCTCACAGAACTCTTTGGTCGGTGTTCTTTTGACCCATCTTACTTTAGGCTTCGCAAGTTTACAAGGCACACCCAAAGGCAGAACCATTCCAAGAGCCACATCATCCGGACATTGGAATAAGTCCCGTTAGACAAGAAGAAAAACCCTGGGTGTGCATAAATTGGCCTATCATAATCCACTGCAGAGTACCGGGAATTCATCCCAGTGGTACTTGGATCTTCTGAATTCACCAGAGGGAACGTATCCTTATACAATACTATCCCTGAACAATTTATATATAATGAAGTGTCAGTACTATTGATAATAGGGCAACAATCAGGGAAATAACCAGCTTCCCGGGGAACTGTCAATTCCTTGTAGTGCCAACCCACCAAGGTTATGTTCTGTTCATCCATGTAGAAAGTATCACAGTATGTATTGTTATCGCAACCCGGGGTAACCCTCCCCCAATGGTTTTCTATGGTACAGGCATGGCCCAGAGTAACCAAAACCAAACACTCCTTTTACTTCTACAAAATCAGGTGGCCGAGTGTACGTATAATTCACAAGTGATAATGGGTATGCAGTCCTCAGACTAGTGATAGATTGAGTGGGGCAACAGGCTGTCCGTTCTCCGAAATACCTCTTATGTGTCTCCAAAAATACATTACTCGGGGCTGCTCTTTTGTTTCTTGTCGGGGAGATAACCTTAACCTTACTACGTAAAGGTACACTTTGATCATTTTCCAAAACCCATGATACCCCACACAATAGTATTATCAACAAAACCACAAGAGCAACACAGATCATTGTGCTTTTCCGGGTCCACATCATATTACGTTGTGCAACAAGAACCATTGGATGCTCCTCCTCGGCAACCTTTCTACCAAAGGCATGCATAATGAATTGCAAAGGGGCAAGAATGCAAAGTAAATATACAAGTTCCCAGTGTCCATCAGAGCCTCACTGGTACAGGCTCCTATTGTCCATCAAAAAGCACTCTTTTAAAAAAAATCTTTTTATTGAACATGGTGATAACATACAATACAACCATGGGCATCACATCAGATCAGAAGCTGGATATTACATTCCGTGTTGATTATTCAGAAAACAATCCCGTCCCCCCTCCCACCACCAGAAATACATCATATTTGTAACCCAGCCGGTCCATGTCTACGTATTGATGGGGAAGTGCAAATATTACCTCGGTACGCATTCCATTTCCCCCATATCTTGTCCCACTTCTTGGGGCAACCCCTATTCGTGTAAACTGCTTGTTCCACCAGCATACACCAATCGACATCCCGCTCCCATTCCACTATCGTTGGTAGGTCTGGGACGCCCCACAAAAAGTTGGCACTCTTGAGCACCGGCGGTGGAGCTTGCTCTGTCCTAAGCTCTTTTAATGTATCCCACGTCGATCCAGATGGTATACCTTCGAGGTATACTTCAGTCTTCCCTAACTAATGTTCGAACAACTAAGATAGAGTAGACAGAAAATTCTCCACTAGTTTCTGTTAATTCCGTTGGTACTGTAACTCAGTACTAACTACCTTATGCAGTCCATCCCTAATCTTTTTTCTCCTTAGACTCAGTATCCCTCAGCCGAGGGCGCAAATTGTACCTGGTAGCCCCAGGCACCGTGTGATCAGTGAACAAAGGCTCTTGGATAGCTTGTATTTCTGGGGGAACAGCCTCGTTTAAAGCATCCTCATTCTCCTTATCCGTTTGCGTCCAGGTCAACTGGGCATCGCTGAAAGGAACAAACCTGGGCACCTGTTCCCACCCCAGATCCCCTATGCCGTCTTTGACCCACTGGTCATATGGTAACGGCAAAAGAATCCTCTGACAATGGGTAGCATGTACCCAGTTCTTTCGACCAGCGACTTTTACAGCCGTCCGAGTCACCAACATAACCTGCTCAGGACCTTTCAAGCGTGGCTCCAAACTTTTCTTCCTCTGAAAATTACCAAGCAATACATAATCACCAGGCTGGATGTCGTGGCCGGGTCCCTCTGGTGTGGAAGGTAGGGATTCCCGCACCTGTTGGTGAATAGAACGTAAACTTTCTGGCAACTGGCCAAGGTAATCAAGCAACATAGGGTACTCAATATCAGAGTACCCTGTGTTGCTTGATTACCTTAGTACCAGATTCTTGTAAAGACACCAGAGTACTTATGAGGACGCGGGACACCCCAGACATTTGCCGGGTGCCCGAACACGACCTCGTAAGGAGACATTCCTGTCCTAGAATGAGCTGTTGTTCTTGTTGACAAAAGAGCTAATGGTAAAGCATCTGTCCACTTTAACCCTGTTGTCTCCTGAATTTTTGCCAGTTTCAGTTTGAGAGTACCATTGTACTTCTCAACCAAACCCGCTGACTGTGGATGATTGGCAGCATGAAATTTCTGTTTTACATGTACACTTTCACAAATCAATTCAATCACTTTCCCATTAAAATGACTTCCGTTGTCACTCCAGATAATTCAGGGCAAGCCGAAACGAGGAAAGAACTCCTTAAGGAGTACCTTTGCAGTCGTAATGGCTGTGTTATCTTTAGTGGGGTAAGCCTCAACCCATTTACTAAATGCACATACAACCACCAAAACATACTTAAGATTATTACATCTCTCCAATTCTATATAATCCATTTGAAAGACTTCAAAAGGAAAAGTTGGTGGTGCAAAATTACCAGGTGGTGTAGGGGTACCCTTCCCTGGATTATGCATCATGCAAACCATACAGTATTTCACCAAATGTGCAGCTGTCTTGGAGATATTATCATTACACCACACAGGGGCTAATAATTTACAAATGCCTTCTGCACTAATATGAGCTGGACCATGTGCCATAGTAACCACAGGAAGAATATTATGCATCGGGCAACATCCATTTCTGTTTTCCAGATTTATCAATCCAACACCCTTCCTCATTCAACTGTACTGTACTCTCCTGCCATTGCGCCAGCTCCTCTATCTTAGCTTCACTCTGTATCTCCTTTACACTCTCAAGGGTATTTTCAAACATGACAACCTCGGGAACCCACGTAGCTGGACCTGCAACAAACATGCGTTTCATTTTACTTCGGGCCGTTTCCTTAGCTACCTGGTCTGCAAAAGCATTTCCTCTACCCACATCATCTGTAACCTTCCTATGAGCACTGCACTTAATTATTGCCAATTTCTTGGGGAGCGTTAAAGCGGACAAAAACCTCAATATGAGGTGCCCATGCTGAATCTTGATGCCATGAGAAGTAAGAAACGATCTCTCTGCCCAAAGCCGGCCAAAATTATGGGCAACCCCAAACGTGTACTGGCTGTCAGTATAAATATTGACAACCAGCCCTTCACTCAATTCGCAAGCTCAAGCAAGGGTAGCAAGCTCAGCAGCTTGAGATGACTGATAAGGGACCCGTGATGTTTCTACCACCGTGCGCAACGTAGTGATAGCAACGTAGTGACTTAATCATCTACATCCCCTTCACGTGCTAGGCCAGGGCTCTCTCTCATAGCGCTTAGAGACCAGACGGTGATAATGCGCTCTATAAATGACAGTTACAATTACAATTACAATAAGCTGCAGTGGTGGTGCCATCTGGTAATTTAAAACAAGAGCCATCGACATATAGTTCTCCTTGAGGGTCAGATAAGGGAACATCAGTCAAGTCTTCCCGTCCCTTCGTCTCTTCTTTCGTCCGGAAGATGCAATCATGTTTATCAACGGCATCATTCTCAGAAGGGAGGGGTAGTAACGTGGCTGGGTTCAGAGTGGCACATCTTTTAATCGTAATGTGTTTAGCAAACAATGTCAAGTCATAGCTGTTAGAAATGGGGGTCTCTAGTTGGCAGAGGTAGGTACCTTTGTCCAAATAGGGACCCTTGCTTCTAGTCAGGGTAAGGGGGATACACTTCTAAGATAACCCCTGCTCACCCCCTTGGTAGCTTGGCACGAGCAGACAGGCTTATCTCAGAGGCAGTGTGTAAAGCATTTGTGAACACATACAGTAACACAGTGAAAACACTACAAATGGACACCACACCAGGTTAGAAAAATAAGTAATCTTTATCTAAACCAAAACAAGACCAAACGACAAAAATCCATAATACGGTATCAAAAATATCCTTAAAAATAGGTTATTCACTTAAATCAAGTTCCTATCAACAAATAACTCCACCTGGAGTTATTACGACGTTGTGATAGATGAAAATCCCAAAGTACGGTGCCGACCGCAAGGTGCGCGGCGTTGGGCCCGGAGTCAAGCATACCCACAAAGAACAGTACCTGGAATTGGTGAAAGCAAAGATGGTGCACGGCATCGGGGAGGTGATGCTTTGTTGGCGCCTGTGGCGTCGGTTCCTTACGACCCCAGGGGAGGTGATGCCTCTGTTCCTTACTGCAGCGCAGGGGAGGTGAGACGTCGGTTCCTTACTGTGTTGGGGAGGTGACGTCACGAATGGCGGCGAGGCGTCGGTTCCTTACGACGGTGCGATGTCGATGGATTCGGGAGTCACCCATGTCGAGAATCGGCTCCGCGTTGATGAAGCACCGGCGTCGATGACGGCTTTGGAGTCGATGCGGCATGGCGTCAGCAGGCGTCGGGCCTACGGTGCAAGTCGGGGCGGTGCGTCGTGCATTCACGAGCGGTGCCCACAGCTTCGGTGCAGGTTACGGCGTCGCTCGCCGGCGTTGGTGTTGCAATTTCCTTCTGTAGCAGCTGAAACAGCAGTTCCAGATGCAGAGAGACAGAAGGGATGAAGTCTTTGTGCTCCTGAGACTTCAGAACAAGAGGCAAGCTCAGTTTCAAACCCTTGGAGATCTTTTCTTCAAGCAGGTGACAAAGCAAACAGCAAAGTCCTTTTTCTCCTTTCCTTGGCAGCAAGCAGGCACTGCAGGCCAACCCCAGACAGCAAACAGCACAGGGGCAGTATTCCTCCTCAGCTTATCCGGCTCTTCTCCTTGGCAAAGGTTCCTCTTGATTTCCCAGAAGTGATCTAAAAGTCTGGGGTCTGGGTCCCTCTTTTTATACCCAAAAATCCTTTGTTCTCTGAAGGCAGAGAGTGTCTGTACCCAGCCAAAACCAGTTCTGTGAGGCACTTAAGTGCACAACAACCTCCATTGTCAGTGTGAGCCCTGGCTCCAGACACACCACAGGGGGGGCTGAGCCGTCATTGTGGAAGGCAGACACAGCCCTATTCAGGTGAAGGTGCTACTCCTCCCACCACTCCAAATGCAGACCAGGCCCATTCAGCCCAGCCCTGACTCATCAGACTTCTGGAGCCGCTGCCCCTCTCTATCCGCTGTCATCCAAAAGCCAGAATTGCAATACAGATCCTAGACTGCACACAGGCTCTGCAATGGCAGGCCTTAGTCACATTTTACAAGCTGCTTCTGTGGGTGGCACAATCAGTGCTGCAAGCCCACCAGCAGCATTTGATTTACAGGCCCTGGGCACACATAGTGCACTGTACTAGGGTCTGACAAGTAAATCAAATATGCCAATCATGGAATCACTAATCCATAACATCAATTTACAAAGAGAGCATATGCACTTTGGCACTGATCAGCAGTGGTAAAGTACCCAGAGTCATAAAACCATCAACAACAGGTCAGAAAAAATACAGGAGGAAGGCAAAAAGTTCTGGGATGACCCTGCAAAAAGGGCCAAGTCCAACACAACCCCCTTCCAGCCTAAAGCCAGGGTAGACTAATCAATACCTTGATAGGCTTCCCTGCTTGGGGCGATAGAACATGGACCCTGGCCTGCAACTGCAGGAGCATACTCCAGTTCTACGCCAATCTGAACCAATTTGGATCCCTCTGTCCGTACTCTCAGGGCTCACTAAGCTAACCCATGGGGAACCCTTCTCCTCACCTGTGGACACCATCTGTGCAGCACCTAACCTTAGCTTGCTCACAGGTGTGTCACAACAGACAGACAGTTCCCACATGGTCGACACAGAGGTGTGGACCAGTCCACCCCCGGGGTGTGACTCCTGTCCCCCTCCCAGGGGCAACTCTGTCCACCAGGACAGCAAGCCACAGCGGCCACTGACAGCTGTCAGTGATAAGAACCAGGCCCCAGACCTTTCATGGTTCTCCAACCTCTGTGGCATCAGAGAGCGGGGGCAGTAGCCCCCGGTGCCTGGCACCCTTGGTCCACTCTCCCTCCTGTCAGGTCAGGTATGACATCCTGACACTGACCCACCAGCCCCGGGCCTGTACACAATGGCTGGACAGGAGACTGGGGTGGGCTTTCCCACACCGGGTCCTCCTCCTCGGGGGTCTGCACCCTCCCACCTGGAGTGGTACCCCCTTCCAGAATTGTCAGGGCGCCTGTGGCAGGTGCCCTGCACAATTCACCCACCAGTTCAGGGGTTTTATCCTGCAACTGGGGTCCCAGCTTAGGGTCTGTACCCTTAGACTGGGCAGAGGTCAGGGGTGAGGCTGCCCTCTCCCTGCCCCCCTTACTGGGGCCCTGCACCCTCCAACCTGGAGCGGTGCCCCCAGAAGACAAACCGGTAGGGGCACTGTTAGCAGTTGCCCCCTCCTCCAGGTCAGGGGGACACCCTGAACCTGGCCCTCCAACCCAGGGTCTGTACCCTTAGGCTGGACCTGTGCCTGGCAACCCAGGACTTCCGAGGGAGTACACCAACCCCCCCCATGGGAAACACACCCCTCTGGAGTTGTGTCAGAGTCTACCTGGCGCAGGTCTCCAGCCTCCTGTCCACCTGACAGAGCATGAAGACCTCCCAGGCCAGAAGTGGCCTCACCAGGGTCAGTCCTGGGGTGCTCTGACCTCAGAGCTGGCAACCCCTGACCCACTGGTCCTTCCACTGGGGACTGCGTCCCCCTCTCACCCCACTCTCTGGACTCATGTACCCTCCCCACTGGAGCCGTGCGGCCAGACACCAGAGCTGGTGGAATGCTGGTTACAGCAGTCTCCCCCAGCTCAACTGACACCTTGGGATCCCCCCCAGGAGATGGCCTCCCGGTAAAGACTAGGCCCCCTCCTGGTGTTTACTCATGGAACCAACCAGGCCTTGGGACTGGGTTTTGGGCACCTCAGGACACCGTCCACTCCCACTCCTTCTCCTTTGAGACAGGACATGGGACCCTACACCCCTCCCATACTCTGGGACCTATATGGGCTACCACCACCCTCCCCTACCTCACTTGGTTGGGGAAAACCCAAGCCACCTCCTTTAGGATCACCCCCAGATGCCTCTTCAGACCCTCTGGAATCCACCAAAAGGTCTGCCTCCAGTGTGAGCTCCCTGGGGTCAGAGAACTCACACTCCACCAGGCGTTGGCATAGCTCTGGAAATCCGGGACTTAAAATATGCTCTCCACGAATTGAATCATACAACCCCACACAGGTGTTAACCAAGCTATCCTTTGCCTTGCCATCCAGTGCCTCGTACACGTACCCCACACCACTCTCCTGAGATTGGCAAGACAGTGTCTGACTGTCTCTGTCACTCAACCCACACTCTTCTGGGCGGTCTCCACACTCACACACCAGGACTTCTACCATGGGGGAACCTCTCTCCCTGCACCTCTCATGTGGAGTCAGTAGAGTGTCCAGCCCACCACTAGGACTATGAACCCCTTTGCCAGTTCCCCAATCCACCTCAGGGACACTGCGCACCACTGGAGCTACCTCATATCCTTGAACCCCCTAGTGTATGCTAACCTCCTCCTTCAAGTCAGGCTCCACGTCTCTGTGTGTGTGTACTGCTCCCTCAGCACTAGATAACACAATTTTGCTGCCACCATCTGTGCTGGACTCCACCTCCAACCCAGCTAAGCTCACTTCCTGAGCTACACACATTGCTTCTTCTTGGGCTAAGGCCCTCTTGGTCTCAGCCCTCTCGAGCTCCTCATCAAGCTCTCTCAGCCTCTGCTCACAAGCGAGAAGCCAGCCAACATTTTCTGTTTCTTCCTAACTTTCAGAGAACTCCTCCTCCTCAGACTCAACTGGTAGTGTTGGCCCCCAGCGGGGTAACTCATAATGAAATAGGGACGCCTCTAGATCCTCCCTGGACCTTCTCTTCACAGGCTGCCCCCTTTCCTTGCAGAACACACGTAGCTCCTTCATTGTGTAGATGAACATGTGCCAGAAGTCAAGTTCCATTTTGCAACAACTAACCAGAGTCTCAGTATCAAAAACAAAATACTCCCAGGAGGACACCAGAAAACAGAAAAAACAGTATGTGGTTGCGTAATGGTCTGCACTATACTAGTAGTGTACACAAATCACTGTATGTAAGACACAAATTCAAGTCCAGGATCCTCACCGCTGACCAACAATGTTAGAAATGGGGGTCTCTAGTTGGCAGAGGTAGGTACCTTTGTCCAAATAGGGACCCTTGCTTCTAGTCAGGGTGAGGGGGATACACTTCTAAAATAACCCCTGCTCACCCCCTTGGTAGCTTGGCACGAGCAGACAGGCTTATCTCAGAGGCAGTGTGTAAAGCATTTCTGAACACATACAGTAACACAGTGAAAACACTACAAATGGACACCACACCAGGTTAGAAAAATAAGTAATCTTTATCTAAACCAAAACAAGACCAAACGACAAATATCCACAATACAGTATCAAAAATATCCTTAAAAATAGGTTATTCACTTAAATCAAGTTCCGAGCAACAAATAACTCCACCTGGAGTTATTACGACGTTGAGATAGATGAAAATCCCAAAGTACGGCGCCGACTGCGAGGTGCGCAGCGTCGGGCCTGGAGTCAAGCAGACCCACAAAGAACAGTACCTGGAATTGGTGAAAGCTAAGATGGTGCACGGTGTCGGGGAGGTGATGCTTCATTGGCGCCTGCGGCGCCAGTTCCTGATGACCCCAGGGGAGGTGATTCCTCTGTTCCTTACTGCAGCGCAGGGGAGGTGAGACGTCGGTTCCTTACTGTGTTGGGGAGGTGACATCAAGAATGGCGGCGAGGCGTCGGTTCCTTACGACGGTGCGATGTCGATGGATTCGGGAGTCACCCACGTCGAGAATCGGCTCCGCGTTGATGAAGCACCGGCGTCGATGACGGCTTCGGAGTCAATGCGGCATGGCGTCAGCAGGCGTCGGGCCTATGGTGCAAGTCGGGGTGGTGCGTCGTGCTCTTCACGAGCGGTGCCCACGGCTTCGGTGCAGGTTACGGCGTCGCTCGCCGGCGTCGGTGTTGCAATTTCCTTCTGTAGCAGCTGAAACAGCAGTTCCAGATGCAGGGAGACAGAAGGGATGAAGTCTTTGTGTTCCTGAGACTTCAGAACAGGAGGCAAGCTCAGTTTCAAGCCCTTGGAGATCTTTTCTTCAAGCAGGTGACAAAGCAAACAGCAACGTCCTTTTTCTCCTTTCCTTGGCAGCAAGCAGCCACTGCAGGCCAAACCCAGTGTCTTGCTTCGCCTTTCAGATAATACAGAATCTCCCACACGGTGGCTCAAACACGGCGATGCAAAACCTAAAACACAACACCTAGAAAAGGGTTTTATTTTACAAAATGCAAAAACTCTCTTTTTAGAATAAGGCTTGGGGTTTTATTTTACACAATGCTCTCTAACAGAAAGCCTTTCCCAGATGCCAAAATGAACAACATTGAAATATATATAGAAGGAGATATATATATTTATATACATGCAATAATAACACACTTGGTAAATGCAACAGTTAACTGCATGAATAATACTAATGAATAAACAAGCAGCAAATAATATGAGATAACACTCAAGAAAATATGCTGGACGTCCTGCAAGAGATCAGAAAGATATATACATTGAATCACAAAGAAAACACCTCAAATGATCAAAGCCACTGGCCACACATCACAATGGCAATAATCAAAACTCAAACACCTCAAATGACCACAGCCACTGGAACCACGCATCACAATGGCACTAGTCAGAAACAAATCACCTCACCCGATCGTTCACTCGACACCTTGCCAATTTACGCTGGGGGTGCCCGTTCACAGCTGGCTTGGACTCTCGACCGGGACTCAGGTGCCGTTTGTCTTACAGCAGTACGTCTACTCTGTAAGTGAGCTCCCAACTCAGCTGTCAACAAACCTCAGCTTTATAGTCTCAAAACACACACTGGAAGGTTCGAGAGTCTTCCTTCCAGCGCCAAAGGAATCTTACTGGAACTGGCCAGCTTCCAAGCAAGCATTCCATGGCAGGAAGGAGTTCCCACGTCCCCTCTACATTCCTGCATGTTCCAGCCTTTATCTTAACGAAGCTCATGAAAGCCTTCCAGGGTACATTAAACAATCTCTCACAAAAACAATCCTTGAACGTGATTAACCCAAACAACTTGCAAGCGTGGCTGTGCGCGCAGAAAAAGCTCAAGCCAGGCAGAGTCAGAATTCAGGATGACATGAGGCCATGTCAAAGCCAATAGTAAGAAATTAATAATTCCTCCCAGGGTACAACACAATGCACATTTGTGCACCACTGCTTATAGCATCACATACTTCATCTCTCATTGTACAACACAGTGCACATTTGTGCACCACTGCTCATAACACTGCACTTCGAGACCAAAAAGTACATTCCACACCTCTCTCTCTCTCATGCTTTCAAATGCACATCCCACACGTTCTGTTCTTGGCAAGGCTGTCGTACTCCATGACAGCTCCCATTGAAAGATTGCAAGATTACAAGAAAGAAACCTTTAAGAGAAACAAGGCATATGCAGGACGTCGTACATTCAGGCTAGGATAAAATAAAACACCAAAGTCAATTAAAATAATGGTAGTCAAAGGTCATCACAGGGTGTCAGACCACAAGAGTGCCTCTAGCACTACATTCCACCCCATGACCTTTAACTATCATAACATACATATATCAAAAAACGGAACTTCTTAACTGAAAGCACAACTATGATTGAAGCACATGTCAGAACAGTGACATCATAAAAGCATGTGCTTAACTGAAAGCACAAATATAAATGAAACACATGTTAAAACAGTGACATTATAAAAGCATGTGCTTAGCTGAAAGCACAAATATGATTGAAGCACACACTAAAACAGTGAAATCATAAAAGCACGTAACAATCATTTTAAAACATGTAAAAATAGCTCATGCATATCTGAATATTCAGCAAGAATAAATGTATGATGGATACACAAAATAAATGCACAAATAGAATCAAGCATATGAACTCATTAATGCTCCTAATGTCACTACCTGGGAGTTAATAAAGTGGAGATCACAAGACTGCAAAGGGTTCAGAATGCTGCTGCCAGAGCCTTGTTAGGTCTGCCCAGGACATGCCCTACTTCCAATGCTATCCGTCGGCTACATTGGTTGCCTGTAGCAAAGCGCATCGAGTTCAAGACTCTGTGCATGTCTTTTAAAATTTTGAATTCTTCCTCCCCAGACATTTTGGCTAATCTGCTTACACCTTACATCCCCTCCCGCCAACTTCGGTCTATGGGCAGCATCTGGCGGTGGTCCCACGGGTGAGGAGGGTGCGTGCTGGTGGACGTTCTTTTGGTGTATTGGCGGCCAGACTTTGGAACGCGCTCCCCACCGTCATTCGTAGCATGGAAAACTATATGGCATTCCGCAGGGCCATTAAAACGTATCTTTTTCCATCATAGACTGTTGTGTGTTGTTTTCTGACCTGCTGTTTTTTGTTCAGCGCTGGGACGCCCCTTTGCTGGGGCAGCTGTGCGCTATATAAAACCGCATAACATAACATAACATAACAAATGGCTAATTCTGGAACTTCTACTGTTGAAGCAGCCAAACATATATTTTGTGCTTAAAAAATAAAGGCAACATCATCATCATCATCTTTTCATCTTTAAACTGAAAAACAGTATCTCCAGAACAAATAATGTCCTTCTGTGTGAAAGACACACAGCCTTCTTGCATTCAAAATTATAACTGTGAACATTTTACTTTATGTTTACGCAATCAGTTCGCTTGGTAAGTTTGTTTGGTTTGTTCAGCCAAAGGATGTCAGCTTGAATCGTCCGGTGATCACTCCAGGGTTGGGGGAGGGGAGGGATCCCACACCCTCACGGGCCCACTCAGACCAAGGCACCCACTCGCAGGACAGGAACATCAGGTACACCAACACATTGCAGTATGATCTGGAAAAGAAACAAGCATCACTCTTCTTGCAAAAAATATTTTTCAAAAAGCGCACGTTTTCCATTTTCTGTTTTGGGTCTGAAGGCACAATATTATCATTCCTGTCTGCATGGTTCTCTGCTGGCTCTGGGGAATTATCTGAGAATTCTACCCACACTATGGCCTCTGAATTCTTGGTATTGGAGTGAAACTCTCCTTTCCCTGCACAGTAAGAAGGGCTGGGGCAATCTCCTTCCTGACTATTTCTCCACACACTGATGAATATGTGCACCCTTTATCATTTGGCATGAGCCCAAGGCAATCCATCGGCTCTATTTGCTCTGGTAGTTTTCCTTTCTTCAACTGGCCCCTCACCTTCTGTGGAACTGGTCTGCGCTGTGCATACTGGACACATAGGAATCACAGTTCTAAGTAAGTCTTGGGGGGATATGCATCCCTTCATTCTCTGCCCACCTGTTTGTATGGACTTTCTCTCCTAGGTGCTCGCACTTAGTCATGCACACCAAATCAGAATCGTGTGTCACCACCTCTGTCTCCAAGATTTTTTGCCTTTTCATCTGTAAGGGAATTGAAGGTACTGTCTAGTGAATAAATAGGACCATGAGCATACACAGTAGCTGCGCTCTGCAGTAAAATTTGCCACTTCACTGGGGAATCCTGTGTCTCAGGCACCTCAAACACCACCCCTGGACTTTCTATTGGGACCTGCACCAACTGTTCATGCAAAACTGCAGTTTCTGTCTGTATGTACCACTTGATCACATTTGCTTCTTGCCATTGCATTTGAGAAAATTCAAAAGTCAAAATCCCATTATCTCTTATTGTCATCTGCCCAGTGTCTGTCAGCGTGCAAAAGCACAAAAGCATCTGTATCTGTCCTGTATCAGTCACAGCACAAAAACACACAGATAATTGTGTCTACATAGTGTCTGTCAGAACACAACTCAAAATCAACAGTGTCTGTCCTGTATCTATCAGAGCACAAGTCAAATTCAGCTGTGTTTGCCCTGTATCTGTCACAGTGCAAGCAAAATATTCTTCAGCATTTGAAAATGTTTCAGTCCACAAGTCTAAAAGCAAACTCTTCTTTACCATTTTTTCGCACATACTCATAGTAGCACACTGCCCCTGAACTGTCACACGCAACTCACTGATTCCTTTCTGTATTGGCCACACATTTAAAACACATTGCACAATCTCTTTTGCAGATTCAAAAGCACATTGCTGCATTTCTTTTTTCAAAATAGCATCTCTCCATGTAAAGCAAGGTTTGTCATTCACTGGCATGTCTGATTTATAACTGCAACCAACGATCACTAATTCTAACAGACTGGTTTGTTTATCTTCCTGCATGTTTACATTTTCTCGGTTCAAATTCATTTCTGGCTGAGGAACGTCCTCAAAAGAATTAATTAAAACCTCCTGTGAAACCTGTAGATTAACTGGCAGCATCTCTACGTCCACATTTTTCACGAATGAATCACTCTGGCTATCTGAACAGCCTGGCAAAACAAACGGCTTTGGAGCTTGGTACATTTTTAACCTCCCTTTCAAGGTTTTATTTTCAAACTGACCATCAGACAATTCTCTCTGCAACTCACTACGTTCTTTTTCCAATTGTTCACATTTTTGATACATGCTAAGCAATCCATTCAAAATGACACCACTACTTCTGTCTGAAATACCAAGTTGTTTTCCCTCTTTAAAAGAAAAATCTTGTATACATCTAAATATCTGTATTTGCCTCTCATCTGCTAAACATGCATTAGAGGCAATCTCCCACTCAAATACCTCAATTGGCATCTGGGACTCTGCAACTGAAAACATAGGCATTTTAGAGAGCATCTTCCCCTTTTAAAATTGCACTTTTTCGAATCCTCGAGTGACGCCAAATGTCTTGCTTCGCCCTCCAGATAATACAGAATCTCTCACATGGTGGCTCAAAATACGGCGAAGCAGGAGACATAAAACACAACAACACCTAGAAAAGAGTTTTATTTTACAAAATGCAAAGACTCTCTAACAGAAAGGCTTTCCCAGATGCCAAATGCACAACATTCAAATTACACATAGAGATATATATTTATATATGCATGCAATAATAACACACTTGGTAAATGCAACAGTTAAATGCGTGAATAATACTAATGAATAAACAAGCAGCAAATAGTATGAGATAACACTCAAGAAAATATGCTGGACGTCCTGCAAGAGATCAGAAAGATATATACACACTGAATCACAAAGAAAACACTTCAAATGATTAAAGCCACTGGCCACACATCACAATGGCAATAATCAAAACTCAAACACCTCAAATGACCACAGCCACTGGAGCCACGCATCACAATGGCACTAGTCAGAAACAAATAACCTCACCCGATCGTTCACTCGACATCCTTGACAACTTACGCTGGGGGGGTCCGTTCACAGCTGGCTTGGACTCTCGACCGGGACTCAGGTTCCGTTTGTCTTACAGCAGTACGTCTACTCTGTAAGTGGGCTCCCAACTCAGCTGTCAACAAACCTCAGCTTTATAGTCTCAAAACACACACTAGAAGGTTCGAGAGTCTTCCTCCCAGCGCCAAAGGAATCTTACTGGAACTGGCCAGCTTCCAAGCAAGCATTCCATGGCAGGAAGGAGTTCCCACGTCCCCTCTACATTCTCGCATGTTCCAGCCTTTATCTTAACGAAGCTCACGAAAGCCTTCCAGGGTACATTAAACAATCTCTCACAAAAACAATCCTTGAACGTGATTAACCCAAACAACTTGCAAGCGTGGCTGTGTGCGCAGAAAAAGCTCAAGCCAGGCTGAGTCAGAATTCAGGTTGACATGAGGCCATGTCAAAGCCAATAGTAAGAAATTAATAATTCCTCCCAGGGTACAACACAATGCACATTTGTGCACCACTGCTTATAGCATCACATACTTCATCTCTCATTGTACAACACAGTGCACATTTGTGCACCACTGCTCATAACACTGCACTTCGAGACCAAAAAGTACATTCCACACCTCTCTCTCTCTCATGCTTTCAAATGCACATCCCACACGTTCTGTTCTTGGCAAGGCTGTCCTACTCTGTGACAGCTCCCTCTGAAAGACTGCAAGATTAGAAGAAAGAAACCTTTAAGAGAAACAAGGCATATGCAGGACGTCGTACATTCAGGCTAGGATAAAACAAAACACCAAAGTTAATTAAAATAATGGTAGTCAAAGGTCATCACAGGGTGTCAGACCACAAGAGTACCTCTAGCACTACACCCCAGACAGCAAACAGCACAGGACAAGTATTCCTCCTCAGCTTATCCGTCTCTTCTCCTTGGCAAAGGTTCCTCTTGATTTCCCAGAAGTGATCTAAAAGTCTGGGGTCTGGGCCCCTCTTTTTATACCCAAAAATCCTGTGTTCTCTGAAGGCAGAGAGTGTCTGTACCCAGCCAAAACCAGTTCTGTGGGGCACTTTGCAAGTGCACAACAACCTCCATTGTCAGTGTGAGCCCTGGCTCCAGACACACCACAGGGGGGCGGAGCCGGCATTGTGGAAGGCAGACACAGCTCTATCCAGGTGAAGGTGCTACTCCTCCCACCACTCCAAATGCAGACCAGGCCTATTCAGCCCAGCCCTGACTCATCAGACTTCTGGAGCCGCTGCCCCTCTCCAGCCCCTGTCATCCAAAAGCCAGGCATGCAATACACAAACCTAGCAGAGGCACACTGGATGTTTAGGCAAGAAAATACCTACTTTCTAAAAGTGGTATTTTCAAACACAGAATGCAAAAATCATCCTCACTAAAAGATGCACTTTAACATTCTGAGTTCAGGAATACTAAACTTTACTTTTCCATCTTGTTCCTAGGGTCAGTTATGTTTATAAGATGTTATAAACAAACTCCCCATTCTGTCCTATGGATACAGATAGCCTTGCAATAGTCAAAAACGAAATTGGCAGTATTTCACTATCAGGACATGCCACACACATCAGGGCATGTCCTACCTTTCACATAAAATGCACCCTGCCCACAGGGGTACCTTGGGCCTACCTTAGGGGTGACTAATATGTAGAAAAGGGAAGGTTTAGGGACTGGCAAGTGTGTGTACTTGTCAAGTCGACATGGCAGTCCCAGACTACACACAGGCTCTTCAATGGCAGGCCTGAGTCTCATTTTACAAGCTGCTTCTGTGGGTGGCACAATCAGTGCTGCAAGCCCACCAGCAGCATTTGAGTTACAGGCCCTGGGCACACATAGTGCACTGTACTAGGGTCTGACAGGTAAAGCAAATATGCCAATCATGGAATCACTAAACCATAACATCAATTTACAAAGAGAACATATGCACTTTAGCACTGATCAGCAGTGGTAAAGTGCCCAGAGTCATAAACCCACCAACAACAGGTCAGAAAAAATACAGGAGGAAGGCAAAAAGTTCTGGGTTGACCCTGCAAAAAGGGCCAAGTCGAACAATAGCCAGTAAGACGTGCACTGGTGAGGTGCTCTGTCTTCGTCTTATTCAAAAGAGTATCCACAGCATGGGGTACCATAACTGTGAGGTCTGTATCAAGTACGAGTCCAGCCTATTGTCTGATTGAAGTGGCCACAGCCGCGACCGTTTTCAGGCAACTCGGGAGGGCTCAGGCACAGCAGAAAAATAAGCACAAGGCCTCTGCCTATCTCCAAATTTTTGTGTTAGGACAGAAAGCGTGCAACCAGCCATCTCATGGACATAGAGCACAAACTCTTTATTATAATTGGGTGTGCCAAGTACCGGAGCCGAACAAAGCGCAGTTTTTAATTGCTCAAAAGACTGCTGGCATTCGGGCGTCCAAGCCAAGGGATCCTGCACTGCTTTCGTTGTTGATGCAAGCAAAGGTTTAATTAGTAGCGAGTAGTTTGGGATCCACTGGCGACAGTAGGAAGTAATACCTATAAAAGCACGTACATCTTTCTGAGTTTGTGGAATGGGCATTTTAACAATGGTACTAATACGTTCAGGGGTCAATCTCCTACCCTCCTTCGACAGCAGGTGACCTAAGTAGGTGACCTCCTGGCGACAATACTGAAATTTGGAAAGAGAAACCGTATGACCATGATGTGCCAAATGCAAAAGCAATTTCACCGTACTATCTCTGCAACCCTGCTCCGTATCAAAAGCGATCAAGAGGTCGTCAACATACTGCACCAATACATTACCTGGAGGAAGTGAGAGTGAATCCAATTGACTCTTTAATGCCTGACTATAGATACTAGGACTTTCCGTATAGCCTTGAGGAGCATGACAGAATCTAAAACTTCTGCCGGCCAGTGTAAATCCAAACAAATATATACTATCTGGGTGAATAGGAATACTAAAAAAATGCATTTTTTAGATCAATAACAGAAAAGAACATAGCAGTAGATGGAATCATTGTTAAGAGCGTAGTGATCATTAAGATATAATGGGGTAACCCACAAAAGTCAATGGACCTGGGTACTAATTGATATAGAAAAACAATGGTCCTAGACTTATGTTAAATCTTAGTTGTCTGAAGCAATCATAGACAGCATAGGGTACATATACAGTTTAATTCAATAATGTACCATTAACTTATTTAAAACACATTCAAATATATCCTCAAAATCCAAAAGAAATCCAAAACAGGCACACACAATTGTTTTTTATGTGACTCGTATTTTATTCGGTCACTTTTCATACCATTTTATCATATTCAATGTTCAAAACAGAGGAGTGGTTGCTCCAAGGGAAAAAGTGAAGAAAGAAAGTGCTCGTGAAGTAAGATAGAATATATAAGAGGGAGATCCAATCAAGAAAAACAATGATTCATCATTATTTACATTACAATCTCATTAGTAAAACTGGTCGTGATTCATGATTGCACCAGTTCTACATTGAGGCCTGTCCATTAGTTAGTTCATGGTTATTCATTTAGTTATTTCTCAAAAAATGCGCAAACAACGTTTGTCTGTAAGCAAGTAGGGCTGGGATAATAACAGGTACAGGCCCCGAGTAGGGGAGAGTGTCGACGTTTCGACCCTAGTGCAATGAGGGCAGTTTATATCCTCTGCAAGCGGGTCTTCCTCAAGACAGAAAGGAGGGATGAGGGGATGCGGGGAGCAACTGATCATGGGTGATGCACAGTTAAAGTGCCGCCCTGGGTATAGATATAAAAGTCCGCAATAGAATTGCGGCTTGGTAACAGCAGTTTACCTTCAATTAATGGGTGAGAAAATCGCCCACAGCGTCTTAATACATCATCTTAGCATGGCCCGGGGGAATCCAGCTGGTCACCGTACTATCTCTGCAACCCTGCTCCGTATCAAAAGCGATCAAGAGGTCGTCAACATACTGCACCAATACATTACCTGGAGGAAGTGAGAGTGAATCCAATTGACTCTTTAATGCCTGACTATAGATACTAGGACTTTCCGTATAGCCTTGAGGAGCATGACAGAATCTAAAACTTCTGCCGGCCAGTGTAAATCCAAACAAATATATACTATCTGGGTGAATAGGAATACTAAAAAAATGCATTTTTTAGATCAATAACAGAAAAGAACATAGCTGGAGATGGAATCATTGTTAAGAGCGTAGTGATGTCAGGAACCACTGGAAATTGTGGAACCACAATTTTATTAACCTCTCGCAAATCAATCACAAAGCGATAAACATCATCAGTAACATCAGGGGAACCCGAAGGTGTCCTCTTAAGGACCGGAAGAATAGGACTATTGCAAATATTGGCAGACGTCTCTTCAACTACTCCCTTTCGTATCAAATCCTGAATAATCTGAAGAAGAGCACGTTCTCCTGCCTGTGGTATTTTATACTGAGGAATACAGGGTAGGATAGCATTCTCCTTAACTTGTATAGAAACTGGTGGTATATTCAACAGACCCACATCTGTATCACCCGTGGCCCACAATGTAGGTGGCACCTGAGCAAATTCAACTGGAAGGGGCGCATCCTGGGACAAACACTGCTTAACACTCACATCCAGACCCTAGTAATATAAACACCTGCAGGGGAACAAAAAATAGTAGCATGCAATTTCTTCAATAAATCTAAACCCATCAAATTTTCACCACAGTCAGAAGTGAGAAGAAACGGAGAATCTACAGTAAAAGGACCAATAGTAAGGGCAAGGGGGCGTGAAATGGGGCTTACAACCGGTACTCCTGAAAAACCTACTGAAACGTTATTCTGGCCAGACAGAGCCGCCTCAGGGACCATATGGCGGGAAACAGAACTTTTTGTAGCGCCTGTATCCACCAAAAATCCTTTAGTCGATCCTTGCAGATCTGCCTTGACATATGGGCCACGCTGATGTACAGGTATGTGTACTGGTCCCGTACCCTGTCCCTGGCTGTCCTAGCTGTAAGACATCCCAGTCACATCATCAAAATCATAATCATCATTATAATACTGACCATCTTTGGAATTGTCAAAATAGTTGTCAGAACTGCCCGTGGAAGCTGTATTGTCGTGCTCTCTGCCTGTTCCACGTCCTCTATTACCAGAACCCTGTCCCCGTGGGATGAAATCTTTTGCAAAAGTACGGGGCACTTGCTGCGCCAATGGCCCTCCTCTTTACAATAAGCACACTGATTCTGCCCTAACTGTGTTGCAGAAGGCTGCCGAGTATGTGGCAGCTGTCGAGAAGGACCTCCTCGTCCCCTATTATTTCCCCTAAAGGCTTGCTGCAACAACACCTTCATTTTTAAATCTTTATGTTTCTTATCAGTTCTATCATTTTCCTCCTGATCTTGGTGTTCATAATACTGGGCCATCTTCAAAATAATAGAGGGAGAAGACGTGGACCAAGTACTCTCAGACACCTGAAATCGAGTCGTAATTTCAGGAAGAAGGTTAGAAACAAACCTGTCAACAAACAGCCGAACTCCTCCCTCAATAGACATATCCTGCCCACTATAGTCCAAAAACGTATCTTCAAACCGAGTAAAGAAATTAGACACGCTCTCATCCTTCTTCTGTCGACAAGCTGTCAATTTATCCCAGCTTACCTTCTTAGGTGGAATAAGTGAATGCATATATGCAATAATACGACCTGGCAAAGCAAGTATCTCGGCACAGGGTTTATCACCTAGCTTCCTTTCCTGATCCCATCCTTTAATTACATCCCATTTACCACCCAGCTCCGCAACATGATCTTGGGTATGGACCTGTCTCCAAACATCAACCGGAAAGAGAAGACCAAAAAACATTTAAATGTCAGCAAGAGTCATTACAGTAGAAGAGGCAGCCTCTGTTAATTCTTTATAATAAGCTGTAGGATTTTTCCTAGGGTCAGGCAAATTAGCCTTAATGGCTAAAACCTCACTTTTTTCCCACAGAGTATAAACCCATTGCTCCTGGAAACGGGCTGTTACAGCCGGTCTAGTGACATTATCACGATGATCCGTTACCTCAGGTATTTCTGGGTGATATCTGGGATGGACCTCACGCAACGGATACTGAGTTATCGTGGTAGGGTTCCTCTCATGTAATCTACCCCTGTAGGCAACTAATGTTGTAACATTCCCAAACACTTGGCATGGCTCCAAATCAGTCACATATACACGATCTTTAATATCAAATCAAATTTGGGGCGCGTCTGTCCCAATGTGTGTTTGCCAGAGACTAATTAATGTAGCGGACATATGTTAAAGGGCATGTTGCTGTATAAAAGGTTCAAAACCTCGCATAACTTCCCAAATATCCTCAACACCATAAATTGCATTACGAGCCCACCGCGCAGCCTGGTCAGCTATTACTTGTTTCTCTTCATCCCCTACCCCAGATCGCACTAACGGCCCCATTCGCTCCCTGAATTTCACCCAATCTCTATCCTCAAACCCTCGTACTGGCGTGGCAGCATCCAAAAATGACGGGGGATAAATAACCATAGAAGGAGAAACAACAGAATCAATAGGTACAACCGTAGCCGATGGTTGCACCGGAGAAGAAAGAACAGAAGACACAGGGGTTGAAACAATAGAGGTACTAGAGGTCACAGTCATCAGGTATGGCGAGGACAAAGAAGGAGCAGGGGGCGCCGTGGCCGCAGCCGCCAAAATAGCAGCCATAGACACAGGAGCAACCGGAACAGATGAAACAAACGGCTGTGGTTGTAAAGGAACAGTGGGATATATCCTCTGCGGGGCATAAGGACGCGGGGGTCGAGTATCTAACAACTCCTCTACGAAAGTATCGTCTTCCTCTTTGGCCAAATAAGACTTATCAATATGCAACGGAAATCTCCTGTCTTCACATTAAATTCCTGACTCTTGTTTTTCTCTATCATATGCCACAGCTTTCTTTGTCAACGTTTGCATTTTTCCCTTCCGCGCGTCCCTCTCCATCTTTAACTGCCTCTGTCTGGCCTCCTTCTGCCAAGTCCCGAGGAAGTCAAACATGGACTGTCTACTTCTTTTCTTAAGTAACTGCTCCTTTAAAAACCCAATTTTTTGTTCATCTAAAGTGCCCATCAAAGGCCACTGCAACTAGGCATTGTCCCTCGTATATTTGTGCCATAATGTACTAAACATAATAGGGCCAAGGCCATGTTTCACATGCATATCAAAATTAGGGCTGCCTTCAGGAGGCGCAGGCCGAGCTTCTTCCAATCAAGCATCTGCAGAACAACAACGACAACACAAATTCAAAACTTTACTTAGGCCAGGCATTTTGAGAGAGAGAAACAAAATCAATAGTTCTACCTGGCAAAGTATTTGCAAATACAAAGACTGTCCTCAGACCATACCAAACTCAAACCCAAACGGTACCATATCCACAAAGAACCAAAACAAACTCACCTGATATCTGATACAAACTAACCGATTCTCCACTGCCGACTCTTCAGACCAAACGGTCAGATCCAAGGGTTTCGCCATTCAGGACTCCAGTCGGGATGACCACTGGGCAAGGCACCGTCCGGTGGGACAGAGGCAGCAGCTGTGAGTACCGAACTCTTCGTGCAGGGATCCCTGAGCCTTCAGTCCGACCTGACGATGCTTCCGTCCTCCCCTCCGACTATGGACAAGGGATGGGGCATAACCCGAAGGAGTCCCTGTTCGGGCGCCAACTGAAGGAAATTGCCCGATTAGGGCCACTCAGGTCACTAATGACCACCTCTCAGCCTTCTATAGCAAGTGAAGAGTTGGTCAGACAGTAGAGAATACAAACCAATAACTATTTATTTCATATACACTCAGAGCGGAGCCTGGTCTGCCCAGTCGCTAGGAGTGCTGCAGAGAGGACTGAAATCGACAAGCATAAAGATACATTATATACATTTCGTAACTGGGCTAAAACACGCCCACATTGGAATTTTCCAGGCAGGTGCAGCTAAACAGTAAAATACAAAAAATGGTTTCAGCGCTTCTATCGTTCACAAAGTATCTCAATTCCAAGGTCGTTCCATTCGGGCCCGTCACCAGACAAGGGGGAGAGGGCCTCTATCTAGTGAGAAAGCTATGTGCTGACATAAACAATGTGCTCATTACTGAAACAGAACCTTACAGAAGAAACAAAACTCAGAGGGGAACATTTCTGGGAATTAAACGAGATCAGTTTCGAACAGCCTAAAATGGCACCCTAGGGGGACTCACCCCATGCCGGGTGCGCCATAACATATATCAGTTCTATTAACGTTCTGGACCGGAGAGCGATACCCCAGGAGCACATCCAAAGTTGATGAATTTTCTATGTCTAATTGAAAAACATTCATATTTAACATCAAGTTGTGCGCGTACATTTACTTTTTGAGTTTTCCCCAAAAATGTGGGCCATATTACAGAGCGCCTGTACCTGTCCTGGCTGTCGAAGGAAGAAGAACAGTACTTCTTCCGCCCCTTCCTGGAAAAAAAGAAAAAAGATTTGTCTCCATTGATCTGATCAAACCACACTATGTGGCTGGTACTGAATAGCAGGCCGCATTGGTTCCTGGGTAGTCGCCGATCTCCTCTCACTACCATACAGGAAGTTCAGACAGAAAGACTAATAATGTTTGAAGATTCTACTATACGAAGTAATGGAGTTACCAACAATGGAATGGAACTCGTACCTGTCGAAATTGAACAGCTAGAAAATACAAATGAAACACAGATCTCAATTCGGCCTAATATAGACATATATATGAACATGTCTCGTAATGAGTCAACAGCCAGCTCTACAAAACCTGCTGAGCTACCGAAGATAGATCGAACAGCGTCTGGCTACTTCATCAATTTTGATACCTTTTCTCTGGATCCGAGTGAACCTGAGTCATCGCCAGCTTCTATTTACCACAAAGAAAAAATATATGAGCTCTACCTTTGGCTGAATAAGACTTACTTTGTTACTCCCTGGTACAGCTCTGGATTGAAATTGGTCTACTGTTCCTAGTCCTTTGGATAGGTGTAGTGACTGTCTTTTTCTTGTTCCTGAATGGACATTATCTCCCAGAACGCTCCGCAGTACAACATGTGAACTTGGTCCTTAAACCACATTCATCATCGCATCGTGAACAAAGAGACCTGTCCTTTATGAACATTACAGCAGTTCCGGTTCCTCAAGGAATAGTTTGGGATAGGGTTTCATATGATGTATTTGGTCCCACTGAACTTTTGAAAATATCACATTTGTTTAAAATTTCTTTTATGATTGGAACTTTGAAACTGTAAATTCTATGCTGTTTGATTTAGAACAATCTGCTGCATTCTCTAGTAATGAATTATATGATGATATATCTGATTTTGACACCATGTATTGTTACCAACACTATGGTCATCATTTTTTACACAAAGCAAGTATCCCACGTAATGTTTTCACTTACCATCAATTGGAACATTGCCCAACACCACCGAAAGGTAGTTCACAAACATTTACACAGACGTTTGCTTATTTTTCTGGGTTTAACTCTTCAGACCCGACATTTTTTTTTTATAAGGTTGCACCTACACCTGCAAAGAAAAATATGCTCAGCAACACAAAATAGTTATACTGTGCTTCCTTTATTTCCCAGCTGTCTTTACAAGGCTTTGACTTTTGGAGGGACAACATAGACACAAATTCTGTCTGAGGGACTAAAGATTGGCAGGTTCAGGGAACTAAGGCATTATTTAGAGCATGTCTCATACCACAGCAGATTATCTTCCTGACCAAAGCAGTGCAACAGACTTCCAGTCTTGGACTATCCAAGAACAAGGACTTGAACACACCTCACATTCCCACAATCACACACTTTGAGGGGTGGCGTAACTATACACAACATAGTGAGGATACACTAGATGACATTATACATGATGGTTCATACAATTCTTCAGACCCCAATTGGAAGGGATGGTTGGTTTGGCCTATTGACACAAATAGTTGTCAGTCAAGATTCAGGGGTGCCACCAAAAGGTTTCGTATCCATAGGCCTGACCAACGCTATGTGCAACAAGAACACTCGGGGTGGTGACGTCTTACACTGTTGGGAAGTTATGCCTAGAGTGGCTAAAAACCTCAACACTATCCCAGGTGCAACAACACTTGTCCTTACTGTTAGATGACATGGATCTTAGGGATTTTTTGTTAGGACCCCAGAAACCACATCAGAAACGCTTCTTATATGCTATTTATAATGAAGTATGGAAAATCTCTCAACAGGAAGCTGCAGAGTGATTGCGTAAGATTGACAGGATTAACCTAGAAAAGGCTTTGGCATTGGTCAACAATATCATGACCACACTAGCATCCAGGATTTATTCACTGGGCAAAAGATATAATAGAACAGGATTAGTCTATTCTTCAACATGGACCATCGCAATTGCGATCCATTCTTTTATTGAGCTGGACGCTACACTCAGGGGCATATTCTCAAGGATCTATCGTCGAGTTATCAGCACTTTATCGAGCCAAAGTCGTGATAAATTCATCGCCCCATTCACAAGCTGGTGCTAACAGCCCATAACACCAGTTTACCTGCGAAAGCAGTCGCAAAAAACATCGCCACAGATGACCCCGGCAACTAACGCTAATGAGATGCAGAGTAGGCGTTCCCGTGCAAAAATCTGCGACAACACCACTCCACAACATTCTCAACGACCAGCCAGATCGGCGATAAGACCACAAAACATGCGATAAGGCGCGTTAGCAGCAGGAAATTAACACCTGCTCTTACCTGGTGTAAAGTTGGACGACAACCAGCACCAGACAAGGGAGCACAGCCCATAGCCACACATGAAGAACAACAGATGCCCTGGAGCAACCGATCATGCAGCCCGGAACCACAATAGGTCAACAACACCCACCGCCACCACCCCCAGGACCCCCCCCCCCGGGCCCCACCCCGGGCACCCCCCACACCCTCCCCCCTTTGGACAAAGGTATTGCACATCAACTCCACGAAATCATGAACCAAACAAATTGCCTGAAGTCGCACAATCACAACACCTAACATACATGTGTGGTCAGAAAAAGGGAAATCATACATTCATATTATAATATCCAAATAATACGTTTATTACAGAATAAACCAAAAACAACAATTCTGAAGAGGCATGGCGGGTCCTCTCCGGACATTCTGTAAGTCACAGCCTGCAAAACAGAAATCTGGATAAGAAGGTGTGCCATGCGCCCATCAAAGTACAGAGAGAGAGAGCGAAAGAGAGAGAAAGAGAGAGGGAGAGAAAAAGAGAGAGAGAGAGGGAGAGAGAAAGAGAGAGAGAGAGAGAGAGGGAGAGAGGGAGAGAGAAAGAGAGAGAGAGAGAGAGGGAGAGAGGGAGAGAGGGTGAGAGAGTGCCAACACTGCGGACCTAGGCCTCACTGCTCACCTGCTGCCACCGGTGTGTCTCCAACCACATGCCGGTATACACTGCAGTCCCCCTCCAGAGACATGAATGGCAGAGCCCATACAGTTGCACACGCCATCATTGCTTGCCCGCCCCAGCGCACACAAGCTGCTGCACCCCAGCCCCTCCCGCCGCCCAGCAGTGATTGCCCGCCCCTGCGCAACCAGGCCTCACTGCTCACCTTCCGCCACCAGCGTGTCTCCAAGAGGGTCCACCACGTTCCGGTGGGATCTCCAAGCCCGGGGACCGCGACCGTGGCACCCTCCACATCATGCAGCCCCGCACTGCGGGCCACCAGGTCACACACCTGATTCTGGGGCTTGATTTCGAAATGGCAGAGACCACATCACTGCACACGGCATCATCGCAGGCTGCACACCCGCTCAGCGCTTGAGGTGCCATTAACTCTGTGAACCGCGAGGCAACGCCACGTGGCGGGAGGCCCGCACTGCACGCTGGCTCAGACCTACACTGCGGTCCAGCAGGGCTCACAGTGATCCTTGCCAGTCCGGACCGCCAGGATGGCGCATCATCGCAGGCTGCACACCCGCTCAGCACTTTAGGTGCCCCTATCTCACTGCACCGCAAGACACCGTCCCGTGGCGGTGTGCCTGTGCCTGCCGCAGTGTATCCGGTGCCACCAAGTCTGAGCACCGCTAGCCATGGACCCTTAATGATTGAGTTCCGTGGTGCGGACGCCATCATGTCACCCCCGGCACTGGGCAATGTGAGGTGGCAGGGCCCTAGGACCTCATGCATACATGAGAACTACACGGAGACACCCACTTAGAGAGTGGAAATGGCGTCCAGCACGTGCGCCAGGCCCTTTTTATTGGCAGGGTCACATGTCCTGTGACGCCTGTGCTGGATGGGTGTGGTGTGGGTGTACACCTGATCCAGCGGCTTACTAGCAACAGATACTCCACTACCATATACTCACCTGGGCCCATACAACTCGCTTCCGCACTGCGCTAAGTAGACCACTGGAAAACCTTTTTTAATTTATAATGTTTCTCATACCTCAAGATCTAGTTATTGCTTCTTTAACTAAACCTATTTATTGATCAAACAATTCTTTCCTCTGGTCAATCGACCAGTTAGGTGGAACTAGTTGATGGCGATAATTAACATGACTTATTATACATTTCTTAATAAAAGTAAATAATGACTGACTCGATAAGTTTTTTAAATCTTTATCTAAATTAGGGGTTTTGAACCTTCTCAAAGCGTTTCAGTACAAACACCCTCATTCATGGGAGTGCCAATTCAAGAATATTTCAGATATCAATTATCAATTCAGATCCACACAATATCTATGCTCAGAAAGAAGAGAATAGAGATAGTAGAGCATTTATCAAACAATGAATTTCATAATTACCAAAGTATGGTGTGAAGACCAACCCCCTGGCCAAAGGGCTGGTAAGGGTCTCCCAGGACAGATCAGGAGACAAAGACTTCAGGACAGGAATCAGGACAGGATACTTCACCTCTCTAGATACCGACGACTACGTCGCACCCCTCTCTGACACTCTCTTCCTCCTCATGGTTCTTCCGCGATCTTCTTTCTAACCCACCCAAATTAAGTAGATGGTTCTGCATTCGATTTCTTCATCAGTATTTCAGAGCATCAGCACCACCCATGCACCGACAGCATCCCAAGCTCCGAATTGTTGCTGCTGCTTTCGCTCTCAGCAAGCTTGCCCAATAAGCTCCGCCTAACTAACTAACTAAACTACTTCAATTATACCTTTCTATTAGCCATGTACCACCCATTAATGTTTCATTTTTACAGAATACTAACTTCTGATTGGACAGGCGAGGGGGGGATGATCATCACACCATGCTTATACTTCATTCATTTCTTTAAACCATTGTTCCCAAACTTCTCCCTTCAAACTTTTATTCTGCCCTTCCTTTCCCATACATCTTTAAAACTTTATTAATACAAATGTAACAGTTTTCTCAATACGGTTCCATCATATGAACTCTTCACCCTTATGTTCCCAGGGCACATCTCCGCCGACCTTGGACGCGTGTCAAATCCTTAGTCATCCTCCAAGCTTCCGTACCAGGGCGCATGGGTTGCGCCACGTCAGTCTGCTCGACTCGGATAAGTTTAACAGGCCCAAATACGCACTAATAATAAAGTCAAAAGTAGAAAATGTTATTCTCAAAAATAAATGATTTCACTGTATACCACCAACCTCTACTCTAACCCATACCATTTATTATTTCTCTTTCTGCATTTGCGTTAGTGTAAACTCATTTTCTAATTTCAGCAAAGCAGGTGCCATGCATGTGAGCTTTCAAGCGGCCATTTTATAGCTCTTTGCGCAAGCGCCAGAATTTTCCTCCAAGCGTCAGTACGTCATACTACGTAGATGCAGTAGACGCATGCACAGTAAAGATCCTGTGTTAAAATGCGTTCTAGTCCTACGTCCATGTTATTGCAGTTAGTAAACACATAGGCAAGCTTCATTCTTTTCCCGCGTGTAATGAAAACGTGTATTATTAATCACAAACAGGTTGTTAGTAATTCACTAGTAAGTTAAAACGAGAGGATTGCTTCCGAACAAGTCTCATGTCCGAGACCTTGCTCCATCAATCCCTCTCTGATGGCATATTAAGCCATCACAAAATTTCCCATCCATACTAGATACCAACTTTAATACTTCTCATTTACCTTTTGCTCCAGCCGTGAGGGGAACGGCCAACGACAGCTTTCTCTTGCTCCCACTGCCGTGAGGGGAACGGCCACCGCGAGACCACAACCCCCAGCAGCACAAGCGGCGGCGCTAGCCGTGACGCCGCTTTTCGCGCCAGGAGGCGCCCGGAGGCGTTAAAGGCCCAGCGGGCCGCCCGCAGTGCGGGACGTGCATTTACCTTTTGCTCCAGCCGTGAGGGGAACGGCCAACGACAGCTTTCTCTTGCTCCCACTGCCGTGAGGGGAATGGCCACCGCGAGACCACAACCCCCAGCAGCACAAGCGGCGGCGCTAGCCGTGGACGCCGCTTCCGCGCCAGGAGGCGCCCGGAGGCGTTAAAGGCCCAGCGGGCCGCCCGCAGCGCGGGACGCGCGCTGGGCCGCGCCGGGCAAAGCCCGGGCCAAGGGCGGGCCCGTCCGCACCCGTCAGAGACCGGAGGAGGCCGGGCTGGGCCACCCCCTGAACACTACGCCCTGGGATACTGTTTTGGAGGTACTGTTGATATCCAGGGGAAATGGCTAAGCGAATGCCGAAAAAAGGGGGGGGGGTTTAACGGGGACTCTGGACGCCTTTTTAACACGGGCAGAATCATTACTGACTCATGAAATACAGCTCACCGAGAGGAGACGTTCTTTGGGCTCGGTGACTGCCTGCAAAAGATCCTCGCTAGGGGGGATTAGTGTTGCGATTTCACCGGCACCTGCCCCGCAATTACCTGCAAATGTGTGTAATACTTCAGAGGGGGGAGGCGGCGAGAGGAGCTTATTGTGTGTTGACGGGGGTGTGTCAGATAGGGGGAGCAAAGGTTTGGGTGCTCGGATAGGAGTTCCCGACCTAGGGACTTTGGGTGGTGGGGATCTGTATTTTGCCCAGGTCCCGGTACCGCTGATTGTGGCCGATATCCAGAGTGTAGTAGATGGAAGTGATGATGAGGGCGGCACCAGAATTACCAGATCTAAGGGGGTCAAAGGGCTGGGCTAATAGATATTCCAATAACCAGCCCAGAACCCGCGATGAAACATCACAGGGGTGGTGCCCTATCAAAACAAAAATTTAAACAGAAGCCCAGGCCCAAGAAGACACAATCCAAGCCAAGTTCCCAGGATATTAATAACGCTTCACAGGGCCCCTCGGTATGTCAGGGAGTAGCTCCAACCCAATTGAACTGCCTGATATCATCCTTGGGGGACTGTGATAATGATCCCTGGAAAAGAATTGAGTCCCTGTTTTCTGTCCTACTTGAGCCCATACTTAGCAAGTTAATTAGCCTAGAGGAGAAACTGTTAGGGCTGGAGAAAGTGTGTAGTAGTCATATTAAACTAACACAGGAAAGAGGGTGCATGTATGGCCGAGAAATCCCAACACAGATATCCCGGCCATTACAAGCGGAACATCAACGAGGTATGCAGGCAGAAGGGGAGGGGTAATCCGGTACCAGGGACCATCACGCCGATAGAGGCAGAGGCACGTGTTGTGCTCCTAGGAGAACCTGTAAATGATCACTATGCTCAAGGCGGGGGAGTCAGATACCTAATAGTCATGGTAACATAGTAGTTTCTAATACGCGGGATGGAAGCAGCAGGGACATGACTGGAAAGGGTAGCAGGGCACTCGAGGGTGGTGTGGATAGGGAAGCGGCCTGTTCGAGGGATATTAGTGATAACAGATTGTTGTCAAGTCAACATACTTCGAATAGAGGTGCCCCGAATCAGAGTGATGACCTGCCAACAATAAATCTCCCACCAGACTGTTGTCCATACGTAGTTGTTCTTGCAGGTGTACCCGCCCAAATAAACACGAATGAGGAGTCTACCCCACAATTAATTAATAAGGTAGCCCATTGGTTATCCAAATTTGTGAAATTTAACACACGTGATCTTCAGCATATTTTAATGGCAAGAAGGGTGAACTGGATAGGTAGTATGAGGAAATCTTTTTCTGGAGACTGTGTGATTGTCACCTTTAGATATCCGTGGTTGGTTCAGTCAATCCTTTCTCAGGCAGATAATTTTTTGATATGGAGACTAGTATAAAACCCTTGACTTTGGGCTTTTTTATAGACCAGGTAGACCAGGTACAAGAGGTATGGTCAATCAGGTTGGGGAGAACCAGGATCAATTTAACATCAGGAGGATTAGGGACAGACCGGTTCATCTAAATAATGTTTTTGCCCCCTGGGTGATCTGAATGAAATTGATTGACTGCCTGAATGTAGGGGTGGGGGGACCTTTGTCTCGTCGGGGTCAGTGGTCGTCCAGAAAGGGAAGTCTGTGCGGGCTGGTGAGTTGGAGGCAGTCCCGTCATTGGAGCGTAGGGAATCAACCTCCAGTGAGGAGAGTAGGGAGATTGGAGAGGGCAGCATAGCTCACCCTGGGGTAGATAGTGGGGTGCATTATACTGATAGGAGTAAGAATGATGGCTCTTTAAAAATCATATCCTGGAATATAGCTGGTATAGCAAATAAACTTGAGGATATGCATTGGCTCGCCTTGGTAAGGGACTTTAACATAATTTGCCTCCAAGAAACCTGGGCGACGGAGAATACGTGTTTTATAGAGGGAGATAAAACCTTCTTTTGTCCAGCAATCAAACCCCGAGTCGGAAGAGCAAAGGGGGGACTGACTGTGTTTGTGGATTTGAACATTCAGGGAAGGTGGAAGGACTTGGCTTGTGATTCACATAATGTACAAGGGGTTAGACTCATAGCTAAGGGATGTAGGGTAACTATTTTGAATTTTTATAATGCCATACAATGCACACCACAGGGCCTAAATAGTATACATGAATTAGATGGTTGGCTGGACCGTCTTACCAGGAGTGGGCATGGTGCAACGCACATGATAGTAGCAGGCGATTTTAATTGTCATCCATGCCCGGACTTAAGGGTGGCTCACGGTGTGTGGTCGTCATGTGCATTAAGTGAGGGTATGCATATGGAACACACCCGGATGGGTAGGGAGCTGACGTGCCTTTTACACACACACGGGTTATCACACACGTTGGATATGGCCGATATTGTGGAAGGCTCCCTGTTGGACCCCACTTTTAAGGGAAGAGGGTGTCATTCAGTTATTGATTATATTTTGATCTCACAGGCAATGAAAAGATCTGTTAGGAAATTTAATATTTTACACAGTGTATTTAGCGATCATAACCCAGTAATTTTAATAGTTGATGTATACAGTCAGAGTGTGGTCAGACAGACAGAGGATCAATTATTATCCACGATCGATCAAGGCAGGCGATTAAGATGGGTCCAGATAAATGAGGCAGGGTTCAACGCGGCTCTATTTGGTCAAGGAGCTAAAGACATCATGAATTGCTTGGACCCAGAGGTGGAAGGGGCCGACTTGATTAAGGCTTTCACAAATATCGCTGTCCTTGTCACTAAATTGCTGAAAACACAGCCACGTAGGCATAGGGGGGATTCCCCAAGATGGTTTAGCCATCAATGTTCTCTTACCCTTAGGAACTTGAAGGATGCTCTCAAGCAGTCTCCTAGGGATAGAGAGAGGGTGTTGGCGTGTCGCGCAAGTTACAAGTTAGCGTTAAAACAACGTAGAGGTCAATTGCAGCAGATAGCGTGGGAGGAACTCCTTGAAGCAGCAGAGCAGAAAGATTCAGAACGGTTTTGGAGGGTTATAAATAGTCCCTGTTTTGCGGACCCAAATAAACCAGGGCTAAGTGGTAATATACTCCCGGAACAATGGCAGGAATACTTTCAGGGCCTATATAACCACTCGTCTGGCCAGGCAGAAGCACGGTTGTTAACTACACCCACAAGGGCTACCTCTGTCATTTTTCGTTGGAGGAAGTCACTGTTGGTATCGAAGGGCTGATGCGAAATAAGGCCCCAGGCCCAGATGGGATTCCACCCGACCTTTTCAGATCGAATGTACAGGTCTGGGCACCTTTATTAACAAGGGTCTTAAATGCGGCAATAAGTGTTTCAATGCCTACATCTTGGTCTTCGGCAATTATAGTACCGATCTTTAAGAAGGGTAATCGGGATAGCCCGCACTGTTATCGACCAATATCTTTGATAGATGTATCAGCCAAGGTCTTGGGGCGGGTAATTTTAAATAGACTAATGGAGTGGGCCGAGTCTGCTAATATAATCACTGATGTTCAATACGGATTCCGCCCAGGGAAATCAACTGTGGACCAGTGTCTTAATCTTTATCTTATTTCTGCTAAATATACGCTGTTAAAAGGGGAGGTTTTTTATTTGGCTTTTATGGATTTATCGGCGGCTTTTGACCGCGTGAACCGGAACAAGTTGTGGCTAGTAATGGCTAACCAGGGGGTGGATTTAGAACTAATAAATATACTTCAATCACTGCATAATCACACCACGGCTGCAGTAAGGTATACCCAGGAGGGAAAAGTAACGGATCGGTTTGGATGTTCAAGCGGTGTCAGACAGGGATGCATTCTGGCTCCCTTCTTATTTACTTTATACATTAATGGCCTGGATGCGGCACTGCGGGATATTAGGGCAGATGTACCACGAATAGGAGAAAGAACTGTGCCGGTTTTATTATATGCAGACGACGCGGTGTTATTGGCACGCACCCCTCATGGTCTACAACTTTTAATTAATGGTTTTGTAGAGTTTATGGAAAAACTCGAGATGGCCCCCAATCTCACCAAATCATATGTAATGGAGATGGGGAAAAAGCCAGCCAAATCATTTAAATACACCATTGGCTCGCATGTCTTAGGCAAAGTCCCAGTTTTTGCTTATTTAGGCATATTATTTGATGGGAAGCTTAACTTTAAACAGTTATTAGAAGAGAAATCTCTGTCTTTAATCAGATCCACAGGTTCAATTGCGAACTTTGCAAGCAGGCTTGGGCTGTGGACCCCGGATGTGATTTTGAAACTGTACAACTCAATCTGCTGTGCCAAGGTGCTGTATGGTAGTGAGGTCTGGGGCTTTGTGAAAATCAATAGCCTACAAACGGAAGAAAACAAATATATGAGGCGTCTGTTAAGGGTTCCCCATAGCACCCCGGCATTTATTGCACATGAAGAACTGGGAGCTAGTTATATCTCAGATTTAGTGGCTGTTAGACCTATAATTCACTGGTTAAAGGTCTGGTTAAATGAAGAGATAGGCCTGACAAGGCTTGTTGTTCAGGATTGCTTGTCCCTGGCTAACGTAATGAAGATCCCATGGTTAAAATATGTGCGGGATTGCCTACAAAAAATGGGACGGCAGGCACTGTTCGATGAGCCAGATATAATAAGACAGAAGGACAAGGCAGTTGTCAAAGAGTTGTTTTTCCAGTTTAGTATGGCGCAACGTGAGAGTAACGAGTTGGTTAAACCCACAGTAAGAGAACATGTTTTAATTAAAACCTCCTTGAAAATAGAACCATATTTAACTATTATGACAAATGCCCATGATAGATTTTTAATCACACGTTTTAGATTTAATTTTATCCACCATATTTTAGCGGTTCCAGCAGGCTTTGGAGTAAAGCCTGGAGAAAGAGGGCCCTGCGGCTGCGATAATGTGTCTCCGCAGGATACCCTCCACTTCCTTTTTAATTGTTCATTTTATGACCTCCCTAGAAAAAGGTTCTTGAAGTCTTTATTACAGACTACTGGTATTAGACAGGTACGCGTGGCATTGCTCTTTTTAAAACTTTCCGCAGATGTTTTAACCTTGTCTTGTGTTGTAAACTTTTTAAGAATGGCCCTTAAATCAAGATCTACAAGAGTGGCTAATGATACTGAGACATGATTTGTTAGTATGTTTTTAGATATCATGAAATATTGGGTTGTTAATTTTTTGGTTGTATCTATATGTAAATGCTTATATGATTTGTGTTTCAAATCGAATAAAGTAAATATTGATTGATTACTTCTCAGTTTTCTCCATTTGACCTCCCAACTTTTCATCAACTATCTCATTTCCTTCTAAATCTCGCATCTTCTTATATAATCTGCCTTTCATTTCTTCCAAACGTATTTCATCATACTTTCTCTTACGTGTCTGTCCCTTTCCTTTTCTATTCAAGTGTACCTTTTCTTTCGTACCTTTTCTACAACATCTATATGTAAGCACTATTAACATCACTATTGTTATTATCATCACTAATGGTATTATTATTTGACCTAGAAAACTTTTCCCAAACCCAACCAACCATTTCCCTATTGATGTTATACTTTTTGTTAGTCTTCCCCACACAGTCAACCTTCAGTTGGGTCAAATCTTTATGCATTCTCGTAATATTTTCAATATATCCTTTAATTTCTCTGCTCTTGTCCAGAATATAAGTGCAGCAATGTTGAACTTTTAACATGCCACAAACTCCACCTTCTTTTGCTAACAATATGTCAAGAGCAAGACGGTTCTGTAAAACCATCGATCTAATTGCAACCATTTCTGTGTTAATCATTAAAAGTCCTCCTGCAGTATCTGTAGAAAGACGATCAACTATGGTTGATAACTTACAAATTTTCTGTGAATTTAGGATGACGCCAACTGAGGGTATCAGTGCACTAAAAATATCTCCTACAATTTCAGAAAAACTAGCTCTTCTTTTTCGTGTTAGTCCATTAGAATTTCCATTGGTTCCACTGATTTTATCTACATGATAAATTTTAGGAAAAACTATTCCAAAATAACAGCTTCCGTACCATCTTGCAGGTAACCTGTAATAGGCATTGTTCCCACAAACATAATACACTCCTGGAAACATAGGATCAGTTCCCCCTTTTAGTCCCCATCCTCCTAATATTAGGAAGTTATGTTCACATTCACTGGAACCAATGTAATTATTGTTATAATCTGTCTTTAGTCTATGGAGGCAGAATTTTCCCTTTTCACAAAGTCCAGGGACATCTCAGCATGAGCCTTGCCACCTGCATAGATTCCCTCCTTCCCAACCCATGGAGGTACATGGGTTTTCTGTGTAGTTGCCTTCTTCATTAAATCCTGTCTCCTTTCTTCTACTAAATCTAAAAAATCTTTTTCTTCTTTTCTTAATGTACATGTTAAATTATCCTTGTGTGCCTGAACTAAATCTATTGAACTCATTGTTATGAAAAATTCACCCATAAATTGTGCATTCTTACTACTAGCTACTGGATTCATATTCTTTATAATGGGTAGTTCAGAAAATACTACATCTAAATTAGAATAAAAATACTGCAATCTCCCTGTAGTGTAAAATAAACTTGATAAAATACTACATGACACACCATAGGTTAAAGGTATATGGTGATACGTAATCCCTTCTGATACTGATGAGGGCAATTTCATACATACATAACAGTTGTTAATTTGCATAGTGCTAACATACTGAAATAACAATTTAATAAATACAGAGGACGTATTATAGTCTGATTCATTATGATAGTTTGCTTCATCTTCCACTCCTATTTCTAGTTTAGTTTCTCTTAATCCATCTACTTTAACATTAGTATCTCAGGGGTCGAAAAATCCAAAAATGGTGCTAGTCCTGCAGGACTAGTACCTTGAAAAATCTCCTCGACCTAACTGCAACCTTCTTAACCTCCGTCTCTGAAAGCGGAGCAAATGTGACAAGATAACAAGATTTAAAGGCATCTTTATTGCTCATTAACTTTGTGAGCAATAAAAATGCCTTTAAATCTTGTTATCTTGTCACATTTGCTCCGTTTTCACAGACAGAGGACAAAAGTTAGTTTGTCTTCCTACTTGCCAGAAAGGGCGGAGAGAGTTACTCATGTGGAGGATAGAACAGTGGCGCTGGAAGAGGAGGTTGCAAAAATACAGGAGTCCATTGATTTGCATGAGAAACAATCCACTGATGTAGCCTGGAAACTCGAAGATTTCGAGAACCGCCAACGGCGGAACAACGTTCGCCTACTGGGCATTGCCGAAAATGCAGAAGGGAGTAACATAATGGCCTTTGTGGTGTCTCTGCTAAAGGTGCACTTCCGGAGCTTGCCCACTGGAACTGGGAAATGGAAGTTCAACGGGCTCATCGCTTCCCTATGGTGCAGAGAAGAAACAATGTGAGCAGGCATGATGAGCAACCGAGAGCCATTCTGATTTATATCGGAAACTTTCTTCTCAGACAGGCTATAATAGATATGGTCAGACCCAATTCCAAACGGACATTTGATGGACATACCTTCTTCGCGCGCCCTGACTTCTGTCATGTTACTGTTGAACGCCGGTGGAGGCTTCGACAGATGATATCTGCGTTTCAGGGGGTGGGTTCTGAAGCATATTTATTATTCCCCGCCCGCCTTAAAGTTATTACGAATGGGCGGGTACGAATGCTGTCATCAGAGGTAAAAGCTCAAGAATTCCTGGCAGAGCTGAAGGATGTAGGAGGGCGGGGGGCCTCTGGACGATAAGCCGATTGGGATTTACAAGATGGCTGGGCACTGTATTGATTTCTATTCCTCTCTGCCTGACCAATGCCATAGAGCTTTGTATTTCTTAAGTAGTGGCACCTGTTGTTTGATGCACACTTTTTTTAATCTGGGGTGTTGGGTCGGGTGGGCCTCCTCTCTGGTTAAAATGGGGTTGGTTTTTTTTGTGTTTTTTTTTCTTCTTTCTTTATTGAAGGCAGAGCGCGCAGAGTCTCGGTGGCAGCTCGAGACGTGAGATTGGTAGCCACACATAGGTCATGGGTGACCTATTTGCCTGTTAGGGTGGTAGGGGAGGGTGGGTTGGGGGGTATGGGTTCTGGGGGTGGGGGTGGGGGGGGGGGTTGGGGCGGGGTCATCAGGGTGGTAGGCTTCAGCACAGCATAAAACATTGTTTGAGGAATTTTTCAGATACTAGCTTTGATGAATATGGTGCATTGCCCATTTGTAACTTGGAAGGAGTGGTCATGGCTATTCCTAGGAAGAAGGCAATCCATAAGTCGCTCGAAATGGCAGGGAATCTATTCAACATTGCTTTATGAATGTATTAAATATTAGATTTGTTTCAATCAATATAAGTGGGCTCAATGACCAATTTAAGCACCAAAGGGCGGCTATAATTTTGAAAACAATGCGGGCAGAAGTCTTGTGTGTTCAGGAGACACATATAGAGGGGGATAGGTCCAGAATTTTAGAGCAACTTGGTTTCAGACTTTTGGTGGCAACTAAGCAAGGCACTAAAACTAGAGGGGTCGCTATCCTTACTCGTAGGAAAGATATTATCGCCAAAAGGGTTTTATCAGATAGATGGGGGCGTTGGGCACTTGTAGAATGCTCTATCCAGGGGATGTTAGTCACTGTATGCTCAGTGATTGGTTCAATGGCAGACGATCCGGAGATATTAGAGTTGCTGGATGATGAATTAGTTAACTGGTCAGCTCCTCTCATAGTGTGTGGCGATTTTAATATCGATGGGCTTGGGGGTCTCTGGGATGCTGCCGCTGATAAATACACTGGCCGAAAGAAAAACGTCTTTAGGGCACTTACCAACTTAGTGAATAATCATGGACTTATCGACTTATGGGATCACTCAGCTAATGGAGATAATGGCTGCACGTTTTATTCTGCCCCACATAACGCTATTTTTAGATTAGATTATTTTTTTGTATCCCATTCCCTAGTTCATCAGGTGAAAATTCAGAAATCCCCTAGGATATTGTCAGACCATAACCCTCTTGTTCTTACATTAGCTTTTGAGAAAAGAGAACAAACTGAGCGAATTTGGACCTTTGAAAGAGGGCTATTATTTGATCCGGATTATGTTCATCATATGAAGGGTTGGATTAAGGCCTTCTTTGATATAAATAGGTATAGCACTACTGTAGGCATCGTGTGGGACGCTTTCAATGCGGGCATCAGAGGGGAGACATTGAGCTTTAGTTTGTCCAGGCATAAGAAGTTGGCGCTCCTTGAGGAAACGCTTTATAAAAACCTAACTAGGATCGAGGAGGAATTGGTTGCTGCATTAAAATCTGGCTTAGCTACTGATGATATTCTGCATCGGCTTGCATGGGCCAAAGCAGAAATTGGAGAACGAGCCGCCGTAAAAGCATCTGAATGCTTCCTAGCAAAAAGGGAGCACTGACATGAATTTAGTGAGAGGGTTGGTCATACACTTGCAGTTAGACTTCGACAAAGGAGCGTAAGGAATGAGATAAATGAAATTATTGATGATGTCGGTAATTTAGTTATAGACCCTCCTGGTATCCAGGAAGTATTTAGACAATTTTACTGTCGCCTATATGGTGAAGGCCCTCAGGTTTCGCAGAACTCAATTCAGGACTTCCTTAGTGGCATACCGCTACATAGAATTGAACCTCAGGAGAGGGAGAAACTAGATGCAGTTTTGACACAGGAAGAAATTTCTGACGCATTAAGAGATCTCCCCTCAGGCAAGGCTACTGGACCTGACCAGATTCCCCTGGAGTTCTATAAGATTTTTTGGGATGAGCTGGGAGCAGATCTGGTGGAAACCATTCTATGTGTTCAAACCGGCGGGTTGGCCCCAGCCTCATGGGCAGGTGCCGATATTATAATATTTTTAAAGAAAGGGAAGCCACCTCAGGAACCGGGATCATACCGGCCAATTACTCTTATAAACAGTGATGCTAAAATTTTCTCAAAAGCCCTTGCCACCAAACTGAACAACATCATCGCAGATACCATTCATCCATGCCAGCATGGGTTTATACCCGGGAGGGGGACGACGGAACATACGCGCCGGGTAATTACCCTATTTGATGCAGCAGAAGTCTCAGGAGACCTGATGGCTTTGCTGTTCCTGGATGCAGAAAAGGCTTTTGATAGGGTCTCCTGGGGCTTTCTATGGGAGGTATTGAAATGGTTCGGAATTGGGTCAGGGTTTATTAATGCTATCCGCGCAATGTATTTGGCACCAACAGCACGCTTGAGAATAAACGGGAAGTATACTGCGCCCATTGAGATTAAGCGGGGTACTAGGCAAGGGTGCCCATGCTCACCTTTGCTTTTTGCTATTTACATTGATCCACTACTGCGGCTCTTTGCAGTTTGCCAAGAAATCGAACCAATGCTGTTTCATGACATTTCAACAAAAGTACTCGCTTATGCGGATGATATCGCATTAGTTACTCCCAAACCATTAGAAGCAATTGCAGCCGTTGAAGAGCTGGCACTGGTAATCGGCGAGCGCTCTGGGTATGCCCTAAACAAAGGGAAGACTCAGATAGTTACCAACTGTTTGATAAATCTATCGGATCCTCGGATGACTGACTCAGCGGTATATTTAGGTATCACTATAACTCCTGAATTGAAAGATGTGGTTGCAATAAACATTAACCCCATAATTCAAAAGGCTAGAAAAGATTTTGATAAATTTCATAATTTGCACTTGTCACTGGTGGGGCGGTGCAATGTGATTAAAATGGTATTTTTGCCAAAAATACTCTATCTGTTTAGGGCTATACCATTAGAATTTGGGAAACAATGGTTTAATGAGCTAGAGCACTTGGTCAACCGCTTTGTGTGGGCACACGGCAAGACAAGGAGGGCCTTACGATTCATGACCCGTCCCTTGGCAAAAGGAGGTTTGGCATTACCCGATTTTAAACTTTATTATTGGGCTGCTGCACTTCAATATATGGGGGCTTTGTTGGGTGGGTGCCCCGAGACCTTAAATGTTGAAGAAAGTCTTCCGGATGTTTATAATTTATTGATGGGTGAAGAGGCCCTGAATAGCTTCATGAAATTCAGCGAACCAAGCTACTACAAGAGAACAAAATTCAAAACCCTGCATGCTGCTTTTAAAATCTGGGCTGCCCTTAAAAGGAAGCTTGGTCTAGGTAGATTACATTATTATACTCATATGATTGGCAACCCAACATTGCCAGAAATCTTCTCCGATCAAATTATGGTAGAATGGGGAGCGCTTGGACTGCTGAAAGTGGGTGATCTAATGGGCCAAGGGGGAATTTATCAATTCTGGGATATACAAGACAAATTTAGTATTAGCCCCAAAAACTTTTTTAAATATCTCCAAATAAGAAGCTTTCTTTGTAAAAGGACGGGTGGTACTAGGGGCTTTGAAAAGGCTCGGATTATAGATATTATAAGAACTGGGATGGACTGCTCCATCAAAGGAGTTTACTCTGAACTCATAGCACTCAAACAGGATGATTTGGCAAAGCAGACCGAAAAATGGAAAAACCGGTTGGGCAATGACTCAGTTAACTTCCTAGAGTCTCTTGAGCTGGGGCATGCAGTTTTGTGCTCTGCTACACTGCAGGCTCAGCATTATAAAACAATGTTCTCGCTCTATTATACCCCAGCCAAAATAGCACAGTGGGGCGGTCTCACGGGAATTAGTTGCCCTCGTTGTAACTCATTAGATGCGGATGCAGTTCATATGTTTAGTACCTGCCCACGACTTGATATAACAAAGACATCAATAATGGCTTTCTGTGACCACACTCTTGGTCTTAAAGTTAATTTAACTCCAACGTTAATGCTCGTAGGGGTTGATAATTGCCAAGGGCAGCTCCCTCATTCCCGCTTTCTATTTCTTGCTATGGCAATACTTCGGATCTGCATTGCCGCTGCCTGGCGCGATCAAACTGCTCCTACATTTCAGTGCTGGCTAGCCCGGCTACTAGCAACGTTTAATCTTGAAAGGGGAATCTATGAAAGACGGGGCAAAAGGGGGAAAATTTTGGGTAAAATAATTTGGGACCCTATATATAAATGGAAGGAATCACAATCTTAGTTTGGCTTTAGATTAATATCAAATATTAGTTAACTTAGAATTGCAATAGCCATGCTTTTCCTTTCTCTTTCTTTCCATCTTGCTTTTATGCTGTTAGTATCGCTACTCTAATGGAAGCTAAAAACATGCTTTTTGCTCTTTTCTCTTCTTCCAATTTTTTATTGTTTCTCTCTTCTGTTTTCCTTCGTTTACTTTTTGATTTTTGCTTTCCGATATGTATCTTTTTAAAAATTGATGTATGGCAAAGCCAGAATGGTTAATCCTCAAACAATATTGAATTGTACATTGAAAAATTGTGCTGCTTATATTAAAAATGTGTAATAAAATGTAAAAAAAAAAAGAAAAAAAAAAAGAAAGGGTGAGTAGGACCTAAAAACAGCTCGACCTCGTTAAATTTAGCTCGCATATGCGAGCGGTCAAGTGGATTTTTCGAGCCCTGTATCTGTATTATTCTCATTACTTGTTTTCATTATTAAAGGTACTCCAACTGTTAAGAATAGCCATCCTAATACTGCTAATAAAATACTACAAAAACAAAATCTAAGACACTTTCTTTTTACTCCACATTTTGGTTTTCCGTTAACTTCATTGTCGGCCATTTTATTACTGAGAAAATTTCTTTTCTCTTATCTTTTCCCTTTTTCAGTTTTAATTTTTCTTTTTATTCTTAAGGAGGTTTCAATTGGCTTTCGTCAATTTGTGCAATATGGACTTCTTCTGTCTCATCAGACAAATCCAGGGACTCAAATTCGTCAAGAATGGCCTATGTCCACTCTGGAGCCTTATATTTTCTATTTAGATTTCTCAATCTTGGACTTCTTCGAGTTATTTTTGCTAAAGTTTGCTTAGGTCTTGTTTGACTGGTGATTTCATTCACTTGTTCTGGTTTCTTATCAGTCTTTCTTAGATGATATTTTAATTTCTTTACTCCAGTTGGCCAATTGTCTCCTCTCCCGACTCTTTTAATTTGTACTGCGTTTTCACCTTCCTTATCTCCTTGTAAAGTTCTTTTTATTTAATTTATTCTGGGCACAATCTGTTCTGTTTCTGTTTTCTGTGCTTGTACCTTCTTTTGCTTCTTCCTGCTCAGGTTCTACCGTATTCTGTTCTACTTCTTCCTGAGCTTGTTCTTCTAATTCTGTCTGATCCTGCTCAGGTCTTACTTCAAATCTTTCTTCTTCTGCCTGAGTTTGTTCTTCTAACTCTATCTGGTCCTGTTCAGGTCTTAATTCAAACTTTTCTTCTTCTGCCTGAACGCGTTCTTCTCTTTTCCCTCCTCAGGTTTGTTTGTGTCTCTTTCTGTTTTCACCTGAGTGTGTTCTTCTTCCCCTGTCTCTTCCTGACTACCTTCCTGTCTTTTCAGTTCTGTTCTTCTTCTGGTTTCAATGGCATCATCAATTATTTCAATTACTGGGATCCATTCTTCCTGACTTATCTCGGGCTGATCATCATATGGTTGTCTTTCGGAATCTATCACTCTAGATCCCTCAACTTCACAGTTTACAACTCCTGACGCTTCAGCCTGTTCAGTCAGTGGTGGCTCTTGTTGATCTGATGGGCTCGGTACTCTTCTGGTATGGCTAGCGTGAGTCCAATTGGGCAAACCTGCACACTTCACTGCTGTGGTAGTGACCAGTATGACTTGCCTTGGTTTGTCCCACCTTGGTGCTAGACACGATTTCCTTGCGTGTTTCTCACTAGCACCCAATCTCCAGGATTCAAATCATGCGCTTGATCTGGCTGTCTTTCAACTGCGTCTTCTCCAACCTGATGAGAGATAAAACGCATCATTTCAGCCAATCCTTTGCAATAGTCCAATACCTGATCATCAGTTATACTCATTAGTTTATTTCCAGGAATAAACGCCTGTCTCATGGCTCTTCCCATGAGTACCTCATGTGGACTCATTCCTGTTTTTCTGTCTGGAATGCTTCTGAGACCCATTAATACAAGAGGTAATGCTTCTGGCCATTTTAGCTTTGTGGATGCACACACCTTTCCCAATCTTGACTTGATTGTGCCATTCATTTGTTCAACAACTCCAGAAGCCTCTGGACGATAAGCACAGTGTAGTTTTTGTTCAATGTTAAATGCAGCACAGATTAATCGAATTATTTCATTATTAAAATAGATAGAGGGCCTCTATCTGATTCCAAAGTGACCGGAAAACCAAATCGTGGCACCAACTCCCTCAACAACAATTTTGCAACTGTAAGACTGTAGGGTAGGTTTCCACCCATCTTGAGAAAAGGCATACTATGACAAGTACGTATTTCAATCCGTTACAGGGGGGTAATTCAATTAAATCTAACTGTAATCTAGTGAAGGGTCCTTCTGCCTTTCCAATTTTTCCCCAGCTTACCACTGTCTTTCTACCTGGGTTCTGCTGTTGACAGGTTAAGCATCTTTGGCAAAGGCTCTCTGCAACTACCCTGAACTTCGGATTGTACCAACTCTGTCTGAATAGTCTGATCATTGAAGCTCTCCCTATGTGTGTTGCTCCATGGTATACCCTCGCCATTTTTGAAAGCAGACAATCTGGCATGACTGGTCTTCCATCTAGATGCACCCATACTTCATCATGTGGTCTTTTGGTACAGGCTGCCTTTATCCAGATTTCTTTTTCCTTTTCCTCAACTTCTTCCTGCAATTGTCTAATCTCATCCCATGTCTCTGGTACTGAGAAGTACATAAGTTGGCATCTAGTTTCACCCGTTTCAATTTTTCTGTTTATGGCTACTGCATTTTTAGCGCAGTATTTCGCCACTTGGTCAGCATAATTATTGCCAGCAGTCACATAGTCATTTCCTGACTGATGTGCAGCGCATTTCACAACTGCTATTTCTTTTGGCAATTGTAATGCTTCCAACAATTCCTTTACATTTTTGCTGTTTCTGATTGGGGACCCTGAGGAAGTCAGAAATCCCCTTTGCATCCAAAGCTGGCCGAAGTCATGCACAATCCCGAAACCATATTGACTATCCATAAATATGGCTACTCTCCAATTTTTCCCCTTTTTACATGCCATTGTTAAGGCAACCAATTCAGCTACTTGTGCAGACTTGACCCCAGGTAAACAGGATGCTTCAATTACCCCCGAAATTTTGAAAACAGCATATGCAGCACTTAGACCTCCTTCTTGTGTCCTAAGGCAGGAGCCGTCTACAAATAACTCATGATCTGCTTCTTTTAGTGGTGTCTCTTTCATCTTTTACTTCCTCATCACAGGGGTCTGGCAATAGGGTGGCTGGGTTCAGAATCGTACACCTTATCACAGTCACATTCTCAGCTCCCAAAATCACTCTTTCGTACTTTGTCAAACGACTAGGGGTGAGGTGCTGCGTTCTTGTTCTTGTCAAAAGAATCTCAACCGAGTGTGGAACGAATACCTTTACCGGATGTCCCATCACTATCGACTCACTTTGCTCCAGACTCGTACAAGTAGCAGCTACTGCTTTTAAGCAGCCAGGCAATGCTGAAGCTACCGGGTCCAATGTGGCTGAAAAATATGCCACTGGACGCCGATTCAATCCATGTCTCTGTGTTAAAACTGAAAGTGCACAATTTTCTCTTTCGCAACAAAACAAAGCAAAGTCTTTTGTATAGTCTGGCATGCCCAAGGCAGGAGCCTCACACAGACAATTTCGCAATTTCACAAATGCCTCTAGGCAGTCATCATTCCAATCAATCTGATCTTTTGCTCGTTTCCGAATCATCTGTATCAGTGGTTTCACTAACATAGAAAATCCATTTATCCATTGTCTGCAGTATCCAACCACTCCCAGAAACATTCTCATTTCTCTCTGAGTCTGTAGCAATTGCATTTCTTTGATTATTTTTATTCTTTCCGGTGTCACTTTTCTAACTCCTCTTTCTATTTTATGCCCTAAATATCTTACTTCTTGTCGACAGAACTGTAACTTCTCTGGAGACACCTTGTGTCCTCCTTCAGCCAAATGGTTCAGCAACGCAATTGTATCTGTGACACAATCTTCTCGCGTTTTGATGCCACTAACAGGTCATCAATGTACTGAACCAGCACAGAATTTCCAGGCATAATCAATGATTCTAGCCACTTTTTCAAAATCTGATTAAAAATTGAAGGACTTTCTGTGTACCCTTGAGGTACACGACACCATGCGTAAATACGATCTTCAAATTTGAATATAAAAAGATACTGGCTGTCTGGTTGTAAAGGAATAGAAAAGAACGCTTGGCATAAATCAATTACTGTGAACCATCCTGCATTCCATGGTATCTGATAAAGGATCCCTGCTGGATTTGGCACAATTGGACAACAGGGAATTACAATTTTATTTATTTTCCGTAGGTCTTGCACTATCTTATATTTTCCGCTAGGCTTTTTCAGTCCCATTATTGGCGAATTACAGGGACTACCCACCACTTCTTTTAGAATTCCTTGTTTAACCATTCGTTCAATTTCTGGAATAATTCCTGCTTTTACCTCTGGACTCATTTTGTACTGTCGGGTATTTGGATACACTGCACCTTCCTTCACTGTCACTTTAACTGGGTCTATATTTTTCATTAGCCCAATATCTTTTCCTGTAAAATCCCACACTTCTGGATTGACTGTCGTTCTTAACTCTTCGGGCAATTAAGCTCGGTTATTAATGAAAACATTTCATCTACCTCTGTTCCCTGTTTCGCCAGCATCATTTTATAGACTACGTCCTCATCGGGAGTTTGGAAAGCAACACCATCCGGTGTACAATAGATCTCTTCCCAACAGGTTTACAGGACTGGAATCGCAAACTACAAATCGATGCATTTCTTTGAAGTTTCCAATGTGCACCTCCATTGGCTTTGTGATAGGGGTTCTAATCTGTTGGTTAGACACGCCTACAACTTGGATAGATTCTCCCGAGAGGGGTAGGTTTGGGATGTCTGCTGTTCTCACAGTAGACCTGGTAGCACCAGTATCCAATAGGAAAGTTATGTCTTTACCTTCTACTTTCCCGTCAACAAATGGACCTGACTGATCTACCAGCAAGGATGCGCCAAGCACGCACTCCTCTTCCTCCCCCCCCAGGCACCGTCATTGTGCAGTATCTGAACGTTCTTCATCATTCTGCAAAAAATATTGTGCAATTGTTCTATTATTCTTACCACTTTCTCCTTGAAATCCGGTGTTCGCACTGAAACTTTGATGGTTCACAAAATTTGGCATAGGAGCTGGTGGCATCTGATATTGTGGAGTGACTACCTGTTGCTGCTGATTCATAAGTACTTCATTCTGCATCTGTGGGATTAAATTTTGATTCGGCCCATTATTATTATTATTATTCTGAGTACTCTTACACTCGTTAGTCCAATGTCCAAGCTTTCCGCACGCATGACAAGGAAACTTCTTTTTCGCTTCTTCTCTGTCCATTCACCCCTTAAATTTATTACCATTCGCTCCTTGATTATTCTGACTCTGTTCTTTTACTGGATTATTATTTTGCTCATTTGCCTTCTCTTCCTGCTGCTCAGCCAATTTAACTTGAGCCCACATCATTTTCTCTTTTAGCTTCCTTCGCCTGGCCTCTATGTCATCTCCGCAATATTTTGCGTACTTTAGAATTTCATCCACTGTCTTACTTTGCCAACACAACATGTGCTGCTGTATCATCTGACTGATTTCCGGTTTCAAGCCATATACAAACCGATACACAAAATGTCCCATATCTTTGTCACCAATATTCTCAAAACCACTATACTGCTTGAACACCTGCAATAACCGTTCATAGTATGCATGTACAGATTCATTTGGTTCCTGTGTTGTTCTATCTATTTTTACCCAATCTGTTTCTTTAGGAGGGATTTTTCCTTTCAAATATGTAATCACTTGGTGATACTTTTTCATCACTTCTTCCGATGGTGCTCCTGTTTTTGCATCTCTAGGATACTCCTCATTAGGCCAATCAATTGTGATCTTACATTCTGTCCATAAATCAGCAGGTACTACTATGTCAAATAGACCAACCAAGTCTTTTAATAACACCTTTGAAACTTTCACAAACCTCTCTACCTGTTTGTACCATTTAACTGGCTTTTCTCTCAACTTTGGAAAATCATTTGTAAATGATAAAATATCTTGTCTACTCCAAGGGACATGAACATATCCTCCTCCAGGAACCTCTCTCATTGGACACAATTTTTCTACCTTTCCTGATTCTCTTACTGGAAATGCAGCTGCTGCCTCTCTCGCTTGTACTTCTTCTTTCTTTCTTATCCATCTAATCCTCCATTTATCAATGTCTCCCCATTTTCACAAAATGTTCATTAATTCCTTTATCTGTAACCTTTTTCCCGAAGCATTCACACTTTCTAAATCTTTATCAGTAAAATCCACTCGATAGGGCTTCTGTAACAATTTTGATTTCCCTATGTCTATTCCAATCTCTGAAGCAACTTCAGTTAATCTCTCATGAAATAGTCTTGCTCTCCTGGTTATACTCTTACATAGAAACAATAATTCTTCATCATTGTAAATGTTTAATCTTTCCGTACCCACGCATCCTGTCATCATCTCTTCCAATTCCACTTTCAATCTACTGATATCCAAAAGTTTTGGCATTGGGTTTCGATTATCCCTTTCCTGAGCCCACGATTAATAAATGTTATCTTGGGGCGTTGATCCGAGCAGGTTTACATGACGCAAACCTTGCTCCATCAATTCCCCCCTTTGATGGCTTTTTATGCCATCATAAAATATCCATCACCCATTGCCATTTCTTGTTTCCTCAGAAACTCATACTTCTTTCACTTTTAAGTTTCTTCTTTTCACCTAAATCTTTCATCGTTTCATAATATTTGCCTTTCATATTTTCTGACTCTATTTCTTCTCATTTCCTTTTTCTACCTTTACATTTGTTATCTACCCCTGGTATACTTAACTTTTCTTGCAACATTTGTAAGTCATTATTATTAGCATGTACACTATCACTATTGATACTATTGGTATTATTACTCCACCTAATAAACTCTTACCAAAAGCAGTGAACCATTTACCTAATTTTGAAAAACTCTTATTAATTTTCTCCCAGACACCATCAACCTCTAGTTGTGTTAAATCTCTATGTAAATTCATAATATTTTTAATATACCCTTCAATACCTTTGCTTTTGTCAGGAATATAAGTGCAGCAACGTTGCACTTTTAGCATCCCACAGACTCCACCCTCTGTTGCCAATAATATATCAAGGGCAAGTCGATTTTGCACAACCATTGATCTAATTGCAACCATTTCTGTATCAATTAATAAAAACCCTCCAGCAGTATCAGTTGATAATCGATCAACCACTGTGGATAATTTTCGAATTTTGTGTGAATTAAGAACCACTCCAACTGAAGGTATTAACGCACCAAATATATCACCCACTACTTCTGAAAAACTTGCTCTCTTACTACGTATTAATCCATGTTTCATCTCATTAATCTTACTATTTCTATCTACGTGGTATACTTTAAGAAATACGATCCCAAAGTAACAACTACCGTACCAGTGGGCAGGCAATCTATAATAATCATTCCTTCCACACACATAATATACACCTGGGAAAACAGGGTCCGTTCCTCCCTTTAATCCCCATCCTCCTGTTATTAAGAAATTATGTTCACATTTACTAGTACCTAAATAATAATTGTTATAGTTAGTTTTTAGTCTTAGTAAGCAAAGCTTACCCCTGTGATTCCAGTCCAGAGACATTGCAGCATAAGTCTCGCCTTTCTTATAATTTCCTTCTCTAAAAGCCCAAGGTGGTATATTAGTTTTCTGTTCAGCAGCCTTTTTATGGAATTCTTGTCTTCTATTCTCTACCATATTAATGAAATCCTTTTCTTCTATTTGCAAACTACAGGTGAGATTATTTTTGTGAGCATATATTAAATCCAAAGTTTGTGTAGTATGAAAAAACTCTCCCATATATTCAGCTTCTAAGCTACTAGATACTTTATTTAAATTCTTTCTAATAGGAAGTTCGGAAAAGACCACATCTAGGTTAGAATAATAAAAGTCTAATTTCCCTGTTACATAAAATAGACTAGTTAGTACGCTACACGAAACACCATATGTTAAAGGAAGGTGGTGGTATGTCACACCCTCCGAGACAGACGATGGTAATTGCATGCAAACATAACAGTCACTCACATTCATCGTATTAATATATTCATACAATAATTTAGTAAAAACTTTCAATGAGAAATCAGTAATTGATCTATCTTGATGATAAATACTTTCATCATCATGAACTATATTAGTTGGACTTTTAGTAATAACTTCCACTCTCACACTTATTGTATTATTAGTCTGATTTTTGTCATTAGTCACCATCAAGACTGGAACAACAATTGTTAGTATTAACCACACTGACTGACAAGACGCCACATAAGCAAGCTCTAATACATTTATGTTTTAGACTAGGTTTCGGACGTTCAGTCACTGTAGATTCTACCAATTATTCCTGGTTTAAAACATTTAAAAATCTAACTTTGCTATTAATTTCTTATAAACCTAAATCTAGGAAAAAAATTAAAATTAATCTTCTTTTGTACAACCACACACTTGGATATTTTCTCTGCCTTTTTTTTTTTAAGCTTTGTCCCCCCTTTTAAGGCCTTTCTCGAGTCTTTTTCAAAACTTTTTGATGTATCAACTTAATTTGACTGGATTATGATGCACCTTAATTTTTTCTTACAGTCTCTTTTAAGGTGGTTTCAATTTGTTCTCATCAGTTCGTTTTGTATCATTTATAACTTCTCCTTCTGTTTGATCAGGGCTTTCAATTTCCTTTAAGATAACGTAAATCCACTCAGGTCTGGTATACTTTCGGCTTGCAATTCTTGGTCTTGTTGTTCTGCGTACTATTTTCTTTTGAGAAACTTCTTGATCTGACTGACTTGAAATTTCATTTATTTGCTCTGGCCCTCTTCTTTCTAGGATATATCTCAGTCTTTTTGCTCCACTTTGCCAGTTATCATTATATCTCAGTCTTTTTGTTTGAACTACTTCTTCACCCTGATTTCCCGGTTCTACAGTTCTTTTGCATAACCTTTTTCTTGGCTGTTCTTCCTTTTCACTTTCAAAGTCTTTCTCTATTTCCTGTTGACTAGTATCCTTTTTTGCTTCTTCTCTCTGTTGACTTTGTTCTTGGCTTTCAATAGCTTTTTCTGTCAGCTGATTGTCTTCTTTAATCAACTCCTTTTCTTGTTGGCCTTTATAAGGAGGACGACGCCGGGGTGGACCGGAAGTGGAGAAAGGTTGCGATGCTTCCATGCGGACCGGAAGCCGGCAGCGGTCTAGCAGTGACTCGGGCGAGTGGGGAGGAGACCGTGACGAAGGCGGAATAGGGCTGCACAAAAGACGCGGAGGAGCAGGAGACGGCGAGAGGTATCGGAGGAAGAGGGACGGAGAGCGTGAAGGATAGCAGTAAAGCGGAGGAAGGCGAGAGCGAGGAGGAGCAGACGATACGAGGACAGAGGAGTATATCGTACACCGCTAACAAACCCGGTGGGCCGGAGGAAGGAGAAGACGCCCCGGGTCCCGCTGCCACGGTCCCGGAGACGGGCCGTGGCCCAAGGCAAGTGGCCCTCCGGGGATCGTTCTGGTGGGGGAGGTGGGGAGGTATGGGGAGGTAGGGCACTGGAGTGGTGAGGGCCCCCTTTGATAGAAAAAACCCACACAAACCCTCCCCGCACATACAACTTGGTGACGGTAGCACAAAGCCAACCCTACACAAGCACAGTTATTTACCCCGACCTGTTTTGTGTTCTTTTCTTTCCCCGCCCTCCGAGTGAGTCCAAGCAAGGTGCAAGAAACCCAGGAGGATCCCGGCCCATCCAACCCCGACATCCCGGAACCAGAGACCAAAAAGAGAGACTGCCTCTAACCTTCTTTATTTTGGGTTGTTTCTTTGGGTTGACCGATTCTTCCGAAACCCCCAAGCCCTTACCCACGTAACGCCTGAAGGAAAATAAATAAAGACCTCACGTACACCATAATACGGCATCCTGTGGTCCATCACACCCCGGCGTTGCTAACACGCCTACAATTGGTGTCAGAAGTGAGATCTCCTCCCCGGGTGCGAACCCTGACACAGCCTGCGCCTGTAACCATGGAAAGCATTATCACTCAGCTTGCGGAGGGGCAACGGCACCTGCAACTGGTGTTCGAACAGCAGGCCCAAACTGCTCAGAAAGACCGGGAAGCACTACAGGACGCCCTAAGGGACCAAGGAGCTCTACTCACGTCAAACCAACAGGTACAAGACACGGCCATACTCCGGCTTACGGATGCCATTGTTAGTACCCGAGTTCGCCCAATCGTCCCTGGCTCAGTCCTGCAGAAGTTTCAGGCGGGGGATGACCCTGACTATTTCTTCATTAACTTTGAGAGGGTCGCAACTACAGCTGCCTGGCCCCAAGAAAGGTGGGGCCAATATATTGCCCCTCTCTTGTCAGGGGAATTACAAGCAGCCTATCAGGCCGCCAACCCCGCCGGTACAACACCCTATGAGGATGTGAAGAGGACCGTATTGGAACGATTGGGGTGTGATCAGGACTATTATAGAGCCAAATTCAGGAAAGAGAGGTGGACCACCAGGGACAACCCGCGTGCACTGTATTGCAGGATTAAGGACCTAGGAAATCGTTGGCTGACACCCCAAACCTCCAGTATGGAAGAAGTGACAGAAAAAGTGTTCATGGAGCAGTTTCTGGATGCCCTACCGGCAACAACCCGTTCCTGGGTAAAACAACATCCCAACCTCACCTCTGCAACGGCTGTGGACTTGGCTTGTGCTTTTCATAGATCCCCAGAGTTCAAGGCTGGTGTATCAGGGACCCCTTTATTTGCCCCAAGAACCACACACAGACCCGATACAAAACCCCAACCAGTACCCTGTGCAATCCCCAGACCTATACAACCCATCCCAGGTCCAGGCGGGCAAGGACCTCAGTGTTACCACTGTGCTGAGTGGGGACACATAGCCCGGCAGTGTCCCCACCGAATCCCAGCACCAGAACCAATGGACGTGGGGTACTCTAGGGGGCGAATCTATGTGACCGGCAAGGGTCCCCAACAATACAGGAAGGAAGTATTGCTAAATGGGAAAAAGCACCAGGCGCTTTTGGACACTGGGGGGCCGATTCCGATCTCGGCCGGTAGGGCTCCGAATAGGATTCGGCTTTACCGGATCCGATTCGGAGCCCTGTTTCCCGACCGAACCGTACGCGGGTCCGGCCGAGCGAGTACGATGCGAATGCGCCGACCGACTCGTCCGGGCGACCCGACCGCTCCGACCGACTCGTACCCGGATCGTACCGCTCCGACCGACTCGGTCGGACACGATTCGCACCGCCGAATGGAGACGTTTTCCGGCCGGGTAAGTACGATGCGCACCTCGACCGCTCCGACCGACTCGCGCCGTCCGACTCGGAACTCGCTGTCGGAGCCGTACTTTGGGGGTCCGTGTCGGACCCCCTGTACGCGTACCCGTGCGAGGCGCACACAGGGGGACCCATGGGTCCCCCCTACCTGTGCGTGTACGCCGCGAGCGCTCGCGGCGTACTTGCTGTAGGGGGCGCCCTTGTCCGCCTCGCACCCATTGAGGCAATGGGAGCCCGCGTACGCGTTGTACGACCGGCTCCCATTGAGTTCAATGGGAGTCCGACCGACTCGTGTCCGGTGGCATACGAATGCATCGGACTCGTTCGGTCGGACTGCACGGGTCCGATTCGGTCGGAAATCTCTCCGGGTCCGGCTCGGTCGGAGAGATTTCCGGCCCGAATCGGAATCGACCCCTGGGTGTCACGTGACAGTGGTAGACCGAGCCCTAGTGTCCCGACCCCAAATACGAGAGACAGAAAAGGTAAACGTCACCTGTGTCCACGGGGACACTAAATCCTACCCCGTAGCGGAGGTCCTGCTGGACGTATCAAACGACCCACAAGTGCGAAAGGTGGGGGTTATACCCTCACTTCCGGAGGCAGTCATTATTGGCACGGACCACCCCAGGTTTGAGCAGTATTTGGATGAGACAAAAGGGGAGGGCTTACCCTGGTTACATGAAGCCCCTTTCAGAGACAGCGACTTGGAGGACACAGCAGGAAAGAATAGGAAGAGCAGGAGTGAAAGACGGAGGGAGAAACGGCTATATACGCAGACACAGACATCACGCCATGCTTTTCCTCTCTCCCTTACAGACCCGGTTGAGACAGCCCTGGTTAGTTTTCAGCTCAGAGGGAAGACAACACCCTTGTCCATGCCTGGGAACAGGTGCAGGAACAGGAGCCAGACAAGGTAGGACCATACTTCTACATAAGAAGGGGTTTGCTATATAGAGCCATAAAAGGGGGAGAAAACATCAACACACAGCTCATTGTCCCCCTTCCTTTCCGTGACCACGTGTTGCAGCTAGCTCACAACCACACAGGGGGCGGGCACTATGGAAAAGAAAACACGCTGAAATACCTTTTGAACAAATTCTACTGGCCAGGGGTATACAGGGACGTGGCGAAGCATTGTGCGGCCTGTGTGAGGTGTCAATATACTAACCCCGAAGGGATAAGAAAGGCCCCTTTGTTCCCCTTGCCCATCATAGACATCCCATTCAAGCGTGTCGGTATGGACCTGGTGGGTCCCCTGCCTCTCTCAGCCAGAGGCCATCAGTACATCCTGGTCGTAGTAGACTACGCGAGTAGGTACCCGGAGGCTTTTCCTTTGTCGTCTATGACCACCCCTAATATAGCCAGGGCCATGGTTGCTTTGTTTTCCCGGGTGGGGTTCCCGTCAGAAGTACTCACTGACCAAGGGACCCCTTTTATGTCCCGTCTCATGGCACAGGTCTGTAAGATACTAGGTATCCGTCAGATCCGAACTTCCGTTTACCATCCCCAAACAGATGGCCTTGTGGAGCGTTACAACAAAACCATCAAGAACATGCTCCGCAAGGTCATCTCAAAGACCGGAAGGGACTGGGACCAGAAACTGCCCCTTATCCTCTTTGCTATACGAACACATGAGCAGAGGTCAACAGGGTATTCTCCGTTCGAGTTATTGTTCGGGAGAAAACCCCGAACATTACTAGATATGGCAGTAGAACAGTGGGAAGAGGAAGGACAACCCCTACCGAAGTATGCAGCTGACTTGAAGTCAGCGGTCTCTAGGATATGGGGCTTGGTACACAAGAACATGGAAAAAGCCCAAAATGTACAAAAACACTACTACGATCGAAACAGTCAGCTGAGAGAATTCACACCAGGGGAAAAGGTACTCCTCCTACTCCCGTCAACAGAGAACAAGCTTTTAATGCAATGGCAAGGTCCTTATGTCATTGAAAAGAGAATAACCCCAGTCACGTATAGCGTTTTGCAACCCCTGCGGGTTGGTGGAAAACAGATATATCATGTCAATCTGTTGAAAAAATGGGAAGAACTGGCTGTGTCCACTGCTACAGGACAGTCGGCATTGTTTGTGAATACCGAGAGACCCCTGGAGATTTCTACAGCAGACACCCAGGGAGAACCGAATGAGAAAGCCCCAATCGGGGACATACTGTCCCCGGAACAACAGACCCAACTGATTGCCATGTTGGAACAATTCCCTAACCTCTTTTCCTCCATACCGGGGTTGACCACCATGGTCCAACATGATATCGTTTCCTTAGACCAGACTGTCATTAAGCAGAAACCCTATCGAATCCCGGCAGCCAGAAGGGAAGCGGTGGAGAAAGAAGTAACTGCTATGTTACAGGCACATATCATAGAACCCTCCTCGAGCAACTGGTGCTCCCCAATTGTGATTGTGCCAAAACCGGACGGAAGTCTGCGTTTTTGTATTGACTTCCGTCAGGTAAACAGCATCACCAAATTTGACTCATACCCAATGCCCCGCATCGACGAGCTGGTCGAACGGCTAGGAGATGCCAAATACCTGACCACCCTTGACCTTACTAAAGGTTATTGGCAAATCCCTCTAACTCCTCAGGCCAGAAAAAAGACCGCCTTCTCAACCCCCTCGGGGCTCTACCAATTCAGGGTACTCCCTTTCGGCCTCCATGGGGCACCAGCGACGTTTCAGCGCTTAATGGATCGCCTACTGAAACCACATGCGGCATATGCCGCCGCTTATTTAGATGACATAGTCGTTTTTAGCCCAACATGGGCAGAGCACGTGAGACATTTGGCGGCGGTGTTCAAAGCCATCCAAGAGGCCGGCCTCAAAATAAACCCTAGGAAATCCCTTCTGGTCACAGATTCCATCCAATATCTCGGTTACACAATTCAGGGGGGACTGCTTAGACCACAGATAAGCAAGATCGAAGCCATTAAAACCCTTCCCATTCCCAAGACCAAACGAGACATTCGGTCCTTCCTTGGATTTATCGGCTACTATAGGAGATTTATCCCAAATTTTTCTTCCTTGGCCAGTCCCCTAACTGACCTCCTAACCAAAACCTACCCATCCCGAATAGCAGTCTGGGGTAAGACACACGAGAATAGCTTCCAAGCCCTAAAAAACGCCATCTGTACAGCACCCGTGTTACACTGCCCCGACTTCCATAAACAATTCATACTCCAAACTGATGCTTCTGGTCTGGGGCTGGGTGCCGTATTATGTCAGCCTGACTCAAGGGGTGATATTAAGCCTATTCTATACATCAGTAGAAAACTGTTCCCCCGAGAGGTGCACTACTCAACCATAGAGAAGGAATGTCTCGCAATCAAATGGGCGGTCGAGGCACTTCAATATTATCTGTTGGGACGCACTTTCACTGTTCTCACCGACCACGCTCCTCTCACTTGGCTCGTGAAACACAAAGACACTAACCAACGCATCCTCAGGTGGTTCTTAGCATTGCAACCTTTCTCCTTTCAGACTATGCACCTACCGGGTTCCAGGCAAATCTGTGCGGACTACCTGTCCAGGAACCCCTCCACTGAATGGCCCCACCGTCCATTCCTAAGGGGGGAGATCTGTAAGGAGGACGACGCCGGGGCGGACCGGAAGTGGAGAAAGGTTGCGACGCTTCCATGCGGACCGGAAGCCGGCAGCGGTCTAGCAGTGACTCCGGCGAGTGGGGAGGAGACCGTGACGAAGGCGGAAGAGGGCTGCACAAAAGACGCGGAGGAGCAGGAGACGGCGAGAGGTATCGGAGGAAGAGGGATGGAGAGCGTGAAGGATAGCAGTAAAGCGGAGGAAGGCGAGAGCGCGGAGGAGCAGACGAGACGAGGACAGAGGAGTATATCGTACACCGCTAACAAACCCGGTGGGCCGGAGGAAGGAGAAGACGCCCCGGGTCCCGCTGCCACGGTCCCGGAGACGGGCCGTGGCCCAAGGCAAGTGGCCCTCCGGGGATCGTTCTGGTGGGGGAGGTGGGGAGGTATGGGGAGGTAGGGCACTGGAGTGGTGAGGGCCCCCTTTGATAGAAAAAACCCACACAAACCCTCCCCGCACATACGACTTGGTGACGGTAGCACAAAGCCAACCCTACACAAGCACAGTTATTGACCCCGACCTGTTTTGTGTTCTTTTCTTTCCCCGCCCTCCGAGTGAGTCCAAGCAAGGTGCAAGAAACCCAGGAGGATCCCGGCCCATCCAACCCCGACATCCCGGAACCAGAGACCAAAAAGAGAGACAGCCTCTAACCTTCTTTATTTTGTGTTGTTTCTTTGGGTTGACCGATTCTTCCGAAACCCCCAAGCCCTTACCCACGTAACGCCTGAAGGAAAATAAATAAAGACCTCACGTACACCATAATACGGCATCCTGTGGTCCATCACACCCCGGCGACGCTAACACGCCTACAGCCTTGTTCTTGGCTTCCAGCAACCACTTCTTCTGTTTGGATATCACTCTCAATCCATTCCTCTGTATGTTGGCTTCCTTCTTGATTTTTGGAAGCTTCTTCCTCACTCTTTCCAACAGCAGTCTTTCCGGTCCCAGTATCTGGTGCCCACTCTACTCAGCTGGTACTTCGTTGTTCATCATCCACAGGCTCAGTGACATCTGCCTCTCTGGATTTTTCAGGCTCACAACCTCTGGCTTCTGGTCTCTCTTTTTCTTTTTCCAGTTGCCATTCAGCTTCTTCAAGTGGACTTGGGACTCTTCTAGTATGGCTGGCGTGTATCCAATTTGGGAGACCACCACACTTTACTGCAGTTGTTGTTATCAATATGATTTGGTACGGTCCATGCCACCTGGGTTCTAAACACGACTTCCTGACGTGTTTCTTGACAAGAACCCACTCTCCTGGACTTAGATCATGCACTGGATTCAGCTGTATTTCATTTGCGTCTGCTCCAACCTGATGACACACAGAACGCACCATATCAGCCAAGCATGGCGGACGTGCCTCTGTAGAGCTCCGCCAGCCCGAGCCCACTCAGAGCCAGAATCCTATAGCTATCCAGACCCCGGACACTACTGCTGCGACGCACTCCCTGCGGAGCGCGCCGGAACCCCGTGGAGAAGTTTGGCGGCGGTCGACGGGCGGGGAAGGTCCGGACCCGGTGCCGACGCATCTCTGGCCGGGAGCTGAGACTGCGCGAGGGACGCGACGTGAGGGCCGGGCCGCAGTGCCCGATGACCCGCTTGAAGGGACCTCGCCGCGGCAGCCACCTCTGCTCAGTGGGACCCGGGTTAGTGCCGGCGCTGACATGGGGTTGAGGGGGCCTGCCGGCGCGTGAATCCGGCCAGTGACCTGAGGCTTCTTTGTGGCACCTCGTGCGGGCCCCTCCCCTCTCTCTTTCTAAAGGAGCGGTGGTGTGCCGCGGAGGCCTCGTGAGCTTGTGGCTCTCCTGCCGGCCGCACCCGGACCTGGTGCCTGCTATAGACTGCCTTCTCTGAGGCCGGAGTCACCGGCGGGGGCCCTGGACTTCGTGGCCGCCCGCAACTCCCCGGACCTACCAGCTGCACTGGGGTGGCCGGGCCGGTCTACCCCAAGGTGACTGTGGGGATTGCGGAGACTCTGATCCCGGCAGACACAGACGCCCACGCATCCGGGCGTGAAGCACACTGCGGCTGCCATTGTTGCCCCGGAGGCCAGTTCTCTTTGGGTTGCCTGGAACCCCCTGGGAGCATATCTTGCACACTTGCCGAGGCCCGGCGGCCCCCCTGGTGGTCCCTGGAGATGGTGGACAGAGGCGTCCTGGGGGACGCGCTGCGGTGATTAGGCGCCGCGCCCGGATGAAGCCCTGACCTAGCTGGGACAGATAGAAGAGCGGAGCGACTGCTCCGGGGCCGGGCTTGACACTGCGTGGCTCCCTGCCAGTCGTTGGAGACCATCACCATCACGTGGAGGCCCACCCTTTCATACTTACCTGCTGTGGCTGTTGATCGGGGGCTCGCCTCTCGGTCCATCTCTCCACTCCGCAATGGGCAGAGACAAGCATGGGACGGCGGCACCTAAGCAGAATACCATGGATCACTACACCACCGCACCTGCTGGGAAGGAGGGTGCTGAGGGCCTGTCCTCCGACACTGCGACGCTACTCGCAGTGATCAACCAATCACGCACTGCACTCGAGGCCCAGATCAGGGCGGTTGGTTCTGAGGTGTTGCTTCTCCGTCAGGACCTTCGGAAGGCTGTTGATTGGATCACGGAGGCGGAAACCAGAGTCTCCACGGTGGAGGACACTGTATCCACCCTCCAGAAGAAGGTGGACAAACTCAGCATGGTCTCACGGGAGCTGGCGTCGCGAGTTGAGGATGCAGAATGAAGGGCGAGGCGCAACAACATCCGCCAGGTGGGCTTTCCGGAGGGTTGCGAGGGTGCATCCATGGACAATTTCCTCTCTGGCTGGCTCAGGGCGTTGCTGCCACCCGAGGCCATGTCCCCTTGCTTCGTAATCGAGAGGGCCCACCGTGCCTTGACTAGGAAGCCGCCTCCCGGGGAGCGCCCGAGGCCCGTGATCGCCCGGCTTCTCAACTACGCTGACCGTGATGCGATCCTCCGCTACGCCCGGCTCCATAAGGATAAAATGACTTTTGATTCCCAACCTATCATGGTTTTCCCTGACTACACCAGGCTGGTGCAGCAGCAGCGTCAATCCTTTGTTGCGGCCAAGCGAAGGCTCCGGGAGCTGAACTTATCCTATGCGCTGTTGTTTCCCGCCAGGATGAAAGTGGTATATAACGCCAAGTCTCTCTTTTTTGACTCCCCGGAGGAAGTCTTCGCTTGGTCCGACGAGAGACGTAACCTTAAGCCGCACACACCGCCGCAGCTTGATTTGGACTCTTCGCAGGGATCGAATAGGAGCGGCCGGCAGGACAGAGACGCTACAACAAGGCGCCATAGATCCCGCTCTAACTGGCGAGCCCAGGGTCAATCAGAAACGGCTGAATGAAGATGTTCTGACCAGGGGGTTTGTCCTATTCTTCTCTCACTACACGACGCTGTCCAGAGGCCGTAGCTCCCCAGTGGGCTGTGTCGGATCCTGGTGTGCTGGGGTCACCTACACCGGCTCTGAGTGGTGTCGGACGATGTACGCCCTGGACGTTTTGGGTAATGTTGGGTAACGTTGGGTTGGGGGGGCTCCATTGGCGGATCTGCTTGCATCATCACGTTTGGGGCCTGGGACAAGATTTCACCGCAACAGATACTCCTTTGTTATTGGAAGTATGGGGGTGGGGGAGGGGGAGGGTTATGTTGGGTTTATGGTTGTTAGTTCTATGTTCTGCGCACCAGAGACACAGTCACATACTATGCCACAACTGCACCATCGGTCACCGCACACTCTGAGGATTGGGGATGACCCATATCGCCGGTAACTCTCCGCTGGGAGAACTTAATATTCTTGCTTGGAATGTACGGGGTCTGCTGAATAAGATCAAACGGGGGGTGGTGCTTCGCTCAGCGAAGCGTTACTCAGCTGACATCCTACTGTTGCAGGAGACTCACCTTCTGGGGACTAAAGCCCCCTGCCTATCCCGCTTTGGGATTGCCACGGTGTACCACTCCGGTTTTGCGAGGGGCCCGCGCGGCACGGCGATACTCATTCACTGCCGTGTACCGTTTCACATTACACAACATTGGTTAGATCCAGGTGGGCACTTCACGGTCATCTCAGGTACGATAGCAGGCGATCAGATCACAATTGGGAGTGTTTATGCCCCTCCACCGCTAGGCCAGACATTTATAGATAAAATCACACAGCTTTGGGGGGACCTCCCAGGCGGCTTGACGATACTGGGTGGAGATTGGAATGACACCATGGGCCCGCAAGATAGATGGCGTGCAAGGCCGCTCGATACACCTCCCCCCAGATCCAAATTAAATGTACTGGCACATACACTGGGTTGGACGGACTCATGGCGGGCATTTCACCCTACTGATGCGGGGTTCACATACGCATCATCGGTCCACCCTACACTCTCACGTCTAGATTATATTTTCCTCCCACATAGCTATTCCCACAGAGTGGCACACACATCCATTATGTCCAGAGGCCTCTCAGATCATTCGCCTGTCCAACTCAAGCTGCGCCTGCAGACCCATCGGGCCCCATATCGGTGGCGCATGTCCCCATGGCTCCTCCGGGATGCCAATTATCAAGAGATGATACATCTCGCGATCACAGACTACCTCAGTTTTAATGTGGACACTTCCCCGTCTCATATCATTCTCTGGGAGGCTCTTAAGCCCACGATTAGGGGGGCCGACATCAGTTTTCGCTCCGGGGAAAAGCGGCAGCGTTTGGCGCAGGTGAGGGAACTAGAGGACCGTCAGGTCCAACTGCAGTCCCAACTGGTGGAGGGCTCTGATTCCAGTTCCCGACGGAATCTCCTACACGTCCAACAGCAGCTCCACCAGCTACATACGGACAGCGCTAAAGAGGCATGGCTTGCGACTCAGTACAGAATTTATCAATGGGGCGACAAGTCCAGTCAGATGCTCCACAGGCTGTGCCAGGTCCGGACGACCCCGACACAGGTTCCCCTTCTGAAGTCCCCGGACGGCACTGTATGTACCTCCCCCGAAGCCGTGGTCCAAGCCTTTGCCTTCTTCTACGCAGCCCTGTATGAGGAGCGGGAGGTGATAGCTGAGCCCCTTATAGACGAATTTCTCTCTGATATCCCCCCGCCGACTGCCCGATGAAATGCGTGACGAACTGGATAAACCTATCACATTAGACGAACTGCCGGCGGGGCTGTCCAATGTACACCCAAGCCGAGCACCTGGTCCAAACGGGTTCCCCTGCGATTTTTTGCGCCCGCATATGGCGACCCTGGGGTCCCACCTACTTGGGGCACTACACGAAGCCCTGGAGCAGTGCATTTTTCCACCAGACTGGCGACACGCCGAAATCGTGGTTTTTCTTAAACCCGGTCATCTCCCGGAAGACCCGGGCTCATATCGCCCCATCTCTTTGCTGAATTTTGAGCCTAAAATCTTGGGGAAGGTCCTGGCCGACCGCCTCCGCACCTGGATTCAAGATCTGGCACATCCAGATCAGTCAGGCTTTATGCCACAGCGCTCCACCAGACACAACATCAGGCGAGTTCACAACGCTGTGGCGGAGGCCCCTCGCATAGGTCGTCCCGTGGCGGTCTTGTTGGTGGATATCGACAAGGCGTTTGACTCGCTGAGTTGGACTTACTTTTTTAAACTCTTAGAGGCCATTAACCTGGGTCCCCGGTTTATGGTGTTGAAGCAATCTTTTATATATGATACCAAATGCTTGAGGCTTTTAGGCCCTGTTAAGTTGACCTAAGATTCACTGCGCAGGCTGCTTGTCCCGTTCTGGTTTCCCCTAAAGATGCTTTTGTAACGCAAGGCTTGCTCCAGACAGATACGTGCCAAGGGAAGATGCTCGCTTACGCAGAAGCATTTCAGCATATCCCATTTTGCAATATTTCTGGTCATTGCTAATATGTTGCAATTATTACCTGGAAAAGCACCAATACTGATATCTTACATGACATTGGAAAGTCCCCAAATCTTCCTACTTGGGGCATGTGACCAGCAACAGTATATTTCGACCCTTAAATGGTATGGCATAGACTAGGCCTTTGCTAACTGGTCAATTGTACCTTGCTTAATTTGTACTACGTATGTTATGATGCTGCATTCTTTGTGGTTTTTGGCTATATAAACTGTCAGAAAAATCACAGCGTTGGACATTCAGTGGCTATGCTGTCTGTCTACGTGCTGCACGTATTTGCATTGTTTGTTGGTCTCCAATAAATCTTGCTATCTTCTGTGCTGAATGAACATTGTATCTGTGGTATTATTTTCCATTCTTTATTTCAGCTACTACATTTGGTGGAGTATGCGCCTCCGGACTTACTGACTTTGACGGCCACTGGCAGCTGGACCCTCTCGGCTTCCTTTTCGGAGTTCGGAGACCTGAGGTTTGATGACTTTTACGTTGTCTATGCCCTTATCCTCCGCTCCGGAGGGGCTTGGGGTCCTTTGCCTGTGAGTTCGTTCTGTCGTATTTCTGGTTCCTGCTTATTCTCTTTCAGCACAGTTGCGTAGCCCTGACTTGGCAATTTCCTTACTTTTTTTTTTTTCTCTCTCTATTTCTCCTTCCACCCTGCGCCTCTCATGCAGGCGTCGGTCTGCTTATGTCCTGGTGATATCTACATCTCTTGTCTTCAGGATTATATGACTATGGCTGTCATTGTCGCCATTATTGTCACATTTATTTGCGCTCTTTTTGTGGCTCTCGTTATTTATTTCTCAGTCTGTCATCATTCTGCTGAGGACTGTGCTTCTGCCTCGGATTAGCACTTGCTTTGTGGTGCTGATTGTGCCTTCTCTCCTGCACCGTTCGTGCTCTTTGACCTCTGACACTGCTGCCGGCCTCTGTCACGATTTTTCTCCAGTGCGCTTTTGCTCTCAATTACAGTCTTTGCTTCCCATACCCCAGCCTGGTCGGAGACGGCGTCCGTCCGCAAAGTTCCTGCTCGCAGTGACTCCCTGGTGCTACGCAGCACTTGGCTGACACCGTACCAAGGAGGTCGAACTTCTGCTCCCCCATGTCTTGCCTGCGGAGGGTCTCCGGCCTATGGGGGTAGAGGATGATTACAACTACTTTCCCCTGACTGCGGATGAGGTCGGTACGCTTTGCCAGAATCAACGTCGATCGGTGAGTTTTGACTGAGGATTTCCTTCCTCCAGATTGGGTGGTGGCAGGTAGCCCCTCGTTTTAGAGTAGTGGCGGTTTTTGCTCCCCAGTTACAGGTGGTGCCGGTGTAGGCGCCACTTTTGGTTGTGCACACTTCAGGTTTGTTTACGATATCGTCAGGGCCGTGGCCAGAAGGGCTGCCCCTTTTGTATTGCATCAGGTTTTTGTCAGCGCCTGTAGCTCAGCTTTCGTGACCTCTGGTTTGAGTGCCGCTCGCTCACCACAGCGCCGCTGGTCCCGGGTTCCCAGTAGGGCGCTGCCTCCTGCTGGACGCCGGAGGTGGTCTCCAGCTGTGCCTAGGGGTTGCCTAGGCACATAGAGAGGGAGTGTTGGTTGTTCTATTGTCTCTTATTGTGGCTTCCATTGCATTCTTTTATTGTGTCCTTGTGATGTTCCTCTCATTCATGGTAGTTAAATACTAACTAACTAACTAACTGACTAAGCAGGTCAACGCCGTTTCCTCATCCTGCTTCAACATCCTCCGAATGCTCCGCAGGATCTTCAAGTGGATCCCCACCGAAACAAGAAAAACAGTCACCCAGGCCCTCGTCACCAGCAGGCTGGACTACGGAAACGCCCTCTACGCAGGAACGATGGCTAAGCTCCTGAGACGGCTGCAACGCATCCAGAACGCCTCTGCACGTCTTATCCTCGACATCCCCCGACGCAGCCACATCACACCCCACCTGAGAGACCTGCACTGGCTCCCTGTCAACAAGAGGATAACCTTCAAGCTCCTCACCCACGCACACAAAGCACTCCACAACTCCGGACCAGCCTACCTCAACAGACGACTCAGCTTCTACACCCCCACCCGCCAGCTCCGCTCGACCAGCCTCGCCCTCGCCACAGTCCCCCGCATCCGGAAAACGACCGCCGGCGGCAGATCCTTCTCCCACCTCGCCGCCAAGACCTGGAACACCCTCCCCCACCAACCTCCGACAGACCCAAGACCTACTGGCCTTCAGAAGACTCCTCAAGACCTGGCTCTTCGATCAGTAGCAGCACCACCCCCCTCTTCCCCCAGCGCCTTGAGACCCTCGCGGGTATGTAGTGCGCTTTATAAGTGACATGATTGATTGATTGATTGTTAGACTTGTCAGGAGTTCTCAGCCTATCATTTATTTGGGTATTATGACACTACATGACTGACATTAATATGCTGCTATCTCTCTGACAACTAACTTAGCACCCTTCAAATTTGTATTTAATGCCTTCGCCCCCACCACGGGCTGGCTAACAGTTTATTAAAATCAATATTATATTGTGCCATACCTCTCATTTGCGTCCTCATTTTTATGTCCCTTGGTCTCCCAATTATATTCTTCCTGTTCTCACTACTATTATTCTGGGATTAGCACACTTACACATAGCTGTAGCACACCATCAGCGCTGCAGCGTAGGGCTGCCAAGATCGCTTGTATGTTTTCTGTGTATGGTTCTATTACATGCGAAGTTCACCACTTCTGCTCTGTTTATTTGAATGTTTGAACTTTCTGGGCACTGGCCAGTGGGTGTTCAATTCAATTCTGTCCAGCCGCCCCTCCCTCCCATTTACGGGACAACAGGGAGATTGCAAGGGGACAGAACAACTCCTCTTTCTTCCAGAAACTTTTCTGTCACCTTCTTTTCTGTCCACGGAGCACCAGCAACGCTGCATAGCACCCGGGGACCTTTTCTCTTTCCTACTTGTGAATGCTTTGGTGAACAGACCCTGAGTGACCTGTCTTTTGCCAGACGAATGGCTTTATCTGCTGCCGCAAACGCTGGAGACTGGCTGTGAAGAGCGTGACCTTGTTCGTTTTACCCACTGTGCTCCCTGCGTGCATTTAAGCGCGACACCCCAGCTCCCTTCTGTCTGGCATATCTGAAACTGTAGTGTCAACGCTGAAAGGGTTAGAGCTTGCACACAACGCAATAACACAATGGGAAACCCTTTAAGCAAAAACAACTTAAATAGCCCTCAGCCAGCTACACCAAAAGACTCTCCAGCACATCACGTGGCCCTACGCCAAGGTCTTAGTTCCATTCTATTTATACATAAATGGCACGACATGACGGCTAACAGACCGGACTTACAATTCCCGTGCATTGGCACATATGACGTGAACAAATTATCTTACCTGAGACAGATGCTAACATTAAAAGGAAAGAAGATTCGACCATCCGAATGGGAATCATTCTATCAGTGGGATCAGGTTATCCGTGATATGCGCGCCACCAGTGACGTAAAGGCCAAGGTTCATCGAGAATTGTCAGAAGTTAAAAATAATATATTGAATGAGATGGCTAAGAAACAGATAAGTGAAAATTGGAGAAAAACGCAACTAGATGTTGTTGGGGTCTTCCCATGCATTCCTGTTGAAACAAAAACAAAAGACTCAAATGAGGCAGGGGAGAGGACGATTCACTGCTAGAGGATCTCATAATGGGGCGCATAAGAGGTGCACCACGGCAGGATGAGAAACATGACCAAGAAGGGCACATCACCTCATCCTCCGCTCCAGTGGAAAAACCCACTAAGCTATCCCATGAACAGCAGGCAGCTGCTATTTCTTTAATATGCAGAGCATTGACTGAAGACGCTGCCAAAATAGACTTGGACGCTGTCCAAGATGTTGCTGTCCTACAACTAATGAGGCAGGAGGCCGTTGGCACAGCGTCAACATATTTCGATAAAAGAAAAGCACTGTTAACAAAATGCACGCAGCAAAAGATCCAAATACCACTATTAATAAAGTGTCAATGGCAACAATTATTCGATGACACAACAGCAAATGACATGCCACAAACACAGCATGAGTGGACAGGAAGGGACGGGTGGGCACAACAGGACAATAGCTTCCCGCCGCCGCCTCAAGACTCATACTAGGGATGCCTGAAAGTGGTAGACTGCCTAATAGCTCCAGCAATAGCCGTGGACCAATCTGGCCCATTTGTGAAGGGGACAGTTTTGGGTAAAACAGTACCATTCTTAGTAGACACAGGAGCTCAAAGATCAATGCTTAGGGCATCACTCATGCCCGAGGCACCACTTTCGGAAATACAAGTAACGGCAGTCGGAATGACAGGACAACCAATAGATGAATACCTTACAAAGCCACTTAAAATAACAGTAGCCACAATCACTGTTGAACATCAGTTTGTCCTTAGCAGATTCTGCCCCGTGAACTTACTAGGCAGGGATCTGCTTTGCAAATTACAATGTACTATACACTGTTCACCAACGGGGGTTTTCTTGGAAAGCAGGCTACACGGTTTGATGTTACAGGCCTTCATGACATGCACTGACCCTGTCATACCCCGGAATTACGCGATTGTGTGCCTCCTCAAGTCTGGGCTACTAGTGCAAACGATGTAGGACAAGTGTTAAACTACCCACCAGTACAGATTAAATTAAAGCCAGGAGCTGCACTTCCAAGGGTACCACAATACAAGATTTCAAAAGAAGGGGAGGAAGGCATAGCACCTGTGATCCAAGATCTTCTGAAACAGGGAATAATAAAGGAAATACGCTCCAGCCCATGCAACACACCCATACTCCCTGTAAAGAAAGCCTCCAAGGGCCCGAATGGGGCCCCGGTATATCGCTTCACACAAGACCTGAGAGAATTGAACAAAATAGTGGTCCCATCGTTTCCAGTGGTCCCAAACCCCGCAACAATACTGTCCAACATACCAGTAACAGCCACACACTTCACGGTGCTGGATCTTAGCTCCGCCTTCTTCACCATTCCCCTGCACCCAGACAGCCAGTCCTTCTTCAGTTTCTCTTTCCGATCTAAACGATTTTGTTGGTGTAGGCTTCCTCAAGGGTACACAGAGTCCCCTTCTATCTTCACAAATGCACTAAAAACAGATTTGGACTCCTTAGTACTGGAGGAAGGTTCCACACTTGTTCAGTACATAGATGACTTGCTACTGGCCTCACCTTCAAGGGAGGCTTGTGCAAAGGACACAGTGACCCTCCTGCGTCATCTAGCACTGAAGGGCTACAAGGTTTCCCCCAAGAAATTACAGTTCTGCCTCATGGCAGTGAAGTACTTAGGACATGAACTGTCCGAAGGACAAAGAAAATTATTACCTGACAGGATATCCACCATCACCCACTTTCCCCAACCACGCACACAAAAAGAGGTACGGGCCTTCTTAGGGGTGGCAGGGTACTGTCGGCACTGGATCCCCAATTTCTCCCTGATTGCCAAGCCCTTACAGGCTTTAACACACAAAGATGTTCCAGATGTTGTGCCCTGGTTAAGGGATTGTGACAAGGCGTTCAACAAGCTAAAATTTGAACTCAGTGGAGCACCAGCGCTAGGCCTCCCGGATTATAGCAAAGATTTCCACCTGTTCTGTCACGAGAAGGGAGGGTGCTCATTAGGGGTGTTAAGTCAAAAACATGGGTCCTTCTACCGCCCGGTGGCATACTATTCAGCCACACTAGACCCAGTAGCCTCCGTGCTCCCACCTTGCCTCCGAGCAGTGGCAGCAGCAGCACTGGCGGTTGAACAATCAGAGAACATAGTGTTGGGACACACCATGGTTTTGCACGTCCCCCATGCAGTAGACACACTTCTCACATCCACCAAGACCCAACATCTGACAAATGCACGCCTCACTAGGTATGAGCTGACATTATTGGCACCACACATTGTCATCAAACGATGCACCACCTTGAACCCAGCCTGCCTTCTGCCAACAGAAAACGATTTAGATGACTTGGAGTCAGATGATGCATTCCATGACTGCACACTGGCTATAGACAGGCATACAAAGGTGCGCCCAGACCTGAAGGATACACCTATACCAGACGCCCAAGGGGATTTGTTTGTAGACGGGTCATGTCTTAGAGATGACAATGGAACATTACAGGCATCCTATGCAGTGGGCACAGCTAACAAATTGTTGGAGGGAGGAAGATTAACATCTGCTAAGAGTGCACAAGCAGCTGAACTCGTGGCACTTTCAAGGGCATGCACACTGGCAAAGGGTAAGAGAGCAAACATTTACACAGACAGCCAGTATGCCTTTGGGGTAGTCCACGACTTTGGCCAGCTTTGGTCAATGAGAGGATTCCTCACATCAGCAGGCAACCAAATACAGCACGCACAGTTGATATGTGACCTCCTCCAAGCATTATTACTACCACAGGAAATAGCCATAATAAAATGTGCTGCACACACCTCATCTAAGGATTATGTATCAAAAGGCAACGCTTTTATTGATGGGGAAGCAAAGAGGATACCGCTCACAGGCTGCCAGCTAGCAATGGTACAGGTCATTAGCCACACAAAGGACACCAGTGTCAACAGTGACTCGCTACACTTTGACCCCATACACATTCAGGAGAAGGTTGAGGACATTGAGAAAGAGGACTGGGCAAAAGGGGGGTGTGTGAAAACAAAGGAGGGGTTGTGGACAGGCCCGAATGGGAAAATATGCATACCTTCATCAATGCTTCCGTCAATGGCACGCCTTTTTCACGGCCCTTCACATGTGGGGCGCGATGGCATGATCAGACTGTTTTCACAATGTTGGTATAACTGCAAGTTTTGCCAAATAGCCGAAAGACTTTGTAAGCAATGTACTGTTTGTGCACAATACAATATTGGAAAGGGTACACCAACTGCCCCTGGCCACTTTCCTCCGCCCCACGGACCCTTTGAAAGTCTCCAAATGGACTTTATTGACATGCCCCCCACCCAGAAGTACAAATATGTATTGGTAATTGTGTGCATGTTCAGCAAGTGGACCGAGGCATATCCAACAAAGAACTGTGATGCACACACTGTGGCTAAATGCCTTCTGCAAGAACTTATACCGCGTTTTGGTATTCCATCCCTTCTGAGTTCCGACAACGGACCTGCGTTCATCACCCATGTTATAGGGGGACTATGCAAAGGGCTTGGGGTCACACAAAAACTACACTGTGCCTATCACCCACCGGCAGCAGGCGCAGTGGAAAGAAAGAACGGGGTATTGAAGAATAAAATAGGAAAGATTTGTGCATCAACCGAACTGTCATGGGTGGATGCACTGCCCCTAGCTCTGTTGGCAATGAGAAGCACGCCAAATAGGGTAACAAAGCTAAGCCCTCATGAAATAATGTTTGGCCGCCCAATGAACATTGCAGGCCACATGTCCACTGCTCCACTGTCAATAGCGGACAACATGCTTTTGTGCTATTGTAAGAAATTAACAGAAACATTACGTTATCTTCACCGTCAGGTTCTGCAGGCTCTTCCAGAGGAGGCAACTCCACCGTCACACGACCTGCAGCCTGGCGATTGGGTCTGGGTGAAGGCTCACACCAGACGGCACTGCCTCCAGCCAAGGTGGAAGGGCCCTCTCCAGATCTTGCTGACCACAGCAACAGCCGTCAAGTGCGAAGGGCTGACCTCCTGGATACACAGTTCCCACACCAAGAAAGCACCAGGACCTCAGCAAGGACCACAAGTTCCTCCAATACCACCAGCGGCCACTGAGACACCTCGCAGGTACAACCTTCGCTCAACAAGACAAGACAAGGCCAACAACGGATAACGAAGAGAAAGTTCCCTGCTTTCCGCAGGCCAGGCCTCCAACAGAGGGATCATTCTGAAGAAACCTGTTCTTTTCATATGTGCCACCCATCATGTGCTGGTAACCTCTGATGGTACACAACAGAGGCACCAACGGATACTTTCACAATAATAGTTGCTGGAGTCTGCGTCAAGGATAGCGGCGCAGACCCTGCTAGGTATTTCACAATAATAGTTGCTGGAGTCTGCGTCAAGGATAGCGGCGCAGACCCTGCTAGGTAACTAAGTCACAGATGCCGGCGAATAGATCTGGAAGGCTCAGATCCATACGAATAACAGTGGGACAGTCAAAAATACTACTTGAAATAAAATTGCTGTGCCCAGGAATAGAGGTCAACTCAGTGTTGCAACTAACAGTGCCAAACCCCCCGCTACTAAGTGGGATAAGAGACTTGATCTTGCAGGACATTTCATTCCCCACCTTTGGGTATCAGCCACAAGCACAAGATATCGCGGACAAACGCCTTGACATCTTGGATTGCGTCATATACGCAATAGAGGACACTGGACCTGGCCTCATAAGGGCCGAAAATTAATAGTGTTTAATAAAACATTTTTAATCCAGCTTGCACATACCCCCACGGCACCATCAAATATGCCAAGACCCAGGAAAGAGGAAGCTAGGTGGCCAGCGGTACTAATAGCGATGCTGTCACCTGTACCAGGAATAATATTGACTGCTGTAATAATAATATATGCAGATGATATCAAAATACCATTCCTTGATGGTAAGGTGGGGGATGGGAGCGACTCCAACGTAATGCACGGAGAGGAGAAAATGAACATGACAGAGCAAGATGTTTTTGGGGAGGTTGAAATTAGAAGAAAGGGGGAACATGAATTATGGGACGAATATCAAGGAAATAAGTATGTTGAAATGCTGAAAATGTATGTGCGCATTATGAACATATCAGGATGTTATGTTTGCACACACTTGCCAACAGACACAGAAAACAGCCTGAGTTACACTGTGCTACCAGTTTCCAAATATGTGGGGTGTATCTTGATGCGCGATTTGCTCCTCAATGACTACAACATGTCAGTTGCAGTTGCACCGCCTGAGAGTAGCAAGAGTGAGACAAGACAGGGTGCAAAAGTACCTGGGAAGAAAAGGATACCATGCATGAATATGCAACCAGCAAAGAGGGACAAAGAAATGCTAGATACATTTGATAAGGCCTCCAGAAATAAGGGATGGAAAGGTAGGGCAGGTTGGGACAACTTGGGAACAGAGCAGGAAGGAGGGTTGAAAATACCAAGATTTAGAATAGAAGAATCGATTTCTGTCCCTTCCTGTATCCAAAATGACAAAGTGACACCACCAAAACGAATACTGAAAGTACCACAGCAAGGGAAAGGCTGCTCAATACAACAATTACTGCAGAAGGATGCATGGAAGGATTGTGCATCATTTGGGTGCACTGTAGCGGAAATGGTACAAGGAGAAAAGGGGCTATTTGAATGTGAAGATAGAATAAACAAAATAAAGGGAATTCAAGAAGGTAAAAGAGAGACACCAATTTTCGTTGGTGAGAGTAACTGCACACACATAACAAGACTATCACGGATTAGGAACAGGAATATGCGGTCCTCACCTGGACTAGTGGGTTACAAGGGACTGTTCTTTGTCTGCGGCCAGTGGGCATACTTTTACTTACCCCCGGGTTGGTATGGCAGCTGTTACATTGCCTCCATCAAACCCTGAATGGCCCATTTTTCTGACATAATGCAAATAACGCATCAGGGGTACAAGCCAGCAAGGGTCAGAAGGATGCCAGCATGGGCGGATGACCTAATGACAGGTATTGGAGTGATGATCCCTGGTGCAGGAGTAATATATACCACACAGAGGCTACATCAACTAGCAAGGATGATTGAGGACTTGGCTGACGCAACTGCAGCAGGACTGGGAAATATCACAGAAGAGTTAACTGCCATGAGGGACGTAGTGATTCAGAACAGAATTGCGTTAGATATCATCCTTGCCAAAGAGGGTGGAGTCTGCCACGTCATCCAACAGGTTTGCTGTTCATACATACCTGACAATGGCCGCAACATAGACAATGCAATACACAAGATAAAGGAGATCAAGGACGAAGAACACAACATACTTACAGGAAGCCTGTGGGAAAAATTGATGCTATGGCTAGGAAGCTGGGGATCATGGATATTGGAGGTGGTCATTATGATAATAGCGGTCTTGATCACCTTGTGCATAATGATCCAGGTTTGTCCTGCATGCTGCGCAGCATTTACATCCAGCTGTGCACATTGCGTGCCACAAGAGGACAAAAACAACAGTCATAAGCATGAGCACGCCCACAGCGAGGAAGGGCAGGAGATGGTGAACAGAAGGAATACGGAGTAGTGATTTGGTATCAGATGGGGCAATGTTGAAGCAATCTTTTATATATAATACCAAATGCTTGAAGCTTTTAGGCCCTGTTAAGTTGACCTGAGATTCACTGCGCAGGCTGCTTGTCCCTTTCTGGTTTCCCCTAAAGATGCTTTTGTAACGCAAGGCTTGCTCCAGACAGATCCGTGCCAAGGGAAGATGCTCGCTTACGCAGAAGCATTTCAGCATATCCCATTTCGCAATATTTCTGGTCATTGCTAATATGTTGCAATTATTACCTGGAAAAGCACCAATACTGATATCTTACATGACATTGGAAAGTCCCCAAATCTTCCTACTTGGGGCATGTGACCAGCAACAGTATATTTCGACCCTTAAATGGTATGGCATAGACTAGGCCTTTGTTAACTGGTCAATTGTACCTTGCTTAATTTGTACTACGTATGTTATGATGCTGCATTCTTTGTGGTTTTTGGCTATATAAACTGTCAGAAACATCACAGCGTTGGACATTCAGTGGCTATGCTGTCTGTCTCCGTGCTGCACGTATTTGCATTGTTTGTTGGTCTCCAATAAATCTTGCTATCTTCTGTGCTGAAAGAACATTGTATCTGTGGTATTATTTTCCATTCTTTATTTCAGCTACTACATTGGCGTATGTGAAACTACTATATACGGATCTCACCGCCTCGGTTCGTGCGGCCGGATGCTGCTCTGCCCCCTTTCCTATCCGCAGGGGTATGAGGCAGGGGTGCCCCCTATCCCCTCTCCTATTCGCCTTAGCGATTGAGCCCTTAGCTGCGTGGGTGCGCCAGGACCCTGTCATTTGGGGATTGGATTGGTCGCCGGAGCACTCGGACAGGATCTCGCTTTATGCTGACGATGCCCTGTTCTTCATGTCAGACCCTTGGGCCTCGGGTCCTCCAAATTCTCTGAATCTTTGGGGAGACCTCTGGACTCTGGGCCAACCCATCCAAATCTATATTGTTTCCCATTCACGGCGAGCAGAGGTGTCAAGCCTGGGCTTCGCAGCTGGTCATCGCAGACACGGGCATTAAGTATCTAGGGGTCTTTATAGCGCGGTGTCCCAGCGATGCTTGGACGCACAACATAGCCCCGCTGCTCCCCGCCGTCTGGGATGAAACGACGATCTGGTCCCAACTACCCCTATCGTTGTACGGCAGGTCCGCAATTTTTAAATTGATGACTCTGCCGCGCTTACTCTACAGGCTCCAGAATTACCCATACCCTATCCCCCCCTCGTGGTTTATCCAACTCAATGCACTCCTGTATAGATTCCTCTGGCAAGGGGGCGTGATCCGTGTGGCGCTCACAACATGTATACAGTCCACGTATTGTGGTGGTATTGCGGCGGCAGACGTCCGCGCGTACTACTGGGCCTCGCACCTCTTGTTGATCAATGAGTGGTGGTACAGTTCCCAGACGGACCCGGCCTATGCCGTGGAGCGGTTAGCCATGGCGGGTACCCCGCTGCTCCATCTTCTATACAGTAGCTCTTCCCTGGAGGCGCTTCCCCCGGCTTGCCGGATAGTCATTCAGACATGGAGGAGGGTGGTTAGGTCCATGGGTTGGTGGGGTAGGTTGACCGGCGCCACCCCCCTCTGGCGGGGAACGTATCTTCGGTCTGACTCGTCACTTGTGGGATTTCGTAGATGGGATGATATCGGTATATCCACGCTCGGGGACATTATGCAGGGGACCACTCTTAAATCCTTTCAAAGGCTGCAGGCGGATTTTGACCTTCATAAATCGCAGTTCCATCGTTATTTGCAGCTCCGTCACGCACTGACCCCCCAGATTCGGCAGCTAGAGTCGCTACCAGAGTTCCACCCGCTGGAGGGTCGCCTACTGATGGGGGATCTGGGGGCTCACAAAATCTGGCAAATCTACCAAACACTCACTACACATTCCAAGACCACTATTCACAGAACCCGGGAGGCTTGGGAGGCGGACCTGCCAGCCCTTACGGACGACGACTGGGCTGAGGCGCTGGCTAGCCCTCGGTACGCTGCTGTCTCTACCAGATATAGGCTAATTCAATTCAAATACCTCCATAGGGTATACTACACGCGTCTCCATCTTTGGAAGATGGGGGCAATCCAGTCCCCTATCTGTCTCCGCTGTGGTGCAGACGAGGGGTCGTTCCTACATACGGTGTGGAGTTGTGGGGCACTGCAGCTCTTCTGGTCAGGCGTGTTGTCTTGCTTGGGGCGTGTTCTGGTGTGGGATATCCCGTCGGATCCTAGATTGGCGCTCTTACACAGCACAGAAGACATCGGGGGAAACAGGTATAAAAGACACCTTTTGTTTCTGGGTCTTACCTTGGCTAAGCGGGACATTGCACAGCACTGGAAGGACGCGTCCCCGCCCTGTTTAACTAACTGGAAAAAGGCCCTGGATAGGTGCATGTCAGCGGAGATTGTAGTGTTCCAGGCGAGGGGGTGTCCACAGAAGCATGGGAAGATTTGGTCTCGGTGGGCCAAGTACAGGGGTATAGATCTGCCTTCAATGACAGACCGCCACCCGTGATCCTATCGAACGACTGGTGGTGAATGATTTACCTGTTTAATGTATCAATGTTAAAAAGATGTGGCTGGGAATTCCTTTGGCTTGTACATGCAATGTTCTTGCAGTATGTATGGTGCGCACTAGGGGGGAGGGGGGATGGGTGTTTTTCCTGGTCTGATGGTCTGCAGACTATAAGGGAGTGTGTTATACAGTACCCAGAGACATTCTCATATGCATTTCTTCTGTGCTTTGTTTGCCGGGCACTGCCCCGCTGGTATGATGAAAATCTGTTGTTAAAAAAAGAAATGCTCATCAGTTTGTTTGCTGGTACAATTGCTTGTCTCATGACTCTTCCCATGAGAACCTCGTGTGGACTCAATCCAGTTCTCCTGTCAGGAATGCTTCTGATTCTCAAGGGCAAAGCATCAGGCCATTTCAGTTTGTGGATGGACAAACTTTTCCTAATCTAGATTTTATAGTGCCATTGATTTGCTCCACAATTCCAGAAGCCTCTGGTCGGTAAGCACAGTGCAGCTTTTGTTCAATTTGCAATGCTGCGCAAATTATTCGAATTATTTCATTATTAAAATGTGTTCCTCTGTCTGTTTCTAGAGTGACTGGAAATCCGTACCTTGGTATTAACTCTCTCAAAAGCAATTTTGCCACGGCTAAGGCTATCAATCCTCCTTGTAGGATAAGCCTCTGCCCAGCGAGAAAAGAGACACACAATGACAAGTACATATTTCAAACCATTACACGGAGGCAATTCATTAAAATCAAGTTGCAAACGTGTAAATGGTCCTGCAGCCTTTCCGATAGTTCCTGTACCCACAATTGTCCTTCTCCCTGGATTCTGCTGCTGGCAAACAACGCACCTCTGGCACAAACTCTCTGCAATGTACCTGAACCTGGGATTAAACCAGGTTTGCTTAAAGAGTCTGATCATTGCATCCCTTCCAACATGAGTGATCCCATGATAGACTCTTGCCATATGAGAAAGCATGCAATTGGGCATAACTGGTCTGTCATTTACATATACCCAAATTTCATCCTCTGGTGTTTGTATACATCCTGCTTTTCTCCAAAGCTTCTTTTCCTCTTCACTACCTTCTTCCTGTAACTGCTTAATTTCATCCCAATTGTTTATTGATGTAAACATTAAATGGCAATCGGTGACTTTTCTTTCTGTTTTCCTGTTAAGTGCAGCTGAATTTCCGCACAGAAACGCGCTAACTGATCTGCGTATCTGTTGCCACTTGTCACATAATCATTTCCTGATTTATGTGCAGAGCATTTTACCACTGCAATTTGTTTTGGCAATTGCAGGGCATCCAATAAATCTTTCACAATTTTCCCATTTTTATTAGGGGAACCTCATGAGGTCATGAATCCCCTTTGCATCCATAATTGACCAAAATCATGTACCACCCCGAAACCATATTGACTGTCCGTAAATATGGCTGCCCTCAAATTTCGAGAAACTTTACAGGCTCTAATCATAGCGTGTAATTCTGCAATTTGTGCTGATTTTACCCCAAATAGGCAGGATGCTTCCACAGTTCCAGTTACCGTGCACACTCCATAAGCAGCTCTCAACTCTCCTCTTTTATTCCTCAAACATGATCCATCAACAAACAGAACATTGTCAGATTCTTCTAAAGGCACATCTTGGATGTCGGCCCTAGGTTTTGTACAGAATTCTGTCACATCCAAACAATCATGATCTGCTTCTTCTCTTACCTCCTCCTCATAAGGATTTGGTAGTAGTGTTGCTGGATTTAAGGCGGTACACCTCACAACTGTCACATTTTCAGCACCCAAAATCACTCTCTCGTACTAGTCAGCCGACTGGGAGTCATGTGCTGAGTTCGTGTTTTGGTTAAAAGAATCTCAACAGAATGTGGAACATACACTTTGACTGGGTAACCCATCACAATTCCTTCACTTTGTTCCAAACTCACACATGTAGCAGCAACAGCTTTCAAACATCCTGGTAAGGCTGCTGCCACAGAATCTAACATAGCAGAAAAGTATGCCACTGGTCGTCTAGTCAATCCATGTCTTTGAGTTAACACTGCTAACGCACATCCATCTCGTTCACAACAGAACAGTGTGAATTCTTTTGTATAATCAGGCATTCCTAATGCTGGTGCTTGACACAAACTGTCTCGCAAATTTACAAAAGCTTCCATACTCTCATCATCCAAATCAATCGGATCAATCACATCTTTATGCGTCAACCTCTGTAAAGGTTTTGCAATCACGGAAAATCCATTTATCCATTGTCTGCAGTAACCAACCATTCCCAAAAACATTTGCACTTCTTTCTGGGTTCTTGGAGGTTTCATCTGTTGAATTTTCTCAATTCTTTCTGGTGTCACTTTCCTAACTCCTTTCTCAATCATGTGTCCTAGGTATTGTACTTCTTGTTTACAGAACTGCAATTTCGCAGGAGACACTTTATGCCCCCCTTCTGCCAGATGGTTCAATAAAGCAATGGTATCTGTCACACACGCCTTTCGAGTTTTTGATGCCAATAGTAGGTCATCAATGTAGTGAACCAAAACCGAATCTACTGGCATTACCAATGTTTCCAGACATTTTTTCAGAATTTGATTGAAATTCGAGGGGCTTTCTGTGTACCCTTGAGGAACTCGGCACCATGCCAAAACACGGTTTCCAAACCGAAATGAAAATAAAAACTGACTGTCTGGGTGTAGAGGGATTGAGAAGAATGCTTGACACAAATCAATTACTGTATACCAATTGGCATTACATGGAATCTGGTAAAGGATCACTGCTGGGTTTGGCCCGATTGGACAGCAAGGTACCACTATCTTATTGATTTTTCTCAAATCTTACACTATTCTGTATTTTCCACGTGGCTTTTTAATTCCCATAATAGGTGAATTACAAGGACTGCTCAGTATTTCTCTTAGAATGCCTTGTTCGATCATTTGATCAATCACAGGAGCAACTCCTGCCATTGTCTCAGGACTCATTTTAAATGGAGGAGTATTTGGGTAGGGAGCACCAGGCTTCACTATAACCTGAATAGGACCCACAGTTTTCATTAACCCTATTTCTTTTCCTGTAAATTCCCATACATCTGATCTTACTGTTTCTCTCAGCTCATTAGGCAAATTCTGTTCTGTTAAAAGTGAATATAATTCAGCCACTTCCGTCCCTTGCTTTGCTAGCATCAACTTAAATTCAACATCCTCATCAGGTGTCTGGAATGCAATTCCATCAGGTGTACAAAAGATGGTACAATTCATTTTGCATGGTAGATCTCGTCCCAATAGATTCACTGGGCTCGAATCACATACCACAAATCGATGCATGTCTTTAAACCTCCCAATGTGAACCTCAATTGGTTCTGTAATTGGAGTTTTAATCTGCTTGTTTGACACTCCCACAACTTGGATAGTTTCTCCCGAGAGGGGTAGGTTAGGAATTTCTGCTGCTCTCACAGTAGAACGGGTAGCACCAGTGTCCACTAGGAATGTAATGTTGTTACCTTCCACCTTCCCATCAACAAATGGACCTGACTGATCTACCTCCAGAGTTGCGCCAAGCACGCACTCTTCCTCCCCCCTCAGGCACCGTCATTGGCTACTCTCCGAATCACTCTCATTACACTGCAACCAATATTGTGGAATCATCTGCACATTTGGGTTCTTACCATGTGGTTCCATAAGAGTAAATCCAGTATTCGCACTGTATCTCTGTACCTGAGCACCTACATTACTCTGCATAGGAGCTTGGGGCACCTGTAACTGTGGTGTAACTATCTGCTGCGACTGTTGCTGGTGTTGGGTCACAACCACTTCATTCTGCACCTGTGAATTTAAATTTTGGTTTGTCCCATTAATCTTTACAGTGCTTCTACACTCGTTCTTCCAATGTCCAAGCTTACCGCACGCATGACAAGGAAATTTTCTCTTCAAATCATCTTTAACAAATTTCCCTTTACCCTTTCCAACACCTGGTACATGACTATTTTGATTCTGATTATTTGTCTGCTCGACACTGTTTGCTCCCTGTTGCTCTGCTACCTTAACTTGCGCCTACATCATTTTTTCCTTAAGCTTTTTGTGTCTTGAATCAATGTCATCACTGCAGTACTTTGCAAATCTCAAAATCTCGTCTATCGTTTTATTTTGCCAGCAAATCAGATGCTGTTGAATCATATTACTAATCTCTGGTTTCAGTCCAAACACAAAACGATACACAAAATGTCCCATATCCTTGTCACCTATATTCACAAATCTGCTATACTGCTTAAACACCTGTAACAACCGCTCATAGTATGCATGCACTGACTCTTTTGGCTCCTGTGTTGTCCTGTATATTTTTACCCAATCAGTTTCCTTCGGGGAAATCTTTCCCTTCAAGAAAGTAATCACCTGATTGTACTTTTTCATCACCTCATCTGAAGGTGCACCAGTTTTTGGGTCTCTGGGATATTCTTCTTTAGGCCAATCAACAGTTATCTTACACTCTGTCCACAAATCAGCCGGAACTACAATCTCGAATAGACCATCTAAGTCCTTCAGCAATACCTTTGAAACCTTCACAAACCTTTCCACCTGTTTATACCATTCCACGGGTTTTTCTCTCAATCTGGGGAAATCATTCGTAAAGGACAAAATGTCCTGTCTACTCCAGGGAACATGAACATATCCACCACCTGGAACTTCCCTCATTGGACACACCATTTCAACCTGTCCACTTGTTTTTAATGGATACATCGAAGTACCTTCTGTAGGGTTTAATTCAATTTTTCTTTTCAACCATCTACCTTTCCAACGATCAACATCTCCCCACTTCCTCAGAATCAACATCAATTCCTTTATCTGTAGTCTTTTACCAGACACATTCAAACTTTCCAAATCCCTGTCAGTGAAATCCATCTGATATGTTTTCTGCAATACCTTCGATCTCTCAATATCTATTCCATAATCAACAGCAGCTTCTGCTATCTTTTCATGCAAATTCCTTGTTTTCCATGTAATATTCTTACACAAGAACAATAATTCCTCATCTCTATAAATACTTAATCTATCTGGACTGATCGTACCAATTATCATTTCCTCCAAATCCACCTTCAATCTACACACATCTATACTTTGTGGTAGGGTTTTCGTTTTTCCATTCCCTTTATCCACTCATTCAGCTCTTCTGGTGTGGGACCTACTGAACTTTCAGATGCAGAATCACCACTCTGTGCTATTCTCCTAGGATCTATTTGAACATTTCTTCTTGGAGTTTCATGTACTACTTCTCCTACGGGAAGATCCATTAAGGTAACATTTTCTTCCATTCGTTCAACTGGACTAGGGATAGTCATTGTCTCATTCCTCATACCACTTGTCAGAACTGCCAAAGCATGTACTCCTGATATACTCTGCTTATTCCCATACAAAGGAACTATAGGACCTATTGTTACGGGTACTGATAATGCTTCTGTATTCAGGTTTAACTGTTTAACTTTCTGAATTAATTCTTCTCTTGCTTGGTTTTGTAACTCTGTCTCTCTATCCGGTACTACTCTCGTAACCACCGGAACTTGTGGAACCTGCGGAATCAGTGGAGATCCCATTATCAGGGCATTTGGAACTACTCCTCTTGGACTTTCCTGATATGGTGGAGGTCTTCTTGTTATAATATTCTCTAATAACTCGTCATTTGAATCATTCATGTTACAACTCCCTCTTTGCACTTCAGTATTATTCTTTTTCTCCTTACTTTTGCCTCCTATTGACTCATCATTGACCAAGACAGGATACAATCCTTCCGTTACTACAGCTCTTCTCCATCTTTTCACTCTCTCTTGCCTACTCTCAAAAGGATATCCGGACATGATATTTCTGTATCTTCTTCCGCCCCTGTATTTCTCTCGCTCAAAAGCCTCATATTCCCATTCCTCGAGTGCCTCATACTGAGTCGGTCTAGGTTCCAACACATTCATCCGATCTCTTAAATTTTGTAAAATTCTCACATTAAATGTTCCATGTTCCGGGAAAGCCAGAACACCATCACTCTCAGTATACTTCACCCAATTCTCCAACCAAGTGCACGTATGATATCCACATTCTAGCATCATATAGGATGCAGGTGTTCCTGGAGGCGGAATAAGAATTCCCTCCCTTGTCACTATCGGTCTGTCCTTTCTGAAGAAATTCCTGATTTTATTAATAAACTTCATTTTTCTCAACTGTCCCTTCACAATGTGACTCGAAAATATCAACAAACTCTTCGTACTTCTGTAGTCTCTATTAGGCAAGTGTCGTCCAATACCAGCGCAACTCACACCAACCAACGAATCTGAGCACTGCTACGTCAGCAATGTCTCAATCAATAGAAATGCAGCTTACAATAGCTTATCCAATCACAGCTCTAGACGCTCCTGCTGCCTGACCAATACCAGCGCAGCGTTTTCTGACGTCAGTATTACTCCTTCTACTGACCCTCCCCTTTACAAAATGAGTCGGCAAATTTTTCTTAAACTTCTTTTTTAAACAAATCTTGTTAATAACGACATAAAAACAATGCTACCTTGTCTGTTTTCTAAATAAAGAGATAGTTTTTCGCTTTTCCAAAGAGAATTTTCTCTACGAGCAAGAATAACGACCCAACGCTATCTCACCCTTCAATCAAGCTCCGGGAGGACCTGTTACTTCTCCAGGGATAAGGCCAAAGTTTCTCAAGAGGACTTTTTGGTATGAAGACGAGTCTTGGTACTTCTCTGGGGATAAGGCCAAAGTTTCACAGGTGGACCCTTCGCTATAACACTCCAAATCTACTCTCATACGAATATTCCCTAATGCAACACCTACAGCCTTTCACTGTTCAGTGTTATGACTTACAGACAAAGTACTTCCGTAGTGGCATACGTCTATCCACACTAATTCCCAGCCTACTTGAGGCTATGACTTTACCCCGGGCAACCTTCTCGCCCGTATATTCAAGACGACATAAAAACGTGACGTTAACTTTTCGGGTTAGAACACATATAATCAATAATCAGTAACCAATAATCAACTAATCAATAATAAACCATCATACTGCTACCAAAAACTGATCCAGCGCCAAACCGGGGGTCTCTGAAACGGACACAGCAGACAAAGGGCCCCAAACATACAACACACTATTCTTCACCATTTAACAGACCCTACGAGAATGACGCTGAATACGCGTTTAGTGTGACATTGATTTTTTTTTACTCATCTAAAGGGAAAACCGATTATCTAATCGTTTCTTCGTTGTTTTAGCCCTTTTACCTTCAACTACTTTCCTCTTGGGCGATGAATCATATTGATTGAGTAGTGTAAATTATTGACATGACTTAATTAACTAAAATCTCAACAATTTGTCATGAGGAAATAATCACAAACTCAAATATCGTTAATCTGTTTATCTTCAGTAATTATAAGAAAAATCTCAGGTACAAAGTCACAGGGAAAGAAAATACACATTATAGGAGAAATATCATAAAATATGCAGACAAGATCACAGACATCTGAATCACAGTGAATATTATAGAGTAGATAGATGAAGAGACATTAGAGTCATGAAGAGAAAACATTTGCAGACATTTGCAAATTCCCTATTGATACATACCTAACGATAAAAGTTCAGAAAAACCACCACCCCCTGGCCACGAGGATAGTGAAAAGGAACCCGATAAGAGAAACCGGGTTTATAGGATCAGGAAACAGGTAGGCCTCTAACCGACGGACAGCAACGATCACCCTCTGCCTCTTCGGACCTACGAAAGCTGACAGTCAATTCTCCTAACCACACCCCCCCTAGAGCACCCCAATTATACCCTAATTCAACCTGACCATCCCACTAATCTGCAACATTCGGGAAAATCTCAACATTTCATTGGTCAATTTGTGGGGTGTTACACCCCACCTCCATTACTTCATTTGGCTTTACATGCTCTCCTTTGTTCTTAACTCGTTCTCACGATTTACATCCTTGCTTATGAATCGATTCTCTATCCCCCATCATGTTACATTTTCTGATGAATGGCTTGTCCCTGTATCAGCAACTTTGTTTCAAACAATGTATCGGCTAGACACAAAATGTTCATCAATTTGAGCTTTCCCAGGCATTTCGACGTCCTGAAATATTGCTTGTCTTTCTTTCACTCTTGAAGGTTTCCTTCATCCGCCGCTGACACCCACCAAAGTTCACGTATAGGTCACATTTTCTCGGCCTGACTTCGGCCTTAGGTCAACTTAAAACACCCAACTAACTGCTCACCATAGGCCCATTTTTAAAACTACGATGAAAGAGAAATATAAAGAAATTAATAACACAAAAGTGAAAATTACACTGTTTCCCTTCCTCCATTGCACTAATCCCATGTTAATTCATATGAGCATTAATGTGCAAATCATTATTATTTGCAATAGCATTATTCCTCTTTGTCGGTTTTAATATGCAAAAAGCGATATGCGGCCTAAGCATTTCATGCATTAAACTTAATTGCAATGCACGCGTGCGCAAAACATCTCCCCGTGTTTGTGTGTATTAATGCATATTAGTACAAAACACACGATTAATAAATGTTATCTTGGGGCGTTGATCCGAGCAGGTTTACATGACGCAAACCCTGCTCCATCACCAATAATAACTCAGTTCTATTTGCTTTGTCATTGCTTGTTTATATAGTGTGTATATACTATACACACACATATATATATATACAGAGAGTGTTTAGTCTTTTTTGTATCTCTATCGCGTCCTATCTCTCTTTGCCTCTCCTTCTTTTAATCGCTCCATGTCTTTTTCTTCTTCTCTCTCTCTCTGACTCCTTTCCAGTCTTAATTTCCCCATCTTTCCTTGTCTCCCTAGCTTTCTTTCTGTCTGTCTTTCTTGACCGGTCTCTTTTGCTTGCTGTTTCACTCTCCCTGTTTCTCGCTTGCTCTGTTTCTCCCTGCCCCTTGCTCTACATTTCTCTCTGTTCCTGTCTCTCTCTTTCTCTGTTTGTCTTTCTCTGTTTATCTATGTCTCCCCCTCTCTTTCACTCCTCTACCTCTCCTGTCTTTCTCCCCGTCTGTCCCTATCTCTGTCTTTCCCTCTCGCACCTGGTCTTTATGTTGACCGACTTTTCTTTCTCTGTCTCTCCCTCTTTGTCTCTATTGCTCTGGCTTTCTCTTTCTTTCCCAGGCTCTTTATCTTTACCTGTTTCTTTCCATGGCCTTCTCCCCAGTCTCTCCCTATCTCTATCGTCCCATCTTTTCCTGTATTTCACAGACTGTATCTTTCTCCTGCATTCCTCTAACTCTCAATCTCTGGCTGAGCTTTAGCCGTTTTGAAGGCTTAAAATCACGTTAGTGTTGCTCAATTAACGATCAGTGTGGCCTGGAAGACTCCGTTTGTGTTTGATATTAGATCTAATGCCCTAAAAAAATCACCGGAGACGTCGAAGGCACCAAGCCATTTCACGAGCTTACAGCAACACTCTCAACAAAGTTCAACTGGAGCACATCTTCTATTGAGCTTTCACTATGGTACCCGCTGCTTGCACATAACGTGAACACTCTATTGGCACTCTAGCTCTTTAAGAGAAATCTAGCGCGAGGAATTAGGCTGGCACAGTCGGCGCACATCCCGGGGACTAGTGTCTCTTGTTTGGAGCACGTGCATTGGATCCGGTATGCTAATCCAGCCTTGTTGCTTCCTGTTGGCTCTGGTCAGGGGAGAGAGAGCAGTGTGGCTTGGTCTTGCTTCATCACGTTTCAGAGCCAGGTTTTCATCTGAAAATACACGTAAAATAAGAAAAGAAATGTCGCTCAAGCTTTCAGATAAGGTGAGTCGTGCTTTACATACAGATGACTCCGTGATGGTGTGTGCAGCAGATAAGGCAGGCGCTAGGGTCATATACAGTGTGGTGTTTCGTCTATCATCTAGACAAAGTGAGCAGTTACCTTTATAGAGTTCAGATTAGATAGTCGATATCGTGCATACCTTGGATTGATTAATCGAGTCTGTCTTTGTGTGGTATTCTCATGTTTAGAATGTGTTTGTGTAACATTCCTATACCTTATGCGTGATATTTGGAGTGACACTTATTTTCTAGCTCAGCGGTACGCTGCTACCCATGGCATATCATTGAAAACAATTCTCACTTCTTTACAAATATAAGGGTCTGGAAAGGGATTTAAAACTATTTCTAGTCAGCCAAGGATGCGATTAGCTGGGTTGGAAACGGGTTTGTAACAAAACAATGTGCTGCCGCACGACCTGAAGGTTAAATGGACATTTGTCACACTACCAGTCAGTCCAGCCACCAGGTGTGAGGCACTCATTAAACCGCTCACCGAAATTCCTACAATGTAGGCAATTGTTTATTGTTATTGTATTTATATAGTGCTTACTACCCCTGATGAGGCGTTGAAGGGCTTTATGCCCGGACGCACGCTGCTCCGGAACCGATGGTAGTGGTTGGTTGTTGTTTCAACTTGTTCTCTTAAGGAGACCAATTCAGTGCATTTACTCTAGTGTCTTTGAGGTGGATTAAATTAGTAGGAGACAGCAGTGATCAGTAGTGGCGGGCGGGAGGTATTGTGAATTAATGCCGATAGTCGGTGGGATTAGTAGATGAGATTAGGTATTGCTAGGTTAAAGAGTATGACTTTCAAACAACACATTGCGATCTTTGAAATGAGGTGTAGGCAATTTGTAGAAATACAATAACGGAGGTTAAGGCATTCCAGCACATGATTTATAATAGGCTGAACCCAGAGCGAGGAGGCATGCAGAGAATGGAAAATAAGGAGGAGGTCATTCAAAAGAAAATGAGAGGCGACAATCAGAAATCAAGTTCAACATTTTCATGCAGGATTTTAGGAACACCGAGTAGACTTTTGAGGTAGCATGCACTCTCAGGATGCAAAACTGTTTTAAAAAAACACCATTATTCTCATGTAAAATAGTGCTATATTAAGCACTTGGATAGGCCCTAGAATCAGGCTACTGCTAGGCCACTGCCTGAGCAAGGACAGCTGATCAACTCTGGGGTTGGGAGCGTAAAGTAATGGCTGGAGATTTATGTAGGGAGATATCAAGACCTTTAGGCTATGCTTTTTTTGTGAAAATATATTTGTTAGTTTTTTTCCATATATAAAAAAGAACAGCCTTGTAGAGACATGTATAGTGCGTATTTTGTATAGCCATCCTATACATAGTTACACCAGAGCGTCGTCATTTGTGGCAAAGAGAGTGACATGTATGTAAACTTTAGGCTGTGCTTGAATGAAGTAGTAACCCGATCAAATCAACATGAGAGTATATACAGGGTAAATAATGCATATATCTAAGTGAATGGCTTCTGATGTTTACCCGCAAAGGTGGGAGACAGCATTTACAACGCAGTCATCACATCGCAGTTCCTTTACAACGCGGTTGTTACAACGACCGCGTTGTTAGAACGCGATGCCTTTACAACGGAAGTCATTAGATCGATTTGCTGTAGGGGGCGCTCTAACATAAGGAATAGTATAATTTACTATTCCAACACCTTCCCTACTGTTGCGCAGGCTGGAGTTGGATTAGTAAATTATACTATTCCTAAATCCAGCGCGCCCCCTACAGCAAGACGATCTAATGACTTGCGTTGTAAAGGTATCGCGTTGTAAAGGAACGCGATGTGAAAGCATGCGTAGTAACATGCTATATTCACAAAGGTTGCCTCACAGTAATAAGTACGAAAAAAAGACGATCCATTTAGATGCTCCTGGTTTAGCATGGCACATGAAAAGTATGAGAATAGCTTCCCAGACAGTGGAAGTGTATTGCTTTATATTGCTTGCATTCCTGCATCTGGAGGGAGGAGACACAGACACTGAAGTGAGGAGGGAGAGACTGGGCTAACTTTAGAAATTTCATGAGGCCTTTTCTTTATCAAGGAGATGCATATTAGTCTTTCTGAGCACTACTATTTGGTGGTTGTCAGAGGTGGGACTGCAATTTGCTTTTCAAGGTGAAGACATCTTTAAGCTAGGCCTGTCCTTTGTCTGGCCTTGATTGCTGCTTCAGGAAGGATGAGGAAAGCGAGGTGCTGAAATCTCACACTTCACTGTGCCCATGTTGTGGACGTTTTAGTTTGAAGTCAGCCCATTCGCTTCCTGCTGTGAGAAATATGGCTTTACACAAAGATTTTGTCTTCAATTTATGTATGACATATAGAATTCAATGTGTGATTGTTCAGTGTACTTTTCAGATGCATTACAGTAAAAGTACTCCAGAGGAGGCAGAATGATACACCAAATAACCAAAGTATGAGTACTGAGCATAATACTCATCTGGGTGAGGCCAAAGCCACTCTATGTATTTTGAAAGAATTGTTAACAGTAGGTTATACAGGCTGTTGCACTATCAAGCCAGACCTAAAAAGGCTCAGAGTACAACTTCAGTCTACTGAACACCTGCAAAGACGCAGAACTGTTTTGAGCCCTCAGGTATTTGCCAATATGGGAAGAAGTGGTATTTTTGAAGTGTGTCTGATGTGGTAAACTCTTCATTAGCTGTTGCTTGTGCTTAACCCATCAGAGTGCACGTTTAGGGGCCCAAAAGTTTGCTTAAGAGCCTGCTGCCGAATGCTGCTGAGTTCAATACCACGGCTGCCTAGTTTTTATTCTGCATCTGGCCCCTTCCACCACTCTATGCTTCTGATTTATTAATATCATTTACTGCAGTTTCTATTTTTACCCTTAATTTCTCTTTTTAATTTCTCTTTCTCCCTTTTTGCTTTTCTCTTTATTTTTCTGGGTCCAAATATGATGAAAAATATGTTTCCATACCCAAAATCTAACTGCTGGCACTCAGCACCTGCACAAATTGATCTCTGAATACTGCTGGCAAATGGTCCCAGCCTGCAGCCTCCTCCTATAAGACGTGATATATGGGGTTCTCCAGAAAGTAATTATATCAGTAAGGTTTGTCACCTTTCTGATGGATACTCCCCACAGCAGATTCTTCACCCCCAGAACACTCTCAGACACCGTACCCGTAATTCCCCAAAGCAGTCTCTTCTGCATTTGCCAGGTAGAGTAGCCTGACTCCACAATGACCTTGTTGATGCCCCGGAAGTGACAGAGCAGAGCCGCACACAGGCACGACCCTGTGCTAATGTCAGTCCCCTCCTCTCTACGAACTTCAACATGGATCCGGACCAACTATATCAGTCTAAGAACAATTCCAAATGTTCAACAGTGTGCCAGGAAAGAAATGTGTTACTCTCAAAAGGACAGGCTTAAAGCAGTGCTGATAATGCAGGAAATAGATATCGGCCATAGACTGCCATGGCGTGAATCTCTATATCCGGTAAGTCAAAATCCAAAGCACATCACTAGCACATGAAAGCCTAGCAGGATTCAACGCCCCCTCTTGCCACTTGAAGTCATGCAAGAAGCTGAATAGGTGCCACTCTAAAGGCCCTTCTGCTCCACTGTCCTCCAATGCAGAGTTCATTCAGAGGCTTGTCCAGACATCCCTGGAATTTCCCAAGGCTATATTGACCCTACAGAAGATAGAGGCCGTGCTGCAAAATTGAAGGTTGCACCGGCTCCCTCTGAAGTGCCTTCGGGAACCGTAGAGCTGCAGGGGCCACCAGTCATACTTCCGATGGCGCGGCCTAATGACTAATGGTACTGAGCCCACTTCTAGCCCCAGTCTTTCTGGCACAATGGAGATTCTGATTGTGCCCGTGCCTGATCTGATCCTAGCACAGACTTGTCCCGGATGTTATATCAGACTGCGCAAGGCCTATATTGCACTATGAGATCATAAGGTGCAACCAACCAGGCTAAAATGTTATCTCCAGGCTCTTCCACAATGGCAGTACTATCAGAGGCTAAAGGCTCTCTTCAGCCCCCATTTGGATATAGTTCAGAGGCTCAAAAAGGTATCCTTCAATGACAACGAGGAGAAGGCACAGCTTACTTCACCCTCATTACACCGATGAAGGACTTTATTTGAACCTACAGCTAGAAGATGCTTCCTGGCCTACCCACTGAGGAAAGTGCCTCTTTTGCAGTGGTAGCATGCAACAAAGCAGCCGTCCTTGACTACAACTGCCCACGGTAGAGACAACATGTAATCTATTACCTGAAATACTTCAGCTAGGACTGGCCCCTTTAGAACTTCTGTTACCCTTGTTTAAGGGTCTTACGTACACTGATATCCATATGGGTAAAGCCATGCTCGGCTCCTCTAGTCAATTGACCTGTAGCCATGTGACACAGACCAACTCCTGGTGAGCCAGCATTCTTCACCCAGCACCCAACTCCAGAAAGCCTTGTGGTACATGTGTCAATGAGTAAAGTTAACCCAAGTGCCCCCCCTGTTGCACCTCCATAAAGGGTATTGGCACATTTGTAAAGAAGTTATCTTATTCAGCTGTCTAGGCATTATGATCTTTGAATGTAGTCTGTCTCTTGGGTCGGGACACACCCCCGCCCTGGGATATGGCCAGCAAGATCTTGCCAGCTGTTCCAGAAGAACTCAGGGCAACCTTTGCCAAGACCATACAGTATGGTCAGGATGCAGAGAAGTACATCTCACCTCGATTCCACAGAGTATGTGGGGCACACCATGGACACCACCATAGTGCTCAGGCAGCACACCTGGATGCGTGCAGCCGGATTTTGCGTGTGATGTCCAAGCTTTGCTAATGGACATGCCCTTTGACTGCTCTAGACTTTTAAGGAGAAGGCCAACTCGGTAGTAGAGAGATTTAATGACAGCTGTTCTATGGCCCACTCACTAGCTCTTCTTTCGCCAACCCTCCAGTTCCACAAATAGTACAGGAAATTTAGGGACTATTTGCGTGGCTTGGCATATTGTCCATAGCAGCCCTTGCAAATCAGTACAGTAACTAACTAACAATGTTTACAGCTCCAGGGGATGTGGTGGTGGCCGAAGCCGCATACACCAACAAGGACATCAATCCTATAACTTTTCCTCTACAGGCGCAGAGGCATCAAAGCTACTCTTGATTTCCCCTTGCCAGACCACACCGGTAGGGGTAAGGATCCTATTTTTATGTAACTATCTAGAAGCCCAGCATTTTGGATCAATGGATACTAAAGATCGTTCAAAACGACTATGTCCTGCCTTTCATTTCATCCTCCGCACTCATCCCCCCTGTTTCAGCTCAAGTTTCAAGAGATCTTGTTACCATCTTATGCAGGAGGGAAATTTACTCCTGGCCAGTGGAGCCACCAAGAGAGTGCTAGGCTTGGAAAAAGGTGAGGGATGTTTTATTCCCACTACTTTCTGGTACCCAAGAAGGATGGAGGGTTCAGATGCAATCTGGATTGCCGATTTTTGAATGCCTTTTTACCAAAGTGTAAATTCAGAATGTTGGCTCTGGCTCAGGAGGCCTGGATGGTGTCCTTGGACTTGTTGCACGCGTATTTTCATGTAGTCCCACAGATGCTACCTGCTGTTCATGGTTGGGAGATAACACTTCCACTTTGCTGTTATAACCTTTGACCTCACAGCAGCAGGAAGTCCTGTGTTGGGGCACCACAAGGGACATCTCCATTAATGAAACACCAAGCGAAGTTCCCTTAGTGACACACCTACAGCAATCTCCCTGTATAAGGCAAAAGCAAGGGGCCAAACTCCTCACCCAACACCGTTCAGCGATGAATGACTACCTTGTGCGATGCTCCCCCTCGGAGGGCCACTCGCCAGTGTCCACATAAAGAACTGGGTGTTCCTCCAGTGGACTGGTGTAAATCTCCTGTGCTGATTGTGGGTAGGGATTACAGTTGCCAAGCCTCTCATCCAAGCAAGAAACAGCTGATGGTTTTTAAAATGCACAATATTTGTTACTCTAGCACTACCATTACCATTTGGTGTTATCCCTTTATGAGGAAGGGCATTTTGCAATCTCCAAAGTAGAAGCATAGTGACTCTAAAGAGACAGTTTTGGTGGTGTTCTTACATGATAAGGAACGGCACTGGGAATGCACACAGACCCCACTGGCTTCATTGAAGCTCAACGGCTGCAGGTATGTACTTCACCACTATGCTGGTGCCAAATGTCAGGGCAAAGAACATATACGTATCTGTTACAGAAGTGTGGACATTGTGTTTCTTAAGCTAAGGTGCCTGATAAGTTGATAAGGGGAAAGAGCGTTGGTTTCAGTTCACCCTCTGCTTTCAAGAGGCGAAGGATTTGTATCTCTTTAAATATACAGCAGACGAATGGCACCAACTGTCATTGGCAGGCCCGTCTTTATTTGCATCACATGTAAGTAGCTTATTCAGCTCTGTTATAGATTTGCATTGGGATAGTTGTAGTTTAGGTTTCCCACTACAAACAGAGGCATACAACACGGAAAATGTAAAGAAAACGAACAGGACTAGATGAACTGCATGGATCATACTTTAAAAGAAACCACCACAAAAAATGCCAGTACTGATACTCATTCATTCACCCTTTCGTCCCAAGATCAAAAGACCTACTCAGTCTGATCTGAAAAAACTTTTTTATTTTGATTACTTTTAATTAATTTTGTTCTATTTACCTTATTTTTAGAAAGAGAAAATTCTTTTTTTTTAAGGGATTTTCTAACATAAACATTTCTGGAAAATTAACATACACTGGAAACACAACAACAAAACATTATATACCAACAAACAAATTATCAATGTACAAACAAATCACATCACATTAAAAACACACAGAGTACATTTTCCACTCTGGTTCTGTCTAGTTCTTTTGATCCACAATTTGATAAACCCACAATGCCTCTGGGACTTTCTTATATTGATCGTCTTTCAATTTATTTCAGAGGCCTAGGCCAAATGGTGACCCATACTCTGCTCACTTCGTATTTGTGGCAATTAGAAAGCAAGGTGTTTGGTGAGCACGAGTGGTATCTCATCCACATGAGCACCTATTTGGTCAACAGTAAACCAGTCGACGCGTTTCGAACCCACTGAAATTACTTGCTGGATTCTCCTCAGGACACAGAACAAAAAGAGCTGAAAATAGAAGAAAAAATTACTGTAGTTTTCAAAAATGAAAATCACATTCACACAGTGTCCACTCAGACCCCTTTCTACCCAATTCATTTAACTCAGTCTCTTTACGTTAGGCTTCAATCTTCTTTTTCACCATCCGGTGACAATTGCCACTGAGGGCACCACCATAAAACAATGTGCAGAATCAACTGTTTACAACTACCACGTCATGTCAACAAAAGAAAAAGAAAACAAAAACAAATTTTTTTTTGTTTGCTGAATCAATGCTTACTTGTGTAATGAAAATTGCGACTCCAGACTCACCTTATCTTGTTCAAATATTTCTCCAAATTTTTCTCCACTTTTTCTCTGTTGGATAGACCACAAGACCCAAGGGTCAGACCAATACTACCTCTCATTCTACTGTGTTAAACAAAATAGCTTCTAGATAAATGCAACTCTGTTCAAAAAGAATAGGAATGGTTGCTTTTTATGGAATATACTGAAAAACTAACATCAAGCCCACATGGGCGAGTTCGCTTTGTAAAACCGAGAAAACAATGTCTCTGTTGCAGAGGCCTCTGTGTATATATACTAGTGAGAAAAAGGAGGGGGGATGGCTATTTCACTGTGTATTGCGGTTTCACAAACAGACCCCCGAACGAAAAAATTATACTGTCACAAAGACATGCTTGTGTAACTAACGCTTTCAGACATGCCTTTTCGAAATTATAGGTGCTTTGTTGGTCAATCTTTAAAAAAGAAACGTTCAAAATTAAGACAGACTGATTTGAGAGATTGATTTAAATCATTACAGGGAAGCTAACATGTTCGAGTGCCACTCCCGACGCGAAGGGGTTGTTAACAGTACAGTTACGAAAATGCCACTTACTTATATCCACTGTTAGTCGCACTTGGCGGTGTTTCTCCCAGCTAATCCAAGTCGCGAGTAACGGCCGATCCATCAGCAGTTTCTTTAAAGCTGCTTCCGGTTTACGTGTTTTTTTTCTTTTTTTCAAAAAAGGGGAAACACTTTATTGATATCCCAAACTCTTTGTGGTTCGTGTGTGTAGTACTTGGTTGTCTACTGGAAACGGGACAGGTATCGCCTGCCCGTTGGCATTTATCATTTGGCACAATCGTGTGGGGCACCTATATGACTATTTCAGAAAGTAACATCAGTAAATGCAGAAGGGGCCATCACAGCCACACGGAGCATAAAATGCTTTTGTGTAGCCTACGACTTGCTGAGTATCTATACCCAGTGAAAACTTTATATGCCAGTTTGTGGAAAGCATAGAGTTATAGAGGTTTGCAGAAGAATCATAACAAAGGATAAATTGGAATATATCAAAAGCCGATGCCTTAAGGCATGTCCAATTCCACGGGGGCTATAAATTATAGTTGAAAGCCTAGCACCTGTCTAAGGAATTGCTATATTTACTAAATAGCGTACGAGCCAAAAGCCGATTATTCAAAAAGCACTAGAAGAATGGGTATTTTATAAAAAATGGCAGCAGTATGTTTACTGAAGGTCTGTCGAATCATCGGTATGCATCTGAAGAGAATGTCCTGGTCTAGTCACAGTGGAGATATTAAACTCAAATATGGTGAAGTGTGAGGGCATCCATAATTTGGATCCCTTAGATGAATCATATCACACAGTAGGGGTACAGGTTGCTCATAAGTATGTCGCGCAGTAGAGGTGAAGAGATGTTCACAAATTTTGTGACTCGTTAAATTCATTAAGACCATTTTGTACAGAGTTAAATTTGACAATAAGGAATGCCTCTCTCTGACTCCGTTTGCGGTCCAAATCGCCTCCTCTGTCGTTTGGTTCAACGGACGAGATCACTGTCCAATTTAAATCAGTTTCTGTATGGTTGTTTTCCAACCAATGTGTCACCAAAGGTGCTGTGATTATATGTTTCCGAATCTGCGATTTATTTTGACAAATGCGCTGACGTACCTCTTGGTTGGTTTTCCCAATGTAGAGTTTGTTACATGGGCAGATTATTCCATACACAATGTTTTTTGTTTTACAATTTGTAAATGTGTTATGTTTCCAGTTCTGCGACTCATGAGAAAACAAGTTGCCTTCAATTGTCTGGCTGCAACATACACATGTCCAACATTTGTGATGTCCTTGGATTGGGAGTAAATTCAAATAATGGCGCATGTCCAGCTTAGGTGATAGTTTCGGAAGGGAAGCACAGACTAATTGATTTTTCAGGCTTTTCTCTTTTCTGAAAGCAAACAGTGGTTTCTTAAAAGAATTATCCCAGTTGGAAATCAAATGCCAGTTCTGATGGATATTTTTTTTTAATTCATTTGATTTCGTTCAGAACGTGGATACACACACCAATTGAGATTTAGTTTTTTGGGATAATAATTCTTCCCGTGGTGTCCACCAAGCTCTTTTCATTGATCTTTTTAAGAGCCGTTTGGAGTAGCCGCGATCTTTAAGTTTGGAGATCAAATTGTTGGCGTGGAGTTGAAAATCATCCTTCTCTGTGCAATTTCTACGGATCCTTAAAAACTGTCCATACGGAAGATTATCTCTTAAGCTACGGGGATGATGGCTATCATGGTGTAGAGCCTTATTTCTATCTGTTGGCTTTGTGTAGAGTATTGTTTTAAGACGTCTTTCCGATGCATATAACTCCACATCCAAAAATGTGATGTGTTTATCATTATGATGGACACTGAATTTAATATCTGGTGTCCGATCATTAAGCCAGATCATACTTTAAGCAGGTGAAGAAGGGTGACTTTTAAAACACTCTGTTTTAGGTTTATAATTTCTTTATTGAACTTTAAGTTTAGTTGTACAAAGAAGACAACAAAATCTTGCACAATAGGTGCCCCCAAAGTGCACGTAGCAGCTATAAAATTAACAAAAACCAACATCCCCCCCAACACCCTCCCCAAGAAACTGAACCCCTCTCCCCTGCATCAACCTCCCCTTCCCCCCCTCCCCCCCCCTCAACTGATATTTGTTGATATACTCTATTGGTGTTCCCGCGTGGTCAGCTTTGTGAGCCATAAGATTCGTAAATACTTGGGGCATGTGAGTTCTTTAAATTCGGATGAAAGCATCGTTATAAATGGTTTCCAGAGATCGGGGAAGGACGCCCCCTGATTCGTCAGGGAGAGGGAGATGCGCTCCATGCCTAAGACATACCATATGTGGTGGAGCCAGCCAGTGTAAGTGGGAAGACAGTCTGTACCCCATAGAGACAAGATATTTTGTAGGGCTGCCCCGAGGGCTAGGCCGATTTGCCGACCCTTGTGGGATTTGAGAGGGAACATGAGCGCATTAGGCAAGCCTAAGAGGATATAGACTGGAAAACGGGGAAGTTGTATATATGTGTGTTAAGGTTCCTTGAGCCCCGCACCCCCGCCAGCAGAATGCGTCTCTTGTGGGATATCCTCTGTGAAGCCTAGAAGGTGTAAGATACCAATAGGTGGCTATTTTGGTGGCTGTCTCTATGCCTGCTACATTTCTAGCTGTGTGCCTGGCTCTATAATAGATAGTTTCCCACTCGCGCATTGAGAGTTCCCGGCCCAACTCAAGTTCCCATCTCCGTTGGCTAGGGGATTTGGTGGGTGCTAGGGGGATCTCAATTGATTATATAGTTCCGTGATAAGGCAGGTGTCAGATAATTTGGCTAGCAGCCATTTCTCAAATGGTGTCAGGTGGCGCTGTGCATGGGGGCGGATATTTGGGTGCATCACCCAGTGTCTGATTTGCTGATATCGCTATCTCTCATTTTCGGGAAGGCCCTGCTGTTGGCGGAAGTCCTCGAACGTCAAGGGACCAGACTCGTCAAAAAAATGTCCGATAGATCTACTGCCACCCGGGTCCACCAATGGAAAATCTTCATTTCCATACCAGGGGAGAAATCTGGGTTTGCTAATATGGGTGTCAGAGGAGATGGGAACGTTGTTAAAGCCCTTCTTTCAACTACTTTATCCCAGGCCACGAGAGAAGCCCGTGTGACTAGCGAGAGATAGAGATTCTTGGGGCGAGCCTGTTTCAGGAGAAAAGGGATCCTCCACAAGGGCACCACGGCCAAAGCCCTGTCCATAAATAGCCAGTGCTTTTCAGATTCAGGACAGGAACACTCCACGAAAAACCTGATCTGAGCTGCACAGTAATAGTTCTGGAGATTCAGAATCCCCAGTCCTCCCTCCCCAGGAGGCCTTTAGCTTATTTCTCGGCGGAGTCGGGGTTACTTATCGGCCCAGATAAAATGCTCGACCTCACGTTGAAGGGCGTGTATAGTGCCTGGAGGGGGTTCCATCGGTAGTTCCTGGAAAAGAAACAGGATTTTGGGTAATATTGTCATCTTTACCGCCTCTATTCGGCCTAACCAGGACAGTGTGTATGATTTCCAGCGGCTGAGGTGTGTCCGTAGTTGCCGGAGCAGGACATTGTAGTTCAGAGATACAGTGTGTTGTAGGGAATCAGCAAGTTGTAGTCCCAAGTACGGGATTGCTTCCGCAGCCCATTGAATGGGGTATGCCTTGCGTAAGTCCGCTAACGTGGAAGCTTTGAGCGAGAGGCTAAGAGCCTGAGATTTCTGGATGTCAATTTTAAAGCCTGCAGCTTGAGGGAACTTCTCTAGCTCAGCCAGGAAAGCCGGGAGAGAGACTTGGGGGGGGGGGGGGCCTCAAGAGACGCTATCACATTGTCTGCATATAAACTTAAAGTGTGCTTGGCCCCTCCGAAACTCACCCTGCAACTTGTGAATTGTCGCGCATTCTTTGAACCATTGGCTCCATGTACAGGGCGAATAGGAGGGGGAATAGAGGGCACCCCTGTCTTGTCCCTCGTTGTATCGGAAAGGTAGAGGACGTATAGCCATTCACTCTAACCGAGGCAACCGGTTTGGTGTAGCCACTAAAAACCCAACTGTCAGGGAGCCCGAAGTGACCCAGAGTTGCTTTTAAATAGCGCCAGTGCACCCTGTCAAACGCTTTCTCGGGTTCGACAGATAGGAGCATGCGTTCCGTTGCGAACCTCTGCGCCTTGTCTATAATGTGGAGTAATCTCTTGGTGTTATCTGCACATTGGCGGCCCGGGATGAAGCCTGCCTGATGGGGTCGATCAGGCTGGGGAGAAGGGGGGACAGCCGTGTGGCCAGGATTCCCGTAAATAATTTGAGATCCACATTAAGCGGAGAGATCGGCCTGTAAGAGGCGCATTGTCTCTTGTCCTTACCGGGCTTGGAAATTAAGACCACCGATGCTGCTAGCATAGATTGGGGGATCAGCGAGGAGGTCCCAATAGCGTTATACACTCTAGTGAGAACTGGAGCCAGAATGTGACAGAAGGTCCTGTAGAAAAGGGCTGTGAACCCGTCCGGTCCTGGGGATTTTAATAGTTTCTGTTTAGCTACAGCTGCAATGACTTCTGCTGTCTGGATGGGAGATTCAAGAGTTTCCACCTGGTCTGGCGTCAGCCTAGCCGTTGCGGTTGTTGCCCCTTCCAGGTACTGGGATGGTGTATCCACGGGAAGACCCTGCGTCTCATAAAGCCCTGCGTAGTATTGGCGAAATGTCTCAGCGATCTGGTGATCTGTCTCGCGCAGCTCCCCCGTCTGCGAGTACACTGAAGAGATCTCAGCTGTCTCTCTGTATTCGCAATCTATTAGCCAGCAATCTCCCACTCCTATCATCTCCCGCATAGAAAGTGTGGCGCAGCGTGTTCCGCTCTGTCTATGTCTAGTGCTGCTAATTGGGTGCGTGCCGCCTCGAACTGACGCCAGACCCTCGGGTCCCCCGTTCGCTGATGGATGCGCTCAAGTTCTTATACTTGCGCTGTCAGGAGGTTTCTTTTCTCCCTCCGCGTTTTATTGTCGAGGGCTGCGTTTGCTATAAATTCCCCCACTGCCCTTCAGGGCATCCCAGAGGGTTGCTATTGGGATCTTGGGAGTATCGTTAATCTTCAGATAATCCTGTATGGTTTTGGAGATTCGTTCTACCACCTCAGGGTGGTGCAGTAGCGTATCCCGCAGGCGCCAGGTGCAGGGAGGAGGTTTGGTGGCCGGCAAAGAAAGGTCAACCGTCACCGCCACGTGGTCGGACAGGGTGCCGGGGTGTATATCCACTTGTGTGACGTACGATGTAAAGGTGTGAGTACCCAGCAAATCTATTCTGGCGTAAGTTTTATGAGAGTGGGAGTAGTATGTATAGTCCCGGGCTGTGTATATCTCTCCAGATATCTATCAGGCCTGCACTGTGTAGTCTCTGTTGCCCTTCCCTGGAGAGTGATCCATATTGTCCCTGTCTCTGAGCCGACCTATTTAGGGCGTTATCGAATGTCAGGTTCAAATCTCCCCCAGCACTAACAGTTTGTCCGGGTATGTGCTAGTTTCTGCCACTGCTGCTTGAATGAATTTCTCCTGTTTGTTGTTTGGGGCATAGATAGACAGAATGAGAACCGACCTGGAAGGAGTATGCCAGTAATCTGCCTTTGAGTTCGGCTTGTTTAGGGCCCAATATCCCAGAAAATGAGGCTGAAATGAGAATAGCAACTCCCGCTGATTTAGTGGGGAGAGGAGAAGAGCTGCTGGGGAAATGCTCTGGTGCGAAGCCAGTGTGTGTCACCCGGGAGGAGATGAGTCTCCTGGAGGAGGCAAATGTGTGCGCCTGAGTTCTCTAAATAAGAAAGTATGGCACGGCATTTCTCAGGGTTATTAGGCCCTTTAACGTTCAGGGTGAGAATCCTACGAGTCTGAGTCATCAATACCCGTGTAGTGTTTGGGTATGGGGGTGCATTGTGAGTAAGGGGGGGAAGAGGCTATGCTAGCTGAGTAGGAGGGTCTGTGTCGTGGGGCGGCAGGGCACCTGCGCAGTGGAGCTAGTGGTCAGGTCCCGGGAGCGCGGTGGAGGGAAGCGCCGAATCGTGCTGGGGGCCCCGGGTGTCGGGAGCCTGTATCTTCTTTAAGGGCGGTGACAGCTGGTGAGGCGATGTGACCCCAGCCCCCACACAGGCCAGTGCCCAGCCCCCACACAGGCCAGCACCCAGAGCACACCGCCGGGTAGTAGACCGTGGGCCTCGTGGAACAGATCAGGCGGTCACCTCACAGTCTTCACCGCCGCGGGGATCTCTGTGTCGCCAGGGAGTGACCCAGGGAGGATTGCGCTACAGCTGCGCTGCCTTACTCCAGGAATGAACACGACTGACTCAGTATCTCAAGCCTCCGCACGGCTCCTCCTCTCGTACCTCCTCCTCGGGCTTAGGTCTCAATAACCGCTGGCTCACAGGTACCGGGCTGTCTTTCTTTCTCTCCCTTGGCCGGTGGCTGGGAATCTTGCGCTCTAGTCTGTGCTCGCCAACTTTGCCTGTCCTAGGGCCTCCCGGTGCCCCCATGGTGCCCCCCTTCACCCGTTTCTGTGCCCTCGCTACAGTCCTCGTCAGGGGGGAAGACACTCCGACCAGCCCCCGGCATCCCCCATTGACCCCACCTTCACCAGGCGACCAAGCTAGCCTGGGTTCTGTGTCCCGCTCATATGTGGTCAAGTCAGTGGTGCAGGAAGCATGTGGCCCCCACTCCTCCCGCTCCGCACTGGCGTTTATGAGTTCCAGCGGCAGTCTGCACCATTTAGGACACGGCCCGTTGTGAGCACCGCTGTTCTGGGCCCCCCGGGAACTTCTGCCCTTTCACCTCAGGCTAGCCCCCTTTGGGCATCAGTCGAATTTTGAAGGGCGTCCATTAGGCCCAGTCACATAGGAATCTCCGACGCGGGCGAGCCCGGCATTTGCCTGGCGCCACGCACCGCCTCGCAGACATTACGGAGCGGTGCGGCGAGAAGGTGCTGCCTCTCCCGGTGATGCCGCCCCCGGGCCCTGCAATCTCAGAAGGCGCAAGCTCCTGGTCTGTTTGCTGCGCTCCAAAGAGTCTGCCCGCCTCTGCCTCTCTCCATGGTTCTCCCAGCCGGGTCGCGGGGCGCACGGCCGTCTCCTCCGTGCCGCTTCCAGGTGTAAATCCGCCCCTCTCTCCTCGTGATTCGGGCTTTTGGGTGCCCCACGTCTCGGCCCGGCCAGCGAAAGCTAATATTGGACCCCGCGGCCCCGCATCGCTACGCTTTAGCCGTGGGCCTAGTTGGTGAGACGGAGCGACGAGCAGGCATGTCCTACTCGGTCGCCATCTTGGCCACGCCCCCAAACACTCTGTTTTAAAAGGTTAGGAAGAACTCTTTAGTGCTGCACCTATAAGAAGGTGTTATTATACACAGGTACTATTATAACAATGGTTCTCTCCAGCTATTACGGTGACAGCACACCAAATGGCCACTAACTTTGACAAGTTTGATCTCTGGGACATGGTGGCTCCCCACCCATAAAACCACTAAAACCAACTGTGAGTTAAGGAGAAGAATACCAGTCAATTATGGTAGCTGGTGGAACTAGAAGTATGAGGGAGAGTTTTAAATCTTGAATGTGGCACTGCTCCATGTTACCCCATCTACTCATGAGCACACTTTGAGTGAAATTATTGAATTGAAAGTGGCAATGTAGAGGCAGAGATTGAGGAGCACTACACCATCACTGCAGCCTGGCAGTGGCACACAGAATGTGGATGTATAGTGGATGCAGTGGGTGTATGACTGAGATGCTGAAAGAGGGAAAAAAACTGTAAACTCAGCATTTGGGACAATGCTGAAATAGAGTGAGGGCTAGCTGCAGTTCCCACACTAGCCTCTGATTACCTCACTAACTACCAGTCCATCACCCATCTACCATTCATTGGCAAGATAATTGAAAAAGTAGCCTTTGTTCACCTCCAAAATCACAATGCTAGCCATCGTCTGCACGACTTACCAGTCTAATTTCAGATCACGCTGCAGCACGGGGATTGCTACTTTACACACCATAGACAGTGCCCTACTAACCACATATGACAATGACCACTGCCAGAGATGAAGATGACCCCTGCCTCCTGATACTGCTGGACCTCTCAGCTGCCTTTGACACAGTTGAACATCCCACTGTTATATGCACCCAAGATTTTCGAATCAAATTCTATGGCAACTTCCTTCTCTGGCTCTCCTTCTACCTTTCCAACCAACATATGTTTCTTCACATGGGCACCTCCAGAGACTAACAGATCCCTGTCACCTGTGGTGGCCCCCATGGTCCTATATTGTCCTTTGTGGTCTTCACCCTGTATGTGATGCAGCTTGGTGCCCTACTCAGAGATGCCAGCATCAAGATTCACTAATATGGTAATAAGTCTCCTCTGCTTCAGACATCCAGTGACTCAAACACTGCCTGCACATCATCCAGACCTGATGGCCAGTGACCACCTGAAGCTCAACTCAACCAAGACACAATTCCTGTTATCTGCCAAAAACAGCAAACAAGAAAAAGTGCAAACTTGGCTCAGTGAAATGAAGATTGATGCCTTCGGACCCCAACTTTCACCAAATGCCAAGTTTCTTGGATTCACCCTGGACACTGGTCTCACCTTCGAGGAACACATTGCCGAAAAACAGCTTGGTACCAGCTCTCTCTTATAAAGAAGGTGAAACTGTTTCTTCCAAAAAACAACTTCAGAAATACTATGCAAGCCCTCCTATGCTGACATTTGGATGGTGGTAACGCCCTTCTCCCACCTGCACACTTAAGGACGTTCTGCGTGCCACTGCTGGTCTCGTACAGGGCCTGAAGAAATATAATCACCCACATCCTGAAGGAATGAATTCCATTGGATTTCCTTGTTGGCCCGCACCATCTTAAAAAACAGCTGTATCATTTGCACAGCCATCACAACCAGCATCCTTGCTTATCTTTGAAGACAAGCTTGCCATCTTAGGTGATTCTTGCCACATGCACAGCCAGGACACCGTCAGACTGCTGGGCAAGCAACAATGCAATAGGGGGAAAGCAACAACGCAGGAGGGGACAAGAAACAATGCACAGCGAGACGGGGGATACGGCCTGCAAATACATACAATGTTATGGAGTGCTGCAAGTAAAGGAAAAAAGTACCCCCAAAAGTGCCAGCAGTAGAAGGACACTGGGCAAGGAAGAATTACATGGGCATTGCTCCAGGCAAGGGACAAACACACGAAAAAGTGATGTCAGCAAGCGCTAACCGAAGAGAAGCCAGTCAAACTCGTCTTGAGTAGGCCTGTATTTCACCATGCTGAATAAAGCTAATTTCATTTTTCTGCTAACTCGACATTTCTTGCAGATATTCACATGCATTGTTAGTTTAGAACAGATTCATTACTGTACTAGAGATGGGAGGAAAAGGAGCCTGAGATAAGGACCATGAAGAAGGTACACGGAGAGACAGAGCGCTAACTGAATGAATCATTTGACAAAAAGTTGCCCTCTAGGTGTGTCTGAAGTCCAGTGTGGGACAAACCAGCAATGTTGAAGTCTGCAACTTGATGATTCGATGAATACAAGATGGTGTGATCAAGGGGGTGTTGCCCAAAGGACTTTGCACGTTATAATAAACCATTCCCCTTGGACTTTCAGATCAGATCTCTCACCGACCTCTTGAAGATGTTTGTGGATCCCTTCCTATGCTTTTTGCCCTGCAGACCCCTTCCTTGAGTCCCCACCATCTGAATGGACATTGAGAGGTTTTATACCTCAATACTTCCTTTGATTCTTGCGTACGTGTGGTTTAGGTTGACACTTATTCCCGACCCAAAGAACACTGCTGACTGAGCTTCTGAGATGCTAACGCTTCCCCACTTGATTTCTTTTTGTCCTGACCTGACTTCCTTTATGGGTTTTCACTCATTTGCTAGGATTAGTTTCCATAAACCATCCTCTGGATTCCAGATTACTAATGTATAGCAGAGAGAGCCTTAGATTGTTCTCTGAGCACCAGATTTTAATGCTGTTGTTCAACATTGCCGTTACCAAATTGCTTGTCTGGTTGATACTAATACGCCTTCATTTCTGCAAAGAGTGTGCTCTAAGCCCCCTGTAAATAAACAAAATGTCTTGCAAGCAACAGAGCATGTGCTGTCTCAGATGAGACCTAAACAATAAGGCAGTAGACCCTTTTCATTCTGTGCACTCCGTATCTGGAACAATATAACGGTATCAATCGGGATCGCCCCAACACTGCTGTAATTTATGAATCAGTTGAAGATGCAGCTCTTTAAAGAACACTACATCATGATGCACAGCCATCCACTTACCAGCTACAAGCTTTCACTTGTTGACTTTATGCTTGTCTTTGACTCTAAACAGCACTACAATGCATTTTGGCTATGTTTCCACTATAGACATACCACCACATACATACCTACATACATTTGCATTCCAACGTTCAGGATCTGATCTGGTCCCACGGGATTGTCTGTGTCATGATGATACGTGGTAACAGGACACATTCATGTGGTTCACGTACTTTCAGTTCGCTTCTCTATGAGAAGTTGTAGTTTGCAGGGAGGCGAAGCCTAGCAGTAAATGGCTCCCTTGGTTGGTAGTTACAAATTCCTCTGGTGCCACATCACAAGTTTCCAAGAGATAGTGAATTTAAAACAGTTTTGACTTGAGTTCTCTATAATGGAAAGAATTTGTGTTTTGTACGAATGTCACATATATCTGTCTGTGTGTGTAATTGCACTAATAATCATTTATATAGGACAAATTTCGAAGTACATTTTTATGACGATTAATAATAAGTATTTATCACCACCCTACAAACCCATTTTATCAACCTTAAATAACATAGGATGAAATTAAGACCTGCACATATTCAAATGTATGTCTTGCAGGTTGCATGCAGTGATATGCTGTGGGTGCACAACTCTTCAAGCCATTTTAGTTGATTATAACTCCTAAGTTGTAGGCTAAATAAACATCTCTACAATAATGGAATTAACCATCTGAGCTATCCTACGTAAAAGGAGGTGGTGTGGGGTAGAAACTCAGAAGTCAATTAAGCACTTAAAAGCAAATAATTATCTAGTCTGTCTTTTGAAAAGAAAAAGTACTTTATTTACAGCACACAGACCAACACTAGGGACGAGGCAAGGGAGGACGCCTTCGCTGGTTCTTCCTCCGGCCCAAAGCTCAAACCTGTCACACAAACAAATGAAGAGCTCACCCTCACCAAGCTATAACAGGTGCTTCTTGCTTTGGATATCACACCACTGGTCATGGTTACAATTTTCTGTAGCTCCAGGCCATTGTTGGAGTTGGTCTTTTGTAGTTTTTTTTTACCACTCCGGCTGCTTTCTGTGGATCTGTCAGATAGAGACCTAAGTACCTTCAGACAAACACTGAGGCAGGGAGCATGCTGCATGGGGGCTGGGGTTACAGAGTCTATCAGACAGCATGGTAGTGCACATCTTCCCTGGTCTACCATGGGCATATGTCTAGTTCCTTGTTCATTCCTCCTCGAGCACCTCCTATTTTAAGCAGCATTTCTTAGGTGCAGTGATATCCCCACCACCCCTCTCCTGCAGTCAGAAGTCCTTCCTTCAAGAGTTTTCAATGCCTCTTCTTCTAGCAGGGCATAGAACAGCTAGGTTCCTGTTTCTGTTCCAGAACTTGACAAATGAGAGTTGGCAGTCAGTGATCCCCATCAGATGCCTTTCTTGGCCTCCATTGGTGGTGGTCCCCTGGAACAGGTCATTGAGGAATCCTGGCACACTGTTACTTCAAATAGGTTTACTAGCAGAGATTGTGGTCCAACTCTGGGACATATGAGAGATGGTTCCTGACTCTTTGAGCACTCCTCCTGATCCAGCGTTTTCTGGGCCACTTGCTTACCATTCATCCTCTGACTGACCATTTTCTCCGACTGAGTGGAGATGGAAGTTAACATTAACATCAATCAAAATTCAATTAACAGAACAACCCATTTGGCTACACAGTAAGGACCAGAAATCGGTGGCTTAGGTTAAGAAGATTTATTATTGATTAATAAGCAAGTTCAAATACACCACTCTCAGCACCATGCTGTAGAGGGACAGAAAACAACTGGGATTCCCAGGTGCCTGAAGAAATGAAGGCATATTAGTATCAAACTGACAAGCAATTTGGTAACTGCAATGTTGAACAACAGCATTAAAATCTGGTGCTGAGAGAACAATCTAAGGCTCTCTCTGCTAAACATTAGTAATCTGGAATCCAGAGGATGGTTTATGGAAACTAATCCTAGCAAATGAGGGAAACTCCATAAAGGAAGTCAGGTCAGGACAAAAATAAATCAAGTGGGGAAGCTTTAGCATCTCGGAAGCTCAGTCAAGCGTGATCTATGGGTCAGGAATAAGTGTCAACCTAAACCACACGTACGCAAGAATCAAAGGAAGTAATGAGGCATAAAACCTCTCAATGGCCATTCAGATGGTGGGGACTCAAGGAAGGTGTCTGCTGGGCAAAAAAGCATAGGAAGGGATCCAAAAACATCTTCAAGAGGTCGGTGAAAGATCTGATCTGAAAGTCCAAGGGGAACCGTTTATTAGAATGTGAAAAGTCCTTTGGGCAACACCCCCTTGATCACACCATCTTGTACTCATCGAATCATCAAGTTGCAAACTTCAACATTGCTGGTTTGTCCCACACTGGACTTCAGACACACCTAGATGGAAACTTTTTGTCAGATTATTCATTCAGTTACCGCTCTGTCTCTCCGTGTACCTTCTTCATGGTCCTTATCTCAGGCTCCTTTTCCTCCCATCTCTAGTACAGTAATGTATCTGTTCTAAACTAACAATGCATGTAAATATCTGCAAGAAATTTCGAGTTAGCAGAAAAATGAAATTAGCTTTATTCAGCATGGTGAAATACAGGCCGAGTTTAAACATTAATTTCAGTGGTGCACATTTAATATGCGTTTGCACATTTAAACACTAATGAATGCATGTTTCTAATGCATTAGGTTTCATACTATGTGTAATATTCAATAAGCCATTCAAATATTCAGCTGTAAGTATGACTGAGAACCACATTTAAATCACATCTATGGAATATTAAGGCACACATTACATAAATCTAATATCTTTTCTAGTAGGATTATTTACTACATGTAGGAGGATAGTTTCGATCACATTTTCAATTCATTAGAAGTTATTCATTTGAAGTACCACACACATTAGGAAAGCCACTTTTCATCCCTATGGTGAGCACATTTCTACTAAGAAAATGTTTTTTTATTAATCACACTTAATTATGGTAAGACATTATGGCCCAGTAACCATGATCAATTCCAATATCAAAATATTGTATAAAATTCTGGCAAGGCATCTGTCTCCATATATGCCCCTCTTTATACATGAAGATCAATGTGGGTTTATACCCGGCCGCAACACAGGCATGAACATAAGGCGTTTAACACACATTATGCACAAGGTTCAGGGCTTGAATGAGGAATTGGCACTAGTGGCTGCGGACCTCGGGAAAGCGTTTGATACCATTGACTGGGTTATTTACATGAATGTTGAGGTCCTCTGGTTTCGGCCTGCAGTTTTGCGAATGGGTCAAAGTTGTCTATACTAACCCGAGTGCTCGGGTACAGGTGGGCCCGTGCCGGTCGGAGATGTGGACACTGGGGCGGGGAAAGCGCCAGGGCTGCCCACTATCACCGCTGCTCTTTGCGCTGGCCATTGAGCCACTCGCTGTTTGGGCATGTAGAAACCTCGATGGTTGAGGCATACATATTGGGGGGAGCCCGCAGGTAATCTTACTATACGTGGATGATGCTCTGTTCTATATCTCCTCCCCTCGTGATGCGATACCTAGGCTATTACAGCTCCTGGGCGTACTCCGGTTTGCGGCTAAATAAGCATAAGTCTCTGCTCCTCCCTCTGGCTGAATTGTCTGCGTTGCCGCTGGAGCGGCTTCTGAGTCTTCGGCTGTGATGGGAAACGGGGCATTTTAGATATCTAGGAGTACAGGTGACGCACAACGACTTGCAATCCCTGCACCTTAATGTGTCCAGGATGGTAGAAGCGCTCAAGAAGTCAGTGGCTTTTTGGAGCTCCCTGACGCTCTTCCTTATGGGTAGGCTGGCGGTCTCTAAGATGGTGTTACTACCGCGTTGCCTATACGTGCTCCAGAACTCCATGTGTAACATTCCCATGCGTGTATTTAAGCAACTTAATTCAGTGTTGGTGTCTCTATTTTGGGCAGGCCGTTGTAATAGAGTAGCCATGCACACATTGACACGGCGGTATGAGGAGGGCGGACCTGAAGCCCCCAGGATGGATTCATACTACTATGCAGCTCACTTGCAACATGTGGCCCAGTGGCTAGATGAAGGAGACAACTGGGGAAAAAAGACTTCTGAGGGGCCGAGTCCAGCCGGATAGACTCCAGACGGCTCTAATGGAGGGCGCTGGTGTCTCTGGTGACGTGCCCTATGTGGTCAATTAGACTGCAAAAACACAGCAGTCGTTCGTAGAACGCATACTAAAACACTCGCCATTCCATAGGGATCTCCCCATATGGATACTTACACCAGTGCGGAAAATAATGGATGGGACGTCATTTCACGCATGGATGGGGTTTGTCAGGTATTGGCAGATCTGTACCCAAACAAAACTTTCATCTCTTATGAGCAGGCTTGTGACTGTTTTGGGCTGGGTCGGGCCAGGTTCTCCAGTATGCCGGACTCTCAGACCTGGCTAGGGTGACGTGGCTCACATATCCAAATGTTCCGCCAGCAACGCAAACGCTGGACATAATGCTTACCTGTGGCTCCGGTTGTCGGCTTATTTCCCTCCTGTATAGTGCTATGAGAGCAGACACGGCGGGCCCTCCACCTAGGGCCCGCTCGGCATGGTCAAAGTGGAAAGCGATAAGCACACTCACTCGCACAGTGTCCTGCAATGCGCGCTTCAAGTTGATACATTTCAACTACTTACATCGCACATATATGACCCCGATGAGCCTGTGCCGCACCGACCCTGCCCGCTCGGAAGCGTGCCCACAGTGCGGTGCTGCGGGCAGATTTTCTGCACCCGGCATGGGGTTGCCCTGAGGTACACTGCTTCTGGACCTGGGTGGTGGAGTCGATGTAAAGGCTTTAGGGTACAGACAACACCGCTGCATTGTCTACTCGGACATGTTATGAAGCCCAAGAAACGCAAATTTGAGTATAAATTATTACAACCCCTCTTGGTGCTAGCTAAGCACAGGGTTACGATAACCTGAATGGGTGAAGCATTCCCCCTCTCTGGATGACTGGATTAGGGATGTGCGTGAGTGGTTTCTGGCGGAGGAGGCTCATATGAAAACTAGTAGGAGGGATGAGAAGCTAGAAGAGGATCTCAGGACTTGGAGGGAGTTATGTCACGTGTTTTTAAACCCCGAGGTGTACCTGAGTGATCCGCATGACTCGGATGCTAGTGGATGTTCAGCTGAAGAGGACTCTTGTTGAGATTCTGATGTTCTCATGACATGCTCAGTGTTGTCGGATGACTGGTAAAGCTGATAGTGACCATGTACTGTTTTTATAATCTTGCACTTTGTTGTGGATCTCACCCAACCGTAAACTTTTTCCTGACAATCTCTGCCTATATTGATTTAACTGTTTGTAAAAAAGGAAAAATAAAGGTTTAAAAAAAAAATGATGGTAAGACATTTATGTGAGAAAGTTCTCTAATCCTACACTGAAGGCATTCTTTATTAATGTCAAGTGCTACACTTACATTCATTTGTTAAATCATACATGAATCAGGTGCTAAGTGCACTTTCATACCGTGTGTTTCTTAAGTGTCTATGAGGAATAAAGGGTGGCAATCTTTGTGCTGCACCAATCCCCCCTCTGATGGTGAATCAAGCCATCACATCAATCTCTTATCAGATGGACAAATCACATTCTGGTTGTTTTCGTCATCTTTCTTCTGGAATCCTACCGAAATTCCATGTCATCATAGTATTTACTCTGTCTGTCCTCCAGTTCCATATCTGCTCTCTTTCTCTTCACTCCCTTCTTTGTATACCTTAGAGACCACGATCAGGAATAATCCACAAAGAGCAATTATTACTAAGGGTTTAAAGATGCTTTCAACAATTCCACTCCCTAGGTTTCCAAACCATCTGTTTATAGCAGAAAATCAATTCTCTATTGTTTCCCAAGCACCTGTTGCTGTCAACCCTTTCAAATCTTTCTTCAGTTCAGTAATGTTGCTAATGTATGTCTTCAGGTCTGGAATGTAAGTACAACATTGTTGAGCTTTTAACATCTAGCAGACGCCGCCCTCTTTTGCGAGAAGGACGTCTAATGCAAGTCGATTCTGTAAAACCATCGATCTGATGGCAACCATTTCTGTATCTATAACTAAAAATCCTCCAGCTGTCCTAGTAGATAGTTTATCAACTACAGTGGAAAGCTTTCTAATCTTGTGTGAGGTGAGTATCACTCCTACAGAGAGAAAGCACCAAAAATGTCTCCTACAATTTCACTAGCACCTCTTTTTGTTCTCACATGTTGCTCCCTTGTCGGGACATCAGGTTGTCCCACATGATACATTTTTGGAAAAACTATCCCCATGTAACATGTTCCATGCCATCTCTTGGGTAACATGTAAAAAACACTTTTCCAACAAATGTAATAGACTCCAGGAAAAACAGGATCTCCTCCATCTAAATATAAACTCCAATTTCCTTGAACTTCAGATATATGGTCACATTCACTAGTCCCTACGAAATTTGTGTCAGTTGTGGATTTTCTAATGAAAATGCATAATTTCCCTTTATGTTGCCAATCTAAAGCTAATGCTGCCATGTTTCTCACTATTCTGTGTTCATTATCTTCTTTAGCCCACTGGCAATTTTGAATGATTGCTTTAGCCAAGATGTCTCTTCTTCTGAATCTATGAATTTCTTCTCTACATGTTAGTAAACAATATAAGTTGTGTCTATGTGCATAAGCCATGTCCAGGGTGAGTCTGAAGAAATGTCCCATTATCTCAGCATTTTTAGCATCAGGCTCTCTGTTCAAGTGCTTCAGCACAGGAACTTCAGAAAGAACCAAGTCATGATTTGAGTAATAGTATTGAAAATGTCCTTTCCCGTAGAATAAGCTCATCAATAAACTACAGGTAGATCAATATGTCAAAGGGAGGTGATGATACGTTAGCCCCTCAGCTACCGATGCAGGTAATTGCATATATACGAGGCAATCACTAGCATTCATAGTGTCAACATATTCTTAAAGCAGTTTAGAATAAACATTTAATGACTAATTTCCTTTAGGAGCATCTACATGTAACTGTTTCTCATCTATTGCAAGTAAGCTATTGTCAGTAGGAATTGGCACTTGCGGGGCATGTGTAGTCTTAGGCTCTTCTACCTGTAAGTGATTGGGTAAATTCAAAATAATAAGCAAAACAACTAGCACTATTGTTGCAACAGCAAATACTCCTGCACATATGCGTTTGCGTCTAATAGAGTTTGCGTTAGGCTCTATAAGTCCCTTAGTGACAAACCGTTAGCTAGGATATTGCAGCACAGTTCTTTCAGTTAGTTTCCTCTAGCACAAACAGGAAAGCAAAGTTCAAATGTCTTGTTAAGCTTGTCTCTAATAAATGCACAGTTAAAACTCACTAATGATCACTTCCAGAAATAATTGACTCAGTCTGTTCAGTGGTAATACAATTTCAAAACTCAGTTCAGAAACAAAAGTTCAGTTCAAGGAGGCTTAGTTGAATGTGAATTGTTATTGCAAACGGTATAAAATGCTCTCTCCGAATCTTTGACTGCTAGGTAAGTCGATTCAGGTGAAGGGTACCTTCGACAGGGTACCCTTGCTCTCTTTGATGTCCTTACTGTTGGCCCTTCTTCATCACTGTCACTTTGGCCAACTTCCTCAGTATCTTCAGGCATAGTGTGTGGAATGTGCACTTCAGACAAAAAGCGCCTCCCTCTCTTTTGTCTCCTTGGCCACCGGTCTCCAGACACAACTCACGTTACAGCTGCACTAGGCCCTTCGCCAGGGTCTGAATCTGGTGCAGTCAACACTACTGGATGAGACCCTTCTGTACCGACTTCAACTGTTGAGAGTCTCAGACCCCCCTAAGGTCATACGAGTGCTGTCCCAGATTCTTGCTGATCCCCCAACAGCTTGACTATCCTGCTCCCTCTGTCGCACTGTAACCACTGGCACTTCCGGAAAAGGTGCCGTTATATCATCAAGGTCACAAGGGACTCTGCGAGTATGGGCAGCATGTATCCAGTTAGGGAGACCTCCGGACTTCACAGCAGTTGTGGTGACCAAAATCACCTGGTATGGCCCACTCCACCGAGGCCCCAAGCATGACTTGCGCATGGGCTTCTTCACCATTACCCAGTCACCGGCACCAAGGTCATGACACTGCTCCTGTTGAGGCAGGGCTGTATCCTCTACAACCTGGTGAAACCCAGAACACACCACATCAGCCAGTCCTTTGCAGTAATCAAGAATCATGTGATCTGTAATGTTCACAAGCGCATTTGCAGGAACTGCTGGCAGTCTCATGGCTTTCCCCGTGATGATTTCATGGGGCGACAAGCCTGCCTCCTATCTAGAGTACTGCATAGACTAATCAGTACAAGGGCAAAGCATTAGGCCATTTCAGAGATGTTGAAGCACACACTTTAGCCAACCTGGATTTCAAAGTGTTGTTTACGTGCACCACAATTTGAGAAGCCTCTGGTCAGTAATTGCAGTGCAGTCTCTGTTCGACTTATAATGCTGCACATAACCTCTTCAAGACCTCATTATTGAAATGAGTTCCTCGGTCTGACTCCAAAGAAGTCGGGAAGCCAAAACACTAAATTAACTTCCTCAACAAATAGCTTTGCTACTTGGAGACTGTAATTTCTTCTAGTCTGGTAAGCTTCAAATCACTGTTAGAAGATGCAAGCAATCACTAAGACATAGCTCAACCCATTGCACACAGGCAGCTCAATGAAGTCCAGTTGCATCTTGTTAAAGGGACCTCCTGATCTCCCTATATGACTCACTGTTACTGCTGTTCTTCTGCCTACAGTCTGCTGTTGGCACACACATGACATCTGTGGCACAAACTTTCAGCCATCAATCCGAATCTGGGGTTAAACCACATCTGCCTAAAAAGGGGCACCATGGTGTCCCTCCCTACATGTGCTGGACCATGAAAATGTCTCGCCATTGGAGGTAAGAAGCTATCTGACAGTTCAGGTCTTCCATCTCCTGAAACCCAAATGTCATCCTCAGCTCTTTTGACACAACCTGCTCTGACTCAACCTTGCTGTTCTGCTTCTGGAATTTCTTCCTGCAATCTCTTTACTTCCTCCCAAGTATCAACTATAGACAACACCAGATTGCGATTTATAGCATCCAAATTTTGATTGACGTACTCCCCATTAAAGGTGCATGAATTCAGTGCACAAAACCTTGCTGACTCACCAGCGTATCTATTAACCACAGTCACATAGTCAGTGTCTTACCTATGAGCGGCACACTTCACCATGACAATTTGGGCAGGTAGTTGCAAATCCTGTAGCAAGTTCTTTACACTCTCACCATTACGAATTGGTGACCCCAAAGAGGTAATGAATCCACGTTGGAACCATAACTACTCAAAGTCATGCACTGCACCAAATCCGTACTGAGTATCAGTAAAAATGTTCACTCTCAGCTGGTTTGAAACGCAGCTTACCCTAGTAAGAGCATTCAATTCTGTCACTTGCGATCAAAACACTCCTTCAAGCCAGGAGGCTTCAACCACACTTGAGACAGTACAGACTGTCTCGGCCGGACTGGGAACGGAAGCCAGCCCTGCAGGTCTGCTCGACCGGCCCCTGGGGGGCAGTGGGGGCTACTGACACCTCCGGCCCTCCTTTACACCGCTGCCGCTTTTGTTACATGGGGCCCATATTGCAGCACTGCTGCAAAATGGGCCCTCAGTAACAAAAGATGGCCCACGTGCCAAAAACCAGCACTCACCCTTCCGGCCCACTTGGAAAACGCCCGGTGCCTGCTACGGCCAGTATGGCCCTGCAGACTGTGTAGGCGGCTCTCAGTTTTCCTTCATGATCTTGTAGGCAAGAGCCATCATCAAACAGCACATAATCTGATTCAGGTAGTGGCAAATCTTGTATGTCAGGTCTTAGTTTGGTGCATAGTTCAGTAACATCAAGGCAGTCATGCTCCACTCCTTCATTTCCAGGAAGGAGCAATAATGTAGTGGGTTTCAGTACAGTACACCTTCGCAGGGTAAGGTTTTCAGCTCCAAGAATCACTTGCTCATACTTGGTAAGCTGACTGCTGGTAAGGTGCTATGTTGGAGTACGAGTTAACAGCACTTCAACTGAGTGGGGGACAAAAACAGTAAAGGGATGACCCATAACAGTGCTCCCGCGCTGTTCAATGCTAATGCTTGTGGAGGCAACAGCTTTAAGGCAGCCGGGCAAAGGTAACAGCAATGAGGTCAAACGTGGCAGAAAAATATGCAACATGTCTGCGAGCATTCCTGTGCATCTGAGTTAGCACTGAAAGAGCACAGCCCTCTCTTTCACTGAAAAACAAAGCAAAACATTTATTATAATCAGGCATTCCCAGTACCGGGGTGCAGCAGAAACCTTCTCTCAGCTCTGGGAAGGCACGCATGCTGCTGTCATCCCATGGTACCTGATCTGACCCGTCTTTGTGTGTCAGCCACTGTAAAAGCTTGGCAACAGGGAAAAGTTGGGAATCCACTGTCAACAGTAGCCCACCATTCCCAAGAACATTCTGATTTCTCTCTGTGTTGTTGGCGGATTCATTTTCAGAATTGCTGAGATTTCCTCTTGTGACACTTTCCTTCCTCCTTTCTCAATGTGATGTCCTAGGCACAGGACTTCTTTCTTACAAACTGCAATTTGGTCAGGGACACTTTACGTCCATTTTCATCTAAGTGGTTCAAGAGCACAGTTGTGTTTCGATTGCAAGCCTCCTGCCTATTCGATGCCACCAATAGGTCGCAATTGTACTGGACTAGGACTGAGTGATAAGGCATCACTAAATACTCTATCTTCTTTTTGAGTATCTGATTAAAGATAGATGGACTCTGGATATTTTTGTGGGACGACTTGGCATCATGCCAAAACCCGGCTGGCGAAACGGAAAGCGAAGAGGAACTGACTATTCTCATTCAATGGTATAGAAAAGAAGGCTTTACATAAATCAGTGACCGAGAACCACTCGACCTCACATGGAATCTAAAACAAAACCATAGCTGGATTCGGTACCACAGTACAACAAGGAACAACTATGGCATTCACCTTTACAAATCTCGGACAATGTGGTACTTGCCATTGGGCTTCTGCAAACCCATGATGGGTGAGTTTCGTGTACTCCCCATAATCTCTTTCAGAATGTCTTGTTCAATCATTGAGTCAATCACAGAAGTAATCCAGCAACAGTTTCAGGGGTCAGATTATACTGTGGGATTCTCTGGTACTCAGCATTCGGCTTCACTGTAATGCGGACTGGTTCAACACCTTTGATAATTCTGATGTCTTAACCTGAAAAGTCCCAGACTCCAGGTAACGCTGTGTCTCTCCATTCTGGGAGCAAATTGTCTTTTGTCAACATAGGGAACAATCAAATTTCTGATCTCTGTCTGACAAGTTTAAAGGCAACGTCCTCATTATGAGTCTGGATCTCAATACCATTTGGGGTACAGTAAATGGAACAATTCAGCGTGCACAAAAGATCGTGTCCAAGCAGATTTACAGGACTTGAATCACACACCACAAATCGGTGATTGTACTCAATGCACCCTATCTTGACTGGTACCGCTTCTGAAACTGAACTAGTTAGTTATTGGTTTGTGACTCCTACAACTTGGATTCTTTGTCCCGAAAGGGCTAGGTTAGAAACCTCTGCTGTTCTCACAGTAGAGCGGGTAACACCAGTGTCGACGAGAAATAAGATAGAATTTCCATTTACCTCACCATCCACGTATGGACCACTCTAGTCTACCTCTAAGTTTGTACCAAGTACGCAATCTTCCTCCCCTCTCAGGTCGCATCATTGCGACAGGTCTGAGCTAAGTTCATCATCTGTCTCAATCAGGGAGTACTGTTGAGACGTACCCCGATCTACAAAGGGATTAGTCTTTCGATGGGAATTCCATTTGCAATGAACCTATGGATACTGACATCTTGTTGAGGCATGGGGGCTTGTGGAACCTGCATCACTTGAGCTTGGGGCACATTGGGATTTTGAATTCTCTGTCTCTGCACCTGCTGTGTTTGGACCATGTTCTTTCCCTGTGATTGCACAAATCCACCATTCTTAACCTGATTACCATTAACCATGTTATGATTATTGAACCAACACTCACGCTTCCTATGCCCTAACCTGCCGCAGACATGGCAGGGGTTGGTCTTCTTCAAAGTTGGCACTTCAACACCTGTACTCGGATCAATTGGAACACCACGTCCTCTACCTTGCGGTTAAAACTCTTGCTGCTGAAATCCTTGCTGTTGAAACCCATTACCACCATGATCCATTGAGCTCCCTACTAATAGACTCCCTGCATGGGACCAGTATTCCCAACAAACTCTGAATTCTGTATTCTCTGTGAAGCTTTCATTTTATTTATCTATTTATTTTATTTGAAAAGTTTTATATAGCGCAAACAAGACCCGCTAGGGTATCAGAGCGCTGTACATCGAATCATAGACATTAAGTAGGTACAAAAGAAAATGATACACTAAATAAGAGGTTACAAATGCACAAAATGCTTAGTAGTGCGGTAGGCCAGAGTTGTACACAAGGCGTGAGAGTTATTAAGGGAGGCAATTGGTTTATTGTCATCTGAGCTATCATTCATTTTTCCTTCAATTTCTTGTGTTTCATCTCCAATGAATCACTGAACTACTTTGTGTATCGCAGAATTTCATCAATGGGCTTACTCTGCCAAAAAATCAAATGCTACTGAATCATAGTACTCACCTTGGACTTCAATCCTTACACAAACCTGTAAACAAAATGTCCCATATCCTTTGCCTCAGTAGTCTCTGTCCCACTGAACTGTTTGAATCCCTGCAGCAATCTCATAGTAAGTATGCATTGACTCTTTGGACTCTTGGGTCCTTCTGTCAATCTTGACCCAATCGATCTCTTTCAGAGAGATTTTCGATTTCAAAAATGTAATCACCTGGTTATACTTTTTCATTACCAATACTGACGGCGCATACAGTTGAGGATGTCTCATCAGCTCCAACTCGGAAAAATCCACAGCGTCTGCATTCAGCCTACAAATCACTTGGAACCACAATTTCAAACAAAGTATCCAAATCTTTCCACAAACGTTTGAAATTTCCACAAATCGATTGACTTGTCTGTACCATTCCACTGGGTTCTCTCTTAATCTCGGGAAATCATTTGTGAGTGAGGAAAGATCATTCCTGCTCCATGGTACATGAACATACCCTCCACCAGGCACCTCTCAAATAGGAAGCATGTTATATCCTCCTCTTCCTACTCTGTTATGGATGGAGACATTTGCACACTTGGTTCCTTCATCTTCGACCATCGACCTTCCCATTTATCTAATTCACTTCATTTTCAAATGTAGGCAATTTCTTTATCTGTAATCTGATTCTTGGCACACGCATGTTTGAAAGATTTCTGTCACTAAAGCATAACCTTTAACTTTTCTGCAAGACTTTAGACCTCTGTACATCAATTCCATGTCTCTAGGCTAACACAGATAATCTCTCATGAGCCTGTGCTGCATGCCTGGTAATGTCTTTACATACCAATAGTGCAATAGTTCATCATTCTGGTACGCATTCAGTCGTGACAAGTTAAGGGTCCCAATTATCATTTCTTCTAATTCTACGTTTAATCTAGCCACATCCATTGTCCTTTCTCTCTCAGGGAACTGAGCATTTGCTCCACTCGTTCCGGGATTCGCACTACTTGTCGGGGTATTTATACCTTTGAACCAGACATCAAGTTTTTGGGCTGTAAGACCTGGTTGTTCTGCTGGGGTATGAAGAATTATTTCTCCACTATAGGTATCACTACTTGGACCAGGTGGTGAGTTCAAAAGGGATATGTCAGAAGCTGGTGTTCCCATACGCATTTCCGTCCTAGGGATACTGTAATTCATCATGGGTGGGGCGTTTATGTTGGGTAAGAGAAATGATTACTGTCTCTGAGGAAATCTCTTTGTCAGGTCAAAACCTAACTGATGTAATATAGAGTCTGCACTCACAGCACATGGGCATTCCCTTGAGTCGGAAGTCTAGGAGTCTGAGGAATGGATCTTATCAGGTCCACTGAATTGTTAGCCATAACACTAATTCCAGTAGGAACAGCCAAAGTATGGGTATTATTTCCTGCTACTCCAGGCTTATACAAAGGAACTACAGGACCAATTGTGAACGCAACGGTCAAGGCATCTGGGGCGTTTAGAACTTGTGTAGTCAAAGGGGCTGTCATTCCTGATGGTTCCCCCATCCGATCTGGCACATCAAAAGTTTCAGTCATGGGCACATTACTTGCTGCACCAGTCTGAGTGTCATTTTATGGAGGTGGACGATCTAGCAGTAACTCGGTTATAAAACCATAATTTATGTAGCTATCACTGTCCCCAACTGCATTCTCTGTCATCTATCTCTTTAATCTTTTTCTTCTACTTTCGTTTACCTTTCCCCTCTTCTATGGTTAGTACAGGATATTGTTTAGCTCCCTCCATCATGTCAGATCTCCAGGCTTTCTGTTCTGCATCCCATTTAGCGTCTGCACAAGTGCGTAAATCTTCTGTAACTCTCCCTTGAAATCGGTCTCTCTGCTAAGATGAGCCACATGTTCCCAGGTATTGAGATCTTCGAATTGCGTAGGTCTCGGAGGCGGCTTCATTTCATATAGCGTCCACCTTAAATTCACAATAATTCTCAAATTAAATGTCCCGTAGCGAGGAAATTGAAATGCACAATCTTTCTCAGTGACCCTATGCCAATTTGCAAGCCAAACACATGTGTTAAGACCCACATCTACCACCATACGACCTGGCATACCTTTGGGTGGTGTCTCTTCTCCCTTTCTAACGGGCACAGTCACATCTCCCCTCACTATGCTTTGTAATGCTTTAAAGGATTTCATTTTTCAATCAATAATATGCAGTATTCACAAATGACTGTCCAATGTGAACTTCAGGCAGCCTTTGATCTGGTTCCACAGATGCACCTGTGGTCGACTCTGGCCAATATGGTCATTGATTCATCCCTACTGGACTTTCTCATTAGACTTCATAGTAACACCACTGCGCAGGTTAGATGGGGTCCAGCTGGTGAATTGACAGACCTGATTCCAGTGCAGCGTGAAGTAAGGCAGGGGTGTGTATTGGCGCCAACTCATTTTTCATTATACATCAATGATGTGGTTTCCTTCTTAGGTGAGTGTTCACTCGACTCCCCCAAACTACCCGGTGTACTCCACCCCAGCGCTCTTATTCGCAGATGATACCCTCCTGCTCGCCCATAACCCATCTGGGCTCCAAAATCTTTTGAATACATTTCATGACTTCTGTGTCATCCGTGGGCTGGAGGTGAACACTACCAAGTCTAAGATTATGGTACTTAACCTGCATAAACCCTACAGAGGCAACTGCCAGCTGAAAGATGAGTCTCTCCAGGTAGTAGGTACATTTGACTACCTGGGGATCAGTATTGACAAGAGTAGGACATGGAAATCTCTGACCGAAAAGAGCGAGGTTATTCTTTCACACTTTGCCATCATCAAAAGGTGCAGGGCAACCACTCCTAAGGTCTGCACCACCAGCTATAGAGGTTTATAAGGCAAGGGCACAGGCTGCTGCTCTATATGGTGCTGAACTCTGAGGAATCTCTAATATCAAAGGCCTGACCAGTAAGGAAAACAACTTCTTGAGATCTCTTTTTAGCCTCTCACAGAGTACACCCACACTCCCTCTTTTTTATTTCAGGATGTTTTTATTGGTTTCAGTTTTGCAAAACACATACAAAACAAACTGCGGTGGGAGGCACCAGCATATCTTACAGATCAAGAGATACAGGAAACTCAAATGACATGTTCATCTTGTGTACTAGGACTCGACCTGAGATTACAACAATCTTTATGTACCTCATCTGGATGAAGGGGAAGTTGACCAATAAGACATCGTTTTTTAACTCCTAGCGTGGGTCTTGTTATCTAATTGGCACTTGCGACTCCCACCCACAACCATTCTTCCCATATAACTCAAAAACAAAACTAAACAAACAGTAGTATCACGGTATCACAAAGTCACGGTTGGTCAATGGTGTGGGCGGGCTATTGTGGTCAGGGCCTGAGACAGATCCTCCAAGCCTCTCCTCCCAAGAGTCACAGCCGCCCAGTGTGTTAGATATGAAAGAGATAAAGAGCCCTCAACCTGGGGCCACAAGCGAAGAGGGGCAAACCTTCAGAGAGATACTCAACCAGGGGGGCCCAAGTATAGTCGAACCCTGTTCTCATGTCTTCTACTATGTCCGCCATTCTTTCCATTGCCAGAGCTTGCCATAGCCTAGCATGCCATTGTGTTAGGGAAGGGGCCTCCACCTTCTTCCACGCTGCAGCTATTGCCATTTTGACGGCCCCTTAGCTCAACCACATAACAGAGCGGTCCCCGTGGGTTTGGCGTTTCAAACTAGGGTCCCGAATCCCCAAGAGAGTGTGTTCCATTGTAGTGAGAATTGGATAACCCAGTATCGTCTTAATTTGGGTTAAGATTTCTTTCCAGAAGGGCTGAATTGAGGGACAATCCCACCATATATGCTTAAAATCTCCCAGGAGGCCGCAACCTCTCCAACATCTATCGGAGGTGTTCGGGAATATTTTGCTCAACTTCTGGGGGTGCAAGTACCACTCGTACATCATTTTATAGTGAGCCTCTCTCAGAAACATGGAACGATTGTATTTGGAAATGTCCTTATACAAGGAGCCATATACATCACACGGGCCCCGTAGGATCATCACATCCACTCAGGGTCATTCTCTTTTAATTAGGCTAGTGCCCCCTAGGAATAAAACATTAGAAAGGGTTGTCCTAGACCTATTTTAAAATCCCTCATACACTCACCGCACTACCTAGCCCACACACCCGCACACACCATACGGCTTCATCAAAAAAAGATCTCCGCCAAAGAGCCCCTTCGCGGGTGCCCGTCGGGCATTGCAGCGCCGGCCTGACGAGGAGCAGGCCCAATGATGAAGCATGACATCCTTCGGGGTGTGTGAGGGCTCTTTTTAGAAAGACCTGAATTTTCCCTCACTTCAAGGAACTGCATTCCCCCTTATTTACATTACTTATACAAGGAGCCCCATCGTTTTTCCCCCAGCGGAGTAGTAAGAAGAGAATCCCAGAATCTTTGGTGTCTAGGGGTGGAGCGGGGACTCAGCGTCCGTATAAGTGAGTAAAGGAAAGAGATGGTCCCCCGATTGAGCGAATTTTTCAACTGGGAGTAAGTCTCTGGTTGCGGCTAACCGGATCTGAGGTTTTTCAGAGGGCTGAAGCTTAAACGTTTTGGTGCATTCCTCAAAGGTCAACATCCTCCCCCCCCCCCCCTTAAGGAGATCCGAGATCATAAGGCAACCCCCCTCCCGCCAAGCTTTGAACGGACCCTCTTGTTGAGCCGGTGGGAACTCGAGATTAAAGTGAATGGGGGTGTAGGGAGAAGGGAAGGTGGTCAGGGGTACTGATCTGTTAAGGTCATCCCATACCTGCAGAGTGGTAGCCGTGGGGGTACTAATATAAGCATTTAATGGCCGTTTTTTTTTTTTTTTTTTAGTCCTCATTTATTTTTCAATATGCTTTAGACTTAAGAGAAAAGGTCTTCCGCCCATCACAAATAGCCAATTTTGAGGAAATCCGGTCGCTCCACAAGGGAGAGAAGGACACCAAGTATCTCCGGATTCACCCCTGTGGCTTCCCTGTAATGATTCCAACCTCAATCTTAGTTCTTTTATTGGAGCAATGGCATCCCTGCCAATACACTCCATTAATGACATATTCTTAATCATCGGACCCAGAAAGAAAAAGTAAGAATAGACAGTAGAGAGGCTTCACAGGGAGACCAACATATTCATATAACAAAGCAATAAATCTAGAAATCAACAGAGACTAAATACGAAAAATGTATATATATTCTTAAATAATCTTACACAGAAAGACTCCTATCCACCCAGTTATCCCAAATTTCCCAAAATTTAGTTTTTTTGTTCTTTGTTCCAGATTGATCTAAGTTTGATATTCTCTGAATCGAAAATATCCATTCCTCTTCTATAGGAGGACAGGCTAAGATCCATTTAATACACAGCTCTCTTCTAGCTAGAAGAATCAGAGTGAAAAACAATGCTCTGTGCTTTTTTGTTAGAAAGCCTCCATCTAACTCCCTCGGAAGTATCCCAAAAATTATGGATACAGTCGTTAATTTTATTTCAAACCCCATAATATCTGAAATGGTCTTACCCACTTTCTGCCAATAAGAAGATATTACCGGACAACTCCAGAACATATGCACCTCGTCAGCCTTGTCTTCTCCACACTTTGGGCACTTCTTAATCTCTCGCCTTCCCATTTTCGATAGTTTCTTGGGTGTCCAATAGGCTTTGTGTACTGTGAAGAGGTGATTCTTTTTTAAAGGTGCAGCACTTACGTAAGACCATAGAAAAGACATAGATACTTGCCCGATGTTTTCGAGGTCTTCATCATCTGGCAGGTCTTTCTTCCAAATTTCATCGAACGAGGCCTGCATCTCTTCTCCGTTCTGGACTAATAACCAATACCACTCTGATACTTCTTTTGTCTTTTTCTGGTAAGAGCAAATTTTCGAAGCCAGATCCAGATTGCCTTTTAGGTCTTTACTTATGGACTTTACCCAACTATTCAGCTGATAATATTTAAACTTGGAGACTGAGTTCTCACATATCGCCGAAAGATGAGGCCAGAAAATCAATTCCGCAACGACGATTAATTGCCCCCAAGTGGTGATGCCATAAGTACGGAGAGGAGTTGCCAGGGCATCTTCCATACATATAGGCATTCCTGGGGAGTCCCAAACTGGTGCTACCTCATTGTAATACGGTATTTTTAGGAGGCATCTTATCTGGGACCAAAGCTTCATAGCTGATACCAAAGTCTTCAATTTAACCTTCTTGAAGTATTTTGGGTGTCCGAATTTTAAAAGAAAGCACCCTGCTTGTTGAGAGATCTCTGCTGTGAGAGCTTTAAAAAGTGGGGAGAAAGATTCGCTTTCCAACAATAATTGTCTAAAATTTTTTAGATGAAAGGCACAAAAATATAGATCTAAATCTGGAGTCGCTATGCCTCCATAGGCTTTTTCTTTCTAAGTTTCTTTAAAGCAATTCTGGGATGTTTATCTCCCCAGATAAAACTTGAAAAAAACCCTGCACCTTTTAAACCAAACTTTTGGGAACTCTAGGGGGATAGTATTAAATAAAAATGTAAATTTTGGCAAAATTGACATTTTCAATAAATTGGATTTGCCTAATAATGAAAGTGAGAGCCCCCATGTTTGAAGTTGTGTTTTTACTATTTTTGTGACTTTTTCAAAATTAACCTGTGCTATTTTGTCAATATTTTGAACTATCTGGATGCCAAGGTATCTAATTTCCTTCTTTGTGTAGGTACACCTGAAATTGGTGTTCCATTTCATTAACTCGGTTTTTTGTTGATTGATAAGGTAGCCAGAAACCTTTCCAAATCTCTCAAATTCAGACCATATCTCTGAGAACAGTTTTTCTAAATTGCTAGTGTATATTATAAGGTCGTCTGCATACAGACCAATTTTTTTCTCCCATCCATTAAATTTAAAAGGGATAATATTTTGACAGGCTATCAATTTACACGCTAAGGGTTCAATGTAGATATTAAAAAGTAAAGGGGACAGAGGACATCCCTGTCTAGTACCCCTTCCTATTTGTATTGACCTGGTTAATTTCCCATTGATTAAAATTTTAGCTGTAGGATTTTTGTAGAGAGCTTTAATTGCTGTCTCAAAGGTTTCGCCCAGATTAAAATGTTGAATTACTTTAAACAAAAAAGGCCAGTTGACCCGGTCAAATGCTTTGGCAGCATCAAATGTCATTACTGCCAAAGGGATCTTATAGGTCTGGGCCATATCTATCGCCCCAATTAGGTCATGTGTTAATTCACTGAGTTGTCTTCCCTTCATGAACCCTTTCTGGTCTTGATGTATTAAAGGGCCTATCACTTTATCTAAGCGTCTAGTAATAATCTGGGTATATATTTTGTGGTCGCAATTTAAAAGTGAGATTGGTCTATAAGACTCACAGAGTCTTGGATTTTTTTTTTTTTATCAGAATGTTTTTATAGAATTATGTAAATTTGAAAAAACATAAAAGACAAAGCACAGAGGATACAAAGGACCTCTTGTAGAAAACATATTCCTTCAATGCAGGTATAAACAAGGCGGCGACAAACCCCCGCCTCCCATTGTCTCCCCCCCCAGTGGGGAGTCCCCCGCTCCATTAGTAGCGATAGTGCAAAACACATTTTCTAATAACCTCGGTGGGCCAACCCCCAGTCTCAATTCGTTAACAATACAGAAGGGAGAATGTGTACCTTATGTTAGGCTCAACAAAAGATTTGAAGCAAGCCAAATCGGAACCCAGATCGAGCAATACACGTCTTGCTTCGAAGGGGTAATCCAGAAGTCCATGAGTTCCTGGCATCTACGGACGCAAGCCCCACTCATGGAGGCAAAAAGAAAAAAGAAAGGAAACAAACAAAACTAACAAAACAGTGGTCTCTCACATTATATGTAAACTCTGACGGTAGACGTAAGGTGGTGATGGGGCTGCTATTAAATCAGGAAGAGGTGGAGTGCCCTCAGCCGAGGGCTACAAGCAAACAATGGAAGGCCCTCAGAGAGATAACCAACCAGCGGGGCCCAGGTATATTCAAAATCTTTCCTGTTGTCGTCTGTGATATCAGAGAGCCGCTCCAGTGCTATCGCCTTCCATAAGCGTGCATGCCACTGTGAGAGCGAGGGAGCGGTAGGTTTCTTCCAGGCCCCCGCTATAGCCATCTTCGCCGCTCCCAAACAAAGCCATAAAATGGACCTATCTGCGTGCGTCTGCCGCTGAAGCAGGGGATCTCGCATGCCCAGTAGCACCTGTTCTATGGAGTCCCCGATCGGATACCCCAATATGAGTTTAATCTGGGCAAGAATCTCTTTCCAGAAAATCTGGATTACGGGACAGTCCCACCAAATGTGTTTAAAGTTCCCCAGGGCCCCACATCCCCGCCAGCAGCGATCTGAGGTACCTGGAAAGATTGCGTGCAACCGGTGAGGGTGGAGATACCAGTCATAAAGCGTCTTATAGTGGGCTTCCCTGAGATGCATCGATCTATTAAATTTGGCAATATCCTTGTATAGGGTCTCCCATTGTTTATCCGAGGGTGGGACCTGAATCATCGTCCCCCAGCATTCCCTGTGGTGTTGTGAGCGAGAAGGTGCTAGAGTAAGAAGGAGATTGTATAGAAAAGAGATACACCCTCTCCCAGTAGTGCCTGTCTGGACAAATTTTTCCAGCGGGAGATACCCCCGTGTAGCTGCCGCCTTGAGCTCCGATTGTTGGACCCAGTGGACCAGCTGAGAGTAATGAAATTGCTCCGAGCGTGGAAGATTAAAGCGTGTCATGCAATCCGCTAAGGAGCGAAGCTTGGTGCCCTGAAAAAGATCTGAAATCATACGACACCCTCCGTCCCTCCAACCATCAAAAGGCCCTTCCTGTTGCGCCGGTGGAAAGTACTTAGAGAAATGTATAGGGGAATATGGAGACGGAAATGTGGTCAGGGGCAACGCCCTAGTAACCGCGTCCCATACGCTAAGGGTAGTGGAGGTAGGAACGCTCAGATAGGCGTTAGGCGGTCTATCGTCCCTAGAGCGCCAAGGCAAGTCCCATATAGTCCTCCCCGTTACCTGCCTGTCTATATGTAGCCACAATTTGTCCGACGCTTGCAGGGACCATTCGCTTAGGACCCTAAGTTGCGCAGCCCTGTAATACGTCAGAAAGTCCGGCAGTGCCAACCCCCTTTAATCTCGGCCTGGTCAGTAAATGGAAGGAGATGCGAGCCCGCCGCCCCTGCCAAATGAATTTGAGTAGGAGGGATTTCAGGGCGGGGAAGAGGGCTCTGTCCGGCTGAATAGGCAAACCCTGAAAGAGATAGAGAAGACACGGCAGTACATTCATTTTTATAACATTAATCCTGCCAATCCAAGAAATGTAGGCGGCCCCCCACTTTTTGCACTCGTTCGTGAGCTGCCGCAGAAGCGGCGGGAAATTAGCCCGATACAGATCACCAAGTTTGGGAGTAATCTGTATCCCCAGGTAAGTAATGGCCTTGTGTGCCCAACAGAAGGGAGAGGACTCCGCCAGGCTCTCTTGGACTCCAGGTGGCAATGTGAGATTCAAGATAGAGGACTTGGAAAGGTTCACCCGAAATCCGGAAACCGTCTCGAACCGTTCCAATTCTTGGCATATGGTCGGAAGCGACAAACGCGGGTCAGTCACTGGCAATAAGATATCATCGGCGAATAAAGCAATTTTATGTTCATCTTGCCCAAACGTAATGCCCTTGATGTTGGCGTTGGCGCGTATCCGCATCGCAAATGGTTCAATACTGAGGGCAAAGAGTAAAGGAGACAGAGGGCAACCTTGCCTAGTCCCCCTCGCCAGATTGAACCATCCAGATGCCACTCCATTCACCAACACTCGAGATCGGGGCGCTGCAAAATTCGCCCGAACCATCCCAATAAAGGCCTCACAGAACCCGAATCGGCGCAGAGAAAGCTCCAGGAAGGTCCAATCAACACGATCGAACGCCTTCTCTGCGTCGAGTGAGAGCAATGCCGCAGGAATCTTTTTCTTTTGAGCCTTGTCTATCAGGTGAAACACGCGACGTAGATTGTCATGGGTTTGGCGCCCCTTAATGAACCCGGATTGGTCGGGGTGGACGAGGTCCGGAAGACACCTCTCCAATCTCGTGGCCAGGATCTTGGAGTAGAGCTTCGCGTCCAGGTTGAGTAAGGCAATGGGGCGATATGAGGCACATTTTATCGGATCCTTTCCTTGCTTGGGGAGAATGGAAATCAACGCCTCACCCATGGAGGTCGTGACGGCCCGCCGTGTCGCTATGTCATTAAAAAGCGTGGTCAAGTGGGGTCCAAGTTCCGTAGCGAATGTGCGATAGAAAGAGGCAGAGAAGCCGTCGGGCCCAGGGGCCTTGTGACGTTTAAGGGAATCAATCGCGGCTTGTACCTCCTCCAAAGTGATAGCACTCCCCAGCCCCTCATTGTCCGCCGCCGACACTTGGGGGATCTCAAGCTCCTCCAGATATCGACCTTGCTCGTGCGCATTAGGCGTATCCGCCCGATACAGCGTCTGGTAAAAGTCGTGAAACGCGCTCGCTTTCCCCTCCTCCTGCACATGCGTCGTACCGTGGTCATCTACAATTTGCTTAATGTAGGTCTTCTCTTGCCGGGCCCTTAATTGCCTAGCGAGCATCGTCCCCACCTTGTCCCGTCCCACATAGCCCCTGGCCTGAAGACGAAGCAGTGTTCTCTCTGCCCTATTGATATATATTGCATTCAACTTGCCCCGTAATGCTGTGACCTTCCGCAGAGAAAGGACCGACGGGGACACCTTGTAGTGTTCCTCTGCCGCGCCCAGCTCCGCCTCCAGATCCAGGCGTTCCTTAGTTTGAAGTCTCTTAAGGGACGACGCGAGAGATATGCAATGACCCCTAATGTAAGCCTTAAACGCGTCCCAGTTAGTGGCTAAGGAAGTATCAGCCGGGTCATTCAGAAGAAAAAAATCACGAATGGCTTTGCGGATGTCATCCCGGTTCAATCGATCCCGACATATGCATTCTGGGAAGTACCATCGAGTAAGCTTAGCGCGTGGAGCCGGCCAATCAAGCTGACAAGTCAGGGGCGCGTGGTCGGACAGGGCAATAGGCAGCAACTGGGAGCTAGTGACCGCATATAAGAGCGTCTGACTAAGAAAGATGAAATCGATTCGTGAGTATGACCTGTGTGCATGTGAAAAAAAGGAAAAATCCTTCGTCGAGGGATTCAGATGCCTCCACCCATCCACGAGCCCCATTTGTGACAAGGAATGTTTGAGCGCAGGAGTGAAGACTCCCCCCTCCCCCCTGTTTGCGTGAGTAGAATCTAGGTGAGGGTCCCATATCAAGTTGAAATCCCCCAATATAAGCAAATCGCCCGTAGCAAAACCCCCAGAGAGTGAAGAAAAGTCGAGATGAACTCTATTTGACCTGTATTCGGGGCATACACCGAAGCTATTGTGCAAGGGCGGCCCATGAGGGAGCCGGACACAGCTACATAACGCCCCTCTTTGTCCCTCAAAGTGGCTTCATGTGTAAAGTGGGCCGAGGAGTGAAAGATTAAACCAACCCCATTTTGTTTCCTCCCACCGTTGGCCTGGAAAATCTGAGGGTATTGTCTGTGTCGGAGCCTCTGCTCCTCCGAGCGCTTAAGATGTGTCTCTTGTATTGCCACCACTAAAGGAGCCTGATCCCCTATATACTTCCAAAACTTCTGCCTTTTGTTAGGGGAGTTAAGACCCCTAACGTTCCACGATAAAAATTTAACTCCCATCTATAGACGATCCACCATTCTAGCCTCTGGCAGTAGCATCCCCCCACCTCTGTACCTCCCCCATCCTGCCCGTCACCATCCATTCGAAGCACTGTGTGAGACCAAACCTGAAAAACCAAAACATTGAAAACGAAAACCAAATAATAACATGACATCACACTCCGTATCCACATTAGTGTGAGTTCACCGGGGCATGGACATGCCCGCTCCATCAGGTCCTCTTGCAGAAGCAGCCCTCCCGTCCCTAATAACTTGAGAATAGCAGTACAGTTAGAGGATGGGCCGTGCACTTGTTTTTGGAACTATTAAGATTTGCAAAGCGCCGATGCGCCGGCCTGGCCCGGAGTGACTATACCCCCGAGGGAGTCAGCCCCCCAGCGGTCTTCCCGAGATCCATTGCTAAAGGAGTTACGGAGTTTTCTTGCCGCTCATGGGGATCGTACGCCATCCAGCTGAGGTCTCTGACTCTCCCCTCCGGTCCCCCGAACCTCCCGGAGAGGCAGAGTGCGCCGTCGATGAGTTGCCCTCTAGGCCCAGTAAGCTCATAGCCCCTTCCACGTCAGTAAAGTGATGGTGCTTATTATTCAGTGAAAAAGCCAGACCAAAAGGGTATGTCCACCTGTATCGAATGTGCCTGTCTCTAAGGGTAGAGGTGATCTGACGAAATTGCTGCCTGCGCATTAGTGTGGACTGCGCCACATCCTGGTAGAGGGAACAAGTGCACCCCTGGTACTCGATGGTGTCTTGCCCCCGGGCCCTCCGCATCACCATTTCTTTCGTTTTGAAGGAGGCAAACTTAGCGAGTATGTCCCTAGGCCGTTGCTGTTTCCCTTGTTGAGGTGGACCTACCCTGTGCACTCTTTCCAGCATAATCGGGGTGTCGCCTTCACCCAGGATATTGCTAAAGAGACCCATGAGAAACCGTTCCAGATCGGGCCCCTCACGGCCTTCCTCCAGGCCCCGCACCCTAACATTCTCCCTTCGAGAGCGGTTCTCGAGGTCCTCACATTTGAGAAGTGCCGCATTGAGTTGCGCCGATAGGGCCTCCGCACCCTCCTCCAGGGGCTGTATCCGAGTCTCTAAATTTTGACAGTGGGTCTCTAAGTCGAGGGTGCGCGTCCCCACCGAATCGACATCCTTGCGTAGGTCGCAAATTTTAATGGCCATGTCCGACTTGAAGGCGTCTAAAGAGGCATTGATGTCTGCCTTGAGCTCCTCTCTCAGTTCTTGTTTAAATTCTCTCAGGGTGGCCAACAAGTCGTCTTTAGTCAATGCCATGGTATCCCCTTGCTGGTCGGGACTTGTCGTTGCTCCTTTCCCTGTGCTGGGGGCCCCGAAAAAATTGGTCACCTTAGCAGATTGTGATTTTTTGGGCGGCATAGAGATCTTGTGGAGCGCCACCCGACGCAGGGAGCACACATGTGCCGAACGCTCCCCCGCTTAGGTGGGCCAGGCCCTGCACACCACCCGGCGCCCCACGGACTCCAGCACCTCCCCAGTCGCCAGGCACAGCTCCCCGGCTCACCACTCCAGGATCAGCCGTCGAGACAGGGCCACCAACCTGCACACCAGATGACTGCAACCGGAAGAACACAGGGCTGAAGAGGCACCCCCGCTAGGCCCAGTCATCAGGGTCAGACCGATCCAGAACAGGGGTTCCCGGTCTATTGCATGTTGTCTCCGCCTCAGGACCTCAGCCGCTCTTAGATCTCCCCCGGCAACGTGGCACGTTCCCACTATTTAGCTATTGACTGAGGTGAGGCGCCGAGGTCGCCCAGGTCTCCACCACCGGCGGCTCCGGAGCGGCCAGCAGCAGGTAGGGTAAATTGCTCTGTCAATCCCCCACTGGAGAAGCAATCCCTCTCACCACCACCCGCCTGTCATGCCGGGGCTTCACCTGACTCTCATTGGGGCAAGTTCGATCTCCTCTGTAACGCTGGCGGGCTCCGCTCCGTGCACCCTGAAGTCCTCTCTCATCCAACGGGGTGCCTTTTGAAGTCAGGCAGTAGGGTCAGGCTATGTCCTCCTGCGGGTCCCCTCTCTACCCCCAACAGAATTCGTCCCACTGGGGGCCGTCACTGACACCCCCAGGGCCACAGTGTATAAGCTCCGGTTAAGCGGCGCTGATCGGTCCCATGCTGCCACTCCCCTCGCCTTGGCCCCCTCGTGGTTGCTCATCTCTAGGCTCCGGCGGGCGTCCTCACCTCACTGCGACGCCGCTCACAGCCTCTACTCCCTGCTAAGTCGCTCTCCACTGCGGCGCAAACGGGCTCCACGCCCTGCAGAACTCCCTCGTAGCCCTCTTACCACCGGCGGGGCGCCATCTTACATTCAGGCAACAGGGTCTGACGGTGTCCACAAGCAGGCCCCCTCAGCACCAGCAGCAAAATGGTATCCCACTGGGGGTCGCCCGAGCTCCCCCAGGACCGTAACTTAATTTTTAATTGAAGGAGCGCCGATCGGACCCATGCCGGCACTCCGCTGCACCTTGGCCCCCTCGTGGAAGCTCACAGCTGGGCTCACTGCTCCGCCTCGCACTGCCTCCTCTCCTGGCAAATCTCCCGCATCCGCCGGTCATACGTCACTCCGACTCGGGGAGATACCGCTTCTGCACATCAGGCACTGGGGGCGCGGGTGTATTCAGGGCTCCTCTCCGCCCAGCCGGGACCTCCGACGGCCTCCTTACGCCTCGGTCGCCATGTTTGTCGCCGTGCCGCTTCTTATGCCTGGTGATCGCGGACAATTGCAAGACCGCTGGTGGTTCCGCGGTGCGTTTCACCGGCCCTCGCTGTTCCGGAGCCTCACCCGTGCCCCCTCCATTATTTGTAGCCGAATTTAGTCCCTAAAACCTCACCCTTTACGGACCATGGAACAGGAGCCAGGCAGGATCACGTCCGCGCGGCCATAGTAGTTGGCCACGCCCCCCGAGTCTTGGATTTTTATTAGGTTTTAATATCATTGTTATAATGGCTTCTTCCCACGATACGGGGGGATTATGACCTTCTAAAAAACATGAATTAAACAATTTAAGAAGAGAGGAGGCAAGTTCTTCTTTCAAAATAATATAAACTTCATTGGGGATAGAGTCGGGGCCAGCAGCCTTTCCCTTTTTTAAAGAGTTGATCGTTTGAATGATTTCCTCCCTAGATATGGGGCGATTTAATTGTTCTTTTTCATTTTGCAAAAGTGAAGGAAGAGCTAAATCTGAGAGAAATTCTTCTATGTTGTCTTCATCTAAAGTTGTCTCATCCGTATATAGGTTTTTAAAAAATTTGGACAAAGGCCTCCTCGATTTCGGAATCATCCGAAATGATGTTACCAGTGTTCAAGCAGCGAAGGTCTCTTATCCAGTTTCTTGTCTGATCGACTTTCGTTTTCCACGCCAGGAGCTTACTACACCCCTCTCCATATTCGTGGTGGGCTAATTTACTTGCATCCCATTTTTTTTTAACTATAATTTCTAGAAAATCAGCTAACTTATGTTTTGCTGTATTTAATTTTCTCAGAGCATTGATGTTTTCCTGATCTTGCTCAAAATGTTCCTGAAGTTTATATATGTCTTCTTCCAATTTTTTGGTCTCTTCTTGCACCTTCCTAGACCAATAAATCGATATAGTTGTTAAAGAGCCTCTCAAGTATGCCTTATATGTGTCCCATGTTGTTTGAGGTGAAGCTGAATCAAGATTAAAATCAAATTCTTTGGTTTCCATCTTCAATTTATCTACTACTTCATTCTCTAAAAGCAATGCTCGATTAATGGTCCACCTCCGGGGTGGGGGGCTCACTTCCATGACTAATTCGATAATGACTGCGGAGTGATCGGACATATGTTCTGGGGCATGGCTAACTGAGGTAACGTTTCTGCTTGTTGCTATATCAACTAGGAAAAAGTCAATTCTGGAGCGATGTCCACATTTTTTGTTGTAAAAAGTAAATTTCCCACCAGATATCTTAGATTTGTGGGCCATCTCTCTCCAGATATCCACAAGCCCGATATCAGACATTAATTGTCTCAAGGCAGTTCTCATTTTCTGCGTATTTACCGCTACTCTAGACGAGGTAGAATCTTGACTTGGATCAAGAATCAAATTAAAATCACCCCCTAATATAATGCGATCGTTTGTTTTAGATAAGTGGAGTAGTAAAGTGGCAGGATCGTCCAAATTTGGCCCATAGTAACCTACGAAGATTAACCATTTGTCATTGATCTTAACTCTGGCTATCGTCCACCTTCCCAAAGGGTCAACCATACATTCCCCTAGCATAGCATGGGCAGATTTTTTAATTAAAATTGCGACCCCTTTCACTGTACAAGATTGAGTTGTACAAATACAATGTTCAATCCACTTTTGATGTTTCAAAACCACTTCCCATTCCTCTTTAAGCAAGTGTGATTCTTGAATAAGAAAGACATTACAATCCGACAGCCTTAAATACTCTAGAATTCTCTTCCTTCTAGAGGGGACCCTTAGCCCATTAACGTTCCAGGACATAATTCTCACTTTCTCATTTTTAGTTGGCCCTAATCCAAAATGCGTTAATTTCCCTGCCAACATTTATCCTTAAAGACAGAACAACAGAGGTTGCGTAGGACCCTTTGACTAAAGATAAAAAACGAGGACATTTTTTTTGCTTTTCTCCCACTTGCTCCCCCACCCTGTGTGTAAAAATAATTTTTTCTTTTATATGTTTTATGTGAAACCCACCCCCCCTCCCTTGGGGAACCCTCCCTTACTGTTGCTAGAGGTAAAATTATTAAATACCTCTGGTTTTTAGGCTCTCTCTCTGACCAGGCTTAAATCCAGTGTATTTCATTTGGATGTGCTCTTTATTTGATTTATTAGGGCGTTTGCCTCCTCCGGATCCTTAAAGTTGAACATTTTGTTGTTCCACATTACTTTAAGGGAGGCGGGAAAGCGTAGATTTGCTGTAGCACCCAGGTTTCTTAATTCCTGCATCGACTTCCCCAGCTCCCATTGTTTGTCCTGAGTAATGTGAGAGATATCTGACCTAACACGAAAAGTCCATCCAGCTCTTTTATACACCCCTACTTTTAATCCTGCTACTAGGATTTTTTCTTTAAGTAAATACGATTTGAAATTCACTAGAATCCTTGTTGGATTTTTTTTCCCAGGCCTTTTTGAATATGGATCCCGATGTACTCTTTGTACATCCTCCTCAAGAAGTTGTTTCTCAATATCAGGGTGTAATTCTGTGAGGAGGTTAATTATAAAAGATCTAATGTCTCCTCCTTCCACATCTTCTGGAATATTCAGTAATCTAATGTTGTTCCTCCTGGCGTTATTTTCCAGACTTTCCAGTTTTTCTTTTAAGGTTTTATCACCGCATTTTATCATCTGGATCTCACGTGCATTTGTGTCTACTTTCATGGTAAGGTCCTCCATGGCTAGCTCTACGGCCCCTACTCTTTCCGACATATCATTCAATTTAGCTTCTAGAGTCTCACAGACCATTTGTATTTTCAATTGATTGCTTTCTGAAACTGCAAATTTGTCTCTTAATTCAGTGAGGAGGGTCGTTAGTAGTTCCTCTGTAGCAGAGTGAGCCACTGTATTACCAGTTGTGTTTGGATTCCTCACTAGCTCTATCTCCTCTGCTACTGGGTTGTCTCCTTGAGGGGGTCTGGTATCACCAAACTGCTAAACTGAGTCTCAGCACCGTTGAGCTGGGATGCCGTATTGTCTTTTCTAGTCTGGAGAGGCGGGGGAACCTCATCACTCTCATCGACCAGATGGGAGAGAGGATCAAAGGCATTCTTCAAAATGACGGGCTCCATTACTGTCCTTAAAGAGGACTGAGTGTCCTGAATTTTGAAGTATGACCTTAATGAGGGCGTAATGCGGGTCTTGCCTGAGTTAATTTTAAGCTGCTTCTTCTTCCCCTTACCGAGGGGGGATTTACCTTGAGAATCTTTTATGTTCTGGCCGGAACCTGTGCTTTTAACAATTTTTAAAGACTTAACTTGAATTACCGGCACCAATTCTTTACTGACAGACTCAAGAGGGGATTGATTTTGACCCCAAATATCCCTACTTCTAAGGGTATATCTATTTAATTTGTTTGCCCCTGTAAAAGGACCTTCGTCTCGTCTCTCTACTCCCAGCCCCTCTCGTTCTGCCTTCAGCTTAGGCCCCCAATCTCGCCCTTTCCTCCTTACCGGAGTCATTTGAAGTCGCCATACACCAGAAACTGCTCCCTCTGAAACAGGCGAATGTCTTCCCTCGTCTGGAGCCGATTTCTTTTCTGCTCCGATAATCTGTGGAACCTCAGGGGTTAATACACTAGACAGGCATTTCCGACGTGGAAAGGTGGAGGCGGAGGTCCAGGTCCCGTCGCTCCGAAATCCAACTCCGGCAGCGACTCATCTTCCGTTCGAGATCTGCACCGCCGCCTCCGACCAGCGACCCCCCCCGCGGGACCGCCTCTCCTCCAACCGCCACGTCTACCTGCCCAGTTAATCCACGCCCAGGTCCAAAACACTGACGACCCGCCGATACTCCACCGACACCTCCCCAACGCCGGCGCCCACAAGGAGAGCGAAAGCCGGAGAGCCAGAAAGCGCGACACCACGTGACACCACGTAGGTCAGTACCTCAGCAAACACTCATGTTCCGTAAACGTCACATCCAATCCTTCCGTTGTGCCATAATCACCTAGGCTGAGAGAGAGCCTCCGGCCGCAGCTAACCAACGGCGCCATTTTCCCCGCTTCGTCCCGATTTTGTTTTGACTTACAGAGGAGGTCCCAGATCGTCCTACCCACTATTTGCCAGTCCATATGGAGCCAGAGTTTTTCCGATTCGCGAAGGGACCAATCTGTGATCACCCGGGGTTGTGCTGCCCTATAACAGCCCAAGAAGTCAGAGAGTGCTAATCCCCCTTCCACTCTCGCCTTAGTGAGCAGACGATAGGATAACCGTTCCCTTTGCCCCTGCTAAATGAATTTAGTGATCATCTTTTTCAGGTCAACAAGTAGCGCCCTTTCCACCGGTATCGGAAGGCCCTGAAAGAGGTAAAGCAACCTGGAAAGCACATTCATTTTAACGGCATTGATGCGTCCTATCCAGGAGTTATAGGAGGTTCTCCACCTGGTCAGATCCGCCTTAAGCTGCCGCAGCAAGGGAGGATAGTTAGCCCAGTAGAGGTTCGATAGCTTAGAGGTAAGTTTAACGCCCAGGTACGTGATGTCTTTATGCGTGTTTTGAAAAGGGGACAGTTCTTCCACGGCTCTCATGGTTTCCCTGGGTAGTGTCAGATTGAGAAGATAGGACTTTGATAAATTAACTTTAAACCCCGATGCCTTTTCAAAGGAGGTGAGCTCATTTTGGATGGCAGGGAGAGAGGACAACGGCCTTGTGATTGGGAGCAACACGTCATCTGCGAAGAGGGAGATTTTATGTTCGTCTGTCCCAAAAGGCACCCCACCTATGTCTGGATTGTCCCTGATTCGTTCCGCGAAGGGTTCAATACTGAGGGCAAAGAGCAGGGGGGATAGCGGGCAACCCTGTCTGGTACCCCGCGAGAGACCAAAGGGTTCCAAAGCCACCCCATTTACCAGAACCTGCGATTGAGGAGCGGAGTAGTTAGCCCGCACAATGCCTATAAAGGTCTCGTTAAAACCAAATTTCCTCATTATTCGTGTCAAGAAGGCCCAGTCGACCCGATCAAAGGCCTCGTCTAGCGAGAGAAGGGCTGCGGGGATGTCTTTTTTCTGCACTTTTTGGATGATGTGTACCACTCTTCTCAGATTGTCATGCGTTTGCCTCCCCTTAATGAACCCCGCTTGATCCGCCTTAATGATATACGGCATGACATTCGCTAAGCACGTGACCAGAATTTTAGAGTATAATTTGTCATCTAGGTTCAGGAGCGCAATAGGCCTGTAAGAGGCACAATTTGTACGGTTCTTTCCTGGTTTGGGGATAACTGAGATTAACGCTTCCCCCATGGAGGGGGGTCACCTGTTGCGTGGCTGCAATATCATTAAATAAGGACACCAAACGGGGAACCAGCTTGGGGGCGAAAGTACGATAGATGTGAGCATTTAAGCCATCAGGGCCAGGAGCTTTTTGCAATTTAAGTGTGTCTATTGCCTTTTGTACCTCCTCACAGGAAATAGGTCTGCTTAAGTCCTCATTCGTGGAGGCTGGGATCTGTGGTAACACGAACGTTTCTAAGTATTTCTCTTGGTCATCAACAACCAAGGGATCCGCAGTGTAGGGACCGGTAGAAATCCCCAAAGGCTTTGGCCTTCCCCTCCTCAATTTTCTGAGATGACCCATTTTCATCCACAATATGCACTATATACTCTTTTTCCTGCTTCGCTCCAAGTTGTCTTGCCAAGAGGGCTCCCACTTTGTTTCCCCCTTCGTAACTTCGGGCTTGTAGTGCAGGATAGTTTTTTCCGCCCCATTGGTGTAAATAGCCTGTAATTTTCCTTTTAGCTGTTTGACTTTTCTTAGGTTCTGAACCGAGGGGTTGACCTTATGAGCCCGTTCTGCGTTTTGTAACTCCCCTTCTAGGAGTATTCTCTCCCCCTTACGCTGATTTGTTTAATGTGGTTGCCAATTTCGATGCACTTCCCCCGTATGCCGCCTTGAAGGCATCCCAATTATTGGCAAGAGAAGTCAGTGCGGGGTCGTTAAAGTCAAAGAATTCTGTGATTGCTTTTCTTAATTCATCCCTAAGGAGACGATCCCTGTTGGGAAAGTTAGGGAAGTACCATCTGGCATGTTTAGCACGCGGTGGGGCCAATCTAGCACCAACTCTAGAGGGGCGTGATCTGAGAGACAAATCGGATGGAACTGGCATCCTGAGAGCCTGTGAAATAGGGATTGGCTAATGAATGCATGATCTATTCTGGAGTAGGTCCTGTGAGAGAAAAAGGAGAAGTCCCTTGTCGAAGGATGAAGATCCCTCCAGGCGTCCACAAGACCCAAGCCCTGTAATGCCGATTTGAGTGTCTTGCTAAACACTCCCCCTGTTGCCCTATGTGGATGGGTAGTGTCTAGTGACGGATCCCAAATAGAGTTAAAATCCCCCATTCAAAGGATGTCCCCTGTAGCGAATCCCTCCAGAGTGGCCAGAAATGTGTTCAGGAACTCTTGTTGCCCAACATTGGGCGCTTAGACTGTCTCAAAAGTGCATGATCTGCCCCTCAGCTCACCCCTGACCATCCGGAATCTCCGTGCTTTGTCTGATTTGGAATCCTGAAGGAGAAACGGGACAGAGGAGTGGAAAAGGATAGCCACCCCATTGTGTTTCGTGTGTGCAGATGAACGAAAAATCTGTGTGAAGGCCCTGTGTTTCAGCCGCTGTTCATCTTTTTTTGGTAGGTGGGTTTCTTGCAGGGCAACAATTTTTACATTATGATCTAATATAAACTTCCACATGCTATGCCTCTTATTAGGGGAGTTAAGTCCCCTCACATTCCAAGATAAACAGTTAACCGACATTATTCAAAAAGAGATTCTCCCTTCTGCCCCTTAAAGTTTGCCCATGAAAACCGGAGACTCCTCCCCTCCTCCAAAGCCCCCCCACCCTGACCCCGACCACAGTGTCCCATTGAAAAGTTCTGTGATACCAAAACATACTCAATAGCAACATGTGTGAACTAGAACGTTGAGCTCCGAGGTGCTCTATCTCAGAAGCGAACCTCAACTTGAGCATCTCTTGGGGCGGACCCATTTCCGCTGCCCAGGCCCTCCCCACAGCTAGTTGAAATGATTTTAGAATTAGCCAGTGTTCGTTGTCAGTCTAAAAGATTAAAAGATATATCTTTTCCCCCTCTTACAAGCGTAACCCCCCAAGCCTCCTTGGAGGCTGAGTGACTCAGTGTCATCTTCAAATGGGGTCGGACCCCCTTTAATTCTGAGCACCACAGTACTTCACTAGACTGTATCTACAGTTCAGAATTTTTACCGGACCAAAGAGTCTCTTCGTGTCATCCCAACGTTTTCTTGCCACCTCTTCTCTGTTGCAGCCATGGACCTCCGTCGCGTCTCTCCATTTGTGAGTCTGTTCCTGTACCTCCTGCTCCCTTCGATTGCTTCTTTGTGGAGATTTCAATGCCCAGGATGGATGCTGCTTCCTCGATTTCCGTGCAAAGGAAGCTTTTGCTTTCCAACGAAAAGGCCAGGCCAAAGGGATAGGTCCAGCTGTACTTTATTTTGCGCTCCCTCAGGGCGTCTGTGATTGGCCGAAACTGTTGGCGACGAGCCAGTGTTGCCTGGGCCACATCTTGAAAAAACCAGCAGGAAACATTCTGAAATGTTATTTTTTCAAGAGCGTGTTCTTTCTGGAGTATCAGTTCTTTGATTTTGAAGGAGCTGAATTTTGCCAGTATATCCCTGGGTTTTATGGAGTCTCCTGGTGGTCGCGGCCCCACCCTGTGGACCCTCTCGAGCCACACCTCCGGGCCATTCTCTCTCAGCACTGTTGCAAACATCCCCACCACAAATGCCTCCAGATCAGGGCCCTCGCAGCCTTCCTCCAGGCCCCTCACCCGGATGTTGTCGCGTCTAGAGCGATTCTCGAGGTCCTCGCACTCAAGTAACGTGGTCTTAAGTTGGTTGCGTAGGTCAGCAGAGCCTTCTGCAAGAGGCTGCACGCGATCAGACAGTTCCTGGCACTTCGCTTCCAGGTCTAGGGTGCGAGCCCCAATCGAGTCCACATCTGCTTGCAGGGCCATCAGTTTCCCTCCCATCTCTGCTTTAAAAGCGTCGAACGAGGCCCCCATATCCGCCTTAATATCTTCTTGGAGCTCCTTTTTGAACTCCCTCAGTGACGCCATCAGGTCCTCTCTTGTAAGCGCCATGTCGCCGCCGGTAGGGGCCCTCCCTTCTTTATCTGCGCCCGAGGTGATTGGGGTGAAGTAGTTGGAAACTTTAGTGTTCTGCGCTTTCTTTGGAGGCATATGGACCGGGGCGCGGTGTCAGCCAGAGGCCCCCCTGTAGTGAGGTGATGAAAGAGCGGTGTTGAAACTCAGTGAGAAGGCGCAGAGAACCTACTGTGCAGCGCCGATGCCTGGGCCCCTGTCTGACAGCAATCGGGGTGCCCTGAGCCCCATCCATACACCACGGTCTCGCACTGGATGCCTCTCGGGGCTCTGGGTGGCTCCCCCAGGTAAGAACCGGTGCTGAAGTGCAAGGGGTCTGCTCTGAGGCCCAGTCTCGAGGCTGTATTTTTAAGCCTGGAGCCGCCTGACCCCCGCCATGTTAGGGTCAGGCAGCTCAGCTCCAGGGCAGGCAATTCAGGCCCCCCGCGCTCCCAGGTGCAGTGCGCTAAGTATTGATTCTCTTGGGGTCCTCCTCCTCAATATATGGGCCCCCGCTCCTCATCTCGGGGACCATGCGGGGGATTTGTTGTACTTGGACGTGCTGCGGCAGTGGTGAATCGCGCTCTTATCGTTGGGCGGGTCTGCGCGTCGGGACCCATGCTTGGGGCTTAGGGTGGCTCCCCCAGTTCAAAGCAGATGCAGATAGGTAAGGGGCCTGCTCTGAGGCCTAGTCACGAGGCTGATTTGTTATGCCTGAGGCCGCCTGACCCTCGCCATATTAGGGTCAGGCAACCCAGCTCAAAGGCTCTTCAACAGAGGCAGGCAGATCTGGGGACCCCCCCTCGTTCCCAGGTGCAGTGCGTTGGGCAGCGCTTTTCTTGGGGTACTCTTCCTCACTTCATGGGCCCCCACTGCTCACCTCGGTGGCCATGCGGGGGATTTGCTGTGCTTGGCCGGGCCGTGGCGGTGATAGACCACGATCAGATCACTGGGCAGGTCCGCTTGTCAGGCCCCGTTTAAAACCGCACATTGCGGACACGGCCGCCACTTCCCGCCGGTGTTCATTCTTCCAGTTAGTGCCCCACCCGGCGGGGAATGCCGCCGCCGCCAAACTCCTCCCGAGGCCGGGCCTCCATTTTGAATTGAGCCCCGCGGCTCCGGTCCCCACAACAGCGCTCCGCAGGCGGCGGCTACATCAATTTCATCGTCTCAAGAGGGGTCCCCCGCTGTCCAGCAGCGTGGGGGACCCGGTTGGGAGCTTTTGTAGGCGGTAGGATGCCTCCGAACAGGCTAATATCGTCAGGCCTGACGCGGAGCCGAGCGGAGTTACATCCGTTCGGCCATGATGGATGGCCACGCCCCCACTCCCTCTTTTTTATGACACAGGATTAAAAAGGGTGGGATATATAGCAATGCTAAAACCACTCCTCTACTGGGTAAGGCTGTGGTCGACTCTAAATTAGTATCACCAAAAAGCGAGTTCTGGGGGGTTGGTAGAAGCTTTCTTGGTGCGCAAAGTCTCACCTGCTAACGAGGCATACATTGATCATATCCAACCACCCCTGGCGCGCACACTTTACATGGAATTCAGACTGGGTACACTTCAAGTCATCAATCTTTTTTTTAAATGTTTTTATTAATTTTCAACAAATGAAACATACAATCAAGAAGCTCATTAATATAGAGTGTGGGCTGAATATTGAGCAGCAAATTATATTGGTGGGCAGATGATGTTATAGCAGTTTCACCGACAGAGATCACATGATCAAAAGACAACATTGTATACATGCATATAAGTGGATTCATTTCTAACACAGTTACATTTGTCAACAGTGGGCTATATAGTAGTCATCAGGGTCCGGTCCCCGTCCTACCTTGTGATAGGCCCATTCCTCCCTCCTCCATGTCTAGGTCTAAGCCGTAATACTCTATCCATGGCATCCAAATTTTTCGGAATTTCCGTGGGCACCCTCTTGCCTTGTAAGTCACCTTCTCTGCGACCATGTAGAGATCCATGCCTGACCTCCACTCTGTGAACGTAGGAATTCGTGGAGCCCCCCAACATTTAGCAATATCTCTCTTGGCTACCACCAGCCCTAGGTTGGCGAACATGAGTTTGTGTCGCGGCAGATCCACATCCGTGGGGATGCCCAATATGAGGAACTTTGCATCTAGCCCGAGCTGGGCTCCAAGTACATTATTCAGTTCAGTCACTATCCTGCGCCAATAGGTTTGAATACGTCTGCATTCCCAAAGGGTGTGTATATATGTGCCTCGTTCCATGTGGCATCGAATACAATCTGGGTTATCCGCCCTCCCCATAGAGTGTAAGCGTGCCCTGTCAAAGTAGGTTCTGTGTAGGATCTTATATTGTATGAGCCGCAGCCTCAACCTAATTGCTACTTCACGCGGGTGCATGAGGGCTGCTTCCCAGTCAATATCTTCTAGTGGGCCGGTGGTGAGTTCCCATTTGGCTCGAAGAGGACCTAAGTTGTCAGGCATATTATTGACTTGCGTCCTATATGTGAAGGATATGGCTTGGGTCGGAATCTCCTCCTGCAAAAGCCTACCTTCTAGCGGGGCATATTCCGGCAGCGCTTCTGTGTCCAGCCCCTCAGCGTGCCAGGCGTGTTTAAGTCTAAGATAGGCATATGCTTGGGAATCTCAAAGTTGATATATAGCCTGAAGCAAGGCGAACGGAGCTAGGGAGCCCCTTTCCAATAAGTCACCTATCTTGGAAATGCCTACTAGGTCCCACTGTTTGAAGCCCCTCAGTTTTCTAATCTCGGGCAGTCTAGCCCCCTCCCACAATGGGGTCTCCCGCGTGAGTTTCCCATCCCATTTCATTTGTTTTTCAGCACTCTTCCAAGCCGCCAGCACTCGCTGGGTAGCCGGCAGTAGACGCGCACCACCCGCTCCTCCATATAGGTAGTGCAGGTGAGTGCGATTTCGAAATTGTAATCTTTCCAGTCTATAGGTAGGATGGTCTCCCGGCGCATGGTTCCATTCGTTGACGACTATTAGATGGGCTGCTCTATAGTAGGCTCTAATATCCGGCAAAGCTAACCCCCCATTGTATGGGTTACGTTGTAACGTTTGCAGCGCTATCCGTGGATGAGCACCATCCCACAGAAGTAGACGCAGCTCACTGTTAATGGTGGTGAAAATAGCTTCCGGTAGTTTGTAATATGTGTTTTGTAAAATATAAAGGAGTTGAGGGAGCGTTATCATCTTATACATGGGCGGCCCTCCCCATGATGGTTAGAGGGAGTTTCCTCCACCTCTTCACATCTTCCTGAAAATTCAAAAGAACTCGTTGAATGTTATGTTCTAGTCTCGCTACTGGGTCGGTGGTGATGTAGAGTCCCAAGTAGGTAAACCCCTCTGTGGAGAGCCGTAAACAGCTCGGGTAGGTGTGAGGCTCCATTGCCCCGCTTAGTGGGTATAAGGTGGATTTATTCCAGTTAATCTTATAGACAGCGTGGCTGCCATAGTCTTCAAATATCTGTAGTATTTGGGGGAGTGTCTCTACCGGGTGTGTGACATAGAGTAAAATGTCATCTGCATATAATGATATACGTTCCTCCTCCAAGATCTGGGACTCGTCCACAAAGCCACCTAGTCCCTGGCGGGTTCTAACCACACAGGCCAGTGGTTCTAGGATGAGGGCAAACAATAGGGGAGATAAAGGGCACCCCTGTCTAGTACCTCTTTGGATCTGCCAACTCGCAGAGACAGCCCCATTGACCCGGACTCTAGCCTCAGGAAAGTTGTATAATAGTGCCAACCACTCCCGGAACACCGGTCCAAAGCCTAGCTTTTCCAGGGTGCACCACATGAAGGGCCAGTGAATCGTATCGAATGCCTTCTCGGCGTCGAGCGAAAGGAGCAAGTGGGGGCTATCTCGATCCTGTACCGTGTCCATCCAATTAGCTAGACGGCGTAAGTTAAAACGCGTGGCACGTTTCGGCATAAAGCCGGACTGGTCTCTATGTATCAGGGGGGTGATGACTGCCAGGAGACGCATGGCGAGTAGTGTAGCCAGAATCTTCGTCTCGATATTGAGCAAGGATATGGGACGATAAGACCCACAGTCGTCTGGGGGTTTCCCCATCTTAGGGATGACCACTACGGTGGCCATACGGAGGTCCTGCGGCAGAGACCCTTGGTCCCTAGATGCCTTGAACAGCTTAAGCAAGTGTGGTGCCAGCAATGTGCTATTTAGTTTAAAAAATTCACTCGGAAGACCATTAGGACCTGGGGTTTTGCCCGCTTTCTGTCGGCCAATGGCCTCGGTCAGTTCTTCCAACGTGATATCTCCCTCTAGACTGTCTCTTTCCTCCTGTGAAAGTGAGGGTAGCTCAATTGCATTTAAATATTGGTGTATCTGTGCCTCCTCCGCCTGGGGTTTGGCTGTGTATAATGCAGCATAGAATCTGGCAAAGGCCCCTGCTATAGCTTCGGGTGTGGTATGTGTGATATTTTGTTCTGTAATGGACTTTACCCATCTCGTCTCTAGTTCCTTCCGTCCTAACCATGCAAGCAGCTTCCCCGCTCTATCCCCTGTTTCATAGAGCCGATGTTGTGTGGCCAATTGCTGAGCCCTCACCTCGTTACTTGCAAGCGCTAGGTAATCTTTTTTGGTTATTTCGATTTGGCGAAGGGCCTGTTCAGTCAGTGTAGTGGGGTCGCTTCCTTCTAGACTTAATAGTGTGTGTTCTAAAGCCTCTATCTCCCGGGTTTCCCGCTTCTTTTTGTGGGCAATTATATTTTGTGCTCTATCGCGGACCACCGTCTTGTATGCCTCCCACATGGTGACTGCCGATTGTACCGAGCCCTCGTTTTCTCGAAAGTAGAGTTCGGAGTCCACCCTAAGCTCCTCGGCGACTGTCTTATCCTGTAATGCCCATGGGTTCAATCTCCACTGTGCTATCTGGTGGTCTTCCCTTCCTCCCACCGTCATTAAGAGAGGCGAATGATCCGAGATGCCTCTAGCCTGGTATTCTATGGTTGCCACTTGTCTGACCTCTCCTGCCGGAGCGAGGAGGTAATCCAGCCTTGAGAATACCCTGTGGGCCCCCGAGAAATATGAATATGCTCGAAGATGCGGATGGTGCCTTCGCCACAGGTCAGTCAGTCCCAGGGTGTCTAGGAATCGAGCCAATATTGTGGGCCCATGGGACCCAGGTCGCATTCGGGTACGGTCAAGGGAGGGATCACTCACTTCGTTAAAGTCTCCCCCCAATAGGTGTATGGCGGGGCCGGAGTGTAGCAGGAGTTCTGTTAACCTATCCAGTGTACGTTGTTGTAGCCGTGGGGGTGCTTATACACTTATAAGCAGAAACGTCCTGCGTTTCCAAATGCCCTGTATTGCCACGTATGTCCCATCTGGATCCACCCACCGTTGAGTGACATGAAAGGGAGGGGACTTTTTAATAAGGATCGCCACCCTACGTGAGCCTTTGGTAAATCCCGCATGTGCCAGAGTAGTGTATTGCCCCCTTCCCAGGAAGGAGCAGCTCGAGCCCAACAAATGTGTTTCCTGTAGAAATATGATGTCAGGTTTAAGTCTCTTGAGGTAGCGAGTCACTAACCCCCTTTTGACTTTATTGCCTAATCCGTTGACATTCCATGTCAGTACTGTATATTTATCATCTGCCATTGCGAAATAGCTCCCAATTCGTCACCTGTCTGGTGTTCCACCAGAGGTCTGCCCATCGTGCCCCCACTCGTTCCAGCCCCATTACACAATCTAACAGATTGAACCAAACAATCCCCCTCCCCGAGAAACAATCTCAACTTACATCGTGAAGCAATCTCCAAAGTACCCCCCACCCCACCCTCTTCAGGCACCCACACCACCCCCCAATTCGTCAACATGACAACTCAGGCACGGGTAATCCACCAAGAGGTCTGTAGCCCTCCCTCCCCCCCAGTCAATTAACTACACAATAATAGGACAAAAACGCACAATATACTTCCCCGGCTCGGGCCTGAGTCCTGCTGTGTCCACCAAGCCTTGGAGTAGTCTTACTGTCAGTTGGCGGCCACCTGGCCCGTATCTCAGTCCTCTTCGCCGTTGTCAGGTAGTTGTTGTTGCTGTGCACCGGTTTCAGGTATGTTCGGCTCCGGTGCTTCCAGTCTTTCAATGCATTGAAGTAGCGGGTGCTCGCTGTCTGCGTCCGCTGAGTCCTCTCTCTCCGACAGTTCGGTATGGCCAGTGTCATCTGATCTGATCATAGTTCGGGACGGGCGTACCCGCACCATCTCATCCTCGGATTCTGACAGGCGCTCCCCATTTTCTCTGGATCTCAACAACCTGCCCGGCGTGTTCCCCGCTGAGTGCCGGATCCTCAACACTCGCCTCCGACGTTTTTCTTTGGGTCGTTCTTGGCTTGGGCCCACTCGTTTTTCCGCAAGTTGGCTCGATGCATCGGGTGGCCCACGTCGCAGCTGCGGCCGCTCCTCAATCCAAGACCATGCCTCGTCCGGAATTTGAAAAAATAACGTGGCGCCTTGGAAAATGACCTTTAGTTTAGCTGGGAACAATAGCATATATTGAAGTCCAAGCACCCTGAGTTTCGCCTTGACCGGATCAAAGGTCCGCCTCTGTTTCTGCACATCCCGCGAGTAATCCGGGAAAACCATTACTCGGGTGTTCTCATATTGGATCTCTCCCTTTTTACGCAGTTCGCGCAATATCAAGTCTCTATCTTGAAAGTTCAGGAACCGCGCTATCAAGGGTCGAGGAGGAGCCCCCGGTGGCGGAGGGACGTTAGGCATTCTATGTGCCCGTTCTATGACAAAACAGGTCGAAAATGGTGCATTTGGCAGAGTGTCCTTCAAGAACTTCAAAAGAAATTGCCCCGGATTGGACTGCTCCGCCTTTTCCGGAAAACCAATAAATCTCAGGTTGTTTCTTCGGGCCCTATTTTCAGCATCATCCACCCTCCAGGTCACCTCCTTCATGGAAGCCAAGAGACCCGTTATGTCTTTCCGTGAGGCATGAGAAATGTCTTCGAGTTCTGAGATGCGGTGTTCCGCCTCAGTCACTCGTTCAGAGACTTTGCGAAGGTCATGACAAAGCAGCGTCACGTCTGAGCGGATCTCCGCCATCTTCTCCTCCAGGCTCTCCCTAGAGGCATGTATGGCTTGTAAGATGGTTGCATTGTCTGGGAGAGGAGCAGAACCTCTTTCCGCATCCGTCGCCGCGGGGAACACCTTAGTATAGCGGTCCAGTTTCCCCTGGCGGGATGTTTTAGGTTCTTTATCTTTCGCCATCCCTGGTGACTTGGTAATAGAGTAGGTCGCAATCTATCTTCGCATGGCCCCAATGGTCTTTGAATCGCCAGGGACTCTACCACTCCTTGCCCCCCAAGTGTCGCAGCGCGTCTGGGACAGTCGCGGCCACTCCAGGCCAGTCGCCAAAATTGGGACAAGAGACCAGGGGCGTACTCACAGTAATGGAGGTCCACAGGGGGAGTCACCCTACACCACGCTGGGTAAGCCTTCCCTAGGTCACGTCTACAGAGTCAGTGGACCACTCGACGCACCTCGTCCGTTCTTCACCGTGTGTGGGAGTTTAATCGCGCAGGTCTCCGGTTTCAGTCCGCTTGGCACCAGCGCTCCCCCAGAGGCCCAATCAATTCCAGGGATTGGTGGTTTTCGGAGCACCTGCGCAGGCCGGAGCAGGAGATGGGTGAAGCACAACCAAATATCAGGACCCAGATCACACAGTGGAATGGAGCACGACCCCTCACCCGGAGCGCGACCCCCTCCTGTGGTGTTAGCCGTCTGTAAGAAAATGGGGGTAGGTATAGGAGAAGTAACGTAACCGTGGTCTGATCAAGCCCCACCGCAGGGCGCCACCTTGTCCCTAGGTCCGATATGGGGTAACACTGCGGACAGGAGGAGGAAGGGACACCGCACCCCCAGCGACGCGGGTCCCGGGGCAGGGATCTGGCGCACCTACCGCCGTAGCAGGTATCTTAGGCGGGGTAATGATGTCTTCCGGTGGTGCAGTATCCTCCACAGTGGACCCAGGGGTAGCGTCTCATTCGCCACCACGCCGCCCCCTGACAGCGACGATATCAGCCCCGGCATGGAGCGGCCAAGAGGCAGGGACGGGGGCGCTCTCACAATTTACAGCGCCGTCCCGCCCGCTCCTCAGCAGGAGCCACCGTCGGGCAAGTCAAGGGGCGCAGGCCACAGCAGGGGGAAGGCAAGCACAGCGTGACCCCAGCGCTCAGTCCGCAGAGAGCCAGACCAGGGGCCACAGTCTCATTACGCGGCACGTCCGTGTGCCGGCCCCTTCGCCACAGGGTCTCCTGTACAGCTCCCGGGGACACGCCGACGGCCCCCCCGCCGCCGAAGCTCTCCCCTCAGCAATGCAGGGCGGGTGACGTTCCGTGCAGCCGACTCCTGCGCCACCCGCTGCAGCTGCCCGGACGCGACGCCGGAGTCCCTCCAGGCACCCGGAGATCACCAGCTCCGCCGCCGGGGACTATCACGGTCCGGGGCACCAGGCGATGTATCTGCGAGCTCCTCCTGTCGCCACGCCAGGCGGGTGCACCGCAGGTCCGGTCGCAGGCCCCGGCTGCTACACTGTAGTCGCCATCTTGGGGGAGACCGTGCGCCGATCACCGCGCCGAAAAGGTCTCGATTTCGGGCCAAAGACGCCGCAACACCGCTCTCCGGGCACGCCACAGCTTTCCGGCACCCAGCGATCGTCAGCAAGTCGTTTCAGCAGCGAAAAGGTACAGGATTAACACAGGATTTTGATCGGGCCCAGCGGAGCTCGCGATCAACGCGGCTACTCAGCTATGCTGCTGGCCACGCCCCCTCTCAAGTCATCAATCTTGCGTATAGATGGAAGCTTCGCCAATTCATCTCCCCAGCTTGTGAATTCTGTAAATACACCTCTGAGGATGTAGAACATGTTCTTTTTTCTGTCCCAAATATGCAGACCAAGGCGGAGATGGGTTAAACTGCTGTGTACTCTCTGGCGTGTGAGACCATATTGGGTGGCTTACCATATTTTGAGATGGGACACCAGCCAGGTTGTAGTATTTGGAATCAGTCAATACCTTTATACAGTGTGGTTATATAGGAAGAAGCAGGGTGCATTGTTTTAGCTGCACATGCACTTCTTTTGTATACTTGAAATAGCCTACCATCAGGAGCCCTTTGAAGGCCCTAGAGCCGACGTGGCCTGGAATTTGATCTACTGTACCTCTTAATTGGGAAGGGGACTGCTGTTAAAAAAAAAATTTATTTTATTTTATTGTCGACAATGTAATCATACTGCCCTGTGCACGGTGTTTTAAAAGGTTTTTAAGGCTCAATTGCAATGATGCCGAAATCAACTAATCAATTGAGTACATCAGGGCTCCCATAACCTCCTGTTGGTTTGGACTACCTAGACAGCATAACGGTCCCTTCTTAGCCCACTTTTAGGTCTTTTTAGAGGTTTCTGCTGCTAATTGGTTCTACCTGTGTAATCAGGAGGATGATTTAATAATGTGGGATGTCGCTTTTATTTTAACCTGTGACAATTGTTCCTGTGTTCCGTAATATGTGCAATTTTATTATGTATTTTATCATATTTATTATCATGTTTTTTATTGCCATGTTGCACTTTTATCGTCATTTGACCGAACTAAAGTTTAATGATTAACTGTCCGATGAGACGAGGAAATGAAGTTTCACCCCCAATTCTCAACTCATCGGTCACATCCAATCCCAGCGTGGCTCTCTATGACGTATTCAACCAATACCAGCGCAGCTCTACACCAACCAACCTATACCAGCGCAGCAACTATGACGTCAATCTCACTCCTTACAGCAGTTCACCCTCCTTTACAATTTCTCTTGAACGCATTCTCTAAGCAATTCACACAAAACAATGCAAGCAATTTAGGCAAAACAATGCAAGCAATTTCAACAACTAACTTTGCCTGCTCCTCTAAAGAAATTTAAAATGATTCATACACACGAGACAATTCAGAACATTCACTTCAAGTGAAACCTCGACCAGCGGGATCTCATTCTGATTGATAAAGTTGTTCCCTCTGCACTGACATCAACTATACCAACCACATGTCACAATCACACAAAGATAAAGTTCTATCAACAATGCTGTTGGCGACGTCTACCGTCAAGCACCACAACACAGCAGACAAAACTGCTCCCAGTGTCTTCTACACAGCAGCTTGACTTTGTCTCTTGTCCCGGGATCTTAGGCCACGACGGACCCGATAACTACTTCAATTTCTCTGCATCAAGCAACACAATCACACATCAACTTAAATCAACTCTGCATAACACCACACAGCCATTTCAAAATACTGCAGTCTAAGCTCAAGCAATTGAAATGTGCAACCCTAATTATACTCACAATCCGCTGCTGCTACAAGTCGTTTCCGAACTGCTGGAACTTCATCAATCCTTCGACTGAACCATGGGCTTTTGGGGTTTGGACTAGGCTTAGGCAATTTCTAGATAGGACACCCTAACTCCTTCACATCAGTGGAAAGCCAACCGATGTGCTACCAGATTTGATCCAGGATTTTCTGGGCCCACTCGCTTACCGTTCTTCCTCCGACAGACCTTTTTCTCCGACTAAGAGGAGATGGGAGTTAGCATTAACAGCAATTAAATTTCAATTAACAGTGCAACCCATTTGGCCACACAATGAGGACCAGGAATCGGTAGCTTGGGTTGAGAAGATTTATTACAAATTAATAATCAAGTTCAAATACACCACTCTAAGCAACATGCTATAGAGGTACAGAATAACAACTGGGATTCCCACACGTCTAAAGAAATTAAGGTGAATTAGTAATTAGTATCAAACAGACAAGCAATTCAGTAACAGCAATGCAGTACAGCAGCATCAAACTCTGGTGCTCAGAGAGCAATCTAAGGCTCTCTCTCCTATACATTAGTAATCTAGAATCCAGAGGTTGGTTTATGATAAAGATTTCTGTCAAATCAGGGAAACTCCATAAAGAAAGTCAGGTCAGGACAAAAATAAATCAATTGGGGAAGCGTTAGCATCTCATAAGCACGGTGAATAGTCTTCTATGGGTCAGGAATAAGTGGCAGGCTAAGCCACACTTAAGCAAGAATCAAAGGAAGTATTGAGGTATAAAACCTCTCAACATCCATTCAGATGGTGGGGACTCAAGGAAGGTATCTGCGGGGTAAAAAGCATAGGAAGGGATCCGCAAGCATCTGCAAGGGGTCGGTGAGAGATCTGAAAGTCCAAGGCGAACGGTATATTATAACATGCACAGTCCTTTTGGCGACACCCCCTTGATCACACCATCAGGGGTCCATTGTACTCATCAAATTATCAAGATGCAGACTGCAACATTGCTGATTTGTCTGACACTGGACATGGGAACAACATCATTCGCTCAGACACGTAAATGGCAACTTTTTGTCAAACGATTCATTCAGTTAGCGCTCTGTCTCTCCGTGTACCTACGTCAAGATACTTTTCTCAGGCTCCCTATCTCCCTTTCTCCCTATCGCTAGTACAGTAATGTATCTGTTCCAAACTAACAATGCATGTGAATATCTGCAAGAAATGTTGAGTTAGAAAAATGAAATACGCTTTATGCAGCATGGTAAAATACAGGCCTATTCTGGACACGTTTAAATGTTAATTTCAATATTGCACATTTAATATGCATGTGTACATTTAAACACAAATGAATATACGTTTCTAACGCATTAGGTTTCATACTGCATGTAATATTCAATAAGGCATCAAAATATTCAGCTGTAAGTATGACTGAGAACCACATTTATATCAGTCAGTCAAATTATCTTTATTCGGTATACCAAAGATACACCATACAAGACAACAATAAAACTCTGTTTAAAAACAAACAAGATCCATAAAAAGATTAAAAACAACAAAGTGATAATTCTCATGCCACAAATTAGTAATACATATATCAACAACAAAGATTCCACAAAAAAGGATATGACAATGCCCAGTCCTCACTGCAAGCAAAGGCATATACCATGATTAACAACAATACAAAGCGAGCATATATCAAGAAGGTGCTGAATGCGGATAAAAATACAGAAATTCAAAAGGGTGCTTTCCAGATCATATTCCAGAATTATCGGCGATACAAGGGGGTATATACCAAAAAATACTATATGCGTATACATTTAAATCAAATTTATGGAATATTAAGGCACACATTACATAAATCTCATATTGTTGCTAGTATTGTTATTTTCTTTACATATTAGGATGGTTTCGATCACATTTTCAGTCCATTAGATGTTATTCACTCGGAGTAGCACACACATCAAGAAAATCACATTTCATCTCTATGGTGAGTACATTTTCTACTAAATAAGGATGGTTTTTTATTAATCACACTTAATTATGGTAAGACATTTATGTGAGAAAGTTCTCTAATCCTACAGCGAAGGCACTCTTTACTAATGTCAAGTGCAACACTTATATTAATTTGTTAAATCATACATGAATCAGGTGCTAAGTGCACTTTCATACCGTGCGTTTCTTAAGTGTGTGTGACATATAAAAGGTGGGCAGTCTTTGAGCTACACCACTCCCAAACCTATCAAGCCACACTCTTTGTTCTCTAGTGTCAGCAGGGAGGAGGAGGGATGGGGCTGAAAACACTCTATCCAGGAGACCCAAAATCAATTCCAGAGAGACTTTCTCTTCAGCTGCCGCACAACTTGGTGGTAACACCTTTGACAGTTAACACTCCGCAATCCAGAGCTCTTTCAAGGGCTGCTTCATGGAAGTTTTGGTGGTCAGACTGGCATCTATGGTTCCATAGTTGGCTACAGAGTTCCTTTAGTATCTGGTGAGGCCTTAGAAAGCACACACCTTGGTCTGGGTGATGTAAATCTCCCAATCAAGTACTGCCTGCTCGTTTGCCTCGAAGGGGCAGCTCCCCCAATTACTCATCTGGTGTTTGAAACAGATCACAGAGTACCGACACACATGGCACTTACTAGCTGTTGGCATCGTAATGCCAAATGCACGGTGAACAGGTGTGTTCCCCTGCCGTGAGTGCCCGACTGCATGTGAAAGTGGTATACTGACTTTTGGTTTTGCCCTGGTACTACACTAATCTAGAGTGTGCACAGAGGCCTAGACCTGTCCTTAGCAATAGGAGGTCCAGAACCTGTTCTTTGACCGGATGCACAAAGGGTACTGTCATAGTGGGCTTAGAACTACTGACCATGCCTGTGGTGAGTCACGTAAATTGATGGTGGCAGCATATTAAGTTTTTATGAATCAGTAGTGTCACTGGACCTTCTACTCTGTATGTCCACAAGAGTGTTTTCTACTGAAACCGCTCATGTAAATTTCTGCTGTTTTATGAGGCCTCCGATCCTCACACTGACATTCTGAATGTATGTATGTGCAGTGAGTGTGTGGCAGATGGACTCTTTATGATGAGATTCTGAGTAATGGGTCCAGTGGGATCCATTTTGGAATGCTCCTGATTTAGCTTGGCATAAGATGGAGGGTGTATACAGCTTCCCCAGACAGTGGAAGTATATTGATTGCATTCCTGTGGCTGGAGTGTGGAGACCCAGACACTGGAGTGAAGGAGGATGGAGAGGGCTAACCTTCGAGAGTCAATGAAAGTCTTGTTACCAAAGGGCTGCCGATTAATTCTTCCTGAGGGGATGATCTCAGTTTTAGGAAATCCAAAAATGGAGAACACCAGCCTGAGGAAACCAAGCTGACAAAACTCAATTTTAGCAAATTGCCAAAGTAAAGAATGTCAATTGCATAGAAATCTGAGGTTTTCAGTGCGGACAAAAAATATATATACCGGATCCGGGTTCATACCCCAGAATAGGTGTACAAAAAGTACAAAATCATCTTACAGATCCTACAATGATAGGAACTGTCAGACCAGAAAAAAACAATAATTTCAGTCCCTTTTCTATAGCTTCTCCACTATTTAAAAAAACAGAGAGGAAAGGGAGAAAGCATTCACAAAGGAAGAGAAGCAAGAAAAAAGGTAGGTAAACAAACACACATTGGTAAAGCCAATAGGTCTCACCTTAGCAAGAGCTATTGGCTTTCACAATGTATTTAGCCATGTTGTACAGCAGCGTGGCTGCTGTTCAGCAAGCCTAAAAGTTAGTGCTGTGGTGTAGAGTGACGTAGTGCGAGCGCTGTAGAGTGGAGTAGAGTAGAGAGCAGTAGAGTTGCTTGGAATGGAGCAGTTTAGAGTTGAGAGGCATAGAGCAGAGCGGCATAGATGAAACAGCATAGATGGAGAAGCATAGAGTGGGATTGCGAAGAATGGTGTGGAATGGAGATGAGTGGAGTGGCATAAAGTAGGCTTGAGTGGTGTAGAGTGCCTTTAAGTGGAATGGAGTGGCATAGAGTAGTGGACTGGAGTGGCAAAGAGTAGAGTGGCGTTGAGTGTAGTAGAATAGAGTGGTGTAGAGTGAAGTGGCATAGAGTGGCATGGAGTGGGGTAGAGTGGCGTGGAGTAGAGTGGCGTGGAGCCAAGTGGTATGGAGAGGCGTAGAGTGGAGTACCATAGAGTGGGGTAGAGTAGAGTGATGTGGACTGGAGTGGCATAGAGTGTAATGGAGTGGCATAGAGTGGAATGTTGTAGATAAGTGTGAAGTGGCTTAAAGTAGAGTGGAGTGGCGTAGAGTAGAATGGGGTGGCATAGATCGGAGTATGGAGTGGCGTAAAGTGAAGCATAGTATGGAGTAATGTAGAGTGACAGAATGGAATGGTGTGAAGTGGCATTGTGTTGTTCAGTGGCGGCTCCTCCGCTATGGCGGAGGAGCGTCGCTCCACTGCTTTCAAGCAGTGCGAGATGCAAAAACATAAAATGATAATAACTTTCAGTTATTATCATTTTACGTTTATGCTGCTTTGCGGGCGGGAAGGTGGGCGGGGCTGCTCTGCTCTCAGAGCAGGGCAGGGGAGGAGTGGTTTGCCCACTCCTAAGTGCTCAATGACTGTTTGGTCCGCCCTCTCGGACCGCCCAAACCAGTCATGTGCACTTTCCCTGTTATCCATGCAGGCTGCATTATAGCCTGCATGGAGAGAGAACATGCCCACCTCTCCAGCCCCTGGCTCAGACCAATCACAACACTGCATTGTGATTGGCTTAGGGGAGGGAGCCTGGCTGCCTGCCTCCTGTTCCTGAAGTCGGAAGCAGGAGAGCAGGAGCAGAGACGCGGGACCCGGCGGCAAGGTAAGTTCTTTAAAAAATAAATAAATTAAATTCTGCTCCCTCCCGCAATCGCGACCCCACCCGCGAGCCATGCTGGCCACCACTGGTGTTGTGTTGAGTGGAGTGGCATTGTGAGGTATGGAATGTTGCCCAAGTAGCCACTGGATTGCCTTAAAGCCCGGTCAGGGCTAGTAAGTGGTATATAAAAGTAATTATAATACAATACAATAGTTTACCAATTATCTCAACCTACGATCTATGTAAACATCTAATGCCTTCTATCTGATGCACAAGCTTGTTAGTATGTACAACGCTTCTGCGAGAACTGGTTTGTTTACAAATAAATGTGTTTTAGGCCGGAAAGGGATAGTGGACAACATATATATTTACCGATTGGAGATAGAGAAGATGGAGCCAGGTGGCGGCAAAAGAAATAGTACCTGAATCAAAGCGCGATTAGCGGACGGAAACTAATTAAGTAGAATCAATCTGTACTTGGTCCATGCTCCACAGAAAGAAAAGGAAGGGACGCCTGGTGCGTGAAGGCCAATTAGGAGGCAGCATAGAGGAGTGTCAATGAAGCCAATGAATGGTAAGCAACGGGGAGTGCTCCGACCCTTTATTGTAAACAATACTCCTCACAAGAGCAGCGCATGCGCTGTGCAGGTGATACCTAAAAAGGAAGTATGTAAAAAGCGGTAGGTGTACAGGGTTTAGAACAAGAAGGAGGGGTAGAAGAGCATCAACACAACACAGACTTCGCAGGGTGGGGGGGGAGATGCTAAACACAAAATAGTGTAAGGAAGGCAGTAAGGAGGGTGCAGGGCGGAACCCACCTGGCTAAAAGATAAAAAAAAAAACAGAACAAGGGGTGGTCCTCTGCCCTTTCTCATCGGTTCTATGTAGAGTGCACCTGTGTCTAATCAATGCCTTCTCTGTGTTACCAATCGGTTATTACAGATGCTGGAAAGCCCAGTTAGCATTAGAAGGGCAGTGAAGTGCTTGGCACCTCATGGAAGATTATAAACAGAATTACAACCCTATAAATCCCCTTATTGCACCGTGTAGTAGTATGTTATGCTGCTTGTTTAAAGTACTTTTAACCCAAAAGATAAGCACTGGGCTGGATAATGTTATTGTGTCTGTTGGTTGACTATTGAGTTCTGAGCACTTGCCCTCACACGGCCTCCCTGAGAAGCCTTTGACTGCATGCCCTCGGTATATTAAGAGTGAAGTGCAGAAATAGTCAAGTCAAGTCAAAAAAGCTTTATTCGATATAAATATCATAAAAGCATCGAACATTTCGTCAGTACCAAAGATTAAAAAATGCAATCTATTATTAAAATATAACAGTGCAAGAATTCCTGACAATCGAAATATAAGCTATTTACACAAATAAAATTGACTCGTAGGGTAAAATACTGAAGTAAAACAATGGGTAAAAGAATAAAATCAATATTTCATATCGATTACAAAATGTAGCAGATTGGGATGACATTGCCCTAATCATTAGTGTCACTTGGCAAGGCCCCATAAACTCTGGGTCAAGATCAGGATGTTCTTTGTAAAATCTTACATCTAATTTTCCATGCACAACCCAGAAACTTGGCGGTTCCGCACGCATAGAGGGGTCTCGGATCAGATTTTAATATACGCAAGGCTACTTTGTGGTCGTGAGTGCCTAGTTGTTTACAAATGGGCACGAGCCACCTAGACCTAGCTTTAGCATACCCCGGACAGGCAAACATAAAATGTGCAACACCCTCCTTGGGAGACCCACAGGAAGGGCATTCTTCAATAGTTTGGTGCGGAGGGCGCCACTTTGCGGTAAATTCATGGACTGGAAGTGTGCCATATCTAAATTGAGTGTATAGTGCCCTATCCCTGGGGGTCTGAATTACATCCATATAAGGTTCGAAGCCTCTAGAGAGTTTAAACTGGAAGAATTCTTCCGTAAGTCTGCCCATGTTTGGGTTGCTGACATCTCTGGCATCTACCCAGTCCCAGTAGATCCGTTTAAGTTCTGTTTTACTAGGTGAAATTTGGGTGTCCCAAGATTCCTTAAGGCCAAGCGTTGTCATTAAGGCCCTAAGGTTGGAGATCCATTTAATACCCTTAATGCCATCCATACGCAAAACTTCTGTGAATGCGTCCGCGTAGTTGGAAAGTTCCGGGGTTCTTCTAAGGCGAGCCCAAAAGAGCAACGGGTGGAGTTTAGCCAGGTCTTTGAAGTGGCGTCTGCCCAGGTCATATAGCAAGGGGACTAGGGGGACACCTCGGGGCAACGAAATCAGGTCCCTGAGGAACCTGTGTTCCGACCTGCTGATCTCATCTAGATTGTCAAAACCCCATAGCTCGGCACCATACATGGCCGAGCTAACTGCCTTTGCTCCATACACAACGAGTGCCGGGGCAACAGGTCTACTAAATGATGAGCGATGTTCTCTGCTCAAAGCCCCGGCAACACGTTTGTGGTTCAGGAGCATTTTGTCAAGATGCGGTCTCCACTGCATTGTTTCTGAGAGCCGTATCCCTAAGTAGTCAAATGTAGTGACTCTCTCAAGGTGCGACCCATCTAGTATGATGTTATTCCTGAACGATTTATGGGGCTTAAATGCCATGAATTTTGTTTCAGATGTATTTATTAACAGCCCTCATGTATTACAAAAGATTTGAAACCTGTTCAGGAGTTTTTGTAGGCCCATCGGGGTCTTGGAGATTAGCAATGTGTCGTCAGCAAATAGGAGAGTAGGCACCTTACTGCCAGCCAGGGCCGGGGCATCGGTTGGTATTTCTTGAAGAAAGCTAACCACCCCGTTCATATATAAAGAGAACAAGGTGGGTGCCATCACACAGCCCTGGCGTACTCCCCTATTTACCGCGATCCTTCCAGTAAGTTGCCCTTGGGACCCCCATCTTATGTGGGCGTAATTATCCTCATGAAGTCTTACCAGAAGGTTGAGAATTAGTGGGGGGATGCCCATCCCTTGCAGTGTTTCCCATAACCTATTCCTGGGGACCAGGTCGAAGGCAGTCTTTAGATCAATAAAGGCAAGGTAGAGACTACCCTTGCCTAACACTACCTCTTTCCAAACAATCATAAAGAGTCTGAAGACCTGGTCCATCGTACCTGTGTTAGCCCGGAAGCCCGCCTGGAAATGCGAAAGAATATCTTCCTCCTCTGCCCAAGATAAAATTCTCTGTAATATGACCCTGCCAACTATTTTCTGCATGCTGTCGATAAGGCTAATTGGCCTATAATTAGAAGGGTCCTCTCTGGGGCCCTTCTTATAAATTGGAACTACCTCCGCGCCCTTCCAAGACCTCTGGGACTTTACATCCTCTGGAGATAGAATTAATTAGAAGGAGGACATAATCAGCCCATTTTTCCTGATCAGCTAAAAACAGATCTCCAGGGAGACCATCTGGGCTCGGGGCCTTGGCCGGCACAAGTCTGCTTATGGCAGAAAGAACTTCATTATGAGTGAATAGGTCACTACTGATGTTCCCGAGGTTAATTAGGGGAACACCGTGTTGCCCATCCACGTCTGCGTTTACAGACCCAGAGTAAAGACCGCTAAAATGGTCGTACCACGCCTGAGATGTGATGTGGTTGGGGAGTTGGTCTGCTTCCCCCTTATTTGCCCGTCTGACCAGGGTCCAAAAAAGGTTAGTATCTCTTGCAGAACAAGCATCTTTAAGATCTTGCCATCTGGTCTCATCCCAGTCTAACTTTGCTTGACGCTGGGCCTCTTTATATTCTTTCCTACTAAGCTTAATAGCCGTACTGTTCTTGGCCCCACAAGCTATTGCCAAGGCATCCCTCTTGAGTCTGCATTCTTTATTGTACCAGGAATGCACTCTCCTCGGCTGTGCTATGGACTTAGTAGGCCTGTTGGAAACTAGGAAGTAAGAGCTAATTTGTTCAATGGTACGAGTATGAATAGTAGAAGCACTCGAAGGATTCACTACAGATCCTTCCCGTAACTCGTTAGTGCTTTTATATAGAATTTGGCTAATAGCCTTTAGATTTGCATCCTCTAAGGCAACTTTCGACCATTTTAAGGCTCTTCTAGACTTTGTGGGGACCACCTCTTTGGTCGCAAGGTAAGTCTGAGGGGACAGTGTAGGGCAAGTAGGGACCCAGGGAGACCTTAATGACATACAAAGAGGGTTGTGGTCACTATCTAATGTGTTCCCCACCATCATGTCTACAACATGCCCCCAAAGCCTGACGTCTACTAAGATATAATCAATGCGAGATGGACAGGTTACTCTGTTGTAAGTAGGGGCACCCTGAGGATCTGACTTGGTCCTCCCATCCACTGCCCTTAGACCGTATTCCACAGTTAGTGCATTCAGTTGGATGGCCACTTGTGACCATCTTTTTACTGGCGGTATAGTTAATAGGGGAACACCCCATTGGCTGTCTTCCTCCTCTAGCCCGATTATATCCTCTGTACAGAGTGGCTCGAAAGAGCTGTTGAAATCACCTGTGACGAGTACTCTGGATTGGGGCAGGCAATCAGACAGGCCGTGTTCCAGTAAAGTAATAATGGGGGAGGCTCTACCCCCAGCTGTTCCCCTTATATAAACATTGAACAGGTCCATCACTAACCCCCCACTTGATCCCTTAATTGTAAGCCTCATGATGTCAGGGCTTGAATCTTTATGAGAGGTGATTCTGCAATTAAGAGCAATTTTGACCCAAACAATCAAACCTCCTGAGGGGCGGCCCTTCCCTATGGTGGTAGCAGGGATGTGGTAACAGCTATAGCCCGATTTGTAGATGGGAACAAGACTCCACGTTTCCTGGAAAGCGCAGATGTCGTATTCCTCTACTAGATCATTCCAGTGTGGTAGCGATAGTTTGCGACTGATACCTGCAACATTCCAGGAAATGATTTTTAGCTGGCGGGGAAGGGTTACGTCCTGGAGATTTAGTATGATTGGCCCAAAAGGGGAGATTTGATCCGTAATGGGGATATGATCAGGGGCTAGGCGACAAGCCTGTATCTGCTGCACTTTCGGGGACAAATTGGGTAGTCAATCATTAGAATCCAATGGCAACGAACCTTTTGAGACCCCTGTCAGGTGCATATCTATTGAATTTACGGCAGATGACACTACCGGGTATCGCCTAAGCTGTATTGCTGAGGAATCAAGGGAGCAGGAACGAAACTCAAGCAAAAGAAGATTTTCTGCCAACTCTGTTTTGGACAAAGTAAGCTCAATATAATCCAGTAGCTTTGTATGTGATATACACCTTTTTGCTCTAACAATGTCCTCCCGTATAAGCGAGCGACATCCCCTGACATGACGAATCCAGTGGATTTATTTATTTATCAGTGAGTCTTCGCTTTCGTAACCTGCTCTAACGTTTAGTTTAGGAACATTAACCATAATGACCTTTCTAACATCTGGGTACGGGGTTTGCAATAAATGACTCCTGGCAAAAGAGTTGGTGGGTATCAAGCTTGGTAATGTTGGCGTAATTGAAGAAGTTTGGCGGTGAGCATGAGTTTGTGAAGGAACTAAGTTCCAGGGCCGTAGTTGTGCGGTAGGAAACTGTTCATTACTGGGGAATTCAGGTGCGATGTGGTGTGCTGTTGAGGCGGGAGCAGGCATGCTGCCACCTATTTTGTTTCTTCCATCCTGAATGAGGGAATGTGTACTTTGGGCATATTGATCTTGGTCAGGGTCAACCACAAAACGTGGGGATTCTTTTTGATTGTACGAGATGTTATTCGGGGTGAGATATTTGACCGTATTGGTAAGCTCGTCTATCTTAGCTCTCATGGCACCAATATCCTGCCTGAGCAAAGCAATAAGTTGGTAAAGATCAGACAGTGAAGGGGCCATCTCCTCACTACTCCCTGTTTGAAATAAGGGCGGGGTGATGCAGTCTGATCCGCCTGACCGTCCGCAAGATCTGCCAGGGGTGCAAACCTATTCGTGCAGGGGATAGGGGGACCAGGTCTTTTACTGTTAATGAGCAACGAAGAAGATTGGGAGGTTAAGTCATAAATAGGGCAGTCTGACTGCTGTTCCTCAGAAGATTTCCATGAACTCTCACTGCAAAGCTTCTGAGCTTCTTTCCTAGGCTGCTTACAAAACATTGAGGGGATTGTTGGTGCATGTTGGGGGCTAGGGTTATGGGATAATGGCTGCGTGGTAGGATTAGGTGTTGTTGGTTCTGCACCTAAGATATCTTCACACTCATGAATGAGGACGTCTATCCTATCCATCACACAGTTATTAACAACACGCTTATGAGTCCTTTTAGCTTTTTTCCCCTTCCCTGCCCCCTCGCGCAAACCACTACTCAGCCCAACTCCCTCCATTGATTTCCTCTTGCCCATTTGGAACTACAATTAGGAAAATCCGTAACACAATAAAAATACAGCAAAAATAAGACCTTGTGAGAATGACCCACAATACACAGTCTCAAATGTCCAATAAAAGCCGGTTTTCCCTCAATAAACCTCAAGACTAGGTTTGCGCATGGCACAGTGCCTTTCAGTTAAACAAATATGCAGCCACCCTGAACAGTAGGCGAAAGAGAGGTGGCCCAGCCCAGCCACTTCCTGGCAATGACGGGCAAGGACGGGCCCGCCCTTGGCCCGGGCTTTGCCCGCGCGCGTCCCGCGCCGCGAGGGTGGCTCGCGCTTTTTAGCGCGTTCGTGGCAGCAAGTCTCCTCCCTCCAGGGAGAACAGAGGATCCTGGGACAGGTAGTCCCCAACAAACATCCAGGTGGCAAGTGGCAAAGCGTCCCGTGAGGGTGGCTCGCGCTTTTAGGCGCGTTCGTGGCAGCAAGTCTCCTCCCTCCAGGGAGAACACAGGATCCTGGGACAGGTAGTCCCCAACAAACATCCAGGTGGCAAAGCGTCCCGCGCCGCGAGGGTGGCTTGCGCTTTTTAGCGCGTTTGTGGCAGCAAGTCTCCTCCCTCCAGGGAGAACAGAGGATCCTGGGACAGGTAGTCCCCAACAAACATCCAGGTGGCAAGTGGCAAAGCGTCCCGCGCGGCGAGGGTGGACCGCGCTTTTTAGCCGTTCGTGGCAGCAAGTCTCCTCCCTCCAGGGAGAACATAGGATCCTGGGACAGGTAGTCCCCAACAAACATCCAGGTGGCAAGTGGCAAAGCGTCCCGCGCCGCGAGGGTGGCTCGCGCTTTTTAGCGCGTTCGTGGCAGCAAGTCTCCTCCCTCCAGGGAGAACAGAGGATCCTGGGACAGGTAGTCCCCAACAAACATCCAGGTGGCAAGTGCAGAAATAACGTAAGTGGCCCAGTTTGCATAGTGGTAGTAGGACAGACTCAGTACACTAGAGACAAACTACTTCAACCACAGTGGTTGGGACCCAAGTAGCCCTCTTTCTGCCCTGTAGCCCACCAAATGGGGTCTATCAGTTTGATAAACTGTTTTTTGACCGCTTATCCTCGCAAACACCTGCTACAGGTGGGACTTCCAAGATTTGCTGAACATAACAGTCATCAAGATCAACATAGGCCACACAGAACTCTTGTAGGCAGGGTCTACAGTACTACCATACATCTTTGCACACAGGTAGCCAATAGAATAACAAGCTTTTGCAATGCAATAGGTCTCGCATTTGCAAGAGTTTGAGCTATTGGCATTGTAAATGACAATGCCTTTTATTTATGTGTTTTGAAAACCTGCAAGAGGTGTGTAAACATGCACTTTGTACTTATAGTCCTTGCTTACAAGAAGCAAGGCTGGCAGTAAAAGAGGCGCAGTTACTGCCAGCTTTGCTTCTCGTAAGCAACGACTATAAGTACAAAGTGCATGTTTATGCACCACCTGCAGGTTTTTAAAACACAAATTAAAGGTATTGTCATTTCCAATGCCAATAGCTCAAACTCTCGCAAATGCGAGACCTATTGCATTGCAAATACTTGTTAATTCTATTGCTTGAAGTTTTATATTTCCAATTGTCAATGAAGGACTGCAAGTATATGAATGCAATACAGTGTGAAATAGAGAGCAAAGACCGGTGGTAAGCAGACACCAAACAATCGCGATATATGCAGGCCATTATAGGAGAAACTGCATCTCTGTTTCTTCCCCCAGAATGTAAACTCAGCACGCCATCTGCCATGAATATGGGCGAGCTTACAAAGCCTCCTAAAAGTAATATTTAAGGAAACAGGTGTACACAGTTTGTGACCTCTTCCAGAGGTTGACCAAGTTTTAAAAATCAAAAATAGCGACTTTCCACTAACATAGAGGTAGGGCTACAGTTCTGCGTCGACTGAGGGGCACCTAATGGCTTAATTGACAGCGTTCATCAACACAAAAACAGACACCGGTGCACTAATTCATTATATTTGCTAATCAATACACTCGGTATAACCTGTGTTTATTAAATGCCTTCCTGATAAGGCCTGCTAACTAATTCTGCACCCGAACACATAAAAGCTTGCCTCTGTGTTAGGTGCACCAGAGCTTCAATGCAGTGGCTGAGGCAAGCAGGCTGATGAGGCAGTGATGCTCTCAGCAGGATCCGACTCACACATCTCTGAAAAGTGGACATGTGCCAATATTACTGACACAATGCCCTTTGCAGCATTTTCTAATTTGAAACACTGGGTTCCTAACCATGCCCGGAAGTTACCCACGACGTAATTATTACGAACAGCTGAATTCAAACTACTCCTCTCAGGCAAGCCGCACAGTAAGAAAGGGGCGTGGCTGCTATTGTGAAAATGAAAGCTCGCATGACGCCCTGGAAATAAAAATAATCGGCTGCTAATGATGAAGCATGGGGTGCCTTAATAAAACATTAATATTGAAAATCCAAGGGGGGGGGGGGGCTGTGGACGCCACGCTAAAGTGCTGCTTTAAAAAGCAGTGCTGTGTTGGGCTGAAGATAAAAGAAGTGGCTGCCATTAGTATCCGCTCAGAGAGCATGTCTCGCCTGCTTCAGCAAGACATTAAGTAAATAGTTCTCCCTAACTGCTAATGAAAGCTAGAGAGTAAGAACACATGTAAGAGGGGCTGTCCTCATGGGAGGTAACAGGAGAGAGGGAGGTACTAAGGAGAGACTACTAAGCCTATTACCTAATCACAAGCCATAATTTCCAAAAGACAGGAAGAGGAGGCAATTGTAAAGATGAGCGGAAAATGGGCGGAGCTTAAAGTCCATACCTGAATACAGCATGTCTCGAAGAGACGGCGTAAGTGATGCCTAGGCGAGACCTAAAGACTCTGACCTATTGTTGATCTTTTTCGTGTCTAGATGCCTTACTGAGAATACTCCATGAGCTGCTGACTACCTGAAATTCAGGTGCGCCTGTAGGTGGCCCCAGGCTCTGGGTTCACAGGATGACTGTAGAGAAACCCATCCTTCAAACGGAGCGGTTTCTGCCAACCACTCCACTGGGAGTCTGTTCCTGTGCAGCTGATGTTGTTGAGGTCATAAAAGACCTTTGGTCCTTGGACCAACCTGGACGCAGTCAGGTCATTGCCCATTAGGCATCCTGCTTTTCTTTCATCCCCATGTGGGCCATGATAATTTTACCATTCACCTCAATATCTACTCTGGCAAACTGGTACTGTATATCATTCCGGCTGCCTACCAGGCCATTGTCATTGGTACCTGGAAGAATCTTCTCTGGTTTGAGATGCTTCCTCTTAATCATAGTCTGATAAGTTCCTGTATTGGCCAGGGTAGGAACCTTCCTCCATTTTACCCACCTCACTGACAAACCTCCTGGTGTTTACATAAATGTGCTTGAGAGCATCTGGATGTTGCTCCCACATTTCCATAGTGACAACTAGTCTCTCTGGATCCTTCTATGTCAATTCAAAATATACTGTGTGAACTGGGTGGAGCATTTATGTCTGAATTGCTCTGCCACCATTTTTTGTTTAAGGGACTGTTAATCCTACATTTCCTTTGCTCTCAACAGTTAATTCTATACATGAACTTTATCTTGGATCCATTTCTTAAACTGAACCCTGTCCACCTTCTTGTTCCGGGTGACTCTTTAGAGAGTCCTGGATAGGCTTCAGTTCAACCCTCCTAATCAGAGAATCATACATGCACTTGTATGTCAAATTGCATTCTCAAGCATTCTTCCAGTTCCTACAACAGGGAGGCGACTCAGTGGGCTTGCCCCCAAGGCCTTATTCAACTCTTGAGACTTGCATGCAATTCCATATCTTTGGAACCAACTCAAGATATCAGTGCCTGGCACATACATCTGTGTCTGATACGTGAGTACCTTAGCAATGGATTCCTTGGTTTGGAGGGGGTGGGTCACTTTTCCCATTTCTAGTTTCTGTGACTGCCTGAACTTTAAGCTTCACTTTCTCTTGCCCTGCAGCCATTACTAATTCAGTGCTAGCATTTGTTCTCCATTTCAATATGTCATCTTGACCTGCTTGTCCCTTTTTTAGGTCTCGCCTGAACCAGCGCATGCGCTGGTCTGGCGAGACATTTAGTGTGTGGGCTTTAAAAATCTGACCACACGCTTTTGCTTGTGGCCTAAAGCTTGCGGTCACGCGCGCGGTTACGCGCATAGCCGCCATCTGGCTTTCCTATCTCTTCCTCATTAAGCGCATCGCTCGCGGGCACCCTTAAAGCGCGCGCACCAAATCAGCGCACAATCGCGATCAGTTTCACTTTCATGGCCGCGTGGCCACATCACTTTCACGGCCGCGCGGCCAATGCTTGTTGCTTCCTTGTGCTCACCTTCTGTTTCCGTTCTTGCCTCCCCACCCCTAGCTATTGTCAGTTTGCTGCACCATCCCTCCCGCCCTCCGTAGTCAGTGTGCTCCCCCTTTGCTGCCCATCCTCCGTTGTCTGTGTACTTGTAGTTTGTTGGTGTGCTTTCACGTCTGTCATCGTTGTGCTTCCCAATGCTTGTTGCGTAGTCCGTGTGCTCCCCCTTTGCTGCCCATCCTCCGTTGTCTGTGTACTCATAGTTTGTTGGTGTGCTTTCACGTCTGTCATCGTTGTGCTTCCCAAAGCTTGTTGCTTCCTTGTGCTCACCTTCCGTTTCCGGTCTTGCCTCCCCACCCCTAGCTATTGTCAGTTTGCTGCACCATCCCTTCCGCCCTCCGTAGTCCGTGTGCTCCCCCTTTGCTGCCCATCCTCCGTTGTCTGTGTACTTATAGTTTGTTGGTGTGCTTTCACGTCTGTCATCGTTGTGCTTCCCAATGCTTGTTGCGTAGTCCGTGTGCTCCCCTTTGCTGCCCATCCTCCGTTGTCGGTGTACTTATAGTTGTTTGTTGGTGTGCTTTCACGTCTGTAATCGTTGTGCTTCCCAATGCTTGTTGCTTCCTTGTGCTCACCTTCCGTTTCCGGTCTTGCCTCCCCACCCCTAGCTATTGTCAGTTTGCTGCACCATCCCTCCCGCCCTCCGTAGTCCGTGTGCTCCCCCTTTGCTGCCCATCCTCCGTTGTCTGTGTACTTATAGTTTGTTGGTGTGCTTTCACATCTGTCATCGTTGTGCTTCCCAATGCTTGTTGCTTCCTTGTGCTCACCTTCCGTTTCCGTTCTTGCCTCCCCACCCCTAGCTATTGTCAGTTTGCTGCACCATCCCTCCCGCCCTCCGTAGTCCGTGTGCTCCCCCTTTGCTGCCCATCCTCCGTTGTCTGTGTACTTATAGTTTGTTGGTGGGCTTTCACGTCTGTCATCGTTGTGCTTCCCAATGCTTGTTGCGTAGTCCGTGTGCTCCCACTTTGCTGCCCATCCTCCGTTGTCTGTGTACTTATAGTTTGTTGGTGTGCTTTCACGTCTGTCATCGTTGTGCTTCCCAATGCTTGTTGCTTCCTTGTGCTCACCTTCCGTTTCCGTTCTTGCCTCCCCACCCCTAGCTATTGTCAGTTTGCTGCACCATCCCTCCCGCCCTCCGTAGTCCGTATGCTCCCCTTTGCTGCCCATCCTCCGTTGTCTGTGTACTTATAGTTTGTTGGTGTGCTTTCACGTCTGTCATGGTTGTGCTTCCCAATGCTTGTTGCGTAGTCCGTGTGCTCCCCTTTGCTGCCCATCCTCCGTTGTCTGTGTACTTATAGTTTGTTGGTGTGCTTTCACGTCTGTCATCGTTGTGCTTCCCAATGCTTGTTGCTTCCTTGTGCTCACCTTCCGTTTCCGGTCTTGCCTCCCCACCCCTAGCTATTGTCAGTTTGCTGCACCATCCCTCCCGCCCTCCGTAGTCCGTGTGCTCCCCCTTTGCTGCCCATCCTCCGCTGTCTGTGTACTTATAGTTTGTTGGTGTGCTTTCACATCTGTCATCGTTGTGCTTCCCATCGCCCGCCCTCTGTTGTTTGTGTGCTTCCTTATTGTTGTCTCATGCTTGACCTTCTCTCCCCGACCCACATCCTTTCTCCTGCCCTCCCTCTATGTTGCTCCACTCACCACCCCAACTCACTTTCTTTTTGTAAGCGCATTAGCACCGTATCAAGAAAGCACACTAGTGTTATATCAAAAAAGTGAATTTGGTGCACCTTTGTATGTACTAATCCATCTCGGGAAAAACATGCTCGCCTCATTTTGTTGGCATGTGCATCCGTTTTGGCGTACGCCTACAAAAATGCTGTGTCTTAGCACATTTTTTCTTTTTTACATTATTTTCAGCCTTACTGCACAGCATGGCTAAAAATAATTTCCATAGCCTTTCGGTCTTAGGAGCACCGGAAGTGGGGGGGGGGTGGCGGCAGCACCACCAAGGTAACCCTGCTGGTGTTCTGAAGGCATAAAGAGGACTGTACATTTTGTTTTTATTCTGTTGCATTTGGTGTGAGTTTGAAGACAGAGGTAAAGTGTCATTCAATATATTATGACATACTGCTGTTTATTTAACAAGGAGATGGGTAATAAGTGACAGTCTTGCAGGAGTACAGCGAGTATTGATAGAAAAGCTGCAGAATGTCACATGTTTTCTAACACAATAAAATGTAATTACTTGTAATGACCTTTTCAACCATTCCAAAATATATTGTCAGCAAGAAAAGTTCCATTGAGACACATTGTTGTATTTGTAATTCTGAGGTAAGAGGGAATTTTAATAGGATCAAAACGAACCAAGACACTTCACTTGTGTGATGCAAAAATGATAAATACACACAGAAATGAGATTTCTGCGCATTATCGTTTGTACCTAGGTTTATCAGTAAAGGTGCATGACTTATGCTAATCTAATGGCCATTTCAGTTGAAAATATGCTCTGTAAAAAGCAGCACCCTAGCACACCATGTTTAATCATATATTTGGGACAATGAGCTGCACAGTGCACCACTGGACACACACTACTTGTACACCATTCTTGTGCCGAAGGGCGTGGCTCATTTGCTACACTTTGCATAACACTTGGATTTTTACAGCCCCTACAATTCAATGCAGGGCTCTGAGAGTGCTTGTTGGACTGGAGCTGTCAGTTGAATTGAGGTTTTCAACCCTCAAATGGGTTATTTGAAAAGTACAGAGATGTCTCCACAGAAAGTAATTCTAAGTCAAAAGACATTTAATTCAGTCAGTTGCAGTTTGAACACCATCAGGCTACTTTATTGGCAAATAAATGAATGAATAATTAAATAAAAACAATAAATACATCTCCATCAGCTTTACAGGTCTTGGGCAATAATTTTAGTTCAATCTAATAATTTAAGTTACAGGTCCTGCATGTATGATGACATTGGCATAGTCAACAGGTCTCGCCTTTGGGACCTTATAAGTGTTTAGCCATGCAACAGTTGATGTTGTTGCACTAAGGATATTGTGCTGCATAACTAAATACTTATAAGGTCCCAAAAGCGAGACCTATTGGCTATGCCAATGCTTGTTCTCTCTTTCAGTTTGCTCCTTTTTTCTTTCTTTCTGGGCCCACTCTAAAGGCCTCTTCTTCTTGGTGAGCCAACTGAAACTTCTTCCTCTCAAACTCTCTGACCTTCTCTTCTGCAGCCTCTCACTTTCTGAAGGCCCTTTGGAGCTTTAAGTGTTCATTTCGGTCTAACCTTCATAAGTGGGTGATCCCAGTAACAGCAGAGAGGAGAGCCCTAGAAAATGGGGACAGGAAATGTCTTCGGGATAACCTAGAGGACAGCATGCGGACACTTTAGAGGAAGTCTGCCCTAGGGGGTTTTGAGAGCCTGTGACTATAACACTTTCGTATGGGATATCTTCAATAGATACCTCTTGCGTACTTTCTACACACTTCTCTCCCTTTTCTGTGAGGACCTGCTTCTCCCATTGGTTCATCATAAAATGTACTGTGGTGTCCATATCTCTGGATCTTGGGTCCCTTCATCTCCCTATCCCCACACATCTCATTCAGTTTATCTAGGGACATAGTCTGCGGGTATACTATTATAATCTGTCATCTGCTATGTTATTGTGCAGGCTTTGTGTGAAAAAAACTGGACTTATTAACTGCAATTAGCACTTACTTGAACTGAAAATAAGTGATCTGTCACTGCTTCCTGACAATTATGGGAACTTTTTACAGAGTTTCAATTATGTTACTGGGCTCATATTGTGATCATGCGTGCCTTTTACCTCTGTGGTCTTGGGGCTTACCTTACTATTCGACCCAAAACTATACACCAAATGCAGTCTTGTATTTAGGGTAACAAGGCAGAGGGGTCTAAGACTTATTGAGTGAGGTTATGTGGGGTAGAAACTCTGAACTCAATTAAGTATGCACAAGCAATTAATAATTCATTGTGTGGTCAGTGCTTTTGCATGCAAAGAAGAGTACATTATTCTCATCACACAGCTAAATGCCGCACAAAAAGTGTAGAGGTCGGTTTCCACTGGGAGTGCTTATTACTTTGAGGCTACTCTGATATTCTTAAATGTAAAACACACTATCAGTGCAAAAACACAATAATTTGTACCTAGGGCTAGTGGGGTACATTCGTCTTTTACTTTTTCCCAACGTGGTAGGTACAGTGATCAGACCAGCAAGGTACTTGTGGAAATCAAAAGGTTATAGGTATCACAGTAGGCTGTTCAAGGTGAACACAAAGTTATATTGGAGACACCCAGCCACAGCCTTGAACTTACAACTCTCACTTCTCACCTCATCTGCGTCTCACCAACAACACCTCAGAACATTTTAGAGAGCCTTCATTCCGAAGGTTCCATTGTACAACTAAAGGATGGAGAGAATGATATCATACACTCTCCTTCCTTACAAATCAGTCCTCAAAGATGTGAAGATGACGTGAACAAACTTAAAACAATAAATACTTCTTTTCAAATAACATAAAAGAACAAGACTAAATAACTATATGAAAGTTCCAGAATGTCAGAGTATATTGTGTACATGAGACATGTTACACTTGCAGTATATTCAAATTTCATCGCTAGATGTAGCGAGGGAAGATGGAGAATACATTGTAAGAGCAAGAAAAGATAGGCCAGGAACGCATCTGTAGAAACACAGTAAATTTGCTACTCATTACTTAGTGACTAAGGGCCAGATGTACAAAGGTTTTTTGCGTGCGCAAATGGGTTTTAGACCTGTTTGCGCCCGCAAAAAGCCTGTGACCCATGTACTAATCCCATTTTGCGAGTCGCAAATCAATTTGCGACTCGGAAAATAGGATTAGCGGCTCGCTATTAGGAAGGGGCGTTCCAAGGGCGTCCCTTCCTAATAGCGACTCCTTAAGCTATGTAAGAATGTTTTGCAACCGCAATTGCGGTCGCAAAACACTGGCAGTTTAAGCACTCGCAAACGGGAAGGGGTCCCCATGGGACCCCTTCCCATTTGTGAATGCATGCGCAAATATTTTTTAAGGGTAGGAAGTGGTTCCAGGGACCACTGCCTGCCCTTAAAAAATGAAACTGAAAAGTTTCATTTTTATTTTTGAAATGCATCCCATTTTCCTTTAAGGAAAACGGGCTGCATTTAAATTTTTAAAAACTGCTTTATTTAAAAGCAGTCCCAGACATGGAGGTCTGCTGACCCCAGCAGGCCACCATCCCTGGGAGTGCTAGCCATTCCCAATGGGGTCTTAAATTGCGACAGCCTCATTAATATGCATGAGGCATGCAATTTGCGACCCCATTGGGAATCGCAAACAGTGTCTCAGACACAATTGTGCATCCCAATTAGCCAGTCACAAATTGCGAGTCGCAAATGCGACGCAATTTGCGACTCGCTAATTGGCGGGTCGTACATCTGGCCCATAGTCTTTTAAATACCTTGACGGTTTAAGTGGACGTGTCCGCACCTTGTACAGAGTATGTTCCTGGGAATTTGCACCTGACTTCTCACCTAGTGCTTGATTGTCATTCCTATTTAGTGGGTTGTTGTTACCATACAGGCTACCTGGTGGCTTACCAACATCTGATTTTACTACTGAATCATCAACTTTTGCTACTCTCCCAAGGGTCCGTATCCTTCCATCTTCAGTTTTTATTGTATTACAAAATATTTTGATCACTCTCTCTGCTTTGGAAACTTTTGACCCTTTGTCACTTCCTACACAGTATTTGATTAATACCCAACCACCCACCCTTACTTTGGTCCTCTTGGTGTGATTGTCATGGTGATAAAAAAAAATTCGCAACTCTTGGAGTTTTATTTCACAAGGTCTCCAAGGTTGTTTAATGTGAACATCTGTCCAACCCTTCTGCCACTTTATCCAGGCTGGGATCCGTCTTGGGTTGGGCTTTCTACCTTTATAACTCCAAAGGTGTTCTGTATGTGGTTTGGTGTGGTCTGAGACAGAAAGCTTCTACCCTTCTAAATATCTCATCCTTCCAACTCATATGGTTCGCTTTAGCTAGCTGGATCCCTTCCTCTAGGATTTTGTTGAATCGTTCTACAGTCCTATTGGTCTTTGGGTGGTACAGTGCAGAACGTATGTGCTTGATACCATTGTCTTCTAGAAATTCACCCATTTCTTTAGAACACAATTGTAAACCATTGTCAGATAGGATTATGGGTGGTAAGCTTTCCCTAGCCAACATTTCTGTCAAGAATGTTATGATACTTCTAGTACTGATGTCAGAAAGGAATTTTATCTCAGACCATCAGGAATACAAATCTATCAAAGCTACAGTGTGTGGGGTGATCAACTCTCCTGTCAGGGGGCCATTAATATCAATGGCTAGATCATCCCATGGGCTCTCAGAAGTTTCCGAACATGCATATGAGGTTTTCTAGTGGCCAGAATTGTATCACTTTCATTGCACATTGCCCAATCTCGGATAGACCTTTCAATTTGGATATCCATGCCTAGCTGCCAGAAATCCACCCTTAGCCTCCCTTTAGTTTTGGAAACACCGAAGTAACCATCATGAGCTTTGGTAATGAGTTTTTCCCTCACCTTCTCTGGGGAAATCAACTTTGTGCCTCTGAACAAATAGCCATCCATTTCAGATAATTTATATTTGACACACCAGTAGGTTTTGATTTCATTCATGTCCTTATCCCGTTAAACCATCATGAATTATGGACTCTGTCTCTTTGACTAGAATTTCATCCTCCTCTAACTTCTCCTTTCATTTATTTTCAGTGACTACTCCCTCTGTCACCACACAAGCACTAATAGCAGCAGTATCACCCTCTTCCGTCCACTCAACTTCATTGCTGTTACTAGAATTGATATCTACCAATCTGGATAGACAGTCAGCTGCTTTGTTCCTAATTCCTAGAATATAGTCCGCTGTGAATGTGAACTCTTGTAGTGGGACAGTCCACTTCCTGAAGCAGCTAGAGATGGAATCCAAGTGCTCTTTTCAGAAATTTCCTTCAAAGGCTTGTGGCCTGACCTAACCTTTAAGGTGCTGCCCCAAATGAAATTTCGGAACTTGTTCATTGCCCAGAAAACAGCTAAAGCTTCTTTCTTTATTACAGAGTAATGTATCTCAGTGTCCCGTAAAGATCTTGAAGCAAATGCGATAGTTTGCTCACCTTCTGTAGTCACCTGTGACAAAACCACACCGAGACCTTTCGAGTTGGCATCTGTGGTTATTATGATCATTGTCCCCAGTACAAATGAGCTGAGTTTAGGGGCATGTCTTAAACTATTTTTTATATCCTGAAACTCCTCCTCTCATGCTTTATCCCATATGAAATCTGCTCTTACTTTCACCTATGCCCTCATCTGAAATGTCCTGCTTGCAGACCTTTTTTATGAATGTGCTATAGAACCTAATCATTCCAAGGAAGGATTTCAACTCTTCTTTATTCTTGGGAGTGGCCATCTTTACAATGGAGTTTACCAGTTCTTCTTTTGGTTCTATGCCATTGTCACTAATCTTATGTCCTGAGTACGTCATTTCCTCAGACCCAGACTTGCATTTTTCAGCCTTTACAGTCCGACCTTATTCTCTAAATTTCTCCAGCACTAAACTAACCCGTTCCTCATGTTCTGTCTTACTGACGTCACACACAAGCATGTCATCCTGATAGTAAAAGACTCCTGGAATTGAACTAAGCATAGATGCCATAGCCCTCTGGAATATGGCTGCTGCCAACACCAACCCAAAGGGCATCCGATTTAACTTGTACGTGCCAAATGGTGTAATGAAGGCAATGAGGCCCTGTGATTTGGGGTGTAAACATACTTGATAGTAAGCAGAGGCTAGATCTAGAGTAGAAAAGATCTTGGCCCCATTGAGTGCTGTGAACATCTCCATAATGGTGGGCAAGGGAAATTTATTGATGATCACCTCTCTATTAAGAGCTCTCAGGTCAACACACAATCTCACTTTATCAGCCTTGCATGCTACGACTTTGGGTTCTAGCCACTCCATTGCTTCGACTGGTTCTATTTCATTTTTCTCACACAGGTTCTCTGATTCATTCTTCACAGCTTCAAGTACATTCACAGATAACCTCCGGACTTTGGAAGCTACAGGGATAGCACCCTCTTTTAGTTTTATTTTATGGATATATGTTTCGAGGCACCCTAGCTTCTCAAACAAATCCGAGAATTTACTGGCATAATTGGCGTGCACCTGAACAGATTGAATTTGAATCTGGGGACTTGCACTGGGATTAAACTCCTAAGTCCTTTTGGACGGGACAACCTAGAATGTTGTCCCCTTTTTCTAAAACATACACTTTTGATTGTGCTTTTTTGCCCCTATATTTAATTCTCCCTTGGAAGTACCCTGTCATGCTGATTGGTTGTCCCCATAACCACCAGATTGTATGTCCATTTCAGCTAATGGGACATTTTCACCAAAGCATTCTTTAAATTTTTTCTCAGAGATGATGATTAATTGAGAGCATGAATCAAACATTGCTTCAATATTCACATATCAGTTTCAACTACATCTTTGGGATTACCAACATAAGAATCCCTCATTTGAAGTACAATTTCCTAACATACTTCTGACACTTTCACACTTCTCTTGCTTTTTGTTGTTTTCTGGCTTTTACAACATGCAACAAATGCCCTTTCTTGCCACAACCATTACCCATGGCTCTCTATGCTGGGCACTCTTTACAATTGGCCATGTGTCAAGCCATACCACATCTATAATACTGACCATTGAAGGTTTGCTCATCTGCCTTGTGGCGTGTGGTATCTGTTTTCTTTTCTTTCACTGCATTTGCCTCTCCTTGATGCTCACTTGACTTACTCTTTGTTTCAACTTTAAATTCCTTTACACACATTAACATGTGCTCTACTTGTTTAGAGACAATGAAAACCGCATTCAAAGGAGGATCATCTTTGAGCCATAGATCTTCCGTAATCCCAACAATGTTGCACGTTAACAAAAATTGGTTTCATATATGCTCTTCTAGAGGTGCACCAAATTTGCATGTGGCTGCTAATTTTCTTAGAATTTCTTTATGCTAACTTCATAAGCATTAAGATCTGTAGCATTCTCCTCATTTAATTTGGGTAAATGTTCTAATATTTCTTGTCCTTCAGCCCCCAAGTTGTATAGTAGAAGGGCTTCTTTTCTTTCAATACTTAAGTTTGGACCACAAGCTATGAGATGGTTATTGAAGGCCTTTTTCCATTTGCTCCATATCATTTGTGGCTCATTCGTGTTTATCATAAAGAAAGGCAGTTGATTGATATTCTTCATTGTAACTAGGAACCACAGTAGAGTGTAATATGAAACAACACGAAATTCGGTACCACAGTACAATATACTCGCAGAGATTTTGCGAAATAAAATTTGCGTCCCCTTAGCAATCAAAAATAACATGCAAGTATACTGTTTTGTATGAGCAAATAAGAGTTAGACAACAATATATCTTACTTTTTAAAAAAAAATGTGTATTATTCCTTTCTTAATATCTACCAAGTGAAAGAAGAATTCAACATTTTTCTCCAAATTATCCTGTTGAGAGTGTGGGTGACTAATTCTATTTAATTCACACAGAATCATTAACAGTGATTGAAGATGTGAAAGAAATCCATGGATAAAAAGAATCTTAAAACAAAATCCTGTAGGAGGCGCGCTTTTAAAAGTCCACACCCAGACGCTCTTATCAGAGTTTTCCTCCTCACCTGACAGGAACAGGAGACCAAGATCCGTAGACGAAAGGGTTTAAGACATTCCTCAGTATCACTTATGAGCTTCTCCCAGCAGACAATATTGAGCTTTAGCGTGAGTAAATATATCAGAGCAATAGCTCAATTGATGTATTTGCAGGCAGCATTCATCCGCCTAGGACTGTTTGTTGGCTAGAGGATGCAGTCATATTTGAATTACCACATAAAGGGGGAAAACGCAGGTCATGCAGATAGAAGAGCGAAGCTTGTCAGCTGATTTCCTACTACAGACTTGACGGAGCCGTGGATAATGTTTTTATGCTTGCAGCACACAACAAAAGGACCCTAGGTGTGGGGCCGACAGATGGACAGATGCATGCGGGACAGGTTTGCCCCTGTTCGAAGACGCCAAGATAAAGTCGGGCTGATGTACTGAGGGGCTGAATTCAGCACTGACTTGTAAAGCTGCTGTTTGTGGCTGCTGTGTGCTCAAGTAGACAGTAGCACTTCGAGAAATAGGTTAAAACTCGCATGTGTGAGGGATCCCAGACTTCATACCCCACAGTTCAACGAATACCAGGGGCAATAGGGAAAAATTCACCCCAGTAGCCTCCCACAGAGATGCGTTAAGCTTCTCTCAACAGACCGAGAAGTGGAGAAGAACTCTTACTTTTCCCGCTGAGGCTCTATCTCAAACTGGGTACACACTGCAGGACGACACCGTTTTGCCTGATATGGCAAAGGTGAATTCTTCCTCTGAAAAATAAAGAAGATAAATGTCACTCTACCTCACTCCATCTGGATGTTCACAACGGCATGCACCTAAGAGGGTTTGGGAGTCCTCCAGCTGCACTTATTTTATTTATTTATTTTGAAGGTTTTATATAGCGCGAACAAGACCCTTGCGGGTATCAGAGCGCTTTACAGGGTAAATCTAGGAAACAAAACCAGCATATAGTAAATAAACAAAATGTTCCATACAAATCAAAAATCGTATATCCACTTATAAACTTGGCTCATGTGAATTTGGACATGAGAAGAGCTTTCACTTCTTTTTGAAAGATGCAGTGGAGGGATTCCGTCTAGTTTCTGGGGGTAGTGCATTCCAAATCCTAGGCGCTATCCCCGAGAATGCTCGGTTGTATGTTTTCTTCTTGTTGAATCTTTGTGGTTTCAGTAAAAGGTTGCTGGCACTTCTGGAGGATCTATTGCTACATGAAGGCACCAGTTTCTGTGCCAGATAGTTCGGAGTGTTGTGATGAATGGCTTTATGTGTCAGACATGCGATTTTTAGTTGAATTCTGGCTTCAAAAGGTAGCCAGTTCAGGGATCTGAGGTCCGGGGAGATGTGAGAGTTTCTTTTGGAGCCAGTAATAAGTCTGGCTTCTGCGTTGATTGAGGCTCTTAGAGGGGCCGTCGAGGATCTGGGGAGACTGCAAAGAGAGACACTCCCATATTCCACTCTTGGAATAACTAGTGCTTGAACTGCCAGTTTGAAGTCCTTTGCGGGCAGGAAGGGTTTTAGTTTTCTCAAGGTGTTCATCTGAAAGTTTGCTCCCTTTGTTGCGGCGCTGATGTGTTTCTGCATATTTAGATTTCTGTCCAGAGTTACTCCCAGCGATTTCGCTGAATCGATAATAAGAGGTTGGCAGTTGAGTGCTGTTAGATGTTTCAGCCAGTCTTGGATTATGGTTACTTGGGAGGGAGGGGCGATAAGGAGGAATTCGGTTTTGAGGGTATTTAGTTTTAGATGGTTTTCGGCCAACCAGGTCTGGTTTTTTTCTAGCATTGAGTTGAGAGATTTGATGTCTTCTAGTGAGTGGATCTTTAAGTATAGTTGTGTATCATCTGCGTACATATGATACTGTACGTTAGAGGAGTTGAGAATTTCGGTGAGTGGTTCCATGAACAGATTGAAAAGTGTAGGGGAGAGGGATGATCCTTGTGGGACTCCTAAAGTGACTGGGGTGGGTTTGGACAGGGATTGATTGACCTTGAATCGTTGCGATCTATTTTGCAGGAACGAGGTGAACCAATTTAGAACAGATCCAGAAAATCCCATTCTGTGTTTCAGTAGGTCTAGCAAGTTGTCGTGTTTGACGGTGTCAAAAGCCGAAGAGAGGTCAAGCAGGATTAGCAAACAGGCTTCGTTTTGGTCAAGGATTTGTAGTGCATCATCAATTATGTGCGTCATTGCTGATTCGGTACTGTGCCCTGCACGGAAGTCGGATTGGAATTGGTTGAGAAGGTTGAACTGGTCTATGTGTTTGCCAAGCTGAATGTGTACACATTTTTCTAGGAGTTTGGCCAGGGTAGGGATGTTGGATATTGGACGGTAATTATTTAGGTCCGCGGGGTCCACCGTTGGCTTCTTTAGGATGGGGGATACCTGCCCAGATTTAAGGATTTCAGGGATGATTCCTTGAAGGAGAGAGGTATTTATGATCTTGGTCCATAGAGGCAGTAGCAATGGAATGAAGTCTTTTATGCAGTTTGCGGGAAGAGGGTCTGTGAAGTGATTGGCGGGATTCAAAGCCATGAGTATTTTGAGTATAGCATCTTCGTTGTAAGTATTCAAGGAGGACCAGGAGGCATTGTGTTTGAGGTCAAACTTAGGTGAGCCTCTGGATGGCATTCTTGGAGGGGATGATGAAGTGTCCATGTGTGTGTCAGTATGCGTTATTAAGTCATTGAGTAGGGCCTTCTTTATGTTTTCGGTCTTCATAGTGAAGAAAGAGGCAAACGCTTCGCAATTGGGTAGTGAGCCTGTGATGTCAAGGGGGGGTGCGGTGCACCTTTAGATTGTGTTTTGATTAGATCGAATAGTTTTTTGGGACGGTTCTTGGCTTGGTCTAGTTGATTACTGAAAAAGTCTGCTTTAGATCGTCTGATCTTTCTGTAGTAGGAGTTTCTCTTCGATCTTAGCAGCTTGAGGTGAATAGCTGATGGTGCAGTTCTCCATCTTCGTTCAGTTAATCTTAGGGATCGTCTGTCCTCATTGAGTCTTCCATCGTACCAGGGTTTTGAGTCTTTAGTGGAGACTGACTGACTGACTGACTGAGATATTTATAAAGCGCTCTAATGCCGAGGCGTCTTGGCGCTGAGGAAATAGCCAACCACCAGAATTAACAGGCCTAGGGCTTAGTGAAGAGCCATGTTTTGATCATCTTTCTAAAGAGATCCCTGCTTGGCTGCAGTCTCATGTGGATTGGGAGGGAATTCCACAGCTTGGCCGCTTGGTAGGAGAACCCCCTGCCGCCCCATCTTCTCTTCAGTTGGAGGGGGGCGGCCTTGTCTAATACCATTTTCATGGAGTGGAAGTAGTGGTTGGTGAGATCTTGAACATCAGATAGTCCTACTGGGGGAAGAAGGATGTTGGAACTAGAGGTTGCGATTAGGTCAGCATCAATATTTTTCAGATTCCTCTTCCATATTTTAGGTCTCATGGGTTGAACAGAGTTAAGTTTTACCGTTTCATTGATGAAGAAAGTGATGATGTGATGGTCAGACAAATCACATGGTGGGATTGTATCGAGCTGAATGGATTCGGCCTTAGAGATGACTAAGTCAAGGATTGAGCCTTTATCATGTGTGGCGCTGTTGCAGATTTGGGTGAGGTCCAGGTCCGAGAGGAATGCTTTGAGGCTATTGACCGCTGAGTCATTAGGGTCATTCCAGTGGAGATTTAGGTCTCCGAGAAATATTTGGGTGTTTTGTTGTCCGTCATTAGTGGAGACAATGTCCATGAGATGTTCGATGAAGGTGAGGTTATCACCTGGTGGTGATAGAGAGTGTGCAGAGAACAAACTGGTTTGTTATTACTAGTGATGTCTAAGCATAGGTATTCACAGGAGGGGAATACTGGGGATTGGGAGCGGTTCACTGAGAGATTATTCCGGGGTATGCAGGCAATACCACCCCCTGGCTTATCAATTCTGTCTAGTCTGATGATATCATGGTTTGGGGGTACCAGAATGTCTAATAAGGGCGTAGAAGATTTCTTTAGCCAGGTTTCGGTCAGAATTAGTAGGTCAGGTTCATGTGTAGTATGAGGTCCGCTAAATCAGCTACATGTCTTGAGGCAGATCTACAATTTAAAAGTATGCATTTAAGACGGGGCTTGATGAGGGTTGTGTTGTGTTCTTGTGCGAAGGGGACTCGTCTAAGGTTGTTTTCAACTATACCTCTAGGATTATGTCTTGTGAGTCTGTGGGTATTAGAAGGGATAGTTTGTATTAAAGAATGTATGTGTAAGTTGTCTGAGAGCGCTGTGTTAAGGGTGGGATGCTGGGGATCATAGGAGCGTAGTAGGGAGAGTAAGTCTTTATCCGATAAAGGATTTGTCCTTCGGATTGGGCGGGTTGAGGTATTGCGATAAGGAACAGATCTCCACCTTGGGGGCTGCTGTTTCGGGGGGTGTGCGTGCAGCTGCTGGGTGAGTTTGGAATTAATCCCATCCTTGTCGCCAGTGTGGAAATCAAAAGGGTGGAGGTATCACAGTATAGTGTTCCAAGTGAACACAAAGCTTTATTGGAGACGCCCCAGCCTTTAACTTACAACTCTCACTTTTCACCTCATCTGCTGCTCACACACAACACCTCAGAACATTCTAAAGAGCCTTCATCTCGAAGGTTCCGTGTACAACTAAAAGAGATAGAGGATGATGGAAGACACCACAGTACGGTTGTTTCAAGGCTCTCTGTACCTTACCTTCCAACTTGCACCGCTGAAAAAACGTGTTCCAACTCCCCCACATAAATAGATTTTTTGGATGGTTTTCCTGGCAGACAAGACATCCTCAACTTCAGATGAACAAGCAAAAGGACTCTATCTGGCATTGTTGAATCCCCACGCATGTAGTCACAGCATTTGGGGTCCGAGGGGAGGACCTAAACAACGGAGGTTAATTTGTGTTGGTGGTTACTGGGGTCCCCACTTGCACTTTACTTCTGCCCTCTTGAACTCTTGAGTTTCCTACGGGATAAAAAAGATTAAATCTCACCGAACTGTGCATGGCTGTCCTGTGCCCTTTGACCCTGTGCATGCAGAGATCCAGTGCCTTGTCATGTGAGTGCCAAAAGTGACAGGACAGGCATGCACAGTAGGCAGCAGGACTTTATCTTATCCGTTTGGCCAGGTTGGGCCGTTAACATAGTAACGTAGTTGGGTTAGAAAAGGGAATTTCACATGGCCCTCGAGTGATTTCATTTTTTAAGTAAAGCTTAGTTAAGTAAACATCTTTGCCGTAGGTTCAAAGCAAAAGTGGAAGGTCCAGAGGTCCTGGAACTGGAAATTGATTCCTATTATGATAGAGAAACTGTGCTCAAGGCTCTGGACCTTTCCAGCCTCATATTGTTGAGTAGAGGTAGGGGTGTGAGCATATGTTTCTCTTTTCAACGTAATCAGGTTCAGCCAATAGGATACTTCCTTTTTTTTGTCACACAAGACAATAATCATCAGCGATTTGAGTAGAAGAAATACATTTATTGGCATCAGCCACTTTATCATTCCATTGTACAAGAGATTCACTTTTTTAGAGAAAAGGGGACAGCCGACACGTGTTTCGCCCTTCGTGGCAATTTTAGCCAGGGCCTTCTCAAGGCTAAATATTGTATTCAGCAGTCATGCGGTCAGAAGGTGCATATATGCATTCATATTTGCTTCAGAAGACTAATGTCAACATCAAAAGTATTTGAGTCCATGTACTGTCTGTGCAACCGAAGGGTCCCGAAAGGGCCTCGATGACATCGCTAGGATCGACTCTACACGGGATTACCCCGGGACCCTCTCGGTTGCACAGACAGTACATGGACTCAAATACTTTTGATGTTGACATTAGTCTTCTTCCCAACTAAACCAACCAAAATTCATCCACAACTCTCCTCACTCACACTCCCCGCATTCAAACCTCGTGCATACAGCACTGTTGCCATCTCATTCCATTCATAAACCTCCCCTTCCCCCGAAACTTTCACTGTGTCTCAACATGATCAACATTTCTTACAATAACTTTTAAACTTGTGTACCAAACTACGAAAAGCATCTGCTCATCGAAGCGACAACCATGAACAACAAAACTTCCCCTGTCTCTGCGCACCTGCCTCATCAAAATTATAATCGGGGTGGGTGAGTGGGGAAAATCATTGCACTGTCCCTGCCAGCCTGGGTGTACCGAAACGCTAAACTGGCACTCTAAACCTAACTGACACAACCCTAAAAGACCCATGTAACCCCGCTCCCCCAGACCAATCAGGCTGCCCCTCGCTCCTGGACTCTACCACCTGCCCGAAGATTCCAGCAGGATAGGGCATTCTGGCCAACTACCCAAAACCCTCCTCAGGCGGGGTGGCATATTCCAAGAACGACTGACTACCTGATAGTGTGAAAAAGGCCGCTTTAATAAAACAGGTGCAGTAGCTTTAATACCAGCCTTGGCTCTACGCCTTACATACTAAAAATCAATCTGGCCGCACTATACATCTTCATAAATATCCAAATCCTCCTCCCCCAAACAACCGTTCCCAACCAAAATCCAATCACAACTCTGCTCACTCAAACTCCCCACATTCAAACCTCATGCATACAGCACTGTTGCCATCTCATTCCATTCCTAAACTCCTCCTCCCCTTCCCCCTAAAACTTCGACTGGGTCTCAACATGACCAACGCTTCTTGCAATAACTTTTAAACTTGTGTACCAAACCGCCACTTGAACACATCATATGCAACACCTTGTTAACAAAAACCTTACCTTTAAATTGCATGCCCAATGACTCATAGTCCTCAGGGTGAAATTGCAGCAAACGGAACGCCAACTTCATGTCACATTTTCCCATCAACACGCCCCGGCCAATTGAATTCACCAGCTGTAAAGCCATGTCCACAAATGAATAGCGCACCCTACTACACGCCTCAGGATTGAAATCATTGACCAACAAGCCCTCTGGCCGTGACAGATGATGAATCAGATAAAACTCCCCAGGCTCTTTCTTGGGGACCACCCCAGTCGGAGAGACCGTCAAATTCGCCAGTCGTGAAACAGCCCTTCCACCCTCCTTTCCTTCACATCATTCAACAGTTTGCTTCAAACCAATTCCTTCTCCCTTTCATTGACTGTAAATTTGTCTGCCCATTTGCCACATCCAGCACGTATTGTACTTACCCCTCCCCTCTGATATTTGTGGGACGGTGACAAGCAGGCCTTTACTGCCGCCGTCACACCTCCCGCTGATCTCCGATTTGGCCGCTGTCCATGGGAGCCACCCACCTGCTGCATGGCCCGCCATGACAACAGATTCAACCTGCCTGACTTCTTCAACACCTGCAGAGCCTGGCGCACGCTCTCTGGTAAAGCCATCCCAAATTTATAAGTTTGCCAAACTTGCAAATAAATCCACTAAAATAGCCAATAAAGCCTCTGAGAAAATTGTTAAACTGTCCCAGCCAGCCGGGGTGTACCCAAAAGCTAAAATGGCACCCTACACCTAACTGAAATGACCCTAAAAGACCCATGTACCCCGCCCGTGCCCCCAGACCAATCGGGCAGCCCCTCGCTCCTGGACTCTACCACCCACCCGAAGATTCCGAGAGGGTAAGGCATTCTGCCCACCCCCCAAAACCCTCATTCGAACATTGGACTCATACTGCGTGTCAGGCTTTGGCGCTCTGGTAAAAGTGGCTTTTCAGATCGAGGCTTTCAAACTGGGTTTGTACAGGCAGCTAGCTGTTCGGCAATGTTTTCTCCCCCTCTTTCCACTGCTAGTCACTTGGCCACAGGGTTATCTCCCCATTCAGTCTTGCTGTTGAGGATTTTAGTTTTTCGAATAGCAACGAAAAACAGTGTCCTAAGGTTATTTTGTGCAGCAGATGAGGTGTGAAAAGTCTGAGTTGTTACTGGGCATAACAGTGGGTTTCTCCTTTGCGGTTAAATACCGGCTGTGTGG